>CM077445.1:8579696-9272196 GCA_039654765.1 Mylopharyngodon piceus
CCTAGAGAATCAGTCAGTATCTTATCGTCTGAGGGACTGTTCAGCAGGCAGCCCCGGAGCATGGCAAGGAAACGCAGAGTCTCGTTCCCTGTTCTCAGGGAACCATGGTTACATACGTAACCTGAGACGTTCCCTTTCGAAAGGGAACTCTACTCTGCGTTTGACACGCTATGGGGAACGATATACCCACGCCGCCATGCCTGAGGGGAGTGCATGCCACAGTGGCTAGACAAACGTAAAAGCAGTTTCGAAAGAAACGCCAGAGCAACTCACCCTCGGGTCACACAAAGGCTGTCAGTGACAGCATTCCCTACGGCCAACAGCCCAAGTTAAACCTCAAAGAGGCCTTCCGCAGAAAGCCTACCAAGGCTGCTCCAAGGCTTCTGGGACCAAGTCTTCTGAAGAAAGAAGGTCCCTTTAAGGGAATGTGGCTAGGGATCCGAAAGGAACCCCAGCCAGCCACTAGAAGGGGGACATAGTCACCCCAAATGCCACCAGGGAGGCCGACCTGGTCTGACAAAAACCTAGTCTCTGGCCAGCAACCTGTCTGAACACAGAGTCTCAACAACGCATTCTTCAGAGAAGACAACGAGTAAGAGCGACTGCAGAAAGGCAGTAAGCAACTCAAAACCCGAGCGTAGAGACGGGCATCCCGGAGAGCAGAACTCAGCTGAGTGCTTTTTTACCCTCTTATTGAGGGGAGTAAACTCTGCTCAATCCTAGGATCTACTCAGCGCCTGATTATTTGCACTGAGGAGGCTGTGCGCTAAGAAACCCTGATAAAAGGGAAGCACAAACCAGCCTGGGGGCTGGTCTTAAAACAGGAGGCCTCATAGAAGCCTTCAACCAATGACCAGCTTAGGGAGCTAAGCACTATATAGGACAACCCAAACAGGGGAGTACAAAGCTCGACCTAACAGATAGACCATACTGTAGGCACACAATCATGGAGGCCAGGAAGGGGCCTACAACATGACCATAGTTCTACCCAGAGTAGAAAACAATACATGTTATGCTGCTAAAGTTACAACCCCAGAAGTGGGAGTGGGAAAACCCAAGGGAGGCCTGTCAAGGCCACACACCTTGAACACCTATCTTGCTGAGAGCAAGAATCTACCACGTGAAGTAACAGCAGATAAAACCGTAAAGTGCCCACACAACAGTCTACCTAACACAATCCAACAAGCAGTGTACTCAGTAAAAGCACCTTTTACTCTTAGAAGCAAGAGAAGTACAACATACGCCATCATGATCTAAAGGAGGCCCAAAACGGGCCTACAACTTCAGACAGACACGTGGCATCAGCTCGTGGCAGTGTTTCAAGCTCCAGGGAGGAAACAACCGAACTACAGAGAGGTTACTAAATCAGCTCAACCTGGGCCAACGGCCATCCAGCAGTGTACTCAGTAAAACACCTTTACTCTCTAAGCGAGAGGAGTACACAACATATACACCAACATGCTCTCAAAGGAGGCCCAGAGGGCCTACTACTTGTAGACACGTGGCGTTAGCTAGTGGCCACTAAAGTTCTAGGAGCAAAATAGAACTAACTTACTTATGAGGTAGCTATTTAGCTCGACTAGAGCTAAAGAAACTGACACAAACCAACAAGCTATGTACTCAGTAAAAAAACTTTTACTCTCTAAGCAAGAGGAGTACAACGTACGCCATCACGTCTTAAGGAGACCTCAAGACAGGTCTAAGATTCCAAACAGACACGTGGCATCAGCTCGTGGAAGTGCTACCAAGCTCAAGGGAGCAAATGTAGAAAACCAAATCACCATAAGGTTTACTAAATAAACTCACCCTGAGAGGCCAGCCACTCAGCAATGTACTCAGTAAAAACACTTTTTACTCTCAAAGAGAGAGGATTACACAAACATACACCAACATGTTCTCACAGGAGGCCCAGAAGGCCTACAACTTAAGACACGTGGCATCGGCTAGTGGCTATTATCTCCACCCAAGCCATCAAGCCATGCACTCAGTAAAGCACCTTTTACTCTTAAACAAGAGGAGTACACACTCTGCCACAACACTCTGAGAGAGGCCTCAAAGAGGGCCTACTCCTTAGCAGAGACGGGCGTGGCCAATGGCGGTGACGAAACAAACCAGCACAGAACTGTGCCAACATGCTATTTGAAAGGAGGCCTTAACGGGGCCTACAACTCCAACAACACGTGGCGTCAGCTAGTGGTTATAAAGGGGACCAAGCTCAAAGGGGACCAGCTCTAAAACCAACCAACAGTTGTGCGTAACTAGCTTAACACAACCTGAGCTAAGTCTACACATTCCAACAGGCAATGTACCAACTACAATTACAAGCCAAACTCATGAACATCTACCAGCAACGCTTGTAAAACACAAGCTACCATACTAGGAGGAAGCTCAATCTGATAGAGCCTACAACTCCTACAGTATATGCAATATAGCTGTTGTGGCAGTGATCAAACCAAAGGGAGCTAACAGAACCAAACTGAACGTGAGGTTCCCAACACTCAACCTGAGTGTGCAATCCATCAGGTGATGCACTCAGTGAAACACCAAACCCTAAATGGGGAGTACAAATAGTCACCATGCTCTTAAACAGAGGCTAACACAAGCCTACTAATTATGAGAACAGGTGCTAACCTGTGGCAGCACTAGGAGTAAAGCTCACATACGTGCAGGGCAAAAACTAGAACCCAAAGCAAACATAACGCTTTGAAACTATACATGCTATCCTGAAAAGGATAAATGTTCTCACCAAACAGAAAAACATATGTACTGAACCCTAGAGAACGGGAGCTAAAATAAGCTAGCACCGTAACCTCAAACTTGAATGTTAATTCAAGGGGCTCAGAGGAAGACAAATTCATAGCATGAATGAGGTTCTAGAAAATGGGGCCTAGCATACACAGCATAAACTTATCTACGCAAAGATAAGGGCCTACCACCTGAAACAACAGCATCAGGGAGGCTCACAACAGCCTACTACCTCAGCTGTTGACTTCAGCCATTTCACCTACACTAACAAGGGGGAATGGGCATATGGCCTCACAACTCCCTGAGGAGGAGGCCAGAACTAGGAACTATACAACCTAACAAGGGATAGTAATACAAAGGCTGATTCAACGAAAAACACCTAAACCTAGTCCTAGCCTAGGCCTGCAAGGCCGCACAAGCATAGCAAAGCCTGGGCTTCACCTCTGAACTTCACAGAAGAAGAGGAAATAAATAAAGCGAAGCTCAACAGGCAGACAATGTCAGGCGGCCGAGAGGCCGACACTAGACATAGATCTAACTGAAGTAACGAGTGCCAACTCAAACTTACTCTAGCTAAAACCAGAGGAGAAGCTACTCTATAAAATAGTGGCTAAGAGGCGGCCATTTTGTGGCCTGCACAAATATCGTTCTAGACCACCTAACAAACTTCAGTTTAGCCCAGAAACCCCTATACTTTTTCCAACTACATGCTCAGGAAAAACTATACAGGAAAACAAGGTCAACATATTTTGAAACAAAAATATAGACCCAGCTTACCTTCCTGTGGCTCGAAGACCGAAGACTTCTCTTTTCCTTCTTTTTCACATAGAAGGATGGAATCTTGGGTTCTTTGAAGCCTAAAAGAGCTTCTTCACTATCAAGCCAGAAGGCAGGCCTTCAGAAAATTTTTCATCATGGGCCCAGCCGTCAGCCTGACTGTTTAAGAAGCACCTGAGCACGTTAAACGATTCCAAAACTCAGGAGGTGGAGGAAGAAGGGGCGAGGGCAGGTGAAAAGTCGCCCTCGCAAAGAGAGGGAATTGATCACCGACGTTGCTGGCGTCTGCGATCGATCACCTCCCTTAAATCCTGCTTCTTCCTCCTCGAGTCCCGCCGTCTCTGCGACTTGCTCCTGGAAGGAGGAGGCGCTCGAGCGGCCACACTGGACCTCTGTCCCTGTCTCTGAGCCTCAGCTCGAGATGGACCAGGACCTCCTGGCTGTCTGGGCCCAGATTCGGATCTGAGCGGGATGCAGGTTCTAAACGCTGCCGAGCGCGCCCTCGCCTCCCTGAACTTTCCAACCACCGCCTCGACGGAGGTGCCAAAAAGTTCGGAGGGCGAGACCGGGGCATCGAGGAGAAAGCCCTTCTCTTTCTCCCCGATGTCCGCCAGGTTCAGCCATAGATGTCTCTCCGTGGCCACCATCGCCGCCATCGATCTTCCAATCGACTCGGCGGTTTGTTTAGTGGCCCGGAGAGCGAGATCTGTGGTGCGGCGCAGCTCTTCCACTGCCTCAGGGGACAAACCCTGCCCCTGGTCCAGATCCCTCAGCAGGTCGGCCTGATAGGCTTGTAACACCGCCATGGTGTGTAGAGCCGCACCGGCCTGACTCGCTGCCACGTATGCCCTGCCGTTTAAGCAAGATGTCACTTTAAGGGGCTTAGTCGGCAGGACCGGAGCTTTCAATGTCGGCGCCCTACCTGTGACGAGATAGTTCGCAAACGTCTCGTCAATAGGGGGCATCGACACATACCCATGCTGGCTCAATCCCTCAACATCAGCGAAGTTCGCTCGCTGATGTCGATGAATACGAGCCGAATACGGGTTCTTCCATGCCTTCTCGATCTCAACATGAAGGTCGGGAAGGAATAGAAGGCTCACGGGAGCTGCAGGGCCATGGCCGGAAAGGAACCGCTCGTCAAGCCGTCCGTGTGCGGTTTCTTTCCTAACGTGCTCCCAAGGCAGCTGCAGCCTGCCAGAAGCGCGCTCCATAACCTCCAGCAGCTCAGCATACGCAGGGCAGGGAGGCTTAGAAAAACCAGCAGGCTCACCTGCTTCTTCTTCAACCACCATCTCCTGCTCTCTGGGGCTATCAGCCAAAAGAGCACTCGCTGCTGGATCCGATGACGTCAAAGAAAGGACGTCATTGTCATCCAGCAACTCATCGTCATCCAGCAACTCATCCCCAGCCGCCGGGGGCTGAGAAAGATTAACACCTCTCTCAAACTCCTCAGTGAGCTCCACCTGCGAGCCCCATGATTTCAGCCGCCGCTCTGCCTCAGCGCGAGCGGGGCCAGAACCACCAGGCACAGATGCTGCCGCCCCTTCCCTCGAGAAGAGTGACAGGCGGGAACGGAGGGTCTTCATGGGAAGACGCTCACAGTTAACACAGACAGCACCCTCAAGCACTGTCCGTGCGTGCTCTTCGCCCAGAGAGAAAACGCACAGGTTGTGTGTGTCCTCAGGTGTCAAAAACCTTGGACACGGGTCAGCACACTTCCTGAAACGTTTGTCAGACATGATAGAAAAAATTCCTTACCAGATTCGATTGCAATAGCGATCAGACACAACAGTCCCGAAAGACGAAAAGATACTGACTGATTCTCTAGGCGCTCCTTACATACTTCCGGGTCACGCTATGATGATGTCATAGGCTGTTGCCGGCCAATAGGATTGGAGAGATTTGATACTTGGCTTTCAGACATCGGTTCACGTGTGACGTTCCCCATAGCGTGTCAAACGCAGAGTAGAGTTCCCTTTCGAAAGGGAACTTTTTTTTATTTGTAAGAATATTTCACAATGTTGCTGTTCTTACTGTATTTTTGATCAAATAAATGCAGCCTTGATGAGCAGAAGAGACTTATTTTAAAAACATTAATAATTGTTTCCAAACTTTTCGCAGGTACTTTAATAATAACAATTCTATTCATACATTTAATATATTATATAATATATTAATTATTATGATTATTAAATGCTGCTTTTTATTTTTACAGAACAATAGTATGTATTATTACAATAAAAGACATATCTTTTAATGTGATAAAATATATATATTAAAAAAAAAAAAAAAAAAAAAAAAAAAGAAGTGCCGGGGGCATGGCTTGGGTGCATGGTCAGATTTTCCTGCTTTATTTATCTCTAGCTGATCACATGCCTGATATATATATATATATATATATATGTATATGTGTGTGTGTGTGTGTGTGTGTGTATTTCCATCGCAGGTTTGATCTTAAATTTCATGTAAGGTAGTATTAAAAAGGTCTTAAAAAGTCTTAAATTTATCTTGTTCATTTCTGTAGACACCCTGTTAAATTAATAAATTACCATTTAGATTGATTTAGAATTTACATCATTTGTTTTTAATTTTATATATTGGAATTACATAATTAAGGCACATAATTCTAAGTGAAAGTGAGCCTAAAATTTTTTTTTTTTTATTATTCAACACAACTGTGAAACAAATCTTTGTGAAAACATTTGTGAAAACATTTTG
This sequence comes from Mylopharyngodon piceus, assembly GCA_039654765.1. Classification (NCBI taxonomy): domain Eukaryota; kingdom Metazoa; phylum Chordata; class Actinopteri; order Cypriniformes; family Xenocyprididae; genus Mylopharyngodon; species Mylopharyngodon piceus. The sequence goes on from CM077445.1 coordinate 8,585,940, forward strand.
TTCTGCACAAAATGTCTGAATGTCCCTTTTATAGCCACACTATATGTTTATGTAAAGTAATATGATAATAAATATAGTTGTGAACACATCAAATACATGAATAATTTATGCACCAATCAACAGAAGAACAAAAAAACAACAACAACAACAACAAAAAAAAAAAACACACCAACCCAAAAAACAATGTTTCCCTTTTTTTCTGTCTATTTCATAATTCTTCTTATGTTGAGCTGGCCTGTACTCTCCAGATATAGAACTGGCATAATGACACAGCCTGAAAGTGTAAAACACACTGCAACGAATAATAAAATACAGTACTGGGTTTCATAACTCAGGTGATAATTGTTTCCCAGTGAAAAGATCATTGATGGTGGCAAGTAAACAATAAACGTCATGACAAAACTGTTCATGATGGTATGCAGGGCTCTCTTCTTCTGTGGATGTACATTACTTTTCCCAGAAGGATTGGTTTTCCTCAGAGCTCGAAAAACTATGACATCACAGAAACCAATGACAGGCAGGGAAATAAACAAAGGTGTACACCCTAAAACAGTGAAATAGATCCAGGAACTGGAGGCTGCGAGTGATCCAAAACCAATTATAAACAACCAGATTATAACAGAGATTATCTTCCTAATCATGGCACTTCTCTTGTTGGTCATGTAGATGATGGGATGAACCACAGCAAAATAATAATCTCCACAGACACAAGCCATGAAGAGAGGTCTGCCAGATACGGTTAGTGAATACATGAAGTTACAAAACCATTCAAATTGTATGTTGTGCCAGACCATGTAATTAAAGACACTAAACGGGAGGATGCTTAGGTAAGAAAGATCAATAAAGGTCAGATTAAACACAAAGTCATTAGAGATGTTTTGTCGGTGTCTTTTGCAAAGTTCCTGAAGTACCATGACAATGGCTGGGAAACCGAGGAGTAAGCAAACAACAGAGAAACCTGACCAGAACAGAGGACCAATAGGCTGTTCAGTGCAAAAATAGTCCTTGGTGACATTTGAAAAATCTGATGAATTCTGAGTGGATGATAATGTCTCTGCCGGCATTTTTAGCATAAGAATTTTCTCGTTTATATCCTGAGCTGAATGGAGAAGAAAACATCCCAGTGAGACTTATTGTGTTATAGTAAAAGTTTTAATAACCATTACTGTGTCCAATACATTTTAAAACTGCACTGCACTGAGATTTAATCTACAATGCTGTTTTAGTTAGCATGAATTTGTAGATTAAAGGCTACTAAACTGGCTGATCTTAACTAATTTGTGTCATCATATTTCAACATTTTATATGTAAAGAAATTACAATTTTTGTCTTACCTCAAAGAAGTCAACTTGTGATTGAGAGACCATGAAAAGCAACAAGCTTTGGTTGTGAGGAATATGTGTCACAGGTGTGTACATTATTCAAATCCTTTCTAAAGTTTTGAATATGGAGTTGCTATATCAGTAAAAAAAATAAATAAATAAATAAAAAAACCTGTCAAAACTGTACTGCATACAAGTAATTACACTATTCCAGTCAATCAATCAATCAGTCAATATACAAGTTCATAATTAATATGAATAATGCATAATGTATAATTAATTCTAAAGTGAAGGTAATGGTAACCCACTAGTAATGACTTAAGTGTTACTACATCGTTCAGAAGAAACTACTAATTTTTTGGATCCGTATTCTAAAGTGAAAAACATGATAACTCCCTAGTAATTACTGAAATCATTGTAAGCTTTTGATGTTTTTGTAAGGTTTTGGATAGTAATTCCTTCCGATGGATTTGGTAACACTTGAGTCATTTCTAGTGGGTTTCCATGATCTTCAATTTAGAATACTGATACAAATAATTAGTAATTCCTTTAGAAGGATGTAATAACACTTGAGTCATTACTATCCAAAACTTTACAAAACCCTCAAAAGCTTACAATGACTTCAGTCAATATTAGGGAGTTATCATGTTTCTCACTTTAGAATACTGATCCAAATAATTAGTAATTCCTTCTGAAGGATTTGGTAATATTTGAGTCATTACTAATGGGTTACCATGATCTTCACTTTAGAATTAATTATATTTTTGCATTAGTCACATTAATTATGAACCTGTATATAGTAGTTCTTAGTAGTCCTCTGGGAGGTATGAAAAAAAAAGTATTTCTTGATTAGTTAATAGTGAACTACCTCATTCAACTGAGGACTATTAATTACTAATTCATTAATCAGAGTTTCATGTTAGTTAATAGTAGTAACGATAATAGTAGTAAGAATGTTAATAGTGTGTTACTCATTTGTTACTGTAGTTATTCATTAATGATGGAACAGTAGTCTAAAGTGTTACCAGAATATCTTCTCTTACAAAAAAAAAAAAAGAACGGTAGCACTTTATTTTACAGTCCTGTTCTCCATGTACATACAATGTACTTATTACATTAATTGCAATAACTGGATAATAACTAGGTACTAACCCCAAACCCCCTAACCCTAACCCCTGTAGTTACCTTATATTACCCAGTATTTTCTTACATAACTATTCTTCAAGTTCATTTTTTTATTGAAATTGAAGTTCAAGTACTTTGTGTAGTAAGTATACTAATATCAGTGTGCTAGTATACTTTAATGTGTACTATGTGTACTAAACTTTGCATTGTTAGGACTTTTCATGTTATTGCCTCCTTAAGATGAATCACTTGTTGTATTCCTCTTTCGTAAGTCACTTTGGATGAAAGTATCTGCTAAATAAGTACATTTATATCTAAATGCACTGCGGTGAACTTCCAGCATGTTGCTAAGTAAACAAGGCATAAATAACATGACTCTGCTCAAATTTCATTTGAATTCTCCTAGCAGGCAAAACGGAGAAACCTTTTTTTGTACCATACCATTTTGTATTTTTATTTAGGTCTACCCAGAAATAAATACTATCTTGTTTTCTTTTTCAGTTGATCTTATTGTGGTTAATAAGACACTATACTAGCACTCTAGCATAAATTAGGATAATGATTAATGAAGTAATTGCAAACACTTTATTAAGATGTATATATGTCATAAAATCTGTTTTGTATTTGTACAGTATAAAAGTCAACACATAAAAGATATAATTTTTAATGTACACAATTCCAGTATATAACAACAAATGTCTATATTCAAGTAATTTGGCTATTAACCCCCAAATGACCATTTGTACATTAATTATTTTCAGACAAGTTCAGTAATGACTATGACTATAATTGTAAGACCATAAAGATAGACTAGGAAAAACTCTTCCATTCCATTTTCATCTCCTTATTTTTAATTTTTCTACAATATTTTGTATGTTGAGCTGACCTATGCTCTCCAGATACAGAAATGGCATAATGACACCTCCAGAGACAATGGAACATATTGCAATAAAGATTAAAATGCAGTAGTACATATCAAAACTTATTGGTAAATTGTGTCCAAATGAAAAGATAAGTACTGGTGGCAAGTAAGCAGTGAAAGTCAAGATAAAACTGTTAATGATGGTACGCAGGGCTCTCTTCTTTTGGGGATGAATATTACTTTTCCCTGAAGGATCAGGTTTTCTCAAAGCTTGTAAAACTGAGACATCACAAAAACCAATCACAGGTAGGGAAATAAAAAGAGGTGTAGATGTAAAAGTGGTTGTAAAAATCCAAGGATATATGACCATAAGAAGTCCAAAACAAATGATAAACAGCCAGATTGTCACTGCGATTACCTTCCTGATAATGGCCGTTCTCCTGCTGTTGATGTAGATGATGGGATGAACCACAGCAAAATAATAATCTCCACAAACACAAGCCATGAAGAGAGGTCTTCCACATAAGGGTAGTGAATATGTGAAATTATTAAAGAATTCAAATTCTGAGTTGTGCAAAAGCATGTAGTTATAGACACTGAAAGGCAAGCAAATTAGGAAAACAAGATCAATGATCGTCAGATTAAACACAAAGAAGTCATTGGTAGAAATGTTTTGTCGATGTCTTTGACAAAGTTTCCGAAGTACAATGACACTGGCGAAGATGCCCAGAAGAACACAAAATGCACAGAGACCTGACCAGAACACGGGAACTGTAAAGTGGTCACTGCAAAGCGTAAAATAGTTCCTGGTTCCGTTTGAGAAATCTAAAGCATACTGATGTAAAGATAACATCTCTAAATGCATTTCAACATAGGAATCTCTCGATCTGCATGAAGAAAGAAAGAACTCAATGAGACTTTTAAAGTTAGACTGATCTGCTGAGAACGATTAAATCTACAATACAGTATTTTATTTATTTATCTTACCTCAGTGATGTCTATAATAACTAAAAGATGCGATGAGAGACAACAAGTCTCAGTCATGAACAAGGTCTGAGAGGTCTTACTTGTACACATGTATCCCTTGACTGTGAAGTTTTAAATATGGTGCAATATAACATCACCAGAAAAACAAACACTGCTCTGTCATCACTGAAACAAAAGTACACAGCACTGGAGGAGAAAAGGTTTAACACATCAATGTTATCTAATGACAGTTCAAAATGCCTGTATTTTCTATCTATCTATCTATCTATCTATCTATCTATCTATCTATCTATCTATCTGTCTGTCTGTCTGTCTGTCTGTCAAGAAAGTAATCTATATTCAATGGAGCTTGATGTTGGTGACATTTGAAGGAGGAAACTTTTTATTCTGCAAACCATAGTTTCATTTCCCTAAAATGAAGGGGAGAAATACAGTAGTGTGACCTACAGGTTATTTAATCCGTTTACATATTTACAGTTTTTAACATTTTAATAAATTTTAAAGGGTCGCAAAACACTAAAACACTTTTTAGATATGTTACTAGAAATGTATAGGTTGCACATATATAAGACAAGAAGACAGTGATGGCATACAATATTTTTATTTTTGAGCTGGGAAAACTATTATTATTATTATTTTTGTTATTATTATTATTATTATTATTATTATATTATTATGGACTTTTCTTCCAGGTTTAAAATCAATATTGGGGTGAACATAGCATGGTTGTATAGTATGCTGTGGCCCTCCAGGGCCAGACTTAAGGAAACCTGCTTTAGTGCAACAGATGAAGGGTGACGCATTGTAACGTGTAGTGCTGGCTGCTTATAGGGGCTTTCGCACCGAATAGTTCTAGGAACTCAGCCACCAGGATAGTTCCTAGAGAACTAATTTCTCCCCCGGGTCATGTTCCTGGTTGCATTCGCACTGGCAATGTGAAATCTTTTGGAACTCTGAAGCGGACGACAGCAGCGTCTTTAAGCGCGACATTTACAAACACTAAAAACCAGTGGATGGAGGGTGCCGTGATTGGAGCTGTGTTTGTTATGTGTCGTGGGATTCGTGATAACGGAGATGGAATGTAAATGCATAATTTACGCAACTGAAAGAGCAAAAAGTGGGGCTAAGAGACGAAATCTCCTATGACAACTTTCAGTATTACATATCATCGAGGCGGAGAAAAGAACACAACCCTGCAGACAACAGGTAAATGCCGTTATCGCTGTTTTCCATGTTCATGAAGTAAATATGTTTACACGGCTTTTTAAAATTGCCGGGTGCCGATGTTTGACATGCGTTTGACCAATCAACATACACTTACGTCACGGATAGTTCCTATAGTGTTGGTTTAGACCCTACTCTGAAGTAGGAGCTAATTTAGTTCCCCCAAAAGGAGTTCCTAGAACTAAAATCGTTCCTAGTTCCTGTGGTGCGAACACGGCAAAATCCGGGTACTTCAGCTAATAGTTCTAGGAACTATGAAAAGGTGCCTCTGGTGCGAAAGGCCCTAATGTGACAGTACAATGGGCAAGAAGCAAATACAGGCATTATTTTGAATTTGTTGAGTGGAAAAATAAAAGCAGTGTTTTTACAATTTATAATCTATAGTGAATTACTTTTTGAGTACCTAATCCTGTTCACAGGTGTATGTACATGAATGTTTTCTGATAATCCTAGTTCTGTCATGACAACTCTCAGAGTGTTTGGCATGGTAATGGATATGACAGTGTTGATATGTTTGGTCTTGGCAGAATAGATCTGCTATGCTGCTGCTGTTATTGCTGCTGCTGCTGCAGAGCAAGTACGAGACTGTGAATAAGTAAGACATGCTGCTGCTGTACAATTTAGCGAAGGTGGAGGGTTTCTGAGAAAGCTGCAACTGCTGCAGCAAATGCCAACTAAGCATTTAAAGGTTGAGCAGCGAGCTCATTGGCTTCTGATACAGCAGGAATCAATTAGCTGTGCTCTATAGAGAATGATGTGATTGCAAGCAGATTGAGTTAAGGACCTATTAGCCTGCACCATCTAGAGTTTCATGATAGAACTTTGTATTTTTTAGTATCCAGGTGTCACTGGAGGCTTTGTATAAACAAAATTACTTTACACATAGTTAAACCAACACAATGGAACTCTAAACAACATATCAATCATCAGCCTTGACAACTTGTCACCCACAAGACAGAGAACAAGAGACTGATAATGTCTTTTTTTTTTTTTTTTATACACGTCATTTTCTATAGGCACATATGTAAGTCTTGCCTACAAAATAGGGTTAGGGTTTATATTTTTTATTGCCCTGGAAAAAGATCAATGAGCACATGCTGCAGTAGGTCATGTTTAAAGGTTTTTCAGCAAAATTTAGCACAAAGCAAAACACACAATTTCAAAGCATTATTTTGGCCAATTGATATGAAACTTAATCAATCACAAATAAAAGTACAACTTTTTTTTATTTTATTTTTTTTTAGAAAAAGTTACCTGTCACAACCTGACAAAACTGAGAGCACAGTTCATAATTTTTTACTTAGACTACTAATACCTGACATAAACAAAAAAATGTTTTTTGTCATAATGTTTTACTGTCTCTTGTTCTGATTATTCCAGGTGTCATTCTTCTTGTTCATCATTTTTGTTGTATACACCATGCTTCCCTTCTCCATGAGGGATGCTATCATAGCCAGCGTGCTCACCGCGTCCTCTCACACTGTTGTCCTCAGTGTCTGCCTCTCCTCTACGGTCGACCATGTGGAGCCCCTGGTATGGCAGGTCAGTGCTCTCCCGTCTGTCTTGCTATGTGCGTGCCAAGAGCTGTGAGCTTTACACCGTGAGCCAACTGTTTAAGTTTGCCTTGTCGGTTGAGACCATTGCCAATTGCTGCTTGCATGTGATTGTGACAGTATGTCTGTGAGAACAATTATGTATGCTTGAGCCAGCAATGCTTTTTGTTGTTTAAAAGTTGGATGTCTTGATAATATGATTGATATTCATATATAATTCACGCAAATAACGGTATCAGTCTTAATTAAGGTGACCAGATTTCTGAAATGAAAACAGGAACATGGGATAATTTCTAGTTCAGTGGTAAATGTATTATTCAAATATAATGCTATTATGCAAGGGTTAAAAAAGTAGGACAATTTTAGTTACTACACTGAATTGCTATAAAGAAATGTCAAACAAAATTAAATTGATAATAATGTGCATCATCTAAATAATATGATTTTTTTGCATGGATTTAATGCAATAAAGAGAAACAGAGACTGCAAGTACTTACTCTATTTATTGCATTACATTTGTGCAATTATGAGGCCTTTTTTACATATACATTCATACACAAACATGATCCTCAGTGAACTTTAGACACAAAGGTAATGTTGATCTAATTATGTAATTTTAAAGGTTTTTTTGTGAAACTTTTAACAATTAATTTGAAATTACACTTATTTAACAAGCATATGAAATATATATTGAATTAGATATTATTTCAGTGTGGGTGCTCCAGCTGAGGAAGGCCATCCAAAACATTGAGTGTCCCCAGAAAACGGGGACATCTGTTGACCCAAGACTAAATATAACTATCTCTATATGTAAATATTAGATGAGACTGACTTGGTATAATGTTCCTTATTTAGGCATTTTCATATTCTATAAATCAAAGTCATTTTGTTTCAATCTCTTCTTATTTTCCTTGTCGTGAACCACATTACACATCGTCTCTGATTTCGTTTTCAATTGGATTGCTAGTTTAGAAAATCCAGAAAGCTGACTTGCTCCCATCTTCAAATAAACACGTAAACAAGCAAATATGACCTTTCAGTAAAAGCCAATTTCTGTGAAGGGCATGCAATAATATAATGTATTTTAAATTTTGTGTAAAAGGTCAACATTTATATGAACAGTAACCCTTAATGTAATTATAAAAAGTTAATGAATTTTCCATTTCCAGTGTCCATTTTTTTCATTCATGTCAAATGTTCCTGCCTTAGATTACACAAAAAGAATCCCACCTGACTCTCTCACTATTGCCAAATGCTGTTTCTACTCCTTATTTCTCATACGGCCTTGATTTCTTTCTCTCCCTTTCAAGCAGTGTCTTTTGGTCCTGGGTAGAGAGAGTGTTGAAAGCTGTGCATTCTCTAACATCTGGAATGCCCCAGGCACAAGACTGAAAGGCACTTTGGCAAACTGCTGCTAGGCATCTTTGGGGAAGAAAAAAAAAAACTGTTAGCAGTGCATCGAGACATTAAAATGTGTCCGAAGTAGCAGTTTTGTGCATATCATGTGAACTTGTGGGGACTGAAGTAATACCAAGTCCAATGTGTAAAAAAAAAAAAAAAAAAACTTTATTAGGATTATTACTGTTACACACACATATATAAACAAAATAATAATAATAATAAAAATAAACAAATTAGTTATGATGTGACTTCTTTTAATAAATGTGATGTTAATATGAACAAACAAACAAATGAACAAACAAAAATATTCTTTTTTTTTTTTTTTTTGAGCTCACAGTCTTAAGTGGAAGTTGAACGCATTCACTGGACGAGGTTTGCTGTTTTCTGAAATAGAGAAAAAGCGTGACTCTGTCCTTCTCTGTGAGGTATTAGTACACCAACTGTGAGAGAACAGATTTTTGCCTCTTTGGGCACCAGGGTGGAAAGCTCATAGAACTGTGCTAGAATCTCTGCAGCATGTGTGATCTTTCTGCCTGTTCTTCCAGTCAGTGTCTCAATCACTGCACCTAAAGCCACATTTGGCATTATAGATAATTGCAAGAGCAAAGTGTCACATTACCTAATATTTTCCCATCCCAGCTCTTAAACATAGATATACATGAACGCCTCTTGTTCAGTTTCATTTATTAAAATAAGCTAAAGCAACACAATTTTTAAACATTTTGTCACAACTTGTAATTTCATCAAAATATATTTAATAGTGAAATTTACTCAATCCATTTGTGTTGAGACTAGGGCTGGATATCGAATGCGATACTTTAGGTACCGACCGAATTGCCTCGATACTATCGAGTATCGAAAAGTGTCTTGTCATTCGGTACCAAATTTCGATACCTCCAAACAGAGCAGGGGAGAGTGGGCGGAGAAATGCTGTTGCTGTCTCGTTGAGCAATGTAATAACGCTGCACTACATTGTTATTTATATCTAAATATATAAAACTATGCGTGCGAGAGAGACCCTGAGTGCGAGAGAGCGAGTGAATCAACGGTTTCACTTTCAGTTTATCTCTGAAAAGGACGGGTCAAGTCAAGTCACCTTTATTTATATAGCGCTTTTAACAATGCAGATTATCAAAGCAGCTTTACAGTGATAACTGGTATATAATTTTGGCTGCACAGCAGCTCTTAAAGAAAATGGTGTCATTATCCATCTTAAGTAAATTCAGTATTGATTCATTCCGACGTAAGAATCAATAGTTATTAATTTAGTTAATTTATCTATATCAGCACTGGAGTAAACAGGGATGTCATCATCCAGCTCAGTTCAGTTCGCATACAATGGTGTCAATGCAGGCAGATCAAAACACTGTTGAATATCAAATGTCAAGTTATAGTTGAGCCGGGTGAGAGTACTGTTTGGTGAGGCTGTTTATGCAAGCAGCCGGTTCACTACAGTTACTCCAGATACTGTGAACAGCAAAACAGAAGTGCCGCACTGCCTGCACAAACAGCGGGATGCGCAATGTTTTTAGACCTGTTATAGGTGTCACAGACACGCCAGGCTCTACCCTCACACAGACACAGCGCACGTCATCATACTAACCACGCACACCTGACATCAATCAGCACCCTCATCAACAGCACCATAAAAGACACTAGCTCACACTCAGTCACTGTCCGGTCTCGTTAAACGCATAGACTTACCTGTCTGCTTACCTTAAGGACTCCAACGAAGATACTCACCTGTCTCCAACGTGTTTCCTCGTCCCCTGTGTTCTCCTCGTCTCCTGTGAGTTACTCTGTGTCTGATCTGCTCCAAGTCTGCCAGCGATCTGCCATACCTGCAAATACAAGACAAGTATCAGTTCTACGATCACATCTGTCTGCTATTCCACCTGCTATCACTCACCTGCACTCTGCCTGCCATCCTGGTTGTTCAATAAACTTATTAACTATTCCATCTGTGTCTCCGTGCCCTTCTGTACCGTAACAGAAGACCGGACCAACACCGCCAAACAGCCAGGATGAGTGCCCCAGATCCCTTCCAGGAATTTGTTGATGTTCTCCAACGAGCACTCTCCAGCACTTCCCCGGCATCTGCACCAGCATCCAATTCCACATTCACCGCCACCTCTCCTTCTCCATCTGTGGCCGCTAGTCCCATGGCCAAACCGGCGCCCTTCTCTGGTTCGGCGGAGGATTGCAACGGCTTTCTTCTGCAGTGTTTGCTGGTCCTGGAGATGCAACCGCACTTGTATCCCGATGATCACGCTAAGGTAGCGTTCATAATCTCTCAACTCGATGGCAAAGCGCTTTGCTGGGCAGAACCGCTCTGGTCACAGAAAAGTCCGATCACCCAGTCTCTCTCCAGTTTCACCGCTCACTTCAAGGAAGTCTTTGGAAATCCAGCTTGGGATTCATCGATTGGTGAGAGATTATATCAACTGAAACAAGGTTCCATGTCTGTAACAGATTATGCTCTCCAATTCAGGACTCTGGCTGCCTCTAGCGGGTGGAACGAACAAGCTCTCATCACGACATATCGGCAAGGGTTGAATCCACGCGTGCGGTTGCATCTCGCTGCATACGAGGATTCCATCAGGCTCGAGCACTCCATACAACTCTCCATCAGGTTCGCCACTCGTATGCAGTCGTGTCTCGAAGAGCACCAGGGCCAGTCGTTTTTCCCATCACCTCTCCGCCGACCAGAATCCGTCAGCTCCCCAGAACCAGCCAACGAACCTATGCAAATGGATCACTCTCGTCTGTCTTCAGCTGAGCGGCAGAGACGGCTGACCCAGAACCTTTGTTTATATTGTGGTCAAGCTGGGCATTACATCTCTGAATGCCCCACTCGCCCAGCTCGTCCCATGGTGAGTGTTATCATTCCTTCGACACATAAGATGAAACCACTTACCATTGTTGTAAACCTTACTGCTGACGGTTTAAGTCTTCCAGTTAATGCCCTCCTCGATTCTGGGTCAGCCGGGAATTTCATCTCTGGAGCACTCTGCCGCCAGCTCCAACTTAAAACTACAGCCACGCCGTCGATCTACCAAATCCACTCGGTAACTGGAAGACCCTTACGACAAGTGCGCTACAGCGTCGGCCCCATCTCACTCCAAGTTGGTATCCTCCACATAGAAGACACCCATCTGCTGGTTCTGGAGGATTCCACCGCTGACGTGATTTTAGGGCGCCCATGGTTGGAGTAGCACAATCCTGTCATCTCGTGGAAGACGGGAGAAATCCTGAAGTGGGGTGACAAATGTTTCGAGAACTGTTTTCTTGAGTTTCCTGTCCCAAGTTCTCTGCGTTCCGAAGAATTACCAGTCTGTGCTACGTCTATTGAAAGTCCCCTAGAGAAACGCTCCATGGACATCCCGGAATGTTACTCCCACTTCAGTGATGTCTTCTGTCCCAAGAAAGCCTCCACGCTGCCTCCACACCGGCCATGGGACTGCGCCATTGATCTGCTTCCCGGTGAGCCAGTGCCCAAAGGAAAGATATACTCACTTTCCATCCCGGAGGAGAAGGCCATGGAGAAATATATCAAAGAGGCTCTGTCCCAAGGCTACATATGCCCGTCTATTTCCCCCGCTGCTTCTTTTTTGTGGCAAAGAAGGACGGAGGCTTGTGGCCCTGCATAGATTACAGAGCCCTCAACAAAATAACAGTAAAGTTCAGATACCCACTTCCTCTCGTCCCCTCTGCATTGGAACATCTCCGAGGTGCCACTGTGTTCACCAAGTTGGACCTCCGCAGCGCGTATAACCTCATCCGGATACGTGAGGGGGACGAATGGAAGACGGCCTTTGTTACCCCTACTGGCCACTGTGAATACCTGGTCATGCCGTATGGACTTGTCAACGCCCCCTCCGTATTCCAGGATTTCATCCATGAGGTGCTCCGGGAGTTCCTGCACAAGTCAGTCCTAGTGTACATCGATGACATTTTGATATACTCCCGGATCCTGGCCGACCGTCGCCACCACGTTGCGGAGGTCCTGCAATGCCTGAGGGAGTTCCACCTGTTCCTAAAGGCAGAAAAGTGTACCTTCCATCAGCCCTCAGTGCAGTTCCTTGGCTACTACATCGATCGCAGTGGCATCCGGATGGACGAGAGGAAGGTCTCTGCCATAAAGGACTGGCCCATTCCCACATCAGTGAAAGAACTTCAACGATTTCTTGGATTTGCCAATTTCTATCGCCGTTTCATTCAAGGTTACAGCATCATCACCACTCCCCTCACGGATCTCCTGCGCAGTAAGCCCAAGTCTCTGTCCTGGACTCCAGCCGCCACCCACGCCTTTGACAGGCTCAAGAAAGCCTTCACCACCGCTCCCCTCCTGGTACATCCTGACCCAGACAAGCCTTTCGTTGTGGAAGTCGACGCCTCCACCACCGGAGTGGGAGCAGTCCTATCCCACCAGCAGGGGAGCCCAAGTAAGACTGCACCCATGTGCCTTCTTCACCCGCAAACTCAACCCGACGGAGGTAAACTATGACATCGGGAATAGGGAGCTTCTGGCCATCAAGCTTGCCCTAGAGGAGTGGAGGCATTGGCTCGAAGGAGCAAAACACCCATTTGTGGTCTTCACAGACTATAAGAACCTGGAATACCTTCGAGATGCAAAGAGATTAAACCCTCGTCAAGCAAGGTGGGCTCTGTTCTTTACCCGGTTCAATTTCTCCATCACTTACCGCCCAGGATCCAAGAACGTAAAGGCTGATGCTCTCTCTCGTATCCATGGTCCCGATGATAACCCTGAAATCCCAGAGCCCATCCTACCGGAGAAGATCTTTGTTAATCTGATAGTCTGGTCCGAAGAGACCCTTCCTGAGTCCAATGCCTCCACCAACGCTCCGCCGGGTTGCCCCCCAGGTTTGCTCTACGTCATCCGGACACGGCGCACTCCCCTCATCCACGCATCCCACTCGTCACTGGGCACTGGCCACCCTGGGGTCAATGAAACCCTCTCGTTGCTTAAACAACGCTTCTGGTGGCCGAATATGGCATCTGACGTTAGAAGGTACGTGCAAGGATGCAAGGAATGCGCCATCTCAAAGAGTCCACGCCATCTTCCCTCCGGCAAACTCCAGCCTCTGCCCGTTCCGAATCATCCCTGGTCACACCTAGGGGTTGATTTCATCACTGACCTCCCAGTATCTGACAATTGCACATGCATTCTGGTGTCTGTGGATAGATTCTCAAAGTCATGTCGTCTAATTCCTCTAAGAGGATTGCCTACTGCTATGGAGACTGCTGAACTAATGTTTAACTGTATTTTCAGATACTATGGAATTCCTGAGGACATTGTATCAGACCGAGGGCCACAGTTTATCTCCAGAGTCTGGAAAGCTTTCTTCAATCTCCTAGGTGTGACCGTAAGCCTCTTCTCAGGCTACCATCCCCAGATGAACGGGCAGACGGAGCGGAAGATACAGAAGATCGGTCGCTTCCTGCGTACCTTCTGTCACGGCCACCAGGACTCTTGGAACCAGTTCCTGGGTTGGGCCGAGTACGCCCAGAACTCGCTTCGTCAGCCTACCACCGGACTCACCCCGTTCCAGTGCGTGCTCGGCTATCAACCCCCACTGTTCCCCTGGACTGGGGAACCCTCGGATGTTCCAGCGGTCGACTACTGGTTCTGGTGGCCGCTCTGACACACCTAACTACCAACCAGGACAGAAGGTCTGGCTGTCAACGAGGGACATCAGGATGCGTCTGGCCTGTACTTTCCACGTATCACTTTTAAAGCCTCATCATCCTTCTGTCACTCTTTCCACAGAGCCTGGCGAAACCGAGGAACCCCCCCTTCCTCTCATCGTGGATGATGGAGCTACCTACCTGGTTCGTGACATCTTGGACTCCCGGCGCCGTGGTGGTCACCTGGAGTACCTCGTGGATTGGGAGGGCTACGGTCCCGAGGAGCGCTCATGGGTCCCCAGGAATGATGTACTCGACCCGAACCTGCTTGACACCTTCCATGCCACTCATCCAGACAGACCAGCACCGCGTGGCAGAGGTCGACCACCACGACGTCGGGGTCCACGGCCCTCAGGAGCGGGCCGTGGAGGGGGGGTAATGTCACAGACATGCCAGGCTCTACCCTCACACAGACACAGCGCACATCATCACCAGAGTACTAACCACGCACACCTGACATCAATCAGCACCCTCATCAACAGCACTATGAAAAACACTAGCTCACACTCAGTCACTGTCCGGTCTCGTTAAACGCATAGACTTACCTGTCTGCTTACCTTAAGGACTCCAACGAAGATACTCACCTGTCTCCAACGTGTTTCCTCGTCCCCTGTGAGTTACTCTGAGTCTGATCTGCTCCAAGTCTGCCAGCGATCTGCCATACCTGCAAATACAAGCCAAGTATCAGTTCTACGATCACATCTGTCTACTATTCCACCTGCTATCACTCACCTGCACTCTGCCTGCCATCCTGGTTGTTCAATAAACTTATTAACTATTCCATCTGTGTCTCCGTGCCCTTCTGTACCATAACAATAGGCAGGTACAACACACAGCAGCATTACATCAGCGTTCTTTCCTCAAGTCTATGGAAATACGCGACCGGTTCGTGACGGGCTCTAGTTTGCCTGCACGAGCACAGGATCTGGCTCCAGAACGCGAACAGTTCTGGTGGAAAAGGGGTATCAGCGTCCTCCTGATACTGCCACTGTGTGCAAGCATCAACCACACCCTCAGAGCGGACATTTTCAAACGGTTGTCTCCTGAAAAATCATATATATATATAATGTTTTTGATCCGTGGGTCGGGCCAAGTAATAAAAAATAACATTCCAATTAATTGCGGGTGGATCATTAATGCGTTGATTTTAATAAAGACACGGAACTCTCATTTCACGGCAAGACGCAACGAACGTGCACCTCCTAGTGGTCATTATATAAAACACAAAGGAAAACCCTACATGAGATATTGCTTTATAACTTAACAGCTTTAACTAATAATATACACAAGCTTAACTAACAGAAATGATATAATTACATATTATATATAATTTATATATCCAACAATGATGTAAGGAAACAGTGGCAAAATATAAGTTTGAAGGGAGTAAAGCCTGTGTTTAAAGGCTGTTAAGGAAATGTAATTTAGCCAAATAAGAACTTTAATTT
The DNA here is from genome assembly GCA_039654765.1 of Mylopharyngodon piceus. Classification (NCBI taxonomy): domain Eukaryota; kingdom Metazoa; phylum Chordata; class Actinopteri; order Cypriniformes; family Xenocyprididae; genus Mylopharyngodon; species Mylopharyngodon piceus. The sequence goes on from CM077445.1 coordinate 8,601,571, forward strand.
TAAATAAATGTTAATTCATAAGCAGACTTTTTTATTCCTTTGTGCAGCGGCTCAGGAGATGAGTCTTTGAGTCTGTAAAAAAAACTTCAAACTTAAAAACTTAAAATATATCAAACTTAAAATATAAAACATCTCAGGTTACGCATGTAACCATGGTTCCCTGAGAACAGGGAACGAGATGCTGCGTCAAAGCGCTAGGGGAACGCCTCCGCGGGAACCGGTGTCTGAAACACATATCCAATCTCGGCAATATCATATTGACCGGCGACACCCCATGACATCATAACAATGCGACCCGCATGTATAAAAGGGGTGCCCAAACAACATGACATCCGCTTCGTCTGAAGGGACTGTAAGCAGGCGGGCCCCGAGGCATGGCTAAGAGACGCAGCGTCTCGTTCCCTGTTCTCAGGGAACCATGGTTGCATGCGTAACCTGAGACGTTCCCTTTCGAAAGGGATCTCGCGCTGCGTCAAAGCGCTAGGGGAACGATATACCAATGCCGCCATGCTGAGGGGAGTGCATGCCACGCATGGCAGTGACAACTGTCAGAATCCGGCAAATTCAAATGAAATGCCAGACCCACTCACCCTACGGGTCACAAATAAGCTGTCAGTGACAGCGCTCCCAGCGGTCAAAGCCTCAGCTACAGCCTCAAAGAGGTCTCCATATCTCACACATGAAGGCCTGCCAAGGCCGCACAAAGGCCTGGAACCAACCACTTCAAAGGAAAGGCGTCCCTTTAAGGGAGCGTGGCTAGGGGGCCAGAAGGAACCCCAACCAGTCACTTCTCAGGGGAACGCAGTCAACCCCGAATGCCACCAGGGAGGCTGACCTGGCTTCTAGCTGAACTAGTAACCTAGTCTGCCAACAACCTGTCTGTTTCCTCAGAAACAGAGTCTCTAGACACAGAAGTCTCACGAAGAGACATCTAGAAAGAGGGACTGCAGAAAGGGCAGTAGACCAACTCAGACCTGATCTTAGAGACGGGCATCCTGGAGAGCAGGACTCAGCGAAGTGCTATCGACCCTTGCAAGCGATGGGAGTTACTCTGCTCAATCCTAGGATCTACAAAGCACCTATGTTTCAAGGCGCTAAGGAGGCCGTGCACTCTAAAGGAACCCTCGCGAGGGGAATGCTCACAGCCTAAAAGCTGATCTAACTGGGAGGCTTCGAGGGGAGCCTTCAACCACTGACCAGACTTAGGAAGCTAAGTACTCAAGCCCACTCTCAGAGTGAAGAGAGTACCAGCTCAACCTATCAGGTCGACCAGGCTAAAAACTAAAAACAAGTGTGAGAATGGTTAGCCAAGCCAGCAACACGCAGAAGCGTGTGGTCTCAGGGAGGCCGGAAGGCCAACCACCTGATAACAAGACCCTGCTGACCGATACCCAGCTCCTGGGAACTCGCATCAGGGAGGCCTACCGTGGCCAACTACCTGGTATTGAGTCTAGACTGGCAGAAGTAACCATACTGTGGGAAATTCACCTTGAAAAAGGGGCCTGCTTACAGCCACGCATCTCAAAGGCAAACATTCACTGGCTGACTGTGGCCATCGCTAGCTGCCATACACCTACTCATTAGTGGCTGGCTCTCAGCAAGGCCTGTTAAGGCCTGCTGCTCGAAAACTAGCTGCTGAAGACCAGCTGTCTGATAGCACACAAGCTAGCTAGCTGTCCAAAGCCTACCACCTTGGGCTCGCCCACAGGGAGGCCAAGGCCAGGGTATCAGGCCTGCCGAATGCCAGATACCCACACTGCTGGGGACTCATCCTCAAAGAGGCCTGCTAAGGCCTGCAATCTGAACCAAGTCCACTACTGCCGGGGACTAGCCTACAGGGTGGCCTATCAAGGCCAGCTGCCTGGTAGCCAGTTTTAAGTGGCTAAACCATTCTAAAGAATACCCGCACAAAGGGAGCTCACTCACAGAGAGGCCTCTTAAGGCCTACTTATTCAAAAGCAAAGCATTGCTAGCTGAGCTTTCACATACCAAAGTGCTGGGGACTCGCTCACAGGGAGGCCTGTTAAGGCCAGCTACCCGGAGTGTGTCTTGTTGCTACAACATGCACACTAATGGGGCTGACCACAGAGAAGACTGCTAAGGCTTACTATCTGACGGCATAAGAAATAGCTACTAGAAAACCCATTTACTGGGGCTGCTAACAGGGAGGCCTGTTAAGGTCAGCTACCTGACAGCGCAAGTGCTGGCTGCTAGGGGCCCAACATGGTGGGAACTCACTGTGAGAGGAGGCCCGTTAGGGCCTACTACCCTATAGCGAGTCTAGTAGCAGAGATAGTTTGCTATTCGATGCCTGGGACCTACCACATCGCCAACGAGTGGTGTACTCAGTCAAAGCACTTTTTACCCTTTAAGCAAGGGGAGTACAAACATACACCAACATGCCCTGGAGGAGGCTCACCTGGGCCTACTACTCCAGATGAGCACGGGCGTCAGCTCGTGGCAATGCTGAGCTACAAGGGAGCGTACTAAATGACCAGTAGACCAGTAGACCTGTAGTCTGCCGGCAGCGCATTCCATAATCTCTAACAGCTCAGCGTACGCGGGACAGGGTGGCTGAGAGGATTCAGTGAACTCACTCTCTCTATCCTCCTCAGCCATCTCCTGCTCGGCTGGAAGTGCACTCGCAACTGAAGACAGAAGACAATGCATCCTCTCCCAGCAGCTCACTCTCGCGAGCCGCCGAACAGCGTGAGTGGTCACGCCTCCTTCAAACTGTCCGGCGAGCTCCATCTGCGAGCCCTGTGATCTGAGTCTCCGCCCTGCCTCAGCATTAGAGGATGTCATGTTGTTTGGGCACCCCTTTTATACATGCGGGTCGCATTGTTATGATGTCATGGGCTGTCGCCAGTCAATATGATATTGCCGAGATTGGATATGTGTTCCAGACACCGGTTCCTGCGGAGGCGTTCCCCTAGCGCTTTGACGCAGCGTGAGTTCCCTTTCGAAAGGGAACCAAAGATTTTTTGAGGTAATGTAATCTTGTTAAAACCGATTTTATAAAATTGGTATGGAGAAAGGTATCGTTCAGGAATCGGTTTCGAAGTCAAGGTATCGGTATCGAAAATTTTTGAACAATACCCAGTTAGTTGAGACTACATAAATCATTTTTTGTTGGCATAACTAACTGGGCAGTGGATCTGTAGTTTCCAGCATGCTTTGCAAGGGACTGCATTAGGAGAGTAAATTTAGAGATTGAGTGTTATTGTATGTGTTTTTCAGTAAAGGATGTTAGTGTTTGAAGGGATAGTTCACCCAAAAATTAAAATTATCCCATGATTTACTCACCCTAAAGCCCTCCTAGGTGCATATGACTATCTTCTTTCAGACAGACACAATCAGAGTTGCGTCAGAAGTCACTCTTTCGCCGTAACTTGATGCGTACGGCTGTTTGCCGGAAGTTAGTAAATTTAGTTTATAAAGTTTTAAATATGGATATTTTTCTTGCAAAAACCCATCGCTTCGCTTCAGAAACAACAACTTTATTAACCCCTTGGAGCTGCCTTTATTAACCCCTTGGAGCTGTGTGAATTACTTTTATGATGGATGGATGCACTTTTTTGGGCTTCAAAATCGTGATCACCATTCACTACCATTATATAGCTTGGAAGAGCCAGGATATTTTTTAATATAACTCAGATTGTTTTTGTCTGAAAGAAGATAGTCATATACACCTAGGATGGCTAGGGTGAGTAATTAATGGGATAATTTTCATTTTTGGGTGAACTATCCCTTTAATTTTCAGTAATGTTGGACATTTAGAAGAATTTCTGTAATGTATTTGAATTTTGTGGTTAACTTTGTGCTTGTTACTCTTGTGCTTGCTTAGGCTGTGGGCAGCTATATGATAGTTATGGTGTGAGTTTATTTGATTTACTCAGTGAGTAATAACCATAAGTCAGTACTGACACCAGTCTTTTATTTAGTATACATTGAATATAATGATGGATGAGAAATAGTTTTGTTCAATAAATTTAGCTTAAATTAAGGAAAACTTTTCCACACAATTTGTTTAGGTTGGCACAATAGGAATGAAACAAGTTCATTTAAACATGCAGGCCTGTTTTAAGATCATAGAACACAAACTATTTTTTTAAATATTTTTTTTATATTTCTTTTGGCACTAAATATTTAGGTTCAGTGAAACACTTGTACCCCTATCCACACATATGGTAGAATGAGTGTTTAGGGCATAGAATCAGTCAAAATTGTCTGTTAAAAAATTACATATTTGATTAGGAAATCTCTTTCATAATTCATCAGAGGGCTTTGGTGAAGCAGGGTGGACTTCTTTTCTAAGCATACTCTCTAATTTCATCATGATTCATGAAATCTGTGCTCAAAGCTATCATAGACTTTAATATTAGCAGGCCACATAGACTACTTTAAGATGTTATTTTTTTGTGTGTGTGTGTGTGATTTTTGTCATTTTTGAAGCTTGACAGCCCTGCTTTCACTGCTTGAAAGAGAGAAGTGAGAACATCTTCAATACTTTTCTTTTTGTGATTCACGTAACCAAGAAAGCCCAAAGTATACTTATTTTTTACAAATACACTAGCATATACAGTTAAACTTTCAAAACTGTATAATTTATTTGATAGTGAGTGCGAATGCAGGCGGTCGACATATGCACTCTAGAAAGTTTCATCTTTGTCCAGCGTCTGCGGTATTTTTCTCCAGAAGTTATGACTGATAAAAATGTCTTTGTATTCTTTTAAACTAAAGTTGCGGCTATCTCATAATCCCCTCAAACAAGCGCATGCAAGCATCTGTTGTCGTTGCAGTCTCCGGTATTTTGTTGTTGTTCCGTCTCTTTAGTTTCATTTTCTACTGTGAAACAAATGCCTGGGCCATTGTTGCCACCTTGTGGAACAACTGATTAGTGCAAAACAAATTCAATGTGCATGTGCGACCTGCGCGTACTAAGTACGAATGGTTACAAAAATCTGACGGCCTAACTAAACTGCACACAGCATGTCCTGTTATTTATGTCTGCAGTCGACATATGATTATTTTGATACAGAATAATACAAAATTACCAAGATTCAGCATTCAATAAAAGATTTGTTTTAAACCATTATGAGAAGCGGCTATTAAGCTGGGTAGGCCCCTGGTTTGTTATGTGTATGATTGATAATTACAAGGTCAAAATTCACATAGCTGAAAGTCTGCTAGACTAATGTTTTAATACTGGGAATGTTCAATTTATCCAGCTTTAAAAGCTCAGAATCACAGAAAGAATGCCTGAATACCTGGATTTGTGACCTCTCAACCTTTTCCAAATCTGATATGTTTTTGAAACCTTTTATTTTGTCTGATGTCTTCAGGTGCTGAATTAGAATGACAGTTTTGTCTGTATTGCGTTACAGAGCTGTGATAGTGTTCTGTCTCAGTGATGCTCATGGTGAGTTGATTGGATCTGATCTTGGTGTCACTGGCTGAAAAGCATGGTTAAATTTCATTGTGGTTTAGCGTTTCCCCGTGGGGCGCTCAGCAAATAACATCTTATGCACTTTAGTGTGTAATGAGGATGGTAGAGCCCCAGGTTTAAATGGGTGTTGGATGGGAGGACAGCAATACAATCCAAATGATGAATGGGTTGATGCAATTCTAACTGAATGGATACTGCAGAATGCCCATTTAATTTAATTGCAAATAATTCTTTGACCCTCTCCATTTTCTCTTCCTTTGACCTACACACAGAAATACAAACTCATACACTTGCAGCAATAAGGAACAGTGATATGTTGGGACCTTCTCAGATTTGTGAGCCAAGTGGATTTTAAATTCAATCTGCATCTTTCATAATTGAGTTGAACAATAATTGTAGCTAAAAATGTTACAACTCTTGTAACGAACGAACAAACCAATATGGCTTCATCAGGTATATTGCAGTATTGCACAACTTAAAGGGGTTATGAATTTAGAAATCAAATTTTCCTTGACCTTTTGATATAAGAGATAATTTTACTATAAAAATATTCTGTAAGTTTCAGAGCTCAAAACTTCTTAGTTTAAAAACAAGCTTTTATTGAAACCAAGTTGCCAAGCTTTGTTTGTCTCATTATGACTTCATAGTGCAACGAAAGACCACCTCTGACCGACCACCAGACCACCAGATCAGTGCTAGTACTTCTACATCATTGCCTCTTTAGCCCCACCCACTGATTTGTGTATGTCATGTAGTCAGGGCCGCTGCTGGCCAAATGGGTGCCCTAAGCAGAACTGTATTGTTGTCCCCCCCCAACCCCCTCCACAAACTCATTACCATTTTGTTGTTGTTGTTGTTGCTTTTTTTTTTTTTTTTTTTTTTTGGTTATAAAAATAGACCTACGTGAACAACAGTCTTTAAAATTACTTAAAATACATAGGCTATATAATAACAATGAGGCAGTAATAAATGTTTCAATGAAAGTAACAAAAGCAAGTTAAAATACATAATGTAATACATACAGGTGCTGGTCATATAATTAGAATATCATCAAAAAGTTGATTTATTTCACTAATTCCATTCAAAAAGTGAAACTTGTATATTATATTCATTCATTACACACAGACTGATATATTTCAAATGTTTATTTCTTTTAATTTTGATGATTATAACTGACAACTAAGGAAAATCCCAAATTCAGTATCTCAGAAAATTAGAATATTACTTAAGACCAATACAAAGAAAGGATTTTTAGAAATCTTGGCCAACTGAAAAGTATGAACATGAAAAGTATGAGCATGTACAGCACTCAATACTTAGTTGGGGCTCCTTTTGCCTGAATTACTGCAGCAATGCGGCGTGGCATGGAGTCGATCAGTCTGTGGCACTGCTCAGGTGTTATAAGAGCCCAGGTTGCTCTGATAGTGGCCTTCAGCTCTTCTGCATTGTTGGGTCTGGCATATTGCATCTTCCTCTCCATAGATTTTCTATGGGGTTAAGGTCAGGTGAGTTTGCTGGCCAATTAAGAACAGGGATACCATGGTCCTTAAACCAGGTACTGGTAGCTTTGGCACTGTGTGCAGGTGCCAAGTCCTGTTGGAAAATGAAATCTGCATCTCCATAAAGTTGGTCAGCAGCAGGAAGCATGAAGTGCTCTAAAACTTCCTGGTATACGGCTGCGTTGACCTTGGACCTCAGAAAACACAGTGGACCAACACCAGCAGATGACATGGCACCCCAAACCATCACTGACTGTGGAAACTTTACACTGGACCTCAAGCAACGTGGATTGTGTGCCTCTCCTCTCTTCCTCCAAAGGAAATGCAAAATTTACTTTCATCAGAGAACATAACTTTGGACCACTCAGCAGCAGTCCAGTCCTTTTTGTCTTTAGCCCAGGCGAGACGCTTCTGACGCTGTCTGTTGTTCAACAGTGGCTTGACACAAGGAATGCGACAGCTGAAACCCATGTCTTGCATACGTCTGTGCGTAGTGGTTCTTGAAGCACTGACTCCAGCTGCAGTCCACTCTTTGTGAATCTCCCCCACATTTTTGAATGGGTTTTGTTTCACAATCCTCTCCAGGGTGCGGTTATCCCTATTGCTTGTATACTTTTTTCTACCACATCTTTTCCTTCCCTTCGCCTCTCTATTAATGTGCTTGGACACAGAGCTCTGTGAACAGCCAGCCTCTTTTGCAATGACCTTTGTGTCTTGCCCTCCTTGTGCAAGGTGTCAATGGTCGTCTTTTGGACAACTGTCAAGTCAGCAGTCTTCCCCATGATTGTGTAGCCTACAGAACTAGACTGAGAGACCATTTAAAGGCCTTTGCAGGTGTTTTGAGTTAATTAGCTGATTAGAGTGTGGCACCAGGTGTCTTCAATATTCAACCTTTTCACAATATTCTAATTTTCTGAGATACTGAATTTGGGATTTTCCTTAGTTGTCAGTTATAATCATCAAAATTAAAAGAAATAAACATTTGAAATATATCAGTCTGTGTGTAATGAAAGAATATAATATACAAGTTTCACTTTTTGAATGGAATTAGTGAAATAAATCAACTTTTTGATGATATTCTAATTATATGACCAGCACCTGTAATGTAAACAATCAACTTACGTACACTATGTATTATATCAAATGCCTGCAGAGGGCATCAGCGGCTAGGTGATTGTTGTTGTTACACTTCTTGCTATTGTTACAGCATGATCAAATCCTTTTTTAATATTGGCCAAACAACATTTAATTCAAATGTCCACTTAATCTTTAATATTTATCCACATCTTTATAAGTGCTGCAGTCACTGTAATTTCTTCAACAAGAACATGTAATCGAAGCATGCAGAGTCAGAGCAAGGGTTTAAACTTTTATTTTGAAACCGTGGTGAACATTTAGAAACAAGTATTCTCCTGTGTTAGCGTAGGTTTATATATGATAGCACTATGTTATGCTATATTATCATCTTTTAAATTGTTTAATATATCATGAAGCCTTAGAAAATGGTCTAATTATGATTTTACTTTTTATTTAATATTTTGGCGAAATCGAGCACTCAAAATTAATTGAGGAATCGTGAAATCTGGCTACAAATATCTTTATTATGGTTCAAAATCAACATTAAAATATTGAAATTATAGCTATGAAAAAATTGCATTAGTATCAAATCAGGCAGATGCGTTGGTGGTGGTCAAATCCTGAATGTCGTTAAACATGTTTAATTAATCTCACCCATTAACTACAATAGTCAAAAATATAAAGTTCCACATGTTTGTGAACATACCTAAAAATGATGCACGTGATTAATCTTGTTTTCTTTTCTTTTTCGCTTCTCAGCGCCAGACTGCTGTTGTCAGTGTGAGGTGGGGGCGGGGCGAAGCAGGAATGGCGTGTTGCGTGTGCTTAAGTTACTGCGTTCTCAATAATTCTTTTTGATATCTATGTTTCTGTTTACATTTATTTTTAAGTTAATATTACTATACAATAGTAATATTACTATATTACCTACAGAATATTAGTTTATTTATATATTTAGACTTTTTTTCTTTCTTCTTTTTTGAGCAAAGGCGGTATATACTTGTAAATTAGGATGTTTTTGATTTAAAAAATCTTGTTAACATTATAAGTGGACCTCAAAGAACATTATATAATAATAATAATAATAATAAAAAATCAGTTCCTTTAAATAAATTAGGCCTAATGGTTGAAAATTGTCTGTAACTTTGAGAACTGGCTCTGGATTTCTAGTTCCCAGCATGCTTTGCATAGAATAAATGTTGAAATTAAGTGTTATTTTATGTTTTGTTTTTATTAAAGGGAAAGACCTGTTAGTGTTTAATGCAGTTTTGTTTGACATTTAAAAGAGTTTACTGAAGAGTGGTGCTCGTGGTTATGTTGTGGGTGGCTACATGAAGATATACATTACTTTGATTCTATGAGTAATGACTGTGTTAATGTAATATTTTGCATGTTCATTAAATTTACATGCTAAATAATTTATATTACATCTTAATAGGACTGGGCGATTTTTTCGATTAATTCGAATTTAATGTTTTGCCTCGATTTTATTATTTTTTAAATCGAGAAATCGCGATTTTGAATAAAAATGTTAGCAAGCGTTACAATTAGACATGTTGACAATACAGCAATGATAACCGTATTAGGAGAAGAAAATGACCCGACCTCATGATGGCGCTGGTGCGCCTGATTAACCGCTCTCATGTGATGCTCTATGAGCATAGAACACATCACTATTCTTAAGCGGCTGTTCATTCAGAAATGCTTTATGTAAGGGATAATGTATATCCAGCTGGTTGTTATCTCAGAATAAACCCCGACAAGGGTGATCAGGACCCCGACGCGAAGCGGAGGGGTCTTGTATCAGCCTGAAGGGAGAGAGGAGTTGCTCGCGCGGCAAGTTCAGACTAGACAGAAACACATTTAAGAGATACGGTACAGTCATACAGCATATTACACGGCATTTGGCCACATAAATAATTATGGGGATAAGATATTGATCTGAGATTAAACAGATTTAAAATCGTACCTGTTTGTTATCTTAATCCATTACAGTGAACAAACAATAGTCGCAAAATGGAAGCAGCTGCGTTTGTATGAAACGAGAGAGCGAGTCCGCGATACCGGATGACATAATTAAATAACTACACAAAATTTGACTGCTTTTTAATATTTTATTCACCAAAGGCAATACTTCCAAGAGGAAAACCCGTTCCTAACAAGCATATAGCACTGCAGACTTCAGTAACCCGGATGAGCCTGTGTTAACTGTTTTCAGTGGTTGTTATCGGGGAATAACATACCGCTGGATGGCGCCATTGACCAATCAGAATCAAGTATTCCACAGAGCCGTGTAATAATGCGTTATAAAAATGAGACACAGGCAGTGGAATGAGAAAAAAAGGCAGATATTAAACGCGAGTTGAGCTTTTTTTTAACTTGACCGCCGAACGCCGAATGCTAGAATGCCATTTTAATGGGTGAGACGCTGCAAAAGACGCGAGACACAAGTGCAACACCTAAGCATGTCTGCGAAACATAAAAACAATAGGACAAATAGCGCAATGGAATGCAAAAACCTGTAAATCTGTTTGATATTTCATGTTTACATGATGGTGATAGGCTGAAAGCTGCTGTTGTTTTCTGTTTTTACAAAGCATTTGCTGTTAATAATAGCCTATTACTGGTGTTATTTATTGCTATTACTTTTTGGCTAAGAAATATTTAGCATTTTCTTATTTTATATTATTTCTGAGTATATAGGAATAATATTTTACAATTTTCACACTACATCGTGTGTGTATATTAGCAATGTTTGTTGTTTTCTTGTGGTATGAGATAGAGCGTTTGGACCCCGGAAGCGCTGCCATGTGACGTTGACAAAGCAAGGAGAACTCTACCATTTAAATGCTGTAATTTTGCATTATTTACAATGCATAATATTAGTATGTAATTAAATGTAATAGTAGCCTATGTAATTAAAATGAATTTCAATAAATAAAAATATTGTTAAAAATTACACATTATTCGTTGTTGGTCACATGTAGTAGACCATTTTTGTGCCGTGGGTAATAGGAGGATTTTCCACCCGGCTACCACCGCAAGTATATTTCAAACCCGTGGGAAGCACTGTACACTGCGGTGTTCCCCAATAGCGTCTCAGGATGCAGTGCGAGTTCCCTTTCGAATGGGAACCTATATTAATTGGTTAATGGTAAGTTCCATTACTATATACAGGGGGAAACTGTGATTTGATCTAACCTTTCATCACTATTTCATGTAATTTTACAGTAAAATACTGTTAAATATACTGTTTTTGGAAGAACAAATCATCTTATAATTTACAGTGAAAAGCTGTAAACTGATATTCCCAACCACAGCTTGTTTTTTGTTTGTTTTTGTTTTTTTCTGTAAAAAAAAATTCACAGGAATTATACAGCTGATCCTTCCAAAATTAGTCTGCCCAGAAATTATACACAAAATTCCAAAACATTCACTTATATTATGTAGGAGAGTCAGCAAAGTGGAAGAAATATGGGAACTGACATGTTGCAATTAGTGATTATAACTTGTTTTTATGTCACATACTCATTATCAGGCCTTAGAACAATTCAGGTCTTTTTTATTTCTTAATAATTTTAAAGGGGTCACGAACTGCATTTTTAATATTATTATTATTTTCTAATGTTCCCCAAGGTTTTCTTATAATGTTGGTAAGATTTAATCAAAAGCAATCATAATTGTAATAAATTACCATATTCTGTTTTGATATGGTTTAAACATTTTGTTTAAATAGGATTGTTTCGTTTAAGACTCCAATGTGAATGGCCACTATATGATTAGGTAATGTCTTTGCATATGAAATAAATATTATACATGTGGATCTATTGAAACACAATTATGATTACAGCAATGGCAGGAGTTTTGTTCAGCACGACTCTAGCGAATACTCTCATAATCAAGAAAGTGACACAATCCAAATATGAGGTTAATTATGCTGTTTAGATGGTTTCAATCAATGATTATAACAGGAATTTTGGCAAGAAAACAGAACTCATGCTGAACTAAAGTGATTGACAGCTCCAGTGCCGAAAGGGAGCATTTTTTGATATTTAATGCTATATTTTTAATATATTTTATACTTTATAATTTAATGCTACTAAAAGGAACAATGTACATATGACTGTTTAGTTGATGGTTTTATTTTGCTGATATGACAGAAATAAACAATTTTGAGACAGAGTGGCTGACTACACAAATACTATCAGGCTTCAGAATTAACATTTACTTACATGTTGCGGCATCATAGTCATGTCCACCTTTCACTAATAGTATGTTTGCAAAACTTGTGTTCATTTGTGCCATAAATAATTATTCCCTGCTGACATGATCAGGCACTTCGTTGAAAATATTAGAATCCTTCGAAAGGTGTGCAGAGACAATGTTCTTCTACAACTAAGAACAACACAATATTTGGAAAACTTAGCAGGCATCTAAATCTGTTTTTATTTTAAGTAATCCTGTTGTATTATCTGTATAGTCCTCTCTAGTGTAATTCTAGCCCTCAGATTAGTTTTACAGTAGCATTTTGCAGTTGTCTAAATGTGTTAAGTAATGTCTAATGTGATCCAAAAGCTCCTCTCTGTCTTAAAAGTTTTAATCCTTAGAATAAATCTAAGCTCTGGATTTATGAATAAACTATCAATCATTTGCATTGTGCCTGTAAATAATTCTGGACTTAAGAGTGTTGCTGTCACAAGCATTTTTGGTTATGTCAGTTATATTAAAATAATATTTGTCATGTATGTTGTTAAAAGTAGATACGTTTTTATAGAGGTCATAGGTCACTGAGTTCCTGTATCGCTATTGTGTCTCTAGGTAAACTACTTCACTGTGAAAAGCTCCAGAGAAGCTGTGAAGTGTATTGTACAAAAGTGCTAAATGATGAATAACTTAGTTGGCTGAAAAGCTATTTATCTTTTAAATCTTTGCTGCCATGTAAACCAGCAATCGCTTGCATCGGTGGCCAAGATTCTAATTAGTATTGTGAGAACTGCATTAGCATAATGTAATGACTTGCACATAGTTGTAATGATGGTATGTTTAAAATGCAGTTGGAGTATACGGGTGACAAAAAATGAGAGTCAGGATGTTCTGGTTAGTGTGATCTTTGGAAAGATTCTTTATCAAAACCATTACTAGTTACCATTATAAGGGATTGTTTATTTGGTTCAGTATGGGTGTTGGTGAAAATAATTTCATGATATGTCCTGTATATGAGATGTCATTAGCTCTCAACTGCTGTTTTTACAGCATTATTTTGCCCGTGCATTTGACGGTTGCGATTTGGGCCGGTTCCTCTGTGTATGTGATCGGGGAGTGGTGTACCTGATCACATCGCGGCTGTTCCCTGTGTGCTTCGGCACAGAGATCAGAGCTGAATTCCCCTTCTAAAAGAGCTTCACAGACGAACCCTGTGTCTTTTTCAAGATGTCATTTCGTCTGTGCGTTACTGGATGCGGTCGTTCCCTGGTCCCCGCTGACGGTCACAATCGCTGCATCACATGCCTGGGTGTTCAGCATGCTGAAGCAGCTTTTGTGGATAGTTCATGTTCTCATTGCGGGAACATGACTATCTCAGTGTTGAGATCCAGACTCTCGTTCCTTGGTTCTCAGGGAGCGGGGGTCCCCTCCCCTATGCCCCGTTCAGCCGTTTTCTCTGGCTTCGGCCAGGGTGACGGTGCGTTTGTGTGTAGGCAGGGTGATCTGAGGATAACGGTCAGGGCTTCCCCGCCGAGCACCGCTCCGCGGGCCCCTGCCCCCTCTACAACACTGAAGCCTGTGGTGTTGCCGATGGATCGTCCTGGTCCCTCTACGGAGCGACCAGTTGGGCCGCTGTGCCGTCCGAGTCGGGTCCCAGCACTCTGCTTCGCTGCCCCATGCCCGGTACGTCTGTGGTGCCTTTGGTCCTGCTGGCTCGGTGTCTGGAAGCCTGGATAGCGCTTCCCAGCCCGTCCCGCTGGCTCATTCGTACCATCAGACTTGGCTATGCGATTCAGTTCGCCCGGCCTCCCCCGGTCTTCAGGGGTGTCCACTACACTCGCGTGTCTCTGGACAATGCACCTGTTCTCCGGGCGGAGATTGCTGTCCTCCTGGCGAAGGATGCAGTCGAGCCGGTCCCTCCAGCCGATATGGAGTCAGGGTTTTACAGCCCCTACTTCATTGTACCCAAGAAGGGTGGTGGGTTACGGCCAATCCTGGATCTGCATGTCCTGAATCAGTCCCTTCACAGGCTGCAGTTCAAGATGCTTACGCAGAAGCGCATTTTCGAATGCATCTGTTCCCAGGATTGGTTTGCAGCGATCGACCTGAAGGACACGTACTTTCATGTCTCGATTCTGCCTCGACACAGACCCTTTCTACGGTTTGCGTTCAAGGTTCGGGCACATCAGTACAAAGTCCTACCCTAGGGGCTGGCCCTGTCGCCCCGCGTCTTTACGAAGGTTGCGGAGGCGGCCATTGTTCCGCTCAAGGAACAGGGCGTTCGCATTCTCAACTACCTCGACGACTGGCTCATTCTGGCCAGCTCGCGGGAGCAGTTGTGCGAACACAGGACCGTGACACCGAACTGCCGTCGCACCCTCACTCAGTGGTCGGACCCTTCGTTCCTGCGGGCTGGAGTTCCCCTCGAACAAGTGTCCAGGCATGCTGTGGTGTACACAGATGCTTCTGCCACCAGGTGGGGAGCCATGTACAATGGGCATGCAGTTTCAGGTCTGTGGACGGGGCCTCAACTGCATTGGCATATCAATTGCCTCGAGTTGCTAGCAGTACGTCTTGCACTGGGCCGCTTCAAGGAACTGTTGACAGACAAGCACGTACTGGTCCGCTCGGACAGCACTGCGGCCGTTGCATACATCAACCATCAGGGTGGTCTACGCTCGCATCGCATGTCGCAACTTGCCTGCCATCTCTTGCTATGGAGTCAGAAGCATCTGAGGTCGCTTCATGCCATTCATGTCCCAGGCGTGCTCAACCGTGCAGCCAACGAGCTCTCACGGCAGCCTCCGCTTCCAGGCGAATGGAGACTCCATCCCCAGGTGGTCCAGCTGATTTGGCAGCACTTCGGGGCCACACAGATAGATCTGTTTGCCTCCCCGGACACTGCTCACTGCCAGTTGTTCTATTCCCTGACAGAGGGCACACTCGGCACCGATGCTCTGGCACACAGCTGGCCCCGGGGCCTACGCAAATATGCGTTTCCCCCAGTGAGCCTTCTCGCACAGCTCCTGTGCAAAGTCAGGGAGGACGAGGACCAGGTCTTGCTAGTGGCTCCGTATTGGCCCACTCGGACCTGGTTTTCGGATCTGACGCTCCTCGCGACAGCACCTCCTTGGCCCATTCCTCTGAGGAAGGACCTTCTGACTCAGAGACGGGGCACCCTCTGGCACCCGCGTCGCGACCTGTGGAAACTCCATGTGTGGTCCCTGGACGGGACGCGGAGGTTCTAAGTGATCTACCCCAGTCGGTTGTAGACACTATCACTTCCGCTAGAGCTCCTTCTACGAGGAACCGCTATGCGTTGAAGTGGAACTTGTTCGTCAAGTGGTGTTCCTCTCACCGAGAGGACCCCCGATCATGTTCGGTCAGGTCTGTGCTTTCCTTCCTGCAAGAGGGCTTGGAGCGAAGGCTGTCTCCCTCCACCCTCAAGGTGTATGTTGCCGCTATTCCCGCACATCACGATGCAGTTGAAGGTAAGTCGTTGGGGAAGCACGACCTGATCGTCAGGTTCCTGAGGGGGGCGAGGAGACTGAATCCACATCGCCCTTCCTCTATACCCTCTTGGGATCTCTCCCTGGTACTTACATCTCTCCGGGGTCATCCCTTCGAGCCTTTGCAGTCAGTAGAGTTAAAAGTACTGTCCCTTAAGACAGTCCTCCTGGTTGCATTGGCCTCGGTGAAGAGGGTAGGGGACCTGCACGCATTTTCGGTCGACAAATCGTGCCTGGAATTTGGGCTCGGTGACTCTCACGTTATTCTGAGACCCCGGCCTGGATATGTGCCCAAGGTTCCTACCACTCCCTTCAGAGATCAGGTACTGACCCTGCAAGTGCTGCCTTCGGAGGAGGCAGACCCAGCCCTGGCTTTGCTCTGTCCCGTCCGTGCTCTGTGCCTGTACGTGGATAGAAGCTTTAGGACCTCAGATCAGCTCTTTCTCTGTTACGGAGGCCAGCAGAAGGGAAAGGCTGTCTCCAAGCAGAGGATGGCCCACTGGATAGTGGACACCATCGCCTTGGCTTATCAGTCCCAAGGCGTGCCTTGCCCGCTCGGGTTAAGAGCTCACTCCACTAGAGGAGTTGCCTCTTCCTGGGCGCTGGCGCACGGCGCCTCGCTGACAGATATCTGTAGAGCTGCGGGCTGGGCGACACCCAACACGTTCGCTAGATTCTATAGCCTTCGTGTGGAACCGGTATCTTCCTGTGTACTCGCTTCCAGTAGCCGGTAAACGCGAGGAACCCGTTCTAGTGTCGGCTTGCCATGCCATTCCCGCCCCCTGGGCCGGATACGTGCATTCATTACTCCAGTAGAGTTCCCCACTTGGCAAACCCTGTCGAGCTCCTCCGCCTCCCCTTGCGGCTCGGACATTGTGGAGTGTCTGATGCCAGGCCAAACGTCCATCACCGATGTTGATGTTTGGCTGGGTGCCATATGTTGTGACCCCTCCACGTGAGTGGTCCCATATGTGTATTGTCCACAGTCAACTCCCCACGGTGAGCCCGTGTCTTTCCCTTAGCAGAGCCAGCTCTGCTGTCACCTGTCAGATGAGTCTCCCCCTATCTCTAGGCTGGAGCCATCCCAGAGACTCCATATGCATACTGCCCACGGCCAGTCCATATGTGTATCTCCATGTAAATTCCTCCCCTGCAGGGTAGGTTGTGGCCTCCGCAGCGTATGTAACCCTCGTTCCCTGAAGGAAGGAACGGAGACGTACGTTCCGTCGCCACAGTTCCTGTGCCCTCCCTGCAGTGCAGACCTAGGTTGTCTCCTCAGCGAAAAACAGAGTGCGATTGCATCTGCTTCCCTATTTATACCACCTGGCGGGGGCGGTGCGCATTATGCAAATATCGCACGCCAATTCCATTGGCCTGTTGTAGTTTACTCGAAGCTGATAGGGCTCTCTAGCGATATCCCAATTCGTCGGTCACTACTGACGTACATCTCCGTTCCCTCCTTCAGGGAACGAGGGTTACATATGTAACCGAGACGTTTTCAAATATGTTCTTTAAGATTTGACTCACTGCCCACACTGATCAAATATGTTTAGACAGTGTTGTCAATGTCATACTGTACCTTGTGAGTTCAACTCCATGATATTGTAGACAGAGCAGAAGCAAAATTTCTTCTCCCCCCCACAATGACAACAGCTCTTAGTTGTTGTATAAGAAGTTGTTGTATTTACGTCATGCTGATGCTTACATCATCACCACCATAGCAACCAATGTAAATAGTGACATTGACAACACTGTCTAAACATATTTGTTCAGTGTGGACAGTCATTCAAATCTTAAAAAACATATTTGAAAACCAAACTAGATTTGTGTGCGGTGTGAACATAAAATTAGAGAAACTAGTGATATGATTACTTTATCCATTTTCCACCTCATTTCCTAGCTACAGTAAACAACAACTACAACAACTAAGAGCTGTTGTCATTGTGGGAAAAAAGAAGAAATTTTGCTTCTGCTCTGTCTATAATAACATGGAGTTGAAC
This sequence comes from Mylopharyngodon piceus, assembly GCA_039654765.1. NCBI lineage: Eukaryota > Metazoa > Chordata > Actinopteri > Cypriniformes > Xenocyprididae > Mylopharyngodon > Mylopharyngodon piceus. The sequence goes on from CM077445.1 coordinate 8,619,308, forward strand.
TCACAAGGTACATGAGAGAACAGAGTGACAGCAACTGACTCATTCATTCATTTACTATTCACTACTTTGTGTCACGTCATGTCTCATAGTTCGCCGAAAGAGAAAATGTGACTCACTGTGTCCCAAATAACAAAGGAAAAAAAAAAAAACTACTTGATCAAACTTTTTTTTTTTTTTTTGTCAAAAAAGAAGGAAAATAAACCCAGTAGATGTCACGCACTTGTTACGTGTATTCAGAGAAAGGAAAAGCAGCTTTCCTTTTTTATTGGGAATCTAAGGTCTAATTGAGGAAATATTCAAACAGCCTGCCATAGTATGAATCTGACAACAGTGATTTACCATGCTATAAATACCACACCAACCACTACATCCTGACTCATTCTTTCCTCACCTGTATACTCTAACTGCATATTAAATAGGGGTGAAACGGTTCTCGGTAAAAAATTGAACCGTACCGTTCTGCACACTCGGTTCGGCACACACTTGCACCGCGGTTCATCTCATATCTGACGACGCATACGCATCTATAATATGGTTCATAGAAAATAAATAAAACAGACAGACAGAGTAAGGCTAATGTATGTTTCTGTCGATGGATACGCATTATGGCTTCCCCTAAAGTGCCGTATGCTCTATATGACCAGTCATTTTGCCGTTATCACCCGGGTGTTTATAGTGCTCTATCTATCTATCTATCTATCTATCTATCTATCTATCTATCTATCTATCCATCCATCCATCCATCCATCCATCCATCCATCCATCCATCCATCCATCCATCCATCCATCCATCCATCCATCCATCCATCCATCCATCCATCCATCCATCCATCCATCCATCCTCAGTGCAGTTTATTCTGCCCAAGAAACACCCAGTTAAAACAATGTCACCTCGTGAGCATGTATTTTATGTAAAATGTGATTCTACCACACTTACATTTACTTACTGTATGCTTGCATATACAATAAAACATACGATTTTGACATGGAATTGATTGGTTGATACTATTGTTTTTATGATAATTGAGATTTCTCAATATGCTGTGACTCAAAAAAATGACCATAAAATATACCAAAAATGTAACTTAAAATAATCATAAAAGTAATCCATTTTTATTTGTGCACTGTAATCCAATCTTCAGAATCCATATGAAGTTTATTTAACAAAGTTCGGGAGGAACACATTCAGATAATCCAACAAATCAGCACGAGAGGAAGCCTATATATATAGCCTTCTCTCAGCTCTGTTCCACAACAGTTTTCCAGCATCCCTCCGCCACCCCAACTCCTCACTCTTGGCTGTTTCCTATCCCAGCCAGGGATATCGGGGGGAGTACTCCGGGTTTGGGCCAAATTCCGAGCTCGAGCCCTCCCCTCGCACAGCACACCAAATATGCATACTTTTTACCCTGATTATATGTGCGTGAGAAGTAATAAAATTATTATTATTATTATTTTGTTAGGAACAGACCCAAATTCAAGCCTAAATTCAAAGATCGTCAAATCCCGCGATGTTTACAAATTCAAAATTTGGCGCATTAAGAAGCATTACGGCGCTTGTGTAAATCCTATACATCAGTGATATCAAATGCTCATTACATACTTTATCACCAGTTGTGACTTGAATGAGATATGCACACCTTTGCGGAGTAAATAACAACTGCATTTCTGCTCTGTACCTCACATACAACTATTGTATACCACCATGCAAACACATTGTTATTTGGACTTTTTTTTTTTTTTTTTTTTAAATTTCTTTAGCAATGTAAATTATGGTGATTACACTTACATTTTGTACATTTTTTTTTTTTTTTTTTTTAAATATACATTTTTCTTTATAAAGTATATATTTTTAAGAAGTGGTCATTCTTGTGTTTGGTGGTAGGATTAGGATTAGTTAGCTCAAAAATGTTAATTGCTTGTTTCAAATTAAATCCCTATTATGTTTTTATATTGTTTTTATACTTTCTATACAAATTGTTTAGGTTTGGGAGTAGAGTTAAGGGATCTAAATGGTAAATATATAAGTATATACAAACCCGATTCCAAAAAAGTTGGGACACTGTACAAATTGTGAATAAAAAAGGAATGCAATGATGTGGAAGTTTCAAATTTCAATATTTTATTCAGAATACAACATAGATGACATATCAAATATTTAAACTGAGAAAATGTATCATTTTAAGGGAAAAATAAGTTGATTTTAAATTTCATGGCATCAACACATCTCAAAAAAGTTGGGACAAGGCCATGTTTACCACTGTGTGGCATCCCCTCTTCTTTTTATAACAGTCTGCAAACGTCTGGGGACTGAGGAGACAAGTTGCTCAAGTTTAGGAATAGGAATGTTGTCCCATTCTTGTCTAATACAGACTTCTAGTTGCTCAACTGTCTTAGGTCTTCTTTGTCGCATCTTCCTCTTTATGATGCGCCAAATGTTTTCTATGGGTGAAAGATCTGGACTGCAGGCTGGCCATTTCAGTACCCGGATCCTTCTTCTACGCAGCCATGATGTTGTAATTGATGCAGTATGTGGTCTGGCATTGTCATGTTGGAAAATGCAAGGTCTTCCCTGAAAGAGACGACATCTGGATGGGAGCATATGTTGTTCTAGAACTTGGATATACCTTTATATATCCAATATAGCATTGATGGTGCCTTTCCAGATGTGTAAGCTGCCCATGCCACACGCACTCATGCAACCCCATACCATCAGAGATGCAGGCTTCTGAACTGAACGCTGATAACAACTTGGGTTGTCCTTGTCCTCTTTAGTCCGGATGACATGGCGTCCCAGTTTTCCAAAAAGAACTTCAAATTTTGATTCGTCTGACCACAGAACAGTTTTCCACTTTGCCATAGTCCATTTAAATGAGCCTTGGCCCAGAGAAAACGCCTACGCTTCTGGATCATGTTTAGATATGGCTTCTTTTTTGACCTATAGAGTTTTAGCCGGCAACGGCGAATGGCACGGTGGATTGTGTTCACTGACAATGTTTTCTGGAAGTATTCCTGAGCCCATGTTGTGATTTCCATTACAGTAGCATTCCTGTATGTGATGCAGTGCCGTCTAAGGGCCCGAAGATCACGGGCATCCAGTATGGTTTTCGGGCCTTGACCCTTACGCACAGAGATTGTTCCAGATTCTCTGAATCTTTGGATGATATTACGCACTGTAGAGGATGATAACTTCAAACTCTTTGCAGTTTTTCTCTGAGAAACTCCTTTCTGATATTGCTCCACTATTTTTCGCCGCAGCATTGGGGGAATTGGTGATCCTCTGCCCATCTTGACTTCTGAGAGACACTGCCACTCTGAGAGGCTCTTTTTATACCCAATCATGTTGCCAATTGACCTAATAAGTTGCAAATTGGTCCTCCAGCTGTTCCTTATATGTACATTTAACTTTTCTGGCCTCTTATTGCTACCTGTCCCAACTTTTTTGGAATGTGTAGCTCTCATGAAATCCAAAATGAGCCAATATTTGGCATGACATTTCAAAATGTCTCACTTTCAACATTTGATATGTTATCTATATTCTATTGTGAATAAAATATAAGTTTATGAGATTTGTAAATTATTGCATTCCTTTTTTATTCACAATTTGTACAGTGTCCCAACTTTTTTGGAATCGGGTTTGTAAATGGTAAAAATTACAAATATATTTATACGTTTCTATACCCGTAATTATGTAATAATGCACTTTTTAGATATTGCCAATACATCCATATTGAACATTTCATTATCTATCCTAATGTACAAACACTCATGATTTGAAAAACAACACATTCCAGCACCAGATCACCTCTTATTTAACAAACGAATGAACTGACACTCTGCTAGTCAACTGGAGATGTTTCATTTGGGTTAGTTAATTCCATGCCATGAAATGTTTCAAAAAGTGGTGGGGACATGTCCCGCCCACAAATTACTCCTATGCTGTTTGTTTTGTTTTAGCATGTTGCTTATTAGAAGGTTTATCTTAAATAGATTTGCCACAATAATAGACTGGTCTGGGGGGAAAAGTCTCCATGAACAGTTATGTAGAAAATATAAATAAAAAAAATAAAAAAAGGCATCAGAATTTCTGTTTCGTTCAAAAGGATTAAGTATATTACTTCACAGGCATCCATCCATCCATCCATCCAGTAAAGAATTTTCTCTCTCTGAGCCAAGTGGGTAATATGCTAATGCCGTGATTTAATGATAATGCACTCGTCAGAGTGACACACTCACACTTGGGAAGTGTGCACATACTCTGACCTGCTTGTAGATGTTATTAAACTTTGCTTCCTTCAAGTTCCGCTTGTCCAGATTATTTAACACAAGGGATGAAGCCGTGCTGGCTGTAGAGTGCTGCAGTCTGTGCTTCTTCAGATCACTATATCAAGATCACAAATTGAATTTTGTTTCTCCTAGACAGCACTGAGATTAAATGGAGAGCAAACACAGTGCCTAGCTTCTGTTTTGTTTTTTTTGTTTTCTTTCTTTTTTTTTCGTTCCAATTTTCAAGATCTGCCAAAACCTTTATTCAAAATTCAAGAGATCTACCTATGAACTCAAACAAACAACTCAAACAAAAGAAAAGATTGTAAACCACAGATTTAATGTGCTGTGAAAACTGAGGTATGACCTCAGAGTTGCTCGTTGATTTTGCAGAAGAAAGAAATTTTTTTTAAATGTAATCCCTAAAAATCTGTATTGTACTGAGTGTGTCTGTGTACATCTAAATCTTTTAAACATTATTCACATTCACACTTAAACACTAATCACATTCACATTTTACAACAGTACTTTTTACTACAGTACTCATACTGTGAGGAGAACTCCACTAAGTTATGAAAGTGCAAGATCCAAGCAATAAAATTTCTTCTTGAAAAAAAATGTTCCAGTTTGTATAGACATTATCTGCAATACAGGGAAAAATCAGAGCAACTATTTATGAATATTTGATGAAATATTTTCTTTATTTTGGAGACATGCAGTATGTTTTGAATTTAGACCTTTTGAATGATCTCTTCCCAGCCTGTTCTCATTGTTAATACGTAGGTATTGATACTTAACATTTTACACAACATATATTTTTGTACATTTGGATAGATGCTGAAATGTACAAAATGGACGCATTGACATTTAAACTTAAACATTATCACGTATTTACAGAAAAAAAGTAAAATATTTACAAAACTTTTATATCAAAAAGATATTTGTATAATTGCCATTTTACCATTTTAAAGATACATTTTAGATCCTTTAACTTTACCCCCCTACTTAAACATACCCTTTTTACAGAGAAAATAAAAAGAATATATAAAATGTAATGGACAGAAATATGTAGGAAAATGACAACTTTAGTTGCAATGTAACATTAAAAAGATATATATAGCTGCTAATCCCACTCCAACCACTAAACCTACCCATAACCGTTTCTTAAAAATAAGTACAGTTATGAAGAAAAACATAACAGAGAGACAAGTGTAATCACAATAATTGGTTTATTGCAAAAATGTCAAAAGCGGTAAACAAAGTAGTGTAAGTGACAATCACTGCTGTAAAACCTTCCGTAAAGCTTCTTGAGGAGGGAATTTTTTAATTTATAACGAGTTCACTAGGATTGGATGTTTATGGTTGCTGCTGAGAATGAAGATCGCTAAACTAAGGCTTGAATGTGTGTCTGTTCCTCGCAATAATATGGATTCTGAAGATTTGGATTACAGCGCACATATTTAATGTATTACTTTTGCGTTTTTGGTGTATTTTATGGTTCTATTGTCAGTCACAGCATAGAACTATACTGAGAAATCATCTCAGGTTACGTATGTAACCATGGTTCCCTGAGAACAGGGAACGAGACACTGCGTTGAAACGCATATGGGGAACGCCATCACGTGAACCAGTGTCTGAAAGCAATTTCAACTCCTACCAATCCTATTGGCCGGTGACAGCCTATGACGTCATCATAGACGCGACCCGGAAGTATAAAAGGGGCGCCAGAGAAGCAGTCAGTACCTTATCGTCTGAAGGGACTGTTCAGCAGGCAGCCCCGATGCATGGCTAGGAAACGCAGTGTCTCCTTCCCTGTTCTCAGGGAACCATGGTTACATACGTAACCTGAGACGTTCCCTTTCGAAAGGGAACTCTACACTGCGTTGAAACGCATATGGAGAACAATATACCCACGCCGCCATGCTGAGGGGAGTGCATGCCAAATGGCTAGACAAACGTAAGAACTAGCAATTTCAACTGAAATGCCAGAATCACTCCCCCTACGGGTAACACATAGGCTGTTAGTGACAGCACTCCCTATGACCAACAGCCCAAGCTATAAGCCTCAAAGAGCACTTCCACAGAAGGCCTACCAAGGCCACTCAAAGGCTTCTGGGACCAAACTTCTTTTCAGAGAAAAGAGGGTACCTTTAAAGGAACACTCCACTTTTTTTGAAAATAGGCTCATTTTCCAGCTCCCCTAGAGTTAAACAGTTGAGTTTTACTGTTTTCGAATCCATTCAGCCGATCTCATTCTCTCCATTCAGCGAGATGCTAACGGTCTATTCAGATTCAATGAACTATGCTAAGCTATGCTAAAAGTGGTACTGCCAGACCCGGAGATCGGCTGAATGGATTCGAAAACAGTAAAACTCAACTGTTTAACTCTAGGGGAGTTGGAAAATGAGCCTATTTTCAAAAAAAGTGGAGTGTTCCTTTAAGGGAATGTGGCCAGGGTGCCCGAAGGAACCCTAGCCAGTCACTTGTCAGGGGAATGTACTCGACCCTGATTGCCACCAGGGAGGCCGACCTGGTCTCACAGAAACCTAATCTTGGCCAACGACTTGTCTGAACACAGAGTCTCAATTCACATTCTTCAGAGAAGATATCCAGTAAGAGTGACTGCAAAAGGGAGTAACCAACTCAGACCAGAACGTAGAGATGGCCATCCTGGAGAGCAGGACTCAGCTTAGCGCTTTTTACCCTTACCAATGAGGGGAGTAACACTCTGCTCAATCCTAGGATCTACTCAGCGCCTGATTATTTGCACTGAGGAGGCTGTGCACTCTAGAGGGACCTAGACAAGGGGAGTACAGCCAGCCTAGGGGCTAATCTTAAACAGGGAGGCCTCAGAGAGGCCTTCAACCACTGACCAGACTTAGGGAGCTAAGTACTATGCAGAACGACCTTCAAGCGAAGGGAGTACTGGGCTCAACCTAACAGATAAACCGTACTGTAGGCACAAAATCATGGAGGTCCAAAAAGGGGCCTACAACATGACGTAGTTCTACATCGTGTAGAAATATATCACAGCAGCCTTGCAAAAGGCCAACATGTGAAACTACATGCTTAATCTGCTTAAAGGACACCCAGATGTGGGGGGAAAGCTTAAAGGGCGGCCTGTGAAGGCCACACACCTAAAGCAGCTTAATTGCTGGTAAAGCAAGAACCCACAACCTGGGAACTCGTTCAGATTGAAACGAGTTAAACTAGCAGAAAAAGACTGTAGAGTGCCCACATAACAGTCTACCTCAACACAATCCGACAAGCAGTGTACTTAGTAAAACACCTTTTACTCTTTAAACAAGAGGAGTACAGACTTACACCATCATGTTCTGAAGGAGGCCCAAAAAAGGGCCTACGACTCCAGAAAGACACGTGGCGTCAGCTTGTGGCAGTGTGTTAGTTCTAAGGGAACCAATATGATAACCAAACTCTCCAGTGAGGTTAACTACTCAACCTGAGCTAAATTCAAATTCAACACATTCCAACCGGCAATGTACTCAGTAAAATACTTTTTACTCTCTAAGCAAGAGGAGTACAAACTACGCCAATCTGCTTTGAAAGAGGCTTGAACAGGGCCTACTATTACACAGGCGTCAGCCGGTGGCAGTGTCTAAGCTCAAGGAAGCCAAATCTGAGAACCAAACTAACCAGTGAGGTTAACTAGGCCTGAGCTAATTTTCTGCCAGGCAATGTACTCAGTAAAAACACTTTTTACTCTTTTAAGCAAGAGGAGTACAGACCTACGCCATCATGTTCTTGAAGGAGGCCCAACCAGGGCCTGCGACTTCAGAAAGACACGTGGCATGAGCTCGTGGCAATGTCTAAGTTCTAAGGGAGCAAAATGAGAACCAAACTATCCAGAGAGGTTAACTATTTAACTCAACCTGAGCTTAAATCTGTCCCACACATTCCAACAGGCAATGTACTCAGTAAAACACTTAACTCTTTAAACAAGAGGAGTACAAACTATGTCAACGTGCTGTGAAGGAGGCCCAAGCATGGCCTACAACTCCAGAAAACACGGGCGTCAGCCAGTGGCAGTGTGTAAGCTACAAGGGAGCGTAATCAAGTGAGGTTACCTAGCTTAACTCAACCTGAGCTTAAATCTACACATTCCAACAGGCAATGTACTCAGTAAAACCAATTTTTACCCTTACATAAAGGGGAGTACAAGGGATATACGCCGCCATGCTCTAAAGGAGGCCAGTACCGGCCTACTACTTTAAAGATCACGGGCATAAACCTGTGGTAGTGCTAGTTTTAAGTGAGCAAACACCAATTAAACATCTACCAACAACTTGTGAAACAACACGATTTTATAATTGTATTATGAAGGAGGCCCAAGACAAAGCCTTCTACTCCAACAACACAAACAGACTTGTGGCAGTGTTAAACCTAAGCATTCCAACAGGCCATGTACTCAGTAAAAACACAATTTTTTACCTTTAACAAGGGGAGTACAAACTTAGTCACCATGCTCCTAAGGAGGCTAGCACAAAGCCTACTACTACAGGGACAGGTGCTGACCTGTGGCAGCAATAGAGTTATTGGGCTCACATCGTGTAGGGCAAAATCTAGAACTAAAGCATTAACAACCCTGAGAAACAGGGGAACGCCTTTACCTTCATTCATACTGCCCTAAAATTAAAAGGGCGGATGCTTTTCACCAAGACAGAAGATATCTACTGGACCCAAGGGAACAGGGGCTTAATAAAAGCTAACACTGTTTCACTCAACTTGAATGTTAATTCAAGGGGTTCAGGGGAAAAGACTAATACAAAGTAAAGAATGAAGGTTCTAGAAAAGTGGGGCCTAGCAACACTAGCATTCTCTTATTCACATAATGATAAGGGGCCTCCCACCTGAGTTACAACGGTACCAGGGTGACTAGCAATAGCCTGCTACCTAGCTGCTATAAACTTGCACCTACACCAAAGGGGGAACGGGCCTTGGCCTGACAACTCTGATAAGAGGAGGCCAGAACAAGGAAACTACACTCTCTTCTGAAAGGGGTAGTAATACATAGTGAAATGCTTCAGTATATCACCTTAACTCTAGTTCTAGCCTAGGCCAGCTATTACTGTGGGCCTATAAGGCCACACATAAGCATAGATCTGCCTGGGCTTAAACTCAACCTCTAAAACTCTCCATAGAGAGGAGGCAACTCCGAAACTCTAAAAAAAAACAAGAGCTCAGAGGAGCAACGCTCAACCCAAGCCAAGCAATGTCAGGCGGCCTCGAAGGCCGACGCTTAACATAGATCTATCTGAAGTAAAAGAGTGCCAATCTCTAATACAACTCTAGCTATGACCAGAGGAGAAAGCTACTCTACCATATGGTGGCTGATAAGGTGGCCATGTAACCAACACAAAATTAACCAAACCTAATGGGAACTTCAGGGCCCTAAATCCCCTTACTTTTTACTTTACACACCCAGGAAAAAGCTATACAGGAAGAATAAGGTTAACATATAAAAATACATAAACCAACTTACTCCCTGCGGTGAAGAACGAAGACTTATCATCATAGAAGGATGGAATCTTTGGTTCTTTCAAGCCTGAAAGAGCCCCTTCACTATCAAGCCAGAAGGCGAGCCATCAGAAAATATTCATCATGGGCCCAGCCCTCGGCCTGAATGTAAGAAGCGCCTGGGTAAAATCAACCATTACTCAGGAGGTGGAAGAAGAGAGGAGAGGGTAGATGTAGCTACCCTCATGGAGAGGAAACCAATCATTGACGCTGCTGACGTCTGTGATCGATCACCTCCCTCAGATCCTGCTTCTTCTTCCTGGAGTCCCGCCTTCTCTGGGACCTACTCCGAGGAGGAGGAGGTGCCCGAGAGGCTGGACTTCTGGACACGATCCTCGAATCGGGACGGACCAGGACCTCCTGTCTGTCTGGGCCCAGGATCAGATCTGAGCGGTATGCAGATTTTAAACGCTGCCGAGCGCGCCTTCGCCTCTCTGAACTTTCCCACCACCGCCTCGACAAAGGTACCAAAAAGTTCAGAGGGCGAAACTGGTGCATCAAGGAGAAAGCCCTTTTCTTTCTCCCCGATGTCAGCCATGTTCAGCCACAGATGTCCGTGGCCACCATTGCTGCCATCAATCTTCCAACTGAGGCAGCAGTCTGTTTAGTGGCCCGGAGAGCTAGATCTGTGGTGCGGCGCAGCTCTTCTACCGCCTCATGGGACAACCCTTGCCCCTGATCCAGATCCTTCAGCAGGTCAGCCTGGTAAGCTTGTAACACTGCCATAGTGTGTAAAGCAGCACCAGCCTGACCCGCTGCTGTGTATGCCCTGCCATTCAAACGAGAAGTCATCTTAAGGGGCTTGGAAGGCAGGACCGGAGCTTTCAGTGTCAGAGCCCGCCCTGTGACGAGATAGTTCGCAAACGTCTCGTCAGTAGGGGGCATCGACACGTACCCATGCTGGCTCAATCCCTCAACATCAGCGAAATTAGCCCGCTGATGCTGGTGAATACGAGCCGGGTATGGGTTCTTCCATGCCTTCTCAATCTCAACATGTAGATCAGGAAGGAATGGAAGGTTCACAGGGGCTGTCGGGTTACAATTTTCACAATTTACACAGACAGTGCCCTCAAGCACTGTCCGTGCATGCTCCTCTCCCAGACAGATAACGCACAGATTGTGTGTGTCATCAGGTGTCAAAAACCTGGGACACGGATCCACACACTTCCTGAAGCGTTTGTTAGACATGGTATAAATATTTCTTACCAGATTCGAGGAATCGCGATCAGACAGAACAGTCCCTGAAGACGAAAAGATACTGACTGCTTCTCTGGCGCCCCTTTTATACTTCTGGGTCACGTCTATGATAACGTCATAGGCTGTCACCGGCCAATAGGATTGGTAGGAGTTGATATTGCTTTCAGACACCGGTTCACGTGATGGCGTTCCCCATATGCGTTTCAACGCAGTGTAGAGTTCCCTTTCGAAAGGGAACACCTTCTGTGTCCAACAGCAAACAAAATAAATACTACATGATAAATAATGGTTAAACAATTACAGAAATGTTATTTATTTTAAGGTCTTAAAGTGTAGTCTTGTTTAATATTGTATCATTCCAAACGAGTTTGCAGCAGAAGTCACACAGAACAGAGCGAAATGTTATAATTTCACATTAAGATGAGTAAACTGTTTAATAAATGTGACTGAAAACATAATGTCATTGATATGACAACTGAATTAAATAAAATCAAAATATTAATGACACAATTTTAATGTTCATAAATAAGTGTTTGTACATAAATAATTTACATTTTAGTGTTGTTCATTCGTAAATAATTTATGTTTTAGTGCTGTCAATATGTCAATATTGTAGATTTCAGTGTCTTTGGAAACGTGAGTAAATGTATGTGTGGTAGAACCACACTTTACGTAAAAATGCATATGAATACTCATGATATCACATTGCTCTTCCCTTCTGTAAGTTTGTCGTCCTCTTGATCTTAACATTTCTTGAAATTATATGTGTCTGTGTAAACATCTGTGAAGAGGCAGAGAGCACAGGTGCTTAATGAGCCTCAGGCTGAAATCCATGTGCTTTTCAGGATTAACCACAATCTGGGCATGTTTGCTTAGATTCCAAAAGAAAAAGATTGTAAGCCACAGCTTTAGTGTGGTGTGAAAATTGAGGCATGACCTCAGAGTTTATTGATTTTGTAAAAGGTATTAGGAAAGCTTAAGGAAGTAGCAATGCCTTTTTACTTGCTTGTGTTATGGGTCAGATTCAGGAGCTAAATGCAATCCCTAGAAAGCCATAACATCTAGAAAAAAATGGGAAGTAAATGACAATGTAATAGCATTACTAACGCTAATAACACTATTCACATTAAATTAAACAGTCCTATATCATACTGTGAGGTCATGAAAATTCAATAGTCATGACCTTCAGTAGCACTGCTTCTGATTTAGTCCTTTTAATGAGTTTCAAAATCCACTCTAAGCATATTCCCACATGCTAGCTGAGATAATCTGATTATAGTATTTAACTGATAGATAGGTAGACTCTCTCTCTCTCTTGGATCATTACCGCTGAGTTGGTCTCAGCGCTTACAATATAACAGTTTATTTTTCTTTGTGTCCTTTAACTTGACCCTCTGGGCAACAGGTGTCTGCGATCACTTGCATTTTTCCCTGATATCAGTGGAAAGAACTTAAAATACTCCATCATTTCTGTCCCCATCACCTCGATAAACAAATCATCAAGCTTCGCCAGGTTACTCTACTTTGGAAGAAGACGTTGCTGTGAGGAATAAGCCTTGAATTTACCTCAGAAGAAGAAGAATGCAATGCGCGGCTTGATACATCCATTGATACATGATACATGATAATTTCTGAAGAGTAAGTGATTAATTCTTACATTAGTTAGCGTGTTATTTTTACATAAACGTGTGCATTTTACTAGTTGGGCTTTTACCAAACTATATCACCTGACTGAAATGTGTGAAATCGAGTGAAATGTTGAAATATAAAATATAGGGAACCTTTCATAGCATCTAATGTCCTACACCGTTGTCCGATGACGTTTTTTTTTGTTTTTTTTTGCTCTATAATATAAAACATAGTATGATATAAAAGTAATATGATTTTTTACACTGTAATATGATAAATGTTATAGTCTAAGAATGTTTAGGCTAGTGTTTACTGTGAAATACTATTTGTGAATATTAGATCAAACATAGATGTTTATGTAATAAACAATAATAATTTAGTTTCTAAAAAAAATTATGTTTTTGTACTTTTGTACTGCATGTGTGCCTCTATGACTACAAAAAACATGTTTTTGAGTGGGCAACATTAGTATTAGTGATTGCTAATGCAATAAAATAGTTACTCCTGATATCAACATGCTCACAGTGCCTTTTTTTCTGTGACCAAATACATCTGATGAGTCATGCAGACACAAACTTTCACACAAGTCTTTTCAAACTGTTTTTCTATGGCAGCGCTGTTCAACTACATTGGACTGATATTCTACATGAACATGGTAAATCACTGACTACTCATGGTGGGGCAGTTTTTTTCTTCAGTGCATGGCAAAGAAGCAACAATCACCTTTGAAATGCCAGGTGTAGTTCACTTGACAGTTTGTCAGTTCAAGTCTCTATAGACCAGTGTGCTCAATAATGTGCCTTTGACCTTCATTATGTATATTTTGATTATGTTGTTGTAAATAAACTACAAACAAAGAAAAAACATTCTTTTAATCTCCTTGCATTCTTTCTTTGTTTCCTCTCAGTCACATCCACATTGATATGCCCATTAGGGAAGGGTCACTATCTTCCCAGGTGTGATATTCATGGTCATTGACATTCCCTCGCATACGGCCATTTAAATTGTAAATATTTAAATCAATATATTGTTTTATATAAATGAGTGGTCATAATGATTTTCACATTATTTTGTAATAAAAACTCTAGGCTACAAGCTCCAGTTCTCAAAAGTCTTGTGAACAGATTTTCAGTATGTTTTATGGCTTTATTTCAGTAACTTTTTTCACTTACCATGCATAAACACTATTTTCTCAAAACTACAAACTTTTACATACATGATGCTCACATTGAAGCACAGTTTGTGCTGAATACAGCTTAGTCAGACTTTAGCAATGAAAATGTTATAAGTAACTGAAATAAGCACAAATGTCAGAGCATGTCAAAACATCTCCAGGGCCAAGAAAGCACCTCAGACCCAAGAGGGTTAAATATTTTCATCACGTGCCATGGTTTCAATGCTATGACATTCCCACAAGTTAATACTGTATGTCCATTTCGGGTCAACGTACATCAGAAATAGAATGGAGCATCTGTCTTTCTTTCAGTGACTCGTTGTGTTGTACCACACCACATTCAGTGTAGACAGCCTATGACTGAGTTTAATGAGTTCTATTGGTTTTTGATCAGTAGGAATGACTTCTCATTAACACAATATGGTTAATGAGTGATAACAATCCAGACTATGTTAGTAATTCTCTTTATGCTCTACAAAATAATTTTACTCATAAATAAGGCAAAAGGCATATTTGCAATATGTAAACGGGAAGGGATATGAACAGAATTACATTTAAAATGGGCTTTTATCTAGGTTTGACAGCCTTTTTTATCTGGTTTTATCTGAATACAGAGAGAGATACAAATAATTTTTCCATGGCTGCTTTGCTGCACAACCCTAATGGTTTCCCTCCCTTCTGCTGATTGTAAATCTTAGGACCTGATTGTGTTTAACAGCTTAGATTTAAGTAATATAATGTTTTTAAACCAACATGAACATGAAATTGTGTCTAAAGAAATGAAGTTTTTGTTTATTTGCTTGTTCCTTTTTTTTTTCTTTTTTTTTTTTTTTTTAAGCAAAAATATGTTTATGAGATTTGTGATTGTCAGGTTTATGTTCTGTTCTATGGACTTTTACTTTGCATTATACCTAAAAGCTATCAATTTCAACATTTATTAGGTTTTAAAAAATAAAAACTTTCAGTTCAAATTAACTTAAAACAATCTTCAAATAAACCTATTATAATAAATGTCATATGTACCTGGAAAAAGGAAAAAAAAAATAGGGTGTAATAATTATGTAATCAGGGTTTTTCCTGGCTCAAAATGAGGCGGAGGTGGTAAAATCCTGCTCATGGCAGAAAAAAAACACTTTTACAAGCATGTATTTTAGGTATTTTAATATTAAGAGAATAAGATTTGTATTTTGAGAACACTATCATATATACAGTGTTTCCTACAGGATTGTATGTTTTCTGTGGTGGTTGTACCTCTGTCCCTATATGGCGGTCTGGGTATGCTCCCCCGGAAGAAAATTTTGTACAATTTAAAGATAAATTCATTAATCTGGTGCACTTTGAGAGTTCAAAATTAAGAGCTTCATGTTCAGTGTGCAAATTTAACAAAGAAAAACTCTTGTACCTGAACTTTAAGGGGGACTCTATAGGGCTTGTGCGCTAGAGATGTGCAGATCAACTCTAACATCACACAAATCCGCTGTTAAATATAAATCATCCACCCACCAACTTCCCAAACCTACGATATTCTCTGATTTAGATATCTGCACCTGATCATCACAAAATAATTATTCAAATTCTCAGTGTTAAGCATGATGATATAATAACATATGAGACTTTAGTAGGCTGCTTTTAAATAAATATCTAAAATAAAAGTTCTTCTTTGACAAAATTACATTTCCTTAATAGCCTATAAACACAGGTTTTACTCCCTTCAAACTAAAATTGTCACTGTTTCATTACATCATCATTGAAAAAACACTCTTATCAGAATAATTTCTGTTAAGCTTGTGTATATTTTTAGTTAAAGCTGTTAAGTTTTATATAATGTTAAAACTTGTTTTATATAATGACCACTAGAAGGTGCTTTAGGCATATGCTTTCCTTGATTGGTTTTCCCTGAATAGAAATGCGTTGTCGTTGAAAACGAAAGTAAAAGAGTGACATACATTCCTTGCGTTTTACCAAATGAGAGTTCCGTGTCTTTATTAAAATCAACACATTAATGATTTATCGCTCATCCACCCGCGACCCACCCGTAATTACTTGGAATGTTATTTTGTATTACTTGGCCAGCCCAACCCAGCGGATTATCTGATGCGGATATAACAGAATGTCCTGAGTGGCTCCGTTCGAGGCCAGCAAGTTGTAGGGCCGGAGTGAAAGCGATTTTTTCGGCACGGAACCCCATTTTCTGCAGTGGGGATGGGCGGAACGGTTCAAGAATGGACACAGGCCAGGAAGCCGCAACGGAACCGTGGTAAAGGGGTATCTGAGCATGTTACTGCCCGAGTTTTTTCAACACTCGACAGCCGGAGGCGGCACAAAATTTGACGGAGGCGGCCGCCTCGTAATTCTCTATGCAGGAAAAACCCTGATGTAATAATGGTAGATGTAATAACCCTCATCGGGAAGGAGGAGATGTTATCTACCTCTGCCGGCTCCAGGACGCTGATCGCATCTATACTGGATCACTTCCCTCAGGTCTTGCTTCTTTTTCCTCATCTCACACCTCCTGCGTGACTTTCTCCTCAGCGGAGGAGGGGCACGAGCCACAATGCTGGCCTTCTTGCCCTGTCTTCGATCCTCAGACCGAGACGGGCGAGGCCCCCTCGTCTGTTTGGGCGCAGACTTGGACCGGCACGGTATATAGATTTTAAAATCGGCCGAGCAAACTTGCCGACCACCACCTCAACGGATGTGCCAAACAATTCAGAGGGTGAAACCAGCTCATTGAGAAGGAAGCCCTTCTCTTTCTCACCGATGCTGGCCAGGTTCACCCACAGGTGCCTCTCCATGGCCACCATTGCAGCCATCGATCTACCAATCACGGCAGCAGTCTGTTTAGTGGCCTCGAGAGACAGGTCTGGCAACCGCCTCAGGGGAAAGACCCTGACCCTGGTCCAAGTCTTTCAGCAAGTCAGCCTGGTAAGCCTGAAGCACTGCCATAGTGTGCAATGCAGCCCCAGCCTGACCCGCTGCCGAGTATCGTATGCCCAGGTGAGATGTTATCTTAAGGGGCTTGGATGGCAGGGCCAGAGCTTTCAAGTCGATGTTTCCCCCAAAGCCGATGTTTCCCCCAGTGAGAGATAGCTCGCGAACGTCTCATCAATGGAGGACATCAACATGTATCCATGCTCACACTTTCCCTTGACATTTACATAATTCACATGCTGATGCCAGTGAATGCGGGCTGAATACGAATTCTTCCTTGCCTTCTCGATCTGGAACGCATGGAATAGAAGGCTCCTTCTCACGCCTCCATGGCAGCTCCAGTCTGGCCGTAGCACGTTCCATAACCTCCAACAACTCAACATACGAAGGGCAGGGAGGCTGAGAGGGCTCAGTCATTTCAACTTTTTCGCTCTCATTAGCCACCTCCTGCTCATCCTGGCATCCTGGCCTGACAACACATCTTCCTCCAGCAGCTCACTCTCGTCAGCCTCTGAAGCGTGCAAGAGATTTATACCTCTCTCGAACTCTTCAACGAGCTCCATCTGAGACCACCACGATCTCAGTCTTCTGTTTGCCTCAGCGAGAGCAGGACCCGAGCCACGAGGTACAGATGCCTGCCCCGCATCTCTCGAGAAGAGGGACAAACGAGAGCAGAGCTCTCGCCCAAACAATGAACTAAAAAACTACTCATAGACAAGTAGTTACATAGTCTATATCTCCTGGAGTTTCCTAAGGAGCTCCAGGGAGTGGGGGCCATAAAAAATTCTTCAAAAAATGGAGCGGCCAGACAACACTCCAGCTGAAGGCTAGCTAGATAGAAGAGGCCCAAAGGAGAGCCTACAACTCCAAGCTAAACTCTATGTTCAAGCAATAATAAATCGCTTTCTTACTGTACTTGAAACAAAACAGTCCCTGAAGACAAAGATGAGGATGACATGTTCTCTAGGCGGCCTTTTTATACCTCACGGTCACACTAGTAGTGACATCAAAGGCTGTCGCCGGCCAATACAATTGTCACGTTTTGACACGTGCTTCAGACACCGGTCACACGGAGACGTTACCCATTAACGTCCTAGGACGCAGTGCGAGTTCCCATTCGAAAGGGACCTGTTATGTTTGCTCTTGAAATGTGACAGTGAAAACAAAAATAGCATTTTTTCTCCCAATTTTAAGGGTGACAGTTCTATGGAGTTTGCTGTGGTAATATACAGTATCTCTGTGTTTTTTGTTATCACTTTTACAGTTTATCATCAAGTGGAATAACTGGTTCCATTACACTCACTCTTTCTTTTAATACACAGTTAAATCTTTACATTTTAAACCACATTAGTATCTATTTATTTAAATAGATTAATTTTCCATCCATCAGTCAGAAAGCATCTGTTCTGTATGTAATCCCACTCATGTCAGAATAATAAGAAGCTTCACTACCTCTCTGAAAGCAATGAATCATCCATGATTTATTCATAGACAGCTGGTGAATGTTGTACATCTTTTACAAATAAATTATAACAGTGTTTGTTTAGTACAGCTCACTGGCCTTCTCGCATGCCTGCAGATAACATATGGACATCAATATGCTGTATGAAACTTCTCACAAACGCGTTTTGATTTTTTCAAAAGAGTGTTTGAAAGAAAAGCCTTGCTATGGTTATCCACTGTTAAAATCTTAAGTCTGTTTCCAAGAGCTTTGAAATTCACCAGTTAAATATCCAAAATGATTTTTGCTTAAACGGCTTTGATTTGTTACAGATTGAACATAAGCTTGAATAACTTTTTTAAAGTAATAAATTTGTAGTTTACAGTTTTAAGATTTTATATAAACATCTTACATGTCCAATTAAAAGTAAACATAAATATACCCTCAATCATTAGAGTCAAGGGACGCAATGAATATAGTTCTGAAATTTCTAAACATACCAGGTGGGCTTAGAATAGTACTGGCATCATCATCTTCCTCATCTACCTCATCTTCACAAACTAAGAATAAAGTTACAACTATTTGTTAATTTATTGTCACGTATTTACTTGTGTTACTTACTACAGTCCACCTTGCTGAATAGTCATGTTTATAACATAGTAATAGATGTTTTTAGGTAATGTTAATGGTAGTTAATGATTATATTCGAATGAATCTTCCACAGAAAATAGTTGCTAGTGCATTGAGGTTTGTATTAAAGTGATTAAAGTGAAATCTCTAACTAAAATGGAGCAAAACGAGAGCTCCCTCCTTTTGTACATTCACTGGCATAGGCTTGAAATTTTTCTTGGTTTATTAAAAAAAAAAAAAAAAAAGGACAAAGTAAAATAAACCAATGTTGGATTTGAAGCCAGGACATTCTACAACAGTAGAGAAAAACATGAAAAAAAATTTTTTTTGGTAACACTTTATTTTAGGGTCTTTTAACTAGTTGCTTATTAGCATGCATATTAATAGAATTGAAAACCGATTGTGTCTTGTTGTCTAAACTACTAACAGTACAAATTTTCCCCCTCACCTAGACCCACAAAAGATAGTACACTTTCTTTCTTTAAAATAGAAAAGAAAAAAGAAATACCATGCAACAAAGAAGTAATTCAGAATCACACTCAGATAAATGTTGATTTGATTTTGTGTAATTTTAAAAATGCAAGTCACAGAATATTCTGTTTTCTTGAGTCAACTGTGTATGACATACCGTTGTGCTTTCTGACACTGTGGCTGACTCTTTACTTTCATTCCATCCATGTCAGCGACTGATGCCTTTTGAAGTTTTCATGGTTCAAAGTGTGACAGCCAAGATGTGTTTGAGACTCTTTCTATAGCGACCCAAATGAAATGGATGTCCAAGAGCAATTAAAAAATATCTCATGGAGCTAAGCCTTTGATGCACTGTTCTCATCCGACTGTTGAATAGTAAGATTTAAAAAGATGAAGGAACCGAAGGACTTTACCACTGGGGTGGTAATTGAACGAGGAAGTATGAAAGAGCAGTGAGAAAAAAGAGGTGTGAACAGTGAACACTAACAGTAGGAAATGTTGGGGACTTAAGCACTTCTCTCTGCTGCTAATACTGACTACAATAACCAAAGTCCTCTCCCTGCTGAACATTTCATTGGGTTAGCAGAGCTCTTGTCAAAAATCATTCTCCAAGAGCTTTTTGAAACTGGAATGGAAAATTGAAGGAGCTATAGTGTTGTATGAGAAGTGAATACATAAGCTGGTGTCAATGAAATATTTTTTGACTGGAAATTGATTCCTTTGCAAAATCCTGCTCCACTGTTCAAAAGGACACGGTTACTGTGCAATAGCATTGCTTTTATTGCCTTAGATTGAAATAAGAATATTTTTTTTCTCATATTTGTGTTTGTATAGAGTGAAGTTCAATAATCTGAGACTTGCATCTCTTATTTTCTTTTATTATTATTATTTTTTAAATGAATTATATATATATATATATATATATATTTTTTTTTTTTTTTTTTTTTTTTTTTTAATTACATCTATTGTAAACATGTAAAAATCTAATGGTCCAAATTATTTGGAAAAAAAAAAAAAAATCCCAATTAAAGAGCATTTTGTGTGCATTAATGGAAGCAAGAAAATCTGACCTTCAGTAGTAATTCACCTTGGTAGAAGTCAAATTTGACAAACAAACAAACAATCCTAGAATATGTTCAATTGTTCATTTTTATTTATTTATTTATTTATTTTTTATTTCTCTAGATCCTGGCAAATATCATAATTTTCATATGTGGGAACCTGGCAGGAGCATACCATAAACACCTGATGGAACTGGCGCTAAAGCAGACATATCAAGACACCTGCAACTGTATAAAATCACCCATCAAACTGGAGTTTGAGAAGCGTCAGCAGGTTCAGTATCAATCTTGGTTTACTTTCTATCAGTTCTGAAGTCAAGATTTATCAGCTGGTAATGACTGAAATTGAAAGGCCTGCCAAAAAGTCTCAAAAACTGAGATATTCCATATTTCCTTTGGCAAACCACTGAATGCTGATGGTGACTTAACATTGAGGAATTCAGGAGTGAACTGTGTCTAATACTGGAATACCGGAAAGCTTTTGTGTTATGTGCCAGATTGCTGAGAGAATGACAGAACTAGATTAGATTAGTGTAAAAATAATAGTCCCTCAAACTCCTATGACGTATCAAACAAACTTAATGTTTATTTAATCTATATGCACATTTTTGCAGATGTCTTTATATATTTGAAAGTTCATTATATGTGTATATTGTACATTGCATGAAAGCTAAATGTTAAGTTTATTATGGCTTATTTTGTAAAGTGAATCAGAGTATATTGTTGGAATTTTCCTTTTGACAATTCCTAGTTGGCCGTGTTAAGAAGTTTTTTTTACAGTTTTTTCATGTAACTGCAGGAAGAATGACTGATGACTGGGAAACTTGTTGGGAAACAAGTAAATTAAAATATCTATTATACTAAAAGTAATTTCATATATTACTTTTAGGTTGATTTTATTTTATTTATTTTTTTGGAAAGTTTAAAATATTTCAATCTCTACTCATATTACAGCAATATCTTTCATATATGTATCCACTTACACATTAAAAACTCCAAAAAAACTTTAGAAGAAATCAGTCCAGAACAACTTTATCTCTAAATTCACTGGGAAATTAGACCATATATGTTTCCATGCACCCATGTGACATCTTTTGATCAGATTAAGATTTTTTTTTTTTTTTTAATAATTTGTTTATGTATTTATTTTAGGACTACTGTCAAAGGATTGCACCATCACCTAATCAGTTTTCAGTGAAAATTAATTTGTATGTTCACTCTGAACTCAATCCTGCTCTGTAACCTGACACAATCATAGCCAATCCTAACATATTTAATACTAATTATACAGCTATGTGGAAAAGGGATTTTGGCTCAATCTGATTAATGGGCAGCTACTGTACTCAGCACAACGCTGCAGACAATGTGTAGACTCATAGGAAGACCGCGAGGGATAAGGGTACTATCTGAGATAGGACTGCAGAAACAAACCAAAGTGGTGTTGATACTGACAGCGATTTGCAGTAACAAAGCGACCAGAAATCATTCATTTTCAAATGCTGAATTCTGGTATCAGCAGCCACTAGTGATGTGAAAAATGTTGAACTTTATGTAAATATGCAGTAACCAATGAGAGGACAATGCAGTAAAGCTGATTTAAAGGGATAGTTCACCCAAAAATGAACATTTTGTCATCATTTACTCACCCTGGTGTTCCAAACCTGTATGAGTTTCTTTCTTCTGTTGAACACAAAAGAAGACATTTTAAAGAATGTTGGTGACGGTAGCCATTGACTTCCATAGTATTTTTTTTTTTTTTTTTTCCTACTTTGGACGTCAGTGGCTATTGCAGTAGATCCTAGATTCATCGTATAGCACATTAATTAGTGTAAAAAAGGATAATGATGCATTTGTCACAGCGCAAATTAATTTATATGGCTTTTATGTAGATCAACTGTTTGACTACCAACATTCTTTATAATATCTTCTTTTGTGTTCAACAGAAGAAAGAAACTCAGGTTGTACAGGTTTGGAACAACATGAGGGTGTGTAGGTAATATTTTTGGGTGAACTATCCCTTTAATTTCAGGACTCGGCAAAATGTTCTGTCGCTTGTCGATTGTCATACAATAGTTGCTTCTGGTTAGAACAAAAACCTAGATTTACACACCTTTTATCAGTTGTTATTTTATCATATCACAATGTTTTTGAATTTGATTTGTTGCCTAGACTTTCACCCATAGTTACTTTGTCTATATGTTTGACATTAATTTATCCGTAGGTCCGCTTTGAAATCCTGCAAACCTTTATGGTCTCCTTCTCTCAGCCCAGTTGTACCGAATGGAAACCAGGACACTTCTGTAATGTTGGTTTTCAGCTCCCAGTTTAGACAGGGCCACAAAGGCAGATGGTGTGACTGAAACCCACTGCTGTCTCTGTGAAGTCTAAAAGCTGCTGCTGGTGTATTGGCTGTCTTCCATCAGACTATGTGCTCTGCAAGAGGTCAAACATTGCCTCTCTGCTCTTCTCTGGATTAACCTCTTAAGAATATCCTCTCAGGCTGTGGGTGATGAATTGTGCTTTCCACAGCTCAGTGGTCTCTGCTACCACTGCAGCATTTTGTGCTGTTGTTGTTATTGCAGTAGATCCTAGATTCATCGTATAGCACATTAATTAGTGGAAAAAAGGATAATGATGCATTTGTCACAGCGCAAATGAATTTATATGGCTTTTATGTAGATGCTAATAAAATTATCAGGATTTTAAAATGATTTTTATAAGTTCATTATGGTTGATTAGGGGAAATGTACCAGACCTATTGGGCAATTAACCTTCTCTTGCGTGTAGCAGTCAAGCTATCATAAGCTTTCATAATGACCCTCCAGACCGTCCCTGTTCTAATTAAACTCATTCACACTTTATGCCTAGTGGGGAAATCGTATAAAATCTCAAATTGAATGTGGTAATCTTAGTTTTACCTTTTCAAAAAAGTCCACCGTAACCCAATTATATCAATCCCAGAAGAATATCACATTACAGATGCCTTTGAATCATGGATTTTCACATCTCCTGTGAAAAAAATGTGAGCTAAGGTATAATTTGCTTGAAGAGATCCAGGAAGGAACGCTAATATAGCAGAACTAATGTGCAGCAGGAATTTTCTCGGCTGCGTAAATGCGGATTAACCACCCGCAGATTTGGTTTTGCTTAATATTCATTTTTAATGTTGCATTATAAAAGTTATAGAGTTTATTTATTATTTATTATAGATACTATTGTATGCAGCATACGAACATTAACATTCCAAAGTTCCAAAACCTGTTGAGATGCCTCTCTGCATTGTACATACACTGAACAATGGTAACCTAAAAATGGTAACATCTAAATGAACTGGTTTGGTTTTATTCAAATCCAAAAATATTATTTAGCATTAATGAATCAACCTAAATACATTAATTTATACCAACAAAACAATTTTTATGGGTTAAATCAGATAAAAATGTCTCTTTAAGGTAACAATTGCACTTTTTATGTTAAAATCTATTGACCAAAAAGTCTTAACAGGCATCATAACAAAGTTATCTACCTTTTGGAATAACCTTCATGTTGGGAACATGCCTACTGCCTTTAAATGAGGCAGCTTTCCAGGTTTTTGAACAGAGCATACTATAGGCTAAATCATACATCATGCATTTTTATCACTTATTCCTTTTCAGTCCATTTGTTCAGAAGACTGTGAGCAGTCTTTTATGTAATGTAAGCTTTTATATCAGAGTCAAGTCTCTGCTGCACATATTGAAGGGACAAGCCAGACAAGAGTCTATATGAGATATAATTATCTCACTTCCCCGGTGTGGTGTTTTTTTTGCTATAGGAACGTCTGTTGCTGTCTCTGCTTCCTGCTCACATTGCCCGAGTGATGAAAGCTGAAATCATACAGAGACTACAGGGACCGAAGTTTGGTCAGGTGGAAAACACTAACAACTTCCATAATTTATATGTACAACGTCACACCAATGTCAGGTACATCACCCTATACCACAAAATGAGAATTTCTCACTACAGTCACACTCATGAATTATGATGAAATACAATAACCCTAATTATGAAGTTGGAGCAACAGACATTATCTGAAGTATTGCTTTGTCCACTGACAAATCTACCTAATGTCTTGATAAAAGAAACATACGCTGTACATACTGTACAAATAGCTATATCAAATTAAACAAATGTCTTAAAATTAATTACAGTATGTATGCTTGGGCAAAGCCTGGAAACTTATGGGGACATCCTCCCCTTTCCTTTCTCTATGTATAGATAAAATGTTATCAAAATGATTCCAGTTCGCATAGATCCGCGGAAACGACTGATTTTTTCTGTATTATGCGGGCCAGACAAGTAATTTGGCAATGTCACTTTCTAAAAAAAGACTAAGCGTCTGCCCACATACACATTCAAATGCACAAACCTATAGACTAAACACGTAAATGAACGGCAAGAACGCATTAAAAGTCTTCTGTTAAAAAGGTGTCTTTTAAAGGAACACTCCACTTTTTTAAAAAAATAGGCTCATTTTCCAACTCCCCTAGAGTTAAACAGTTGAGTTTTACTGTTTTTCGAATCCATTCAGCCGATCTCCGGGTCTGGCGGTACCACTTTTAGCATAGCTTAGCATAGTTCATTGAATCTGATTAGACCGTTAGCATCTCGCTCAAAAATTACCAAAGAGTTTCAATATTTTTCCTATTTAAAACTTGACTCTTCTGTAGTTACATCGTGTACTAAGACTGACGGAAAATGAAAAGTTGCGATTTTCTAGGCCGATATGGCTAGGAACTATACTCTCATTCTGGCGTAATAATCAAGGAACTTTGCTGCCGTACCATGGCTGCAGCAGGCGCAATGATATTACGCAGCGCCTCTCACAAATGTCTCCATGGTTGCAAGGCAAGCTCCCTGTGCAAGCAGGGGGTCACAGCCGCTGCGAAATATCATTGCGCCTGCTGCACCCATGGTACGGCAGCAAAGTTCCTTGATTATTACGCCAGAATGAGAGTATAGTTCCTAGCCATATCGGCTAGGAACTTTGCCATATCGGCAAAGTTCGAATCCATTCAGCCAGACCCGGAGATCGGCTGAATGGATTCAAAAACGGTAAAACTCAACTGTTTAACTCTAGGGGAGCTGGAAAATGAGCCTATTTTTTAAAAAAGTGGAGTGTTCCTTTAGGCGGCCCCTAAGTTAATAAATAATTAACCATTTTTACAACGGAAGTGATTAAATCAAAAACCTACTTTAGCTCAATAATAACTTTTTCCTAGAGCTGCTGTAAAGCCAAAACAATCTCTGTCCATTAATTTTCCTATTATCACTGTGAAACTGCTTTAAAACAATCTGTATTGTGAAAAGCGCTATATAAATGAAGATGACTTGACTTGACATGCTGTAGTTGTTATTAAAAATTGATGCAGGTTTGAGCTCTTTTGACTGTGCTGAATAATGAGCAGAATAATTTTCATCACTTCTGCTTGTACTGTATGTCATTGAACTTTTTTTGCTCCACCTGCCATCTTTTCAAATGGTGGACTTACTTTTCCAATGAAGTAACATGTCCATTCAAGTTCCAATGTCATACATTACATTTTACAAAAGTCTTTAAAGGACTTTCTTATTTAACATGACATTTTTGAGTGTTAGAATTCTTGCCGTTTATTTCTTTAATTAAGTTTATTTAAGCTTTCATTCCCTGTGCAAAAGCAGTATTAGCAGGACATCTCTTCTATGTTTGTAATGCACTAAAATGAAAAGGTCAGAGATTTAAAAGAATACAAAATAGTTTTTATAGCACAAAGCTTGAGAAACACATTCTGAGAGTCCTGTTCTTGCTGTGGTTCATTCTGACATGGTTTGATGAGAACTTAACCATTAGCTATACTCTTTTGTTCTGTTGCATGGAAAATAAAATAATCCTGAAGTAATTAAACATTTTCAGATGCATATAAATATAAATCTTATGTATCTATGTCATTTTCCATTCCTGTGTCACACAAATGTATATTCTCTTACAGTATTTTGTATGCTGATATTGTTGGATTTACTCGCTTGGCAAGCGATTGCTCACCTGGAGAGCTGGTCCATATGCTGAATGAACTATTTGGCAAATTTGATCAGATTGCCAAGGTAAACTAAATCTGAAAATGAGTCACTCCAGTCCAGTAACTGACATGTACTTTATACTTGTACTTGATACAGATGCTAAGAGCTTTACCATTTCCTTCTGGTATGGAAAATAAATTGCTTAATACATGATGTTTTCTGACTGTTGAAGTCCTTGATTGTTTCTGTGTTTTTCAGGAAAATGAATGTATGAGAATCAAAATTCTAGGGGACTGTTATTACTGTGTATCTGGCCTTCCAGAGTCCTTGCCAAATCATGCCAAAAACTGTGTGAAGATGGGACTTGACATGTGTGAAGCTATTAAGTAAGTTCAGCCCCACAAGTCTGCTTTCAGTGGTTCTCAGCTGGTGTTGTTAATATTAATTTAATATCTCACTTCTGCTGTTGTTTATGCATTTTCTAAATTTTGACATATTGTTTGGCCTATGTAGTTCATGGTAATTTTCATACATTTTACATGTTTATTTAGAAATTGTACAAAAACAATTTAGTTTTCTTTGTTTTTTTACAATAAATATTTTTGGTACTTGATGTCTACAATCTGGGTTTTGGAGCAATTGTGAGTCACTGGTCTACACATATATCAAACTCTACTGTACATTTCTAAAGGGCTTGTTAATCTACTGATTTTTTCTTATAGATCTTAGCTGAACGATTCTTTGCCTCTGATTAGCTCGAAAACATCTGTCCTAGTTTCATTATTATAAATTCTGCAAATCTGTTCACGCTTTATCTCTGAAAAACAGCACTGTGAACACCTGGCTGTATTGCACATTACCACAGGAGATTACAAAATATATAATTTAAATCATCATTCTGTTTCTATTTACATGTAACTACAATTTGCAAAAAATTAAAAGCATTTCATTATACAATAAATAGACTGGGTTTTAAGCAAACTGTGTGCGTACTTGCTCTATTACTATGACAGATTTTAGGCAGAGTCAGTCCAGCAGCAAAGCTTCTATTCCAGTTCTATAATCCTCCGCGCAGAGGGGCTGATTGGTCTCGGCCCAGTGCTGCTGTGAAGGACATGATACCTGGCCGTCCTGATAATGAGTCGGAGGCCTCAGAGGTCAGACTGTGGAAAATGACTGGTGCTCAGTCTAGACGAGAGAGCTGTCTTTCTCTTATCTCTACCTGTTTTGCAGAAGCCTGGAAGAATGAAATCTCTCTATTAGTAGTTGCAGGCAAATTGTAGTGGTGGAAAATATGCTGCAAATTCCTGTTAAAGGGACAAACTGATTGCAAGGAAACTTGTCACCATCACAGTGTCAATGTATAATCAACCGAGAAAAAAAAATATGCTAAAATAAAATTCTATACTGTATGTTTTGAGAGCTCAATCTAAGACACTGTGTAGACTCACTAGAGTTTTCATCATCTTAAACCAAGTGCTAATAATTCTTTTACAGATCAGCACCATTTTAAAGGAATAATTCGCAAAAAAAAGAAAGAAAGAAAATTGTTATTTACTTACTCTCATGTCTTTCCAAACCCATATGACTTTTTATTTCTTCTGTTCACTGCTGAAAACATTCTTCAAAAAATTTACAAAATGATATAGTGACCAGGGGCTGTTAAGTTCAGACTGGCACTCAGATTCACTATAGATCTTACCCTCTGTTGTAACTCTTAAACTTATAAATCTCACTTAATATCTTGTGACCATCACCACACTACAGGTTTTAATGTGCTAAAGAAAGATTTGAGAGCTATGGCGTAAGAGAAGAATTTCAGTGAATAACAATGTAAATTTTAATCTGTCCCCACATGAAGCAATTGTACCACTTGAGAAGACATGTGCTGCATCCCAATTCGCATACTATCCATACTAAATAATATTTGAGATTAGAGTGAGTGTGTCCCAAATCGTAGTTTGTTGAAATGAGTATTCCAAAGATACCTGGATGGTTAGAATACGAAGTGCAGATCCATGTACACTCTAACAGCTAATATTGCCCACAACCCATTGCTCGTTGGACAAGGATTCGATTAGAACTGCAAACACAAATAAAAAGTGTTAAAAAACTACAAACATGGCGGATGTACGAAGGTTAAGCAGAGAGATTTATATAAAGGGGTTTGAGTGATTAGTAATCAGTATCTAACCTGACGAAAATATATTTATTCAATGTTATCCACATTATATTTAATCTGCAGTAGCATTGTGAACTTTTATAAAGATACGTTTGGTCATTAAAGCTGCAGTCTGTAAGTTTTGCCTCTTTGTCGCCATCTCTATTTGAAACCTGCAATTGCAGTTATTTGCAGAATTATCATCTTTACGTGGGTTGTGCCTCGGCACGACTCCTCAGCACGGATGAATCTAATGTTTGCTGTCAGTCACCGCACCGGTGTGGATACTGTACTTCGGAATCACAGATTGTAGTCTTGATGTGTGACCAAAGTAAGAATTTTCACCGGAAAATGTCATCTGAACAAATAACATGTCTGCCACTTTTGTTCTGACCAACTGAGGGGGAAAAAAAGCATTATAAATTGCGCAGATGATTGACAAGGCAGTTGTATGTAAAAGAGCAGCTAGGACATTCTGTTAAACGTCTCTATTTGTGCTCCACGGAAGAAAGAAAGTCATGGGTCAGGAACAACAGGATGAGTAAATGAGTCATTTTCAACAGGATCATGCTCACCACTTTTGATGCATCTTGTGAATTGGTGTGACAAAAACAACATTTAAAAGGTCATGCCTTTTAAAAGGTCATAGCTATGTCTCTTGTCTAAATGTGTTTCTAATCATGTTAAAACATAAGGTTAAATCAATGCTCTGATGTGTGATGGGATGTGTTGTTATTTTTTTTTCTTCCTTTTCTATACAGGAAAGTGCGAGACGCCACAGGAGTGGACATTAACATGCGAGTGGGCGTTCACTCTGGAAACGTTCTCTGTGGTGTGATTGGCCTCCAGAAATGGCAATATGATGTCTGGTCTCATGATGTGACTTTAGCTAATCACATGGAAGCAGGTGGTGTACCTGGGTAAGCCAGTGTGGGGTTTTTATGTAATTGTATGCTTAATTTATGCTGTTAATCATAATTATAATATGCATTTTTAGTTTGTAGAAGATGTACAATTGTTAAAAATCTGGTGAGAAAACAATAGTAATCGCAAGTTCTTGATGAATAGACGAGTCCACATCACCTCGGTGACCCTTGAGCACTTGAACGAGTCATATAAGGTTGAAGATGGAGATGGCCAGGAACGTGATCCTTATCTAAAAGAGCATGGAGTTGTAACTTACTTAGTGATCAACCCAAAGGTATGAAAAACTCTAAAGAAATGAACAGTCGCTTTTGTTTCAGCTTTTGTTAAAGCTCTCTTTCAAAATTTTATTGCTAATGCTGCTGTCCTCTTACAAACTCTTGTGTCAATACATGTTATGTTGCTAAGTTGTCCAGGGTACTTACTAAATACAGTTGAGTAGGTTTAGTGAGGATTGTCTAGACTATGGTCTGTTTCTGTGGACTGTTTTTCCAGGCAGAGAGAAAGAGTCCTCAACACCACTACAGACCCAGACACACCATGGACGGGGCTAAAATGAGAGCTTCAGTGAGGATGACCAGATACCTGGAGTCCTGGGGTGCAGCCAAGCCTTTCGCCAACCTTCACCACCGAGACAGCATGACCAATGAGAACGGAAAAATCAACACCGCTGTGAGTCTCCCTATGAGACACTATGAACTTTTTTTTTTTTTTTTTTCAAGGCCTAGATTTTTTAGTGGAGACCTAACATAGTCTTTATCAGTAATTGCTTATTGTACAAAAGTAAATAAAATGTCCTTAAATAATTTTTAAAATGACCACTGACAATTTTGAAAGCAGAAGTTTGATTTACCTTGATTTACCTTTTGATGTTAACATCAAAGAGTATGTCTGTATAACAAAACTCTACAGTATTTTGGCAACAATCGTTTGTATTAACTATATTATCTAGAAACAGATACATATGCTGCCAAAATACTGTATTTTGATTAGACAGACATCCTTTGATGTTAGGAACATAAGATATGTTACTATTCCAACTATGCACAATTATATAGTTAATTATATTATTTTCATTTGGCATATTTTTTCTCCATTTTTGGTTCAAGACCCACCAGGTCAGAACCACCATTTTACATTACATTATTTATTTAAATACATATACAGTGCATTTCTTAGGGTGCGTTCACACTTGTAGTTTGGTTAGTTTGGTCCGGACCAAAAAAAAAAAAAAAAAAAAACATTTAGTCCTGGTCCGATTAGCGTTCAGATTGTCAATTTTTATCACCGAACCAAAAGATACCTAACCTAGAGGCATAGGGATACGTTCAGAACCTGATTGGTCGGATTTTATGACGTATTGCCTATTTTGAGACGGATCATACAGAAGATTGAAAACACTGCTGTGTGCTGAGATAAACGTGCTTGTTGTGTGTGCGTAGCCTGCATATGATGGTATTTTGGGCAGCTGGGAACTCGTGTAGAGCTTATAAAATGTGTAAAGGAGTCAAAACAGCGGCGGGAATCCCTCCGTCACAAACGATCTGCTGCGTGGAGACGCGTGTCTGATGCCTGTGATGGGCAAACTCGCGACAATGACGAGAAAAACCGGTATGCGCGAGGATTCTGTCCTTTTTAGGGTCTCATGTTCCTGTTTTTGGTCCGTTTACATGTCTTTGGTCCGTGTTGCATTCATATATCATTCGAACCGCAGCAGAGTTCGTTTGGAAGCAGACCAAGACCCATCTTTTCAGCGGTCTCGGTCCGCTTCCAAACGAACTCTGGTGCGGTGCTTGTTTGGTGCGCACCAGGGTTTGGATGGCAGTGTTCACACATGTTCAAATGAACCGCACTAACAGAGCAATCGCACCAGGGTTTGTTTTAATCGAACCAAACATGACAAGTGTGAACACGCCCTTAAATTCTTGCACAATTGTGGCAATTATAACTTATTTGCATAATTATTAATTAAATCAAATAAATAAAAAAAACAACAAAAAAAAAAACATAATAGTGTTGCCCCGTCTAACTAACAACAATGTAAAGCGGTCACAAGAAACTTTTGTTTTTGTGTCTTTTATTTTATTGAGATGTCCCTACTGCTAATATTACTCACCACCTACTCCTTTCTTATTAACAGGATGTCCCCATGGGCCAGTACCACTTTCAGAGACGTTCAGAAAGGTGATTTAAGTTCTGTATCATTTTCCAACAATCACATTATTTGAGCCTTCTAAAAGGCAGCTAGGCTATAGTAGGTAACATATTTGATCTGTTCTAAAACCTAGTGAGCTACCATATACTGTATGTATGACACATGATGCTGCTTTAGAAACAAGGCAGCATCATTTAGATGCCTACCTACTGGAATAACCTGCATGCATATGAAACCATAAAATGCATAGACATGTTTTGACTTTTGTAATAGATTGTAATAGTATTGAAATATATACGAGGAATATGTATAGAATTAATTGAAATGGTAAAGATATTTTATATATATCATTATTTATGAATGCATGAAAAAGAGTCATTAATAAGTCAGTGTCCTCTTCAGAACAAAATCACAGAAGAAGCGTTTTGAGGAGGAACTCAATGAGAGGATGATTCGCACTTTCGATGGCATCACTTCTCAAAAGTAGGTAATCTCATATCTCTGCTGTATTTACCCCTGATGTTTAATGTTCCAGTTCTTTGTTAGTTGGTTTTATCTATCTATATCTTTTTTTTTTTCTTTTTCCATAGACAATGGCTCAAATCAGAGGACATTCAGAGAATATCCTTGTTTTTCCACAATAAAACATTGGAAAAAGAGGTAAGCATTGATACTTTGCAAGCCTATGTTTACCTGCAGTGTAGTCATCCATAGTTCATCAATAACACTTCAACATATCAATTATTGAAACACAAACCTGTCTGTTTTCACTCACAATGAGATGAATGAGATGAATCTGTCAACTAAATTAAAAAAGAAAGAAGAGTTAGATGCTCTGTGAGAACAGTGTGTCTATTCCCTGCAGTATAGAGCAACGACCCTGCCGGCCTTCAAATATTACATCACCTGTGCCTGCTTGATATTCTTCTGCATTTTCATCGTGCAGATCCTGGTCCTGCCAAAGTATGTTCATTCATCCTCTGCACATGTTTCATAGTGCATGGCAAGACAAGAGAATGTCTAAAGAGAAAAGGGTTTAAACAATGCATAAATATAAGTTTGTTTAACAATGAATTCTTCATTTTTGTTGACTTTTGTTTCTTTCTAGTGCAGAAAGCCTTTATTTAAGCTTTAATTGTAGTGAATTGGAGCTGTCAGGGTAAATTTGTTGAATGTGAGTTGGAGATGTCAGAGTGAATTTGTGAGCGAGAACACCTGTTCTCATTCTCTTCCGTTTGTGATTTAAGACACCATGTGCTCTCTGTCAATTTCAGAACTGCAGTATTGGGAATATCATTTGGAATGTCCTTCTTAATTCTGTCTGTGATTCTGCTCATTTGCTTCACTGGCCATTTCTTGGTAAGTGCCAATAGAGTGTTAATTTAGTTAATAATGTCAACACGGTTTTAGAGTTGGCTCATTTATTTCACACAATTACATTAAGTTAGGTACATAAAGTTACAATTTCACATGCTGTTTGTTCTTCATTTTAGAAGAAATACATTTGTCTGCTATTGTTTGGAGCATTCTGTACTATTGTGAAAAAGAAGTACACTTTTCAAAAGAGTATTACAAGAATAATATTTTAAAAGAATATACTTAAGTGCGAACTGAATGTAATGTTTTTGGACACTCAACAATGCATGTTGTTTACAATTAAAAATGAAAATGCATTTTAGTTTAAATTTATATTGTGGTTAGTTAAACTTAAGAGGGCTTACTATTAAGTAAGACTTGGGTACATCATTGGTACATTATATGTACTTTCATAATTACCTCCATTTTTTTATTTATTTATTTTTTTTTAAATGGTTAAAGTGTAGTTGTTGAATGCACTGACAAGAATGGTAAACTAAAGTATACTTCAGTGTCATTTCTATGTCATTGAATGTGATGTATTTAAATATTTGTAATTACACATTTGTAATGATGAAGCTGCAATTTAATTTACTACATATCGTTTGAATTTTACCGATTGCAATTCCAATTTCGATTCTGCTTATCGATTCCAATTCTTATCGATTCCCAGTTTCGATTCCAATATGGTTAAAAAATGAAGTCAAACATTTAGATATCAAACATAGTTATTCTGTCTTTTTGCAAAATGTTTTGTTGCAGCTGCATGAACAAAATCAGCAGCCTAAAGAAAAACTAATAAACTAGACTAATATAAATTTCAAACATTATTAAATATAAGTATACAGTCAGTAATACAACTGAACAAATTTCAGTAATTGAAATCAAATGTAACATAACTTTTCTTTTTATAAATAAAATATAGATTAATCCTTATTAAAGTTACAAAAGTTATTCAGTCAAGTTATTTTCTTTTTCTTTTGTTCTTTTATTAATAGTAATGACACAGACGACAGCAGGTTTATTAGCCTGCTGTCACTTTAAGACCTAATGCACGGATCCAATATACTGTTACACATGCGTTTTCTTTCTCAACTGTTTACGTTCACTTAAAGCCCAAAGTGTACTTCACTTTTTACACGTACGTGAGGGTCAGCGTACAGTATACGTGACACGAATTTCTTCATCAAAAGAGTATGCACGTACTGTACGTGCACCGGCAGTTTTTTGTAACCGCGCATACTTTGTACACGCAGGTCGCACGTGCATTTAATTTTTTTGCAGTAATTAGTTTATCCACATGGCAACTGTGCCCTGGGGGTGTCAATTCACAAGGTAGTCAAAGAGAGCCTGCATAAACAGAACAGACCGTAATGCATGCAAGCTACAGCGACAATGGAGGCCTATATAGATGACAGATTGTGCAAAGAGGTTAGAAAGTACCCTCATTTGTGCAACTTTAGCATGAAAGAATACAAAGATATTTACATGGGTTGTAACTCGTGGCGAGAGATTGCTCAAAACTGCGCATTGAACACCTGTGTACGTGTACGAGTCAAGTGAAATATACTCTGAGAGGCTGTATACTCAGGGCTTAGGACATAACAGACTGTGTTATTTGGTAACACTTTACAACACTTTTCATTAGTTAACATTAGTTAACTACTTAAGTTAACATGAACTAACAATGAACAATACTAGAGCATTTACTAATCTTAATGTTAATTTCAACATTTACTAATACATTATTAAAATCAAATGTTGTATTTGTTAACATTAGTTAATGCACTGTGAACTAACATGAACAAACAATGAACAGATGGATTTTTATTAACTAACATTAACAAAGATTAATAAATACTGTAACAAATGTATTGCTCACTAGTTAATACATTAACTAACATTAACAAATGAGACCTTATTGTAAAGTGTTTTTCCTGGATATTTTAACATAATTTGTGTGTATTTGTCCATTTAAGCGCAAGAAGACTTGAAAGAGAACTCAATTCAGTATTCATGCACTAAATGAGAGGTGACTTTCTGTGCGCATGCTCTGGATGTGCCTAGAACAGAAAACAGCGTGAGTGCCGAATTGAGTTCTCTTTCACGTCTTACGCACACAGGAATCAGTTATCGAAATCGAAATGTTAATTTTATAACAATTATCCGATTCCTAACCTTAAGTATCCGACTAATTGGAATCGATGTTCGATTCCCAACCCTATATATAGCCTTTATACACTATATGCTTCCTAACTCTTCCATCCAGATAGTAGTATTCTCTGTTTTTACTGTTATTTTTATTTCTTATGCGTTCCATTTTTATTCTTATGTATTTGGTTCTTCTTTATGTAAAGCACTTTGAATTACCATTGTGTATGAAATGTGCTATACAAATAAAATTGCCTTGCCTATATTGCCAAAAGTATTGGGACACCCCTCCAAATCATTGAATTCAGGTGTTCCAATCACTTCCATGGCCACAGGTGTATAAAATCAAGCACCTAGGAATGCAGACT
The DNA here is from genome assembly GCA_039654765.1 of Mylopharyngodon piceus. Lineage (NCBI taxonomy): Eukaryota > Metazoa > Chordata > Actinopteri > Cypriniformes > Xenocyprididae > Mylopharyngodon > Mylopharyngodon piceus. The sequence goes on from CM077445.1 coordinate 8,654,794, forward strand.
GCTTCTACAAACATTTGTGAAAGAATGGGTCGCTCTCAGGAGCTCAGTGAATTCAAGGATTGTACCGTGATAGGTTGCCACCTGTGCAAGTCCATTTGTGAAATTTCCTCACTACTAAATATTCCACGGTCAAATGTTAGTGGCATCATAACAAAATGGAAGCAATTGGGAACAACAGCAACTCAGCCACGAAGTGGTAGGCCACGAGCGGGGTCAGCGCATGCTGAGGCACACAGTGTTGCCAACTTTCTGCAGAGTCAATAGCTACAGACCTCCAAACTTCGTTTGGCCTTCAGATTAGCTCAAGAACAGTGCGTAGAGAGCTTCATGGAGTGGGTTTCTTTGGCCGAGCAGCTGCATCCAAGCCTTACATCAGTGCAATGCAAAGCGTCGGATGCAGTAGTGTAAAGCATGCCACCACTGGACTCAAAAGCACTGGAGATGTGTTCTCTGGAGTGACAAATCACGCTTCTCTGTCTGGCAATCCGATGGACGAGTGTGGGTTTGGCGGTTGCCAGGAGAACGGTACTTGCCTGACTACATTGTGCCAAGTATAAAGTTTGGTGGAGGGGGGATTATGGTGTGGGGTTGTTTTTCAGGGGTTGGGCTTGGCCCCTTAGTTCCAGTGAATTAGAGCGGAGACTGCGAGCCAGGCCTTCTCGTTCAACATCAGTGCCTGACCTCACAAATGCGCTTCTAGAAGAATGGTCAAAAATTCCTATAAACACACTCCTAAACCTTGTGGAAAGCCTTCCCAGAAGAGTTGAGGCTGTTATAGCTGCAAAGGGTGCATGTAAAGGCAGGCATCCTAAAACTTTTGGCAATATAGTGTATTTACTAACTTTAAATGTAATAAAAAAATAATAATAATAATAATAATAAAAAAAAAATAATAATAATAAAAACCAGTTAAAATTATATTCAAATACTTTACCTATGCTTTAGTCAACACATCAAGATAAGTGTTTCTTTCTTTTTTTATTAATACAGGATTTAAAATGTATTAATACAGGATTTAAAATGTAGTTTAAAGTAAGATACTATAAAAAAGAGCACATAAGTGTGTTAAGAAAGATGAAATGAAAGTGTCATGAAAGTGTACTCTCTTTAAGTACACTTAAGTGTCCTTTTATTTAAGAAATTTTTCATTATCTGCAAGTACAGATTTTTTTAAAATATGAAGATTTGAAGTACATTCTAAGCAATCTAAGAAATTGTAAGCAATTAAACAATCAGTTTAATTAAGCGTACTTCTTTTTCATAAGGATAGAGCAGTGGTTCTGGCTTTGCCCAGATTTTACTTTGGATGACCTAGCATAGTTTAAACGTGTTTAATGGAATTTGGATTGTATTTTCTTTTGACAACCTTTAACATGAAGAAAAGAAAAGATGGGGGATGCATTTTCTCCTCCCTTTTAAAACTTGACAATGCTGTTTATTTTTACAATCCTAACTTTGCACATTTGAATGATTAAGTGATTACACAAGTGATACACACTATCCAGGATAACAAATCTGCAAGCCATTTTTCAGTCACAACCAGTTGAGAACACCTGGTGCAGAACACAAATAGTTGTCATTGCTATATTCCTTATCTGTTGGAATGCAAGCACTCAATGAAAGAATCTAGACACAATATATCATGCTTTATATATTAGACAGAGAGATAATCCTGCATTAAAAATCTAATTGTCTTGGTTCTTACATTATATAGCAGTAACAAAATACAACAGAGTTTAGAGCTTTACAGGTTGGTGCTGAGGTTATGTTCATTGTGTACATTTTGGAAGGTCTTACGCTTATTTAATACTGTTATAGTTATTGTGACTCAGCTCCTGTAGCTTGAGTAGGTTGAAAGCTTCAACTGCAGAATTTCCCAAATGTACAAGAAAAAAAAATGCGTGAAATGAAGTGAATCATGTGTTTATTCTCCACCATGACCTTGCGATAACCTTGCGTCAGATGAGGATGAGTTATACAGATTTCCTAAGGCATACCACAATGATACAATTCATCCCACCACATAATTTAGTACTGCACTAATGTAATATATGTACTATTGTATATTTAAATAATTGTATATAATAAATTATACTGAAAAATGAGTTTAGACTTTCTTTCTAATCATCTTTTGAATTCTTTGAATAAAAGATTTGACTTATTTTATCTGTATTATTTACATTTGTGTTGACCAACACTAGCATTGCAATAAGACTGCCTCCGCATCTTGGCTCTGGATCCTTAGATCCTCCGGAATCATCGCCAACAAGCCCTGGCCACGCATCACCCTCACCATGGCGACCACAGCCCTCATCCTGATCATGGCTGTCTTCAATATGGTATGTCAACCACAATGATACAGGAAATTTCATATGAATACTTCTGTGCTTATGGTCATACAAATAAGACACTGAGAAGCTTCCTAATTGGATCACACACATTACATTAGGGGCATTGACCACAGGAGTCTGACATGCGTTATTGCGGAGTTTCTTGGCAGAGATCTGTGTCCATCTGCGCCCTGACTGTAGAGAGCAGTTTGGCCTCCAGTTTTGGCCATTCCATTTGTGGCATATGTCACTGTTTGTAAACAAACATGAAACAAATTTGTCAGTGTTAATCTTGTATTTTTCTGTCATACAGGTGGGTAAAAAATAAATCTTACTTTTGTAATAAACTGTATGATTTGCCCTATACAGATACACCTTTCAAAAAAACAAATAACATTTTATTTCATCTGAATCAGTTGATTTAATACATTAATTTATTTTTCATTTACTAATTAGGATCAAATAAAGTCACAAATCACAACCGAAATTGTGAACATCGCTGACTAATGTATATATAAAATATATATTTGTAGTTTGTTTGCCACTGGGATTCTACAATCTAAAGATTTTTCATTTCCCTATGATATACAGTAATTGAAATGAACAGCAGGTTGCTTTGATGTTGCTTAAATGTGATAACATTTAACATGTTGAATTTGAATATGTTTTTTGTGCATTTCTTCAAAACAAAATGCATTCATAATATTTCAATCATTTCTTGCAGTTCTTTGTAGAAGACAACCTAACTTCCACAGATGCTGTTTATAATACATCAAATGAGACACTTCTTCAGCCTGATGGGCATCGCCTATCTTACCTGGACAAGAACACATTCTACCTTCCTGTGAGTTGACTATAGTGCTGTCTTTGTTAGCATCTTAAATAAAATAAAACCGCTTTGTCAAGCTCTTCTGATGGACCTCCAAACTGTTTACAAAATATTTAGATACACTCAAAAAATAATTTTTGTTACTTGCTCAGTTTACTTAAAATGATTTAATACAATACAGCTCTTGACATGATGACTTAATTTAGTTTGTGGATGCTTTGCATGGAGGGTAAATGTGGAAACTTAAGTGTGGTTTTATGTGATGAGATGAGATGAGAAAAGCAAGACTTGTTTCATTAGAATTTTTGTTATGTTTAGCTTTGGTGGTTACCATTGTGGTGAAGACTGGAGCTTGTGCTTAGTTTGAGACTGAGTACATTAGGTAGTACGTAAGATTTTTTTTTTTTTTTTTCTCTCCACCAATATACTATACAGCTATGGCCAAAAGTATTGTCAGTGACATTAATTTTGTGTTTCGCAAAGTTTGCTGCTTCAGTATTTGTAGATTATTTTTTCACGTTTCTATGCGATACTGGAAAACAATGATACACATTTCATAAGTTTTAAAACCTTTTATTGACAAAAGCATTCAATATATGCAAAGAGTCAATATTTAGAGTGTTGACCCTTCTTCTTCATAACCTCTGCAGTTCACTCTGGCATGCTGGATATCAGCTTCTGTGCCAAAGCCTGACTGATGGTGATCTATTCTTGCCTTATTAGTGCTCAGAGTTGATCACAATTTGTGGACTTCTGCTTGTCCTCTCGCCTTTTGAGAATCGATCACAGGTTCTGTATACACTCTAAAAAATGCTGGGTTCTTTCAATCCATTTTGGGGTCAAATATGGACAAACCCAACCGTTGGGTTTAAACAGTTAATTTAAAAATGTAAACCAAATGTTGGGTTTGTCCATATTTGACCCAAACTTGGGTTGAAACAACCCAGCATTTTTTAGAGTGTAGGATTAAAGTTGGGGTATGTATTTTTTCAACAACGCTGTTGGACATTGTTGATATTTGAAATCAACCCAAACAAACCCACCCCTCTCTTCATTGCTCCACCTCCAAAACTCACTCTCCAATCATAACCACCCTGCTCTGAGTCCGTCTCGAACCCCAGCCCGTCTGCTGCTGGCATGCGAGGCGAGTGCACTGACAATGACACTAAACACTGCATTCTCTAGTGGTCGTCAGTGTGCAGTGGTTTACCTGCACAACTCTCACTATCAGCAAGCAATGCGAGAGTGGATGTCTGTATATCACAGCTGACGTGCAACAAAATGCTTCACGAAAAAAAAGGGCAGATGATGAACGAAGGACAAGGAAGCACAAAAAATGAGCGTACAGTACACAAGAGTAAATACAAAGTGTTCGTTGTTAGTTGCCAACAGCACAGCAGCTCCAGACAATCATGACACTCAAACCCAGTGTTATTCACATGTGAAGCGGAATCAAAGCAGCCTCCGCGTCTGTTTTCAGGCCTTCCCGCTTAGCTTTCTCCAGCTCTGGAAAGCTTTCCTAATATTAACGCGGGTCCTAAAGCGATTGCCCAGTCAAAACCCTTCATTCCAGTGATATTCTTTTGAGCTCTTTTGTATTGTCTCATCATCTCTCTTTCTGCGTTTTTATTTTTTTTTTTTTTTTTTTGCTCATTCTATCTCCTCAACTGTCATATGCCCCCTAATGCTGATTGGTTACACGTTTGTTGTTGGTGTCGGCCCGACTAACTTCCAAACAGTGTAGTTGAAAAAATACATACCCCACCTTTAAGATCCAGGGAGTTGCCTGGCCACGGATCCAAAGTTTCAATGTAATGATCTCCGAGCCACTTCATTATCAAACTTGCCCTGTGACATGGTGCTTTATTATGCTGGAAAATGTATGGATTTTCACCAGATTGCACCTGGATCGTTGGGAGACACATGGATGGTCTCAGGATGTTTCACTGTTGGCATGACACAGGACTCGGGTAGCGTTCACCTTTTCTTCTCTAGACAATCAGTTTTCCAGAAGTCCCAAACAGTCACCTTTTTGCAATTATTTAAAATGCATATGATCACTCTGCACAATAATCTAGTACTGAAGCAGCAAACTTTGCTAAACACAACATTTATATCACTGCCAATACTTTTGGCCTTGACTGTACATAACACACATACAATAACATGCATTATGTAATAGCTAGTAGTTAACTGCAAGGTTTCATTTGAGTTACTTTGACATATCCAATTTTAGTGTAGTTTACTCAGTCCAGTTTTTGCTGAACAAGGTAGTTTACATTTTAATTTGAAGAAAACCTGTTTCCAATATGTGGAATTACTGTCAACAAATTAATTTCAGCCAAAGAGTTATTTTTTAACCATATACTCAGTGCATATCTATTTTTTTCCTATGCCATGGAAAACTATTCAGTGTGAATGTCATTTTGCTTGTTGTTATAGGATTAATGCAGCTTAACACAGTTTTTCAAATAGGGATTTAATTATCTAATTACACAATACTGAAATCGTTCTAATATAGCTTCTCTCTCTCTTTTTTAAATTTTGTTTCATACATTTTGGAAATAAGTTTTCACTGGTACTAATACACACTGCAGTTAAAATCTGGCAGATTTTGTACAAAAGCAGTTCAGCCTGAAAAACAGGCCTTAGGCAAAAGGATTCAAAGTATTCCATAAGTGTTTACTATTTATTAAAATGCAAAGCTTTTTTGTAGATTGGTAGCCAACTGGTTATGTTTTTTATTTAAATATAGTTTAATAAGAACATAATTGTTTTGTTGTTGTTGTTGTTGTTGTTGTTTTACAATAACAACACAATGTTTATGATTTCTGTGTTTTTCTGCCATTAGTATTTTATCTACAGTTGCATTCTGGGTCTGATCTCCTGCTCAGTGTTTCTGAGGATCAACTATGAGCTGAAGATGCTCATCATGCTGACAGCCGTGGTGCTCTACAACATCATCATACTTCAAACACATGCATCCCTGCTGGACGAGTACAGCAAGTTCCTCTATAAAACAGAAATCCAGGAAAGGTGAGAGCTTGTTAAATACACTTGTTATATGTATAATGGGGTTCTTTCAGGTCTATCCTTTTTTTTAGGTCAGTCATGTTCTTCCACACCAGACTCCAGAAACCATTTGTTTAGGATTTCGCTTTGTGCACAGGGGCATTGTCATGCTAAAACAAAACACGTCTATCCTAAAACTGTTAGAAGTACACAGTTACGCAGTTATTTGCTCAAAAATTAGCTTTTCGGGCAGTAGATACCTTGGCCATATGTCAGCTTTAAAGCACCCTGAGATGGCAGAGAAACCACGCCTTGAAATGGGCTAATGGTGCAATACTGTGGTCATTTGCCAAATTCAAGGCAGGTCCATAAAGCCAAGTTCAAAAGGTCCTTATATACTTATAATATCACGGCCTTATGTCTGCTTTAATGCATCCTCTGTGACGGCCGAGAAACCGCACTGTGGAATGTACTGATTGTGCAATACGGTTCTGTGCATTGAGCTTTGATTTTGGATTTCGTTTGAGCAGTTCATGGAGTATGAGGCAGAATCCAGCTCCTAATTCGTTTGTCATTTACTGAAGCACCTTTATAACGAGATGCTTTGTCCATATATAGCACTGCTCCCAATAAGCGCTATTAGAATTGAATGAAGAATCTCAGCATTTCTCTGCCATCTGCTAGGATGCATTAAATCCGACAAAGTGGTTTAACAAAGGATGCTTTGATCTTGTGAAATACGAAATAAAATAAATTTTAACATTTTATAGTTCCAGTATTTTTTAAGATTTAGGCCTACTGCCCTAATGAAATCCAAAATTTGAGCACTTTTTACTGTACCAGTCATTTTTTTAAGAACCATTAATCTGAGCATATAGGACAGTGCACACTGAGCCACCTATTGCGCCATCAGCCCATTTCACAGCACAGTTTCTCTGCCTCCACAGAGTTAAATTTGTTGAAGAGGACAAAAGGCCTTGAAATATGATGTACTTCTCCAATGAAAGCCAAAATTTGAGCACCTTTTACTGTGTCAATCTGTTTTTATGGACCCTTGAACTTGGCAAATCCTCACAGCCCTATTGAGCCATTAGGGGCCCATTAGGTAGAAGGAAGTGTCCAGATACAGTACTTTTGGCCATGTAATGTAGAATGTATATTGCATACCATAGTAATTGTACCAACATGAAATTTGGCATATTGAGTAACTTATAATTTAAGGTAAAGACACATTTTATATAGCCAGTATATAAAAATCTGTTTTATATGTGTTTTTTTTTGTTTGTTTTTTTGTGTGTTTTTTTAATGTAAGTTAATGTTGTTACTAGTTAAATCTGATCTAATATGGTAATCATAGGTAACCATGTGTATACCTCAAACCATCAGAATTTTTAGTGTAAAGCAATTCATACAATTATCTAAAAACTCTTGATGTTCTTTGTCCCAAAACTAGCCTGACAAAATGGATTTGCTTCACGCACAACAGTTTTTTGAGGATTATAGATTTTGTTCTAGAAATCAGAGATGGATGTTGAAAAAAAATCACTGTGAACCAGCACAGACACTTCCTGTTAATTGACAGCTGGGGTGGACATGGTCTGCTGGCCATCCTGGGCTACAGATAACATGATTTGTTACAATAAAAAACAAAAAAAAAACAAAAAAAAAAAAACAGTGATGCTGACAAGCCTTATGTCTCTCTGTCTCTCTTTCTCTCGTCAAAACAAGGCCAGGAGTTCTGAAAGACTTGAAAACAATGGGCTCTGTGTCTCTCTTTATATTCTTCGTCACCCTGCTTGTTCTAGCTAGACAGGTGAGTGTTCATTTTATAAGCCAAATCATTCATGGATTACAACAGCTGGTAAAATAGGGATCATTATGTTAAACATTTATTTGCATATTGTATGTATGTACATGTGCTATATTTTTAAATGCACTTTCCAGGGTTGAGCCACAATTCAGAATTGAAGAACTAGCTTCCTTTCTCACAGAAAATAAGGTGTCCAATTTGAGGGAATGTACAATTCACAGTTAGTACTTTAAAACAACAGCAATTATACTGTTTATCGTGATATTCCGTATGTTGATGAAATGTAATGACATATTCTTATAGCAGTTATGAATTTCTTTGAATTCCATTTCAATTCTACTTTCCAATTTACATTTGAATTATAATTCTACATCCTTTTTCTTTCCTCAAATCCAATCCATTGCAAGTCTGGAATATAAAAGTATAAACAAAGAATGAAATGCTTCATTTGGTTGAGGAAGGCAGACAAACTGGGCAAAGATATCTGTTTTTTGCCATAGTTTTTAAAGGATTTTAGCCAAGAGAGACAATGCAGTAAAACAAATTTACCACAGGTAATTAGTGTTATTAAGAACACTGCAAATTATATGCAAAAGTTATTTAAAAGTTATTATTGATAATACCCAGAATGAACATTCTTCTTCCAAGTAATGCAGTTATAATAATATAATAACTATTATAAAATAATTTATAAATTGCAATAATATAAAAGGTTCAGCCATGGGTTTATCAGATGTTTATCTGTAACTTTAAAAATGGCTCATACAATGCGATTTTAGAGTCATAATTATTCATTTCATAAAATATTATACTAGTATAGTCTTTTAAATTTATATAATTTTTGTAAAGCAAAATTTTAATTTTAATTTTTAGTTAATTAATACAGAAATAACAATAACAATGTATAAAACACTGCTTCATGATTCCTTGCTGCTGCTAGAGACTGATGATATTAGTAGGAGGGACATTGTCATACTAGTAAATATTTTATTTACTAGCTATTTAATATTTTTTATTACATGTATCACAATTTATCACACAGAACTCTGACACTGATTTCATGGGTGTTTCAGTACATGTAGTTCATTAGTATTACTCATTAGTATTAGTTCATTAGTATTAGTTTTTAATAATGCATATACACAGCATTCAGCAACATGAACACTGTAATATACAGCGTGACCAAACATATAGTGAAAACTTGTTAGTTACATTTTTTTGTTTGGGTGGTGGTGTGATAGTAAAAACAGAAGATGGACAGATTGATATTCAGGGCCACTCTCCTCAGGGTGTTTGTCGAACCTCCCTCATTCATGTAATTTCAGACAAGCGTGTTGATTTAATCCACTTCTTTATTAGTCTGTTTATTACCTTCATGTGGCTTATGTTACAAAGCGATCACAGATCCTACTCTGTTTATTAAAGGAACAGGAGTGCAGTTTTCTATACCTACTTGCAATAAATTTTAAGAACCCTTGGGGTTGAATTGTGGTGCTCTTAAACCAGACAAATAAATGTAACTATAATTAATGTGTAGTTTTATTTATAGTTTATATAATATGTAGTCACTGTATGAAGCTTGTTCTCCTTGTTGATCAGTGTTTTGTTAGACAGTAACATTTTGCAGGAAAACATACCCTTTGTTTACATGTACAGGTGCATCTCAATAAATTAGAATATCATGAAAAAGTTATTTTTTTTCTGTAATTTAATTCAAAATGTAAAACTTAAATATATTCTAGATTTATTAGACATAAAGTAAAATATTTCCAGACTTTTTTTTTTTTGGATGATTACAGCTTGCTGCTCATCAAAATCAAAAAATCAGTATCTCAGATTATTAGAATATTTAATTTCAAGTTCTATTAAATTACCATTCTCAGGGTATAAATACTGGGTTTAGGTCAGTAATCCCAACAGCAGTCATGCAGAAGTCTGCTGACTTGACAGTTGTCCAGAAGACAATCATCAAGACCCTCTACAATGAGGGTAAGCCACAGAGGGTCATTGCTGAAAGAGCTGGCTGTTCGCAGAGTGCTGTGCCAAAGCATATTCGTGGAAAGTTAACTGGAAGGAAAAAGTGTGGTAGGAAAAGGTGTACAAGTGAAAGGAATGACCGCAGGCTTGAGAAGATGGTCAGGCGAAGCCGATTTAAGAACTTAGGAAAGCTTCAAAAGGAGTGGACTGAAGCTGGAGTCAGTGCATCAAGAGCCACCGCACACAGACATCTTCAGGAAATGGGCTACAACTGTCACATTCCACGTACCAAGCCACTTCTGAACCAAAGACAACGTCAGAAGCGTCTTACCTGGGCTAAGGAGAAAAAGAACTGGACTGTTGCTCAGTGGTCCAAAGTCCTCTTTTCAGATGAAAGTAAATTTTGCATTTCATTTGGAAATCAAGGTCCCAGAGTCTGGAAGAAGAGTGGAGAGGCACAGAAACCATGTTGCTTGAAGTCCAGTGTGAAGTTTCCACAGTCAGTGATGATTTGGGCTGCCATGTCATCTGCTGGTGTTGGTCCACTGTGTTTTCTGAAGTCCACAGTCAACGCAGCCATCTACCAGGAAATTTTAGAGCACTTCATGCTTCCTTCTGCTGACAAGCTTTATGGAGATGCTGATTTCATTTTCCAGCAGGATTTGGCACCTGCCCATACTGCCAAAGGTACCAAAAGCTGGTTCAGTGACCATGGTGTTATTGTGCTTGATTGGCCAGCAAACTCGCCTGACCTGAACCCCATAGAGAATCTATGGGGTATTGTCAAGAGGAAGATGAGAGACACCAGACCCAACAATGCAGAAGAGCTGAAGGCCGCTATCAAAGCAACCTGGGCTTCCATTACACCTGAGCAGTGCCACAGGCTGATTGCCTCCATGCCACGCCGCATTGATGCAGTAATTCATGCAAAAGGAGGCCCAACCAAGTATTGAGTGCATAGAAATGAACATACTTTTCAGAAGCCTGACATTTCTGTTTAAAATATCCTTTTTTTTTTATTGATCTTATGAAGTATTCTAATTTATTGAGATAGTGAATTGGTGGCTTTTTGTTAAATGTGAGCCAAAATCATCACAATTAAAAGAACCAAAGACTTAAAGTACTTCAGTCTGTGTGCATTGAATTTATTTAATACACGAGTTCCACAATTTGAGTTGAATTACTGAAATAAATGAACTTTTCCACGACATTCTAATTTATTGAGATGCACCTGTATATCTGCATTAATTGGTTTTAAATAACACATAAGCAATGATACATTTGTCTTAGTAAACATTCATAGTGCAGGTTGGAAAAAAATTATGTTTTTTTTCCTTGCCTAATGACTAGTATGAATAGTATGTTAGATAAACTCAAGTTTGCACGATTGGTTACTGGATTTACATGAAACATGGAAAGTGGGAGACAGTAATAATGGTATAATTTCTAACTTAATTTATAGTTTATATTCATTATTATTAGAAGTAATCCTCCAAGAAATGAAAGCCAATGAAGACTAGGTACAAAAATATAATTCAAATTAGTGACTAATTACAAGAACATATACAGTAGTGGCAAAAGGCAAACTCCAGTATATAATTAAATATGGGTTTGATTGTATTATGCAAATATTGAAATACAATGTAATCAGTCATTAATATTTTTATTTAAGGGAGACCTTGTTTTTGATTACAGCAGCCATTCTCCTAGGCATTAACTCACTAAACTTTGTGCATGTGTTATGCTTAACTTCTTTCCAATCCTCCTTAAGTTCTTCCCAAAGTTGAGCTTCATTGGAAGATCTGCATGACTTATCACAATTCAGGTTTATAATTTCCCAGAGGTTTTCAAGGTCAGGTGACTGACATTTGCTCTCCAAACAGATCCTTCATACTTGGCTACATTGTATTCAGCAGAATTCCCAAGTATTAGTCCATTTTCAAAGTGCCAGCAACTTTTGCATTTGGTATTAAAACACTCCAGACATCCCCTACAAACATACCTGACACCAAATTTTTACTTGTCGGACTGAAGAACATACAGTTGTGGTCAGAATTATTGGCACCCTTAATAAATATTATCAAAGATGACTGTAAAAATAAATCTGCATTGTTTATCCTTTTGATCTTTAATTTCTAAAATTAGCAAAAATCTAACCTTTCACTGAAGGAAAAGAATTGAAAGTGGGGGGAAAATCACATTATAAAATAAATGTTTTTCTCCAAAACATGTTGGCCACAATTATTGGCACCCTTTTATTCAATACTTTTTGCCACCTCCTTTTGCCAAGATAACAGCTCTGAGTCTTCACCTATAATGCCTGATGAGTTTGGAGAACACCTGACAAGAGATCAGAGACCGTTCCTTCATGCAGAATCTCTACAGGTCCTTCAGATTCCCAGCTCCATGTTGGTGCTTCTTCTCTTCAGTTCACTCAAATCATTTTCTTTAGGGTTCAGGTCAGGGGACTGGGATGGCCATGGCAAAAGCTTCATTTTGTGCTCACTGACACATTTTTGTGTTGGTTTTGATGTTTGTTTTGGATCATTGTCCTGATGGAAGATCCAACCACGGCCCATTATTGGATTTCTAGCAGAAGCGGTTAGGTTTTGATTTTTTATTTGTTGGTATTTGATAGAATCCATGATACCATGTATCTGAACAAGATGTCCAGGACCTCCAGCAGAAAAATAGGCCCACAACATTAAAGATCCAGCAGTATATTTAACCGTGGACATGGGGTACTTTTTATCCATGTGTGCACCAAATCCATCTGGTGAGTTTGCTGCAAAAAAGCTCTTTTTTTAGATTCATCTGACCATAGAAGCCGGTCCCGTTTGAAGTTCCAGTCTTGTCTGACAGCTGAATATGCTGGAAATTGTTTCTGGATGAGAGCAGAGGATTTTTCTTGAAACCCTCCTGAACAACTTGTGGGGACGTAGGTGCTGTTTGATAATTTTTTTTAGGCTTTCTGAGACTCAAGACTCAACTAATCTCTGCAATTCTCCAGCTGTGATCCTTGGAGAGTCTTTGGCCACTCAAACTTTCCTCCTCACCGCGCATTAGGACGATTTAGACACACGTCCTCTTCCAGGCAGATTTGTAACATTTTTAGTTGATTGGAACTTCTTAATTATTGCCCTGAGAGTGGAAATGGGAATTTTCAATGCTTTAGCTATTTTCTTACGGCCACTTTCTATTTTGTGAAGCTCAACAATCTTTTGCTGCATATCAGAACTATATTCTTTGGTTTTACTCATTGTGATGAATGATTAAGGGAATTTGGCCTTTGTGTTTCCTCATGTTTATATTCCTGTTGAACAGGAAGTCATGGCTGGACAATTTCATGTTCATGATCACCTTGGTGTGCTAAAAAATGTAAATATGAATGGGAATATACTTCAGAGATATTTTACTCATAAAAAATTCTAGGGGTGCCAATAATTGTGGCCAACGTGTTTTGAAGAAAAACATTTATTTCATAATGTGATTTTTTTTTTTCCCCCCACTTTCAATTCTTTTCCTTGAATGAAAGGTTAGATTTTTGCTAATTTTATGAATTACAGATCAAAAGGATAAACAATGCAGATTTATTTTTATAGTCATCTTTGACCATATTTACCAATGGTGCCAATAATTCTGACCACAACTGTAGCTCCAATCTTCCACACCCCAGTCCTTATTTTCTTTGGCAAATGCAAGTTGTATTTTATAGTAGATAAAACTAATAAATGGTTTCTTTACTGGTACACACCCTCTCAAACCAACCTCTTGTAGCTGTTGGATTACAGTCCAAGATGAAATTGGAGGTTGGAGGTCTCGTGCAGGAGTTTAGAAGCTGTTTTGAGGATGTGATTTTCATCTTCCTGTCAAAATGCTTACTAGTCTTCCTTGACCAGCCTCAACACGTTACTATCTGCATGATAGTGGTGACACTGCTTTGAAATAATTCTGTGGACACTGTGACTATTCACATCCTGCACATGAGCAACATCTAAAACCGACTGACCAGATTTAGCCACTTCAACAATATCTTACAGCTCCTTCCATCTGGCCATTTTCATTTAAACCCACAAAATAACATCTAATAATATAGCTAATACTTCCCACATAGTCATTTATTGAATTATATGCTGAGAATAATGAGTGCAAGATTAGTATGACCACTTGGCCAAAAATGGCGACAATTCGCTATGTCATTTGTCATTTGAAATTGAAACGTGGAACGCATAGTTTTACACTCCAGGCACTTCACAACATGCATACAAAATATGTAACAAATATTCAATATAAAGTTTGAATAAAGTTTTTTTTTTTTTTTTTTTTATTCAATATAAAATTTGAATAAAGAATTTTCTTAGGTTGGACATCACTTTTTGCCACTACTGTTTCATGTGCAACAAATAAGAAAGTGTGAAATACACAAAATAGGAGGAGGGCCTGATCTTCCAGAATTATGGATAGGATCCAGAAAGGGAGTTCTGACCTTGCTGCCGGTCACAGATAGAGGTCAAGAAGTATACTATATAGATGAGAATACAATTGACAGTGTAATCTGATTAATGATGAAGGAACACATTATATATATATAGTTTATATATGTTTACCATGTATGACATTTGATTTTGAAGATGTATTGCAATATATTGTTGCTGCCAAAGAAAGGTATTAAATCTAAGGATTCAAATACTTTTCCCACCATGCACTGTGAATGACAGGAAAACATAAAATTGTTTGTTTGTTATTTATCTATAGTTGTGATAATTTTATGATCAATTTATCCAGAAATTGAGGTAAATCCAGTATATCTAATTTTCCTGCAACAGTTTATTTCTTTCTTTTCCACAAGTTCACTGCCTCCAGGTTTAGAATGAAGTGTCATATTACATATACTATGAAAGAAAATTATTTAAAAAAAGAAAAAAGGTACTAGGTTTTTATATGGGTTTGTCATCTGGTAATTTGTTTTGCTTATTACCATGATTTTTCTCATCATTATGATTTTTTTTATTTTTTATTTTTAATTGAAATTGATTCAAGGACATTCAATTGTAAAATATAAATAACAGTAAAGACATTTATAATGTTACAAATGATTTCTGTTTCTGTTCTTTGAACTTTCTGTTCAAAGAATCTAGAAAACAGACGCGTGCTGTTTCCACACTTTATTATGCAGCACAACCATTTTTAACTGTGATAATAATAAGAGGGTTTCTTCAGCACAACATTTCTTGAGGATAATGTGACACTGAAGACTGGAGTGATGACTGCTGAAAATGGAGCTTTGTCTTTACAGAAAAATAACATTGAGATATACTACAATAGAAAACAGGTCCTTTAAAATGTTAATAATATTTCACAATATTACTCTTTTTGACTGTATTTTTGATCAAACAAACCCAGCCTTGGTGAATATAAGAATCTTCTTCCAAAAAACAAAGAAACAAAATGCACAGTTGATGAGATTGATGGGGCCAGCTCATGTTTCAAAAGCATCATTGCGTATATGTATGTATGTAAGTGTTGTGTGTTGAGAACAAGGTTTTCTTTTAAAAATATAGATGCTCTGTGTGGTGTTTGTAACTGAAATAGCGCTGTGACCTCCAGTCTCTTTACCTCTGTGTCCTCTTGTAACAGAATGAATATTACTGTAGGTTGGATTTCCTTTGGAAGAACAAATTCAAGAAGGAATGTGAGGAGATAGAGACCATGGAGAATCTCAATCGCGTTCTGCTGGAGAATGTTCTGCCAGCCCATGTAGCAGAGCACTTCCTGGCCAGGAACTGGAAGAACGAGGTGAGAATGTAGATGGAAAGAACAATTCAAGATTTGGGCTGTACTGCAATTTGTATACTGTTTGTCTTAGGAGGTATGTATCCAAATTCATAACATATTGAAAATAGTCTGAGATTCTGTACTTCAAAGGTACCCCACTACTATGGTACATCAGGAAAACATAGGACTTCTTACACTGCAAAGTTGTAATATGTCCTAATATGTCCTTCATACATCATGCTTAAAAGTACATACTTGACCAGCGTAAACAAACTTGTGATATGATTAAAAGCACATCCAACTATAACTTGAATTTAGATGCATAGTACTTGACAACTGCCAGTTGTTTTCTTCTAATGCTTTGAAGGAAAATAGGTTGAGATTATACTTTTTAAATAATGTTTTCTTTTTGTTCAGTTTGAAAGTCAGTCTTCATACCCTGAGCTTCCTTTTCCTTTGTGAATGACAGGATCTGTATCACCAATCATATGACCTGGTATGTGTGATGTTTGCTTCTATCCCGGACTTCAAAGAGTTCTACACAGAATCAGACGTAAACAAGGAGGGTCTTGAGTGCCTCAGACTACTCAACGAGATCATTGCAGACTTTGATGAGGTAACGTATCACTTCATGTATTTTGTAGAAAAAAAAACCCTCCTTTTTTTACTCTTGAACTTTTTCCCATTGAAGTGTACTTTGAACTTACTGTCGTGTGTAAAGTCTGCTTGTTTGCTATGGAATTGCATTCACCCATGAAATTCATCTTATTATGTCAAAAAAAGAAATGTTATTACCATGATGCAGTCCTTTTTCTCAAAGCAGTTTTGATGGTTTGTTTGATGTTAACTCTGCTATGGTTATGTTGTTTTTCCTGTGTAGTTGCTCTCGAAGCCAAAGTTCAGTGGAGTGGAGAAGATAAAGACCATTGGAAGCACATATATGGCAGCCACTGGGCTTAATGCCAGCCCAGGGCCAGAATATACACAGGTATCAGGAATGTATGGAATCAGTCAATAAATAATCTTGACTTTGACTTGGTCTGCTTTTACTCATCTACTCATCTAATATAATTTTCTTTTAATTCTTGTAAAATTTTGGAGTCCAACTCTACACTGTTAATTAAGATATGCGAAGGAAGTCGTTCATTTTTGGTAACACTTATTTCGATAGTCCACTTTAGACATTCTTCTAACTTTAAGTAATTTTGCAACTACATGTCAACTGCCAGTAATTAGAGTATTAGTAGACTGTCTGCTTAATATCTGCTAACACTTTATTTTGATGCTCCCCCAACAGACATTCTACTGACTATAAGTAACTTTGCAAGTGCATGTCATTTTATTCTATTAACCCTAACAGTCTACTAATACTCTGAGAGTTAGTAGACGTGAAGTTGCAAATTAATAAGTTAGTTGACATGCAGTTGCAAAATTACTTATAGTTAGTAGAATGTCTAAAGTGGATTATCGAAATAAAGTGTAACCCATTTTGCTGTTCGTGTTTGTAGGAGCATGACAGGCAGTACATGCACATTGGTACCATGGTGGAGTTTGCCTTTGCACTGGTGGGAAAGCTTGATGTCATCAATAAACATTCCTTCAATGACTTCAAACTCAGAGTCGGTGAGTGAAAACAAAAGATTATGATTATTGGTGTAAAAATGCTGTTTTAAGTGCCTTTAGGTGTCTCTTTATGCAATATATTATGTTATATTTTAAAAGAGACAAATAATATTGTCTCTTCGTTTCAATTGGACAGCAATGCATTGAGTTTTAAACAAATGTTTTCAATATCATTAGGACATATAAAAATGAATGTAACATTTAATGATCTATTAGAACTATTTAGAACTCTATTAAACTATGTGAATTTCTATGCATTTTTTAGTAACAAGTCTATTGAACCATTTTCACAGAGACCTAAAGGGATTTTTTTTTTTTTATCCTCTGGTGGATAACATTAGTATTACAGCCTTCATCTGTCATTCCTATTGATATAAATGGCTAATCTGTTAGAAAGTGCTGTTAGCCCCCCGAGCAAACAAATAGTAATTATGGGCCAAACCTTTTAATAACTTGTCGTCAGGGGCATCACTAGATGGTGAATACTTAAATTTTGTGCAAATGACAACAATAGCCTATATGACAAGTTCAGCTGATTTTTTAGGGCAAAAAAATAATGACAAAACACACATGTAAATCAACAAAAGAATGGCTTCAGCAAAGAAAGATCAATGGCCCAGTCAGAGCCCAAACCTAAATCCTCTAGAAAATCTAAATTTAACAGATCTGAAATGTTTTTGCAAAAAATGAAGACCAGCTAGGTCAAGCTGTGCTTAAGTACTATATATATTTTAATCATGACAATAATTTTAGCATGTTCTTGAATATGGCAATATTTGGTCTTGGCAAACTAGATCTGCTATGCTGCTGCTGCTGTGTATTATTGCTGCTTCTGCTGCTGCAGGTCAAGTATGGATTTGCTACTGCTAAAAGATACATAGACACGCTGCTGTGAGCATGTAAGATATGCTGCTGCTGCATAAATAGATATACATAAATCCCATAGCAGATCTAGGCAGGTGGAGCTGGGGGAGGTAGAGGGTTTCAGAGGAATGAGCCCAGACTGTTTAAATGTTGATCAAGCAATTTCATTAGCTGCAGGATCAGCAGAGGCCAATCAGCTTGTGCCATGTGGCAATGATGCAATTGCTTGCAGATTGCATGTAAAGGACCTATCAGCCTGCGCCCTCTAGAGTTCCATGACTGAACTAGATGTCATTTACAGTAACCTGTATATAATCATCCATCTGCAGGTATTAATCATGGACCTGTGATAGCTGGGGTGATTGGAGCACAGAAACCGCAGTATGACATCTGGGGCAACACAGTGAATGTCGCAAGCAGAATGGACAGCACAGGAGTGCTGGGAAAAATACAAGTAAGATAAGATGTTTTTTAATCTACTATATTTGTGAAATTTATAAAATATACACAACCTTATAGTACTTCTTGTTGATTTACAATCTTTAAAGTGCCTCAAGTCCTTTTAATAGATATTTGATTAGAGGTAAAGTAAATCTCCATGTAAAACCAGTGGGATTCTAGATAGAAAAATTGCTCATGCTTTGAACAATGTGCAGTGCAATGACTCATTAATCCATTTAATTCCTTTGTGTGCGTGTGTGTGTTTGCAGGTTACAGAAGAGACGAGTGTTATCTTGCACACTTTAGGCTACATGTGCACATGCAGAGGAATTATAAATGTGAAAGGGAAAGGAGAGCTCAAAACATACTTCGTACACACTGAGATGAGCCGGTCTTTATCCCAGGGGAATGTAATGCCATGAATCATAAGCAACACACGAGCAATGAACTGCAGACATCCACAAACAGGAATAAAAGAGACAATTGTAAATAATTGTGCCTAGTCTTTAGATGCACGAAATATTGGATGTATTGAAAGTGATACCATTTCTACCGTATCTCATAGGCAAGGTCTGAGCACAGGGTACTGTAAATATGGTAGCAATTATTTTGTAAGAAAATCAAATATAACAAAAAGTGTTTTGATGTTTTATCACCATTCTTTTTCTTTTGTAAAAACTTCATTAAACTTTATATGTACTTGTCTTTCTGAGGGCATCTTTATTTTTATGATTGACATTAAGGGTTTTTGATATACTGTAGGGCAGATTACAGGAATAAGCTAGTACTTAAACTTTTCTGTGTGGCGTCACTGACATGCTGTGCATGATATGTGTGACATATTTACACCATTGGCGTATAGATGTAGCTTTGGACAGTAGTGCCATATCCCTATGAAAGTTGTGAATGTAATATAGTATTCTATGTTTGTATGTCTGTGTCATGTTTTCATTCATAATGAATATTTCCCTTTATGTATTTCATTAACATAAGGTGCACTGTCTAGTTGCGCCTTCTATGTGAAATGGTGCTGGAACACTGCCGTCAAGTCCTGAGAAGTGTTTGTACATTTTCTAATTGCATTCTATTGCATAATCGTCCCAAGTGGATAAAATATCAGCTGAAACGGCACTACAAGTAGTTTGTTCGAACTTTATAATTACCCCTTTAATGTATTAACTGTTCCGTTGTAGTTGGATAAATGAAGGAGGTCTTAGTGTCCGTATCGTTGGCTCTAAACTGCGCACAATAACTTTTTCATTTTAGAAGTTAGGACAGAAAATGGATGGATCTTGTTAATCTAAGTGGGGTCACAGGGATCTCAGACCATAAGCAGGGAAACACCCTGGACAGATGGCAGGACAGTCCATCACAGGAATTTTGGGGGAAACTGGAGTACCCATGCCAACACAGAAAGGTCCCCTGGCTCAGCCGGGACTCAAACCAAGGACCTCTTTGCTGTGAGATGACAGGATGTTGGCTTAAAATGATTTTATGAAATTAAATTTCAATGATAAGATAAAGAGCTGTACAAGACAATTTCTTTCAAGAGTTTTTATTAAAATCAAGCTTTTAAAATGTCTGTTACAAATATTAAAGACAGCATACACAGAAAATGTCACATTTCTGTATTCTATTTTCCTGGGGACAGTTCCACAAAGCTTTAATAACTTGAACCAAGCAGCTGTGATCACAGTGACATCTCTGAATCATTTCCTGTCTCTGACATTTCAAATTTAAAGAGTTTAGAGAACTATGCTTTATTTTTAGAGATGGACAAAATTAGATTCTTTATAATTATGCATTCAAAAGATGTAGATTTCCATCAGGTGATGATTTAATTTGTTCCACTTTTTAAATAATATTTTTGTACGTTGCCTTTATCTGCTTTAGAGCTAGTGTAACATCTAATAATACTAATTATGTTGCTTTAGATATATATATATATATATATATATATATATATATATATATAAAAGCATTTTCATTTTAAATGAATACAGGTTTTTCTTGTTGTGGACCTGTAGAAATTTACTTGCACATTGATATATTAGCTATTTGTATTTTATTTAGCTATTTTAATTACAATGATCTCATGCTGTGTAAAAGTTTAAATTCGTCATACTATTCATAAAATTCTCATCATTAGCTAAGTCAATCATGCTCCCACGAGAAGACACTCACATTGTCTTCGTTTCATGTGACAATGTAATTTCTTGAGAAATAATTACAAATTTATTTGAATTTGTCAACTTGCAATCAATACAATAACCCAATTATGAGTTCGTTCAACTTTTTGGTTCTCAGACATGCTTGATGTTTTCTTTTCTGTGCTAGGATGACATTTGACACAAAAAATAATTTCGGTGACTGTGAATAAACTATATAT
Organism: Mylopharyngodon piceus; assembly: GCA_039654765.1. Taxonomy (NCBI): domain Eukaryota; kingdom Metazoa; phylum Chordata; class Actinopteri; order Cypriniformes; family Xenocyprididae; genus Mylopharyngodon; species Mylopharyngodon piceus. The sequence continues at coordinate 8,675,844 of CM077445.1, forward strand.
GGACAATGGCTGCATCCAAAATCTTATACTCTCTTGAGTAGGTACTTATTTTGAAGTACTTTGTGCTAAAAAAAAGTATGCTTTATATAGAATGTGTGTGCGATATGAATGTAATCTGGACACACTATATTCGCCATGTTGTCATTATCAGTTGCGTCACTTCACTGGCCATTCATAAATTCTCTCCTGCTGCCTCATGGAATAGTAAAGTGCCCATCGTATGCACACTTCAGAATCTCGTCTGAACTGAAGTAGTTGGTCATTTGGGTACTTTTTGTCTACTCTTTTATGAGCACTGTGAGTTAGGACATACTTTTTTGTCACATACTGTTTTTCACCTGAAGTATGTGATTTTGGACGCAGCCCATATCTCTTTAGCAGAGATGAAAAATAACTCAGTATCTTAAAATCATTTTCTGACAGTTTTACACATTATACTGCATCCCAGAATAAATGGTGTTTGCTGAAGAGGTTGAAAATGGGCTTAGGTGAATCTCTTCCACAGCTCAAACCAACCTTGACTTGTACACACGAGACTGTTTACTGTAGGACAAGCATGAATACGCTTCAGCTGGGCTGTTAATCAGCAGGCTTACATTTGGCCTTTAATCCACAGGTTCATGCATTTAAAGACGAGACACAGCAGATGGTCTTGAGAGGCACTCAGAAAACCATATGACGATGTACAACTTGACAATATTTATGATGGTTTAGATATCAAGGCTCCTGCTGTGATTCTTAGAAACCTTATGTATGGTTCTATAGAGAGCTGTACATGTTTTTATTCAGGTGATCAGGGTAAACATCAGTAAAAATACAGAAAAAGATCAGAAAGCCATCAGTAAACTTTTGTATTCAATAATTTTAAAAGATGATTATTGGTCACACTTTAGATTAGGGTCCAATTCTCACTATTAACTAACTATTAAATATGACTTTTGCCTCAATACACTCATAATTACTGCTTATTATATTAATACTGTTAGTAATTACTGTTAGTAAGTTAGTTGTTAAGTTTAGGTATTGGGTAGGATTAAGGGATGTAGAATATGGTCTTGTAGAATAAGGCATTAATATGCTTTATAAGTAAATAAGAAGCCAATATCCTGTAATATGAATGCTAATAAGCAACTAGTTCATAGTAAGAATTAACCCTAAACAAAAGTTTGACCTGATTATTTGACGTCACACAGGAGGGCCACTCCTCTCAGGATCCAGTATTCTGGAGGGTGACTGGTTCTCAGGTCAACAGCTGCGATGTAGTTCAGGTCTGTTCGAACAGGTTTCTTATATATTGGACTTGAATACAAGCGAGCATCTTTGACACCTGTGAAAAGATAACGATTAGGTTCATATACAAAATGAATGCAATGTTTTGCACGCTTTTACTACAAATACATCAATTGAAGCTTGTTTCCACCACAGAATGAAAAGTAAGGTAACTGCTACTTTTTCCATCTCATTCTGACTTTTCTTTTTCTCGACTTTTTTTTCTCAGTATTGCAAGTTTATGTCGCAATTCAGACTTTATAACTCGCAATTACAGAAAAAAAAGTCATAATTGTGAGTTTATATGACTAGCATTCTGCTATTTTAGCCAAATATAGATATAGTTAGAAGTGGCTGGTTATAGGTGGTAATCTAGGATTATTCTTCAACCAAAAACTGTATATTGGAAATGAATCATATAGTTGATGTGACAGACTTTGAACTATAATATTGGGTCCACAAAAGGGTGCCACACAACATGCCACTTTTTTAGTTTTCATCTCTTCCTTATTTATTTTTGATGGAACTTCAGAAGGTTATCCATCTGTTTTAAATGGCATTTTGTTTGTTCTACTCCTTTATTTTAAATGATTCCCTTACAGTTTTACCAAATGTTTGCTGTTTGTCTTTGCATTTTAAAGTATTGAAGGATTCATGAAGGGATAGTTCACTGGCGCGACAGCCATATGCATTCGACGTACGTCCAAAAAGCGTTAACTTCCGCGACATAGTACACAATGCCATGATGTACTACACAATGACATGGCGTACAACGCGTAGTTATTATTTTACTTGATAAAGTTTTAAATAAGGATACTTGTCTTACACAAACGCATCGATTTGCTTCAGAAGGCCTTTATTAACCCCCTGGAGTCATATGGATTAATTTTTTAATGGATGGATGCATTTTTTTTTGTCTTCAGAATTTGGATTACCATTCACAACCATTATAAACCTTGAGTAAATCATGGGATATTTTTCATTTTTGGGTGAACTATCCCTTTAAAGCATTATTAAAGTATTCTGTTTTATATAAAACTCACCATTGTTCTCTGCGTACATCCTGACCACAGGCATCATCTCAAACAGTACTTTGGGTTTGGAATCAATGAGCTTGCAGTTCCTGCGGTCCCATCCGGCCCCTTCCAGGTAGAGGCCATAGACATACACCCCCTCTGAAGGAGGCTGTGTGATGTCATCCTTCATCCATTTAGTAACTTCATTACACAGAACCATACGGTCCAACGCCCACCCCTTGTTAGCACGAGTGATCTCCTGTCAAGTTAGTGATATGATTAATGTGTAGATCTGCTTGTAACTTATTACAAAATAACTCAAAATAAATGAAAAAAAAAAAAAAAACCTTCTATAATATAATATAACTGAATATAATATAAAAGAATAATATATATATATATATGTGTGTGTGTGTGTGTGTGTGTGTGTGTGTGTGTGTCTGTGTGTGTGTTATGTATGTATATATAAGTACTTTAATATAATTCACACAAAACGTGCTGAAATTCCACTCAAACCAGATTAAACGCCTCCCCTGCCCTTCAATTAAAGCGACAGATCCATACAGCTTGCATGAAACAAGATTCTTTTAATTAATATTGGGCACCCATCCTGTTTTCTGTTCTCAGCTGTGTTTCTGTATATATATATATATATATATATATATATATACAGTGCCTCCACAAATATTGGCACCCTTAGTAAATATGAGCAAAGGCGGCTGTGAAAATAAATCTGCATTGTTTATCCTTTTGCTCTTTCATTCAAAAAATTCACAAAATTCTAACCGAAGTAAAACAATTGAAAGTGGGGGGAAACTCACATTATGAAATAAATGTTTCTCCAAAACATGTTGGCCATGATTATTGGCACCCTAGAAATTCTTATGAGTAAAATTTCTCTGAAGTATATTCCCATTCATATTTACATTTTTTAGCACACCAGGGTGACTAGGAGCATGAAATTGTCCAGCCATGACTTCCTGTTCCACAGGAGTACAATTATGTGTAAAGACAAAGGTCAAATTCCCTTAATCATTCATCACAATGAGAAAAACCAAAGAATATAGTTCTGATGTGCAGCAAAAGATTGTTGAGCTTCACAAAATAGAAAATGGCTATAAGAAAAAAGCTAACGCATTGAAAATCCCCATTTCCATTATCAGGGCAATAATTAAGAAGTTCCAATCAACTAAAAATGTTACAAATCTGCCTGGAAGAGGACGTGTGTCTAAATCATGCTAATGCGCGGTGAGGAGGAAAGTTTGAGTGGACAAAGACTCTCCAAGGATCACAGCTGGAGAATTGCAGAGATCAGTTGAGTCTTGAGTCTCAGAAAGCCTAAAAAAAATTATCAAACAGCACCTACATCCCCACAAGTTGTTCGGGAGGGTTTCAAGAAAAATCCTCTGCTCTCATCCAGAAACAATCTCCAGCATATTCAGTTGTCAGACACGACCAGAACTTCAAAAGGGACCTGGTTCTATGGTCAGATAAAACTAAAAAAAAAAGAGCTTTTTGGCTTTTACACATTTACATTTGCTTTAAGTTAAACCGTCCCAATACTTATGCTCACATTAGGCAGAGGGATGAAACCGTAAAAGTGCTGTACTTCGTAGTTGGTAAAACATTTTGTGTTGAAACAGCCAATAATAAAATGTGACGTTCTGTACTTCTGCCTCATATTAATTTTTTAATCATATTTATAGATGTCTTGACACCACAGCTAACAGAGCAATTTTGTCTTTACTGTCCCAATACTTATGGAGGGCACTATATATATAATCAAGCATTTTTAGCTCTGACTGATATGAAGCATCTGGGTTCTTTCCTAAGTTTATTCTCAGAGCTGCAGGTGCTGGCACAGAAACACAGCTGAGAACAGAAAACAGGATGTGTGCCCAATATTAATTAAAAGAATCCTGTTTCATGCAAGCTGTTTACCCCCAAGACATTAGCTAGAATGCACCCCACTGTGCTGTTCCCTCACAGCCCAAAACACTTCTAAACTCACTATTATTGATTCCTTGAGGGATAACATGCATTTGGAGACTAATCTGCCACTCAAACATGTATGTTTAGGGAACGTTTAACACAGATGTCTGTCATAACGTTATCATATTTGGTGTAAAACATCAGAAAAATTCAAACAGGATGCATCAATATTCAGTTTAATCCAGTAAAGCCTGACATACAAAATAATAACCAATTTTTTTTTTTTTAAAACAGAAAAACATTTTTTTATTGAGCCTTTATCATACTATATGAGCCATAAGTATGGCTCATACTTATGGCTCATATAGTATGATATAGTGAACATCACACTCGAGGAGGGGAAACAATATTCAGAGACCCAAACTGAGCAAAAAGATGCAATTAGTGCAGTTGCTGATATTTATATGGCCAAAAAGTAAGATGAAATTCTAAGAGCTGATAATCAGTTTTGGGGGTAACTTGAGTTACATAATCATATTACTTTTTCAAGTAAATAGTAAAGTAACGCATTGCTTTTTCAATTTACAACAAAATATCTAAGTTACTTTTTCAAATAAGTAACGCAAGTTACTTTTTCACATTTATTGACTGACAGCTGTCCTATCCCCATGTTGAGAGAAATAAAGTCCACAGGTGTTGTGTGCGCTGTGTAAACATGATGGATTTCTAGGCCCTTTTTGGTGTTGTGCTAAATATTTGTATTAAGATATCTTGTCATTGAAAACCAGCGTTCACATTCTTTTATTCATGTCTCATTCACCCAGCACGTAGTTCTGCTGATAAAAGCGTTGCACGTGGCTTTAAATGGGATTTTCTGTGGCATGTTGCTATGCGATGGATTAATGATGCATAACAGTCACACCTGTTATCTGTTGTCCTGGATTGATTAACAAAAAACGTGTCGTAAATGTATGTGTTCTTTCAGATAAGCCACGTAATATACTTTATGTATTTAATCTCATTTTATTAACCAATGTCTTTGCTGCTGACCTTCAATGATCTAATTCAACCATACTAATAAGCAAAAATTACTTTAGATTAGATTTAGAAATAAGAGTGTTGAACTTTCTTCTCCTGTATCCTATTCTTTAATCTAGAATGGCAGCACAGCTGAAAGGTTTGTTTGAGCTGTGGGGGGCGAAACATAATGCACTGCAAAACAATGATGATTAAGAGATGTATGTACAAATAAACGTTCCTCAAAATCATGATGCATCACATTTGATACACAATTTTAACATGGTTTTTCTAAAACATGATTTATGGATAATCAAATAAACCCAAATTGCTTCCATTAAGTGTTTATCTTGAAATATTGCTAACAGCATAAAAATTATTCTTATGTTTTCTTTATAAAAATCAATGGTTGAATACCACTTACCATTACCATTACTTGCTAAAAAAAAAAAAAAAAAAAAAACTCAGAGGGCAGCAGGCATGTTAGATAGTGTACAACAGGTTGTTGCAGCAAAGTTTTGATCATGTTGATAATTTGAAGGCCTTAGAAATTTGAATATCAAATATACATACAAAGACACTCTAGGCTTTATAGGGTTAAAATCTACCTCGTAAAGGACACAATTAAAACTTGTAGAGGAAAACAGATCAGATCAACAGATCAGGAGGGAAATGAGTACAAGTATACATTTAGCAGAAGTGTTCATGTGATAGTTACCCACCTGTCTCATAGCTGTCAGGAAGCCCTGTGGGTTGAAGAAGCCTGTCATCCAAAAACAGTTGGGTCGTCCCTCAAAAATCCAAGAGTGGAACTGCCGGTTACGCTCCAGCAACTCTGTGAACCAAAACCCCAATGTTGTAGAAGCCCAGGAGGCCTGCATACAGACACAGACACACACATAGGCAGAAAGTCAGCTGAGCAGAACCACAGTTAACACGTACAAAGATAGAGTGACACTTAGCAAATCCAGATCTTTCAGAGATGCTTGAGGTATATGGCTCATGGTTGAACTCCAGCCAACACACACAGATACACACAAGATAAGGTTTTCACCCTGCTCTGGGCTGTTAAGCACTAATGACTAAAAAAACACCATAAAGTAGATCAAAGAGCTCTTTATGTGAAGATTTCGAATATGTCCTTACACGAAAGATAATGATTATGACAACGACAGAGGGAAAGATTTTTAGTAAATAACAACTTAAATGTCTGTCTGTTCAGCACAGAATTATGTTGTATGGCTTTTATAGGATTACTTTTATGGTGCTTTTATTTTGATGTTTTTGTCTTTTTTGCCAGGAAAAAGTATCAACATTCCTCAAAATTTCCCTTTTTGTGTTCCAAGGAAAACGTTTCATACGTTTAGCTTGAGACAAAAAGACCATGGATATGCTTTGAATAGGCCTACACAGTGTGAAAGTACAAGACAGAGCATATACACGCACAAACAAATGCAACAGGCACTTTAAATTCACACGTAAACGCATGTGTGCACATGCAGGGTAAGTTACAGCCTGATTGCTATTCAGGAGGCATTTTCAATTAGCTCATGATTTGCTCAGCTTGAATAGCATATGAAAAGCAGAGTTAAATAAAGCTGTTGTGCTGCAGTTGAGATGACGAGGTGTTTGAGAAACTTGAGCCCAACACCTCTGGGTTTGATGTTTCACATTCAAGATGATGCACTGGTCCTTAGATCCAGTAACCATTTCATCATAGCTCATAAAAGCTTAACAATACAGTTTACAGGACAATCATTACAATACATAATTTCATAAACTAAAGGGAACATATACGGGAACATAAGTACAAATACTGTGTTGATTTCAAAATGTAATTTATAAAACACATATAAATAGCTCCAAAATCTTATGATCTAAGCTAAAAAGTGTAGTTAAATAGTCCAATTGGTATATGGGTCGTGACAGGTCATTTTTTTGTCCAAAGGCCTTAATAATAATAAAAAAACAAAGATATGACATCCAAACTATGTAAAGTAGTACAACTTGATCACTTTTATTGACTCTAAAAGGTTTTAATTATATTTTGCTACATATAAAGGTATTTTAAAGATTTTGAAGTGTCAAAAGGTCATTCGGTTTAACCGTCCAAAGGCCAATACAGCCATTTCATTTGTGATTAAAATATCTTAAAATGTAATAAATGTATATATTTTTTATTCTGGCATGATTTTATAACATCATATATCAACATAATGCAAAATAGTATTAAAATTATGTGTAGAAGTCATTGCTTTTTATGAGAAAGAATGTCCAGAAAAAATTATTTCATTAATGTCATTTGGAGTAACCATTATAAAGGGACCAGCTAGCTAGATATCAGCCTGTTAGCATTGTTTGAAAATATCGTCATTCGGTATAACCAAAAGAGTCATTCGGTAAAACCGAAATTTTGGTTAAACCGAATGACTTTTTTGGTGACAAATTTTGTCCATCTTGTAAAAATTTTCAAGTAAATAGTAAAGTAACGCATTGCTTTTTCAATTTACAACAAAATATCTAAGTTACTTTTTCAAATAAGTAACGCAAGTCACACAAAGCAGTGTTAATTGATTATAAAAACCACAATCTCATCGTTAACACTTAATAAAACTTCAAAATGAATTATATCTCCATTAAGTTTTTTTTTCACTTTTAAAAACCTTATTTGTCAATGACCCATATACACCATGACTGCACATTAATTAAATTATATAATCTGGTAATTCAATTTGAATCAACTAATTCAAGAAAGAAGTCTCATGGCTTTCTCTTAAAGTAGAGATGCTATGTGCAAATGTCATAATTTGATATATCGAGCAAGTCATTATATTGAACTTCCTCACATAACAAATTTTATGGGCCATATGAAATCTGTTGAAAAAAAAAGAGCAGACATCGACACTGAAAGCTCAGACTCTGCCATTTAAGCCCCTTAAAGTGACATCTCGCTTGAATGGCAGGGCATACGCGGCAGCGGGTCAGGCTGGTGCTGCTCTGCACACGATGGCTGTGTGGCAGGCGCACCGGACTGACCTGCTGAGTGACTTAGACCAGCGGCATTCAAGACGTGCATGACACTGAGGTCTGAGTCCTCAACCAGACAGGTTGGGCCTGGCCCGTCCCGACCCGAGGGCCGCAGACAGGGCCAGAAGGCTCCATTCTTCTTTAACCCCAGGCGCTTCTTACATCAGGCCTGTGGCTGGGCCGATAATGAGTATTATGATTCTGATGGTCTGCCTTTGGCTTTGATAGTGAGAAGACCCTTTCAGGCTTGTAAGGGTGGAAGACACCACGTTTCCATGGTGGAGATCGCCAACCTGTGGCCACAGTTAGAACTGTTACCAGGTCTTGTATCTATTTAAAATACAAATGTATTTATTTTAGACCGCTGTTCCCTGTGTAGGATGTGTGTGGGCATTCATCTAAATTAGGAAGGAATTTTTATTTTTATCTATTGTAGAAATATAATAACTAGGGCCCTGAAGTTCCCTGTAGGTTGGCTAGAACGATTTTTAGAGAGAAAGATTTGGGTCTTTTTGGGTCTTCTTAGGTGAGTGTGCTGGTTTTCGCTTATTGTATGTTCTCTGGTGAGACCACACTCTTTTGTATTTCTCTTTATTAGCGAGTAAGCTGGCCTTCTCCCACTTGAGAGTGGTTTTGAGGCTGTGCTCTGTTGCAGGCTGGCCCTCTTCAGGCCGCCTTGATAGCCAGCTCAGGGTAGAGTTGTTTGTCTCCTCTCCTATAGGTTTGTAGGGCTGTTTTTGCAAAGAGATGAGCACTTTGACTTCAGATAGATTAAATGTCTAGCGTCGGCCCACAGGGCCGCCTGACATTGTTACCTGGTTAGCGTCACTCATCCTAAGATTAATTTAGGATGGCTAAGGCTTTTATGGTATTTTTAGCCACCTTAGCGGTGTCATTTTGAGTGAATTTGCCTCCTCTCAGCTGAGAGTTGTTCTGTAGAGGCTGCTGCTCTGAGGAGCGCCAGGTAGATCTATGCGTTATGGGCTGGTCCTCACCCGGGCCGCCCTGATAGCTGGCCTAGGCTAGTACTAGGGATGAGGGCAGTCTGTTGAACATTCCTGCCTCTGACCCCTCATTAGGTGAGTGTAGGTTCCCTTTTGTATCCCTAGTGCTGGCCTCCTCTCATTTGAGAGTTGTCTTGAGGCCCACCCTTCTTCTGCATACTGCAGATTGGTGTAGAGGCAGAATAGATAGGTTTCCTTTTTCTATTTTGTGATTAGTAAATGCTTTTGCTGCGGCCCGCATTTCAGAAGTTAAGCTCAGGTAGACCTTCGCTAGGCTCCTCTTAAGCCCGCTGTACTAGACATTCAAGCATTGGGTTGATAGTAGGTGGCTTTCCTATGAAAGGCCCCCATTCCCCTGGGGCTGAGTACAGGTGGTTGGCCTCCACACTGGTACGTCTCAGGGTCAGCATTGCCACGAGCGGACGCCTGTGTTCATCGGGAGTAGTAGGCCCAGGTGGGCCTCCTCCAGGGCATGTTGCCGTATGTTTGTACTCCCCTTGCTTAAAGGGTAAAAAGTGCTTTTACTGAGTACACCGCTCATTGGCGATGTGATAGGTCCCATGCATTGTTTGAATAGTAAAACTATCTCTGCTACTAGACTTGGTATAAGGTAGTAGGCCTTAACAGGCCTCCCTTCAGAGTGAGTCCCCACCATGTTGGGCCCCTAGCAGCCAGCACATGCGCTTCCCTGTTAACAGCCCCAGTAAATGGATTTTCTGGTAGCTATTTTGATATGCCGTCAGATAGTAGGCCTTAGCAGGCTTCTCTGTGGCAAGCCCCCATTAGTGTAGATGTTGTAGCAACAAGACACGCTCCGGGTAGCTGGCCTTAGCAGGCCTCCCTGTGAGCGAGTCCCCAGCACTTTGGGTATGTGAAAGCTATCAGGAATTTGCTGTCAGGTAGCAGGCCTTGGTGGGCCTCTCTGTGGGCAAAACCCGTATGGCTTGGGGTTCTTAGCAGCTAGCAATTACTTGCTTTTGGATAAGTAGGCCTTAGGAGGCCTCTCTGTGAGCGAGTTCCCTATTGTGTGGGTACTTTTTAGTGTATTTAGCCACATAGAACTGGCCACCAGGCAGCTGGCCTTAATGGGCCACCCTGGAGGCTAGTCCCCCAGCAGTTTTGGGGTTTCTGGTAGAGGTGCATGGGCTTGCTTCAGATTGTAGGCCTCTCTGAGGTCAAGTCCCCAGCAGCGTGGGTATCTGGCAACCAGCTATTGCTTGTTTTCAGTTTGTTGGCCTTAGCAGGCCGCTCTGAGAATTAGCAGGCCTCCCTGTGGGCGAGCCCAAGGTTGCAGGCTTTGGACAGCTAGCTAGACTTGCTATCAGGTAGTTGGCCTTAGCAGGCCTCCCTGAGAGCCAGCCCCTAATAAGCGGACACATGGCAGCTAGTAATGACTACATTCAGCCAGTGAACGTTTGCCATTGAGATGTTTGGCCTTAGTAGGCCCCTCTGAAGGCGAATTCCCCATAGTATGGTTACTTCTCTGCCAGTCAAGACTTGATACCAGGTAGTTGGCCACTGTTGGCCTCCCTGGTGTGAGTCCCCAGCAGTTGGGTATCGGTCAGCAAGGTCTTGTTGTCAGGTGGTTGGCCTTTCTGGCCTCCCTGAGACCGCACGCTACTACGTGTTGCTGGCTTGGCTAACCTAGCTCATAGCCTGGTTGACCTAATAGGTCGAGCTTGTATTCTCCTCATTCTGAGGGTGGGTTTGAGTACTTTGCTCCCTAAGTCTGGTCAGAGGTTGAAGGCTTCTCTCAAGGCCTCCCAGTTAGATCAGCCCTAGGCTGTGAGCATTCCCCTCACGAGGGTTCCTTTTTAGAGTGCACGGCCTCCTTAGCGCCTTGAAACATAGGTGCTTTGTAGATCCTAGGATTGAGCAGAGTAACTCCCCTTGCTTGCAAGGGTCAATAGCACTTCGCTGAGTCCTGCTCTCCAGGATGCCCGTCTCTAAAATCCAGTCTGAGTTGGTGTACTGCCCTTTCTGCAGTCCCTCTTTCTGGATGTCTCTTCGTGAGACTTCTGTGTCTAGAGACTCTGTTTCTGAGGAAACAGACAGGTTGTTGGCAGACTAGGTTACTAGTTCAGCTAGAATCCAGGTCAGCCTCCCTGGTGGCATTCAGGGTTGACTTCATTCCCCTGGGAATTGACTGGCTGGGGTGCCTTCGGGCCCCCTAGCCACGCTCCCTAAAAAGGGACCCCTTCTGTTGAAGTTGTTGGTTCCAGGCCTTTGTGCGGCCTGGCAGGCCTTCATATGTAAAATATGGAGGCCGCTTTGAGGCTTATAGCTGAGGCTTTGACCGCTGGGAGCGCTGTCACTGACAGCTCATTTGTGACCCGTAGGGTGAGTGGGTCTGGCATTTCATTTGAAATTGCTTGATTCTGACAGTTGTCACTGCCATACATTGGCACGCACTCCCCTCAGCATGGCAGCGTGGGTATATCGTTCCCCTAGTGCTCTGACGCAGCTCGAGTTCCCTTTCAAAAGGGAACGTCTAAGGTTACGCATGTAACCATGGTTCCCTGAGAACAGGGAATAAGACGCTGCATCTCTTAGCCATGCCTCGGGGCCCGCCTGCTTACAGTCCCTTCAGACGATAAGCAGATGACATGTTATCTGGGCGCCTCTTATATACTTGCGGGTCGCATTGTTATGATGTCATGGGCTGTCGCCGGTCAATATGATATTGCTGAGATTGGATATGTGTTTCAAACACCGTTCCCGCGGAGGCGGTTCCCCTAGCGCTCTGACGCAGCATCTCGTTCCCTGTTCTCAGAGAACCATGGTTACATGCGTAACCTGAGACGATTTATTCATCCAAATTGAGGGTGCTTTTTGTTCTTTATGTTTATATAAAACTGAGACTGATCACTAAATTTATCATCTTTCTATTTGGAAACTAGACTTGGTTACAGCAGTGAGTGAAAATAACAAGTTGAATGACAGATGACCGTATCACCTCAGCAGTTGACTGCTTCTAGTACCCAAACCTGTGGAGAGATAATATTTCTCTGGTGCATAAGTATTACACATCACATATGATATTCTAGAGTGATATCCATCATAAGAAAGCAGATGAAAGATGCTTATGATAGCACTCAATCTCAGTTATTTCTATTTCAGTCACAGTAGCATACACATACAAGTGTGTACTACACAGGGAACATTTAATCATACTGTAGCAATTTCAGTTAAAGGGTTAGTTCACCCAAAAAATGAAAATTCTGTCATTAATTACGCACCTTCATGTCATTCCAAACCAGTAAGACTTTCGTCCTGAACCTGAATGACCCACGAGAACAAACCTCTTGCGGAAGCTCAAATGTGCTGCGTAACACACGAGAATGAACCTCATTGGTTACGCAGCATGTCACGCATGTTTGGTTGAGCTTTTGTTTATGTTTGCTGATCAAAGTTTATATGTGAGTAAAAGCCTAAATTAAATCTGTTCATCATAAAAAGCGATCTAGTCTCTTCAGAAAATTTGGACTACACCACTCAATTCATATGGATTAGTTTTCCGATCACTTTATGAAACTTTTTGAAGCGTCAAAGTTGCAATTGCGTAGGCTGTCTATGGAGGGACAGCTCTCAGATTACATCAAAAAGATCTTCATTCGTGTTCCGAAGATAAGCGAAAGTCTTAAACAAGAAAATAATTGCACATTAAATAAATTGGGACATTCATAGCTACACTAGCAACTTTGGCTCGTAACTCATTATTTAAAAAAACCCTTCCCAACAGCGTTTGTGTTTTTGGTGTGTACATTGTATGTCCAATACATTTCACACATGAAAGGCAGGCAATGGCCTCTAACCTTTTTCCAGCGTGCGGGTATTCGGGCGTCATACATGCAGTCCAGTGCATCTCGCAGGTTCTCGCTCATTATGATGGTTCCATCGATGGCCAGCTTCAGGTCACTCAGCGTGTTCCTGACCAGAACAATCACTCTCTGCATGCGATCAATCTCCTGCCGCAGGAAAATGTTCATGGGCTGGAGGGGACCCATGCTCATCAATCTCTCTCTGACCTGGATAAATGAAGCAATTTGAATGAATAATGAAGGACGTAGTTTTCTACAAGTGCTCAGCAGTGTAAGCCATTCACTAAGGCTGCACTGCGCCCCGATTGTGTAATTTACTAGTTTGCGCTATCTGCATTATTTTTTATTGTCAATCAGGTAACGGAGACAATAACAAATATTAGCATTGACGCAGTTTGCATGGGTGCAACTTCTCAATTTGTGTCCTCTTTGAGCGCTAGGCTTTGGAGGATGCAGCAGACTACTGAAATCTGACATACTTTACTGCTTCACCACCATGATCTACACTTCCAAATTGGCTCTTTTAAATGACAAAAGTGTTTTTTGTTTTTTTTTTATATACCACACATCTGGACAATATATCCAGTTGTAAAACTCTTCTCCATCAATTACATGGTTTCCTGCTGCCATGAACAACAGAAAATGTACACAAACACTCTTTTCAATGAAATTCAGTTTACTGCCAGCTTTGTGTGGTGATAGCTTAATGTAAAGTGCATCATGACATAATTGGCAACACATTTCACATCTGGTTAAACAGGATGGTAGGTGCAGAAGGCACAATGTTTTATTTACATGTAGAAAGTCGTTCTTTTTGCTATTGTTATTAATAATAGAGTTTCAAAATTGCCAGAAAGCAGGGCATGGGTTTTAAATATTTTAGAAAAGATCATGATTGAGACAAATCTGCTTCTCTGCAGTCTGCTGTGAGAGATAATGAAAACAAAAAGCCCATGTGAACCCTAAGGCACGTTTTTTTTTTCCTGCTGCTTGTTAACTGGCGGATAATCAGAGGGGAGTAGCAGCCAATTACTGCCTATATGTTTCATAAGCATCTGCAGTTGGGTTTTAGAACATTTGTAAGTTCCAAAAAAAGACAAATGCATTAGCGCAGACAGTCTGTGACCTCACCACCATCCGTCAACCCTGAGAATGTCCCCTCAGGACTCGAGCTCCAGACAGCAAAGGCCATTTGCTCCCATTGGGCTCTGAGTTCTCTCTATCAACTATACAAAATTTTGCTGCATCACTGTTGCCCAGTCTGAAGCTTTACCTCAAATGGTACAAAATCTGGAGGCAGTTTCTCCAGCATGTCATCTGCTAGCCGACCCACAATCGCCTCCCTGGTCTCTCCCCCTCCGCTGGAACTGTCCTTTGGTTGGATACTCAGGATAGTGTCTAGTACGTCCTTGGCAAGTTTGCTTTGGTAGGTGATGTCTGCATTTGGGTGGAGGCCAAACACCTCAGGGGTGTCATATGTTGGGAGACCCTTCACAAGACAAAAAAGAAAAGAATTCTTAGTCCTAGTTAAAGGAATGTTCTGGGTTCAGTATGAGTTATGATGTTGCTTACAGAGCCACATTTGTTACCAAAGAGTATTATTTTGATTTGTCCCTCAGTTAAAAAATGTAGGTAAAGCAAAGCACCTTGGTGTAAACATTAATGTAATTGTCATGACCATGTAAAGATGGTAAACTTTTATTATTCACACAAGGATACAAGAAAAGGAATAGGAATCTAAATTTATCTAGGTGAAAAATATGTTCAAAATAACTAGTTAATCCACCTAAAAATGTTTAAAAGGACAATTAAGCTCTGTACACATTTTTTTTTTTTTTTTTTTTTTTAAATGAATAATTCATTGAAGTGTTTTAAACATGTATAAGCTCCACATTTCTCCTTTTAAATCTCCAAAGTCGACCATTTAAAAAATGTCTGTGGTCAACAAAGTCATGCCACAAATGTGTTTGTGCTCAACTTGTATTAAATTCAAAATATTCCTTTAAAATGTATCCACAGACCCCCTGTAACCTTCCATTCTCTCTATTCTTTAATGCAAACTGCAGTCCTCACTGCAAACCTTTCATTTCTCATTTCTGTAATAGTACAAATAAACTGATTGTGTTAAATATACAATAAATACACAATAACTAGGTTCATCATCAATAAATCAAATCGAATTCATTGTAACTAACAGCATTTTGGCTTGTTTCACAGCTAGTCATATTTAGACCATGTTCATACTTTTAAACAGATTAAATTAAATTCATATTTAAATGACAAGCCATTATAATAATTTCATTTTGAAGATATGTTTATTTAAATAAAATCAAATAGATGCAATTACTTAAAAATTATGCTAACTTTTGAGTGTATAAAGGTCCATTTTTGGATTCTACATTTAAATAGTCTAATAATAAAGTGATATGTGTCTTGCGATCAATATTCACATGATATCAACAACCATTATGAGAGCTCATTCACATTAGCTAGGAAAGCATCTTGTATCAGTTTTAATAAATGGATGAATGTTTTCCCACATCTCTCTTCCTTTTTGAAGAGCAATCATCATTAAAGATGTTTATTAGTTGATTAACACATGCATACATCATTGTGTACCAGCAATACAAGTCATCTCGCATTATACATTCATTCATCATAATCTTCATTCAACAAAAGCTTCCTGTAAACGTGCTTAGAGATGTAACACTGAACAGCTGAATGTAAGCTAGCGGGACATGCATTTTTTTTTCTCCCTTTATTCTTTTTTGAAGCAAAACATCTTACATGTTTCTTCAGGAGCTTTTGTGTGTGGTTTCATTCACTAATGGTGATAAGCTTATTGCGTGTTATATACTGAACAATGCTGTGGCGTGTACGCTGTGAGTGCACAGACCAGCTCTTACAACCATGTCTGAGAGAATCATCCTGCTGTGAGTTGGGGCTAAAAACATCCATCACAATCAGCTCAGACAGAATAAAGATCAGCTGTACTCTGCCGGCAGCTGTACTATTTCTCTCATGAGGACACCACTGCTTTACATGACTCACTGGCATTAATGTACAACAGGAATAAGGCTGGTTATGTTCCTCTTGGCACCAGAATGGATATTATGAGGTAGTGTATATATGTAGCTTTGATTGAGCTGTACTATTTTCATGGCTGATGAATCAGCTTTATTCACTGTGTTTGTTATGTTACAGTTGATGAAAGATGGGCCATTTTTTGTTGTTCTCATTGTTTTTATTTTGTAAGTATAAAAATGCATATTATTTTTTTTACTTTTCTTTTGGTCTTCAGATAGTTTACTTTTTGTCAGCACGCACAAACTGTGCCAGATGCGACTTGGGTCATGAATATTAATTACTATGTTATGTTCACCCCAACTCATTTGCTGAAAGGGGGATGATGGTAGGTCTGTATAGTGGTACCATTTACTGTCTGCACATTTGTCAGAGACTTCTGAGAGAGAGGAAAATAAGAACTTGCACTAAAGCTAAAATGAACACCTTTGTAAAGAAAATATACTTGAAATTTACATTAACAGCTTATAATTGTAAATGTAATTCAGCTTATACACTTCTATCGCAAAGATAATTTGCATTATGCAAAGCTGTTGCATAAGTTATCTCTTGAGGAGTTGCAGTGAATTTGTTTCTGTTTGGAGCAATTTGTTACATTACCTGGCATTATTTTAGTATTTTAATGTTGTTGTTGTTGTTTTTTTTTGAAAAAAAACTAAGTATTGGTACTCAGTATTGGCTTATTTTATAGTAAATGTTTATTGGAGTCACTCTGCTGTGGATCTTGACTAGGTAACAGCCCACAGTGTTGTAATATACCATGGTCTATCTGCCAACACAGTCTCACCTCAATTTCTCACCTCCATCTAAAGTGACAAAACCTGTAGAACAAATAGTACTGACTCCAAAGAGAGAGACTGAGCAGTTTCATTGGAACATTTTATTTCACCTGAACATATTGGAGATACTGGTCCACACTATTGCATCTGGGAATGCAGTAGCCTTTGTAGAAGTGGAAATCAGGGCTGAACATGTTCTCATTGAACCACACCTTCGCAAATGTGTTCAAGAGGCGCTTGTCATAGTCATCAGTCACCCTACCGCCATACTGGATCTCGCCGATCATGTATCGTACAGTGTTCCAGGACACGCCCTGTAAAAATACTCATTCAAATTAAAATGCCAGGTGCTGAGTCTATTTGGCAACTTTTTGCATAGACCCTTGACAAAGATGACACAGTAAATCATACACACACACTTTATGTAAAAGGACCTTCTCACAGAGGTGGAAAAGATTATGTTCATGTCATACTTCAATAATAAAGCAGTGGAAAGACATAACAAGAATCCAATTCAAAATGACTCCCAAGTCCTAGGTTGCTTTAAGTTTATGTGGCATAATTAAAGGTGTATAATTATAGAACAGATTAGCTGAAATAAACTTTACAAAACTTTTCTGAAATGAGTTTATGATGTATTTGGCTGATTTCATTTTGCTAATTATTAAGATCTAGGAACACAGCTGCTCTATAATGCAACTCTCACCTTCTTGATGTCCATATCATCCAGGTGATTCTGGACAAACTGTATGGTTGCATTGAAATCTGCCTGGTTGAACTCATATGGGATGTTCCAACCCAAAGGTCCATATTTTCGCCTCTCTTGGACAGTGGAATGGAGGAATGCCACCCCGTACAACATGGGCCTCCACTGTACCATGTTACTCACATCTAGAAGATCCTGACTGATACCTGGAAGATATTATAGGCATTACCAATTTTAGGGTTAGACATATGTTGTTGTTTTTTTGTTTGTTTTTTTTTTCATGATCTTGGAATAATGAGGCTCCTCTTTAAATAATCATCTAGTCCAGATTTCTATAGTTTCATTAATGTTTCAAATCCATTAGTAGCCTCAAGTGATGGTACAATCTTTCATCTCAAATAGGCGGAATAAAAAAAAACAAAAAAACATCTAAGACAGCCTGAGGTTGACATGGAATCAAGTCCATATGGAAAACTGACAGATGAATAAAGACTAAATATCCAGAGAGGCCAGGCTCACCTCCATAAGTCCTTTTAAGTCCAGCTTTCAGTCCCTGTGGAGGCTCATTGGTGAATTTGATTGACATCTGCAGGAGAGTGATAGGAAAGTGTCTGTGGACCTCAGTGGTCATCCACAGTCTGAAGGTGTCATGAACGCTGTCTGTCTCTGTGATTGTATCCATCAGTTCGTCCATAAATTCCAGACCCAAATGACAGTTTTGAAGTAAAGCCCAGCCTCCCTAACAGGAAAAAAGATTATAAAAGTAAGATTTTGTTTTAGAGAAAGTTTTCAGGTATATAGACTTTATTGAGCACAATACAAAGAGATAAGAAGGCCATCAAATGGAATTGCAAAAATGCGTCGCAAATTCTCCCCTGTCTGCCATTAGTGGAATAGACAAATAATGTGGGCCCAAAATCACGGCATTGGCTGAGCTAATGTTGTTGTATTTTGCTGTGAGAATACACAAACAAACAGAACAACAGAGCCATAGTGTTCACACTTGGGGAATCAAACCATGAATGGTTTACTTATTGTTGTCTCTGCATATTAAGCTGTGATAGAAGCAAGTATTTTAACATTAAAAATGGTTGAATATGAACATACATTAGCCATGGAGTGCTGCAGAAGTTTGCGTGCATGAACTTCCTGCCCCTGACCCATTGAGACGTAACGAGTCTCAATTCTCTGTCGTTTGCTCAGGGCGATGATTGAGTCTGTTGGGTCTGAACCCATGGACAGGAAGCAGACGAGAGGAGTGCGGGGGTCCGACTCCTCCCAGGTCTTCTCCAGGTCCAGAATCACTCCCTCAGCATATCTCTCCCCCATTGAGTGCATGATGTACTTTCGTGCCTTTCAATTACACATGGGAAAACAAGTAATTAGCTTGATACAAAAATCAAGTCATATTTTTATAGCCGTTTACACAATACAGATTGTTTCAAAGCAGCTTCACAGAAACAAACAGGAAAATAATAGTGTTGCAAAATTGATCAATTACAAAATGATTTCAATTTCAGCTGTAAAACAGCTGTAAGGCAGCTCTACCAAAGACAGTATATTCCAGCTCAATTCAGCTCAAGTTTTGTTTTCATCTGATAGTTTAAGTGCAAAATTGATATTTCTAAATGTTAATTGTCTTTTTTAAGCCACAACTGAGCAAGCCAAAGGTGGAAAGGAACCAGCTGACTGTAGTAGAGAAAACCAGGCTCAGACAGGGGACCAGTTCTAGCCTTGCCTAAATGATGGACATCCAGAGAGTCAAGAAATATTACACACATACACAAGACTGATAGTGTTACATCCACCAGCTGGAGTGCCCTTGATTTCCACTAGATGGCACTCCTCTCGACTCCTGTACTAGCTCATCATGAACTCCATTTCCCATAATCCATTGCCTGGACTCATTATGTGTCATTACTTTCAGCTGTGTCTCATTACCTTGTTAACTCTGCCTTTATAAGCCCCATGTTTTCAGGGGGTTTTTTTGTTTGTTTTTTTTTTTTTGTTTTTTTTTTAAGTATTGCTAATGTCACACTGCATTTCTGAGCACACTCTCTTGTTTCCCCTTGTCATGGTTTATGGTCTTGATCTCCTGCCCGTTTCCCTGGATTTTCCTGTTTGCTTGTGTCATTGTTTGCTTTGGTTTTGACCCTCTGCCTGTTATATGGATTATCATTTTTGATTGCCCCAAAAAATAGACTACAGTTTCTGTATGGTTTTGGGATGAAATATGCAATGTGAGGATTTTCACAACATAAATTAAAAATCAACAATTTTATGGCTTCACTGGATACACTAGCTTCAAAATGGGTTCATTCATACCTGAGCGATGGTTCTATCTGGACACCAGGATCGAATAAGGAGCAGCCGCCTAAAACAGTCCAGAGCCTGGTCATATGCATTTGGGATTGGTTCTTCCTCTGGTGCCTCTCGATCAAACCAGCTCTTCCACTGTTTCTCATGACGCCCAATCTGTTAATATATGTGTACATGTGTATATTATTTAATGACCCACATATTATATTTAAAAGGATAGTTGACCTTAAAAACTAAAATTGTGTTATCATTTAGCCTATTACTTTTTCTGTATGATTTTCTACTGTGAACACACAATAATCTTGAAGAATGTTACTAGTCCATTTGACTTCCATTGTTTAGACCAAAAAAATAGACACTGAACCATTTCTCAAAATATCATCTTTTATGTTCCACACAAGAAAGTCATACAGGTTTGGAACAACATGAGCGTAAGTAATGACAACATTTTCAATTTTGGGTGAACTAAACCTTTAATATATATCATATAGCATCTAAAATGAAGTGGTTTGGAATTAAATTATTCGTCAAATAAAAAACATCTAATTGTTTTGTCTAATCAAAGACTAAACATGATAACACTGGAAAAGCATGGATTTCTGGAATGTCATGACATTGTGCAATGAAATGTTGTGTGTGGATTAGCAGTATTTCTGTAGTTGCAGTGTTCTGGAAATGGTTAATTAAACAAAAGGCTTTTAATCTGGTTTCTTTCAGCCACAAGTAATTGATTTAGAGTTTGCCAAAGTGAGCTCATTTCACACTGCATTGAGCGTGAAGTTCCCCTGGGCAGTCATGGCCTGCCAATCAGCCGTCAGTGTGAGTGGTCGTGAATGTATTTGTGCCTGTGTGTGTGTGTAGACCAGATGAATCAAATATTGACATGTTTACTGCAAAGAGGGAGCAGTGAGAAGGATTTAATGAGGAAGGGGAGCTCAAAGCGACACATACTGTGTGTGTATGTGTTCCATGTGTGGATGTGTCTGATCCTTTAAGAAACCATGTGTGTATAAGTATCTGACCACACACCTGATCTAGAATGTCAGAGAACTGCCACAATTTGCTCAGCTCCACCAGGTTGAGCCATGTTATGTCCAGGATCCACTTTGCAGCTTTGGGTGGACAGGCTTTCAGGTCCAGCGAAGCACCTCCTGGGTGACATCAAGAAAACATATCACATGAAGTGCTGCCTTGTTTTTATCATGAAAGCATAATCATGAATTTTGCACCAGAGTGTAGGAGATTTGAGAATTTCTTAGTTATATTTTTGTTTCTTATTAGCTTTCATTTTTTGAAGATCTTATTGCATGTTGATGAATATGTTTAGAATCGAATACTAGCTTACTTACTACTGCTCAGTTTTTGGTGTATACAATACTTAGAGGTAATTATTAATATTATTAAAAGTTATATTATCATTAGCTCCAGAAGGAGTTAGTCATTTAGGCAGAGGGATGGACTTGGTTTGGCCCAAGACCTTGAGTAGGCTTCTAGCACTCCTGTGATTTCTATATAGAATAGCAGACTTGCCTAAATGTTTTGTACAAATTGTACAAAATTGTACAAAAGGGAACAGTGTAAAAGCTGGCATTTGTCTGACATGAACACTGTTTTGACTTGGTTTAAAGCAGTGGTTCTCAAAGTGTGGGGAGCACGGGTACTGCAGGGGGGGTGCGGGAGATCAACAGGAAAAAAAAAAAGTTTTGCAATGGTGTTCAAGCCAGATTTTTTTTTTTAAAGGTTTAAAGGGGGTTTAAAGGTTTAAATGTTTGAGAACCACTGGTTTAAAGCATGTAGTCAGACAAAAGTCACAAAATCTGCTCTTCTTTCAAAGTCCAGTGTCAAAGGGGTCATGTCTAATTGCAAGACTTTTGTTAATGCCACATGTAAATATTGCCCTTGTGTCATCTTCTGTGTGTAGTTGCCACAAGAATCTTGTACTTTCTGATCACGGAGATGAGCATGGTGAATGTGATGTATCAGACATTTATTCATTTGTTCAATTCAATTCAACTGTTAAATGTTACACTAAGTCAGGGGTGTCCAAATTCTGTCCTGGAGGGCCACTGTCCTGCAGAGTTTAGCTCCAACCCCAATTAAACACACCTGAACCAGCTAATCAAGGTCTAATTAGGCATACTAGAAACTTTCAGGCAGGTGTGTTGAGGCAATTTGGAGCTAAACTCTGCAGGACAGTGGCCCTCCAGGATGGAGCTTGGACACCCCTGCACTAAGTTGTATAAGAGTTGTATATTGAGATTATTTTGTAAATTTGTATTAATCACTAATTTTATTTGCATGTATAAAAAGTTAGCTAAATAACACATTGCAACTAGCTTGATTGCAAACTACCGTGTGAACACTTACGAAAATTAACCATGGACACTTACTTAATTTGTGGTTACCATGGTTAACTACATTAACAATGTTTTTTTTTTTGTTTTATTTGTAGTTTTCCTTAATTTCCCTTAATTTTCATAAGGGAAGTAAAAAATCTTTCGAGCTATTAGACTGCATTGTTACAAAGCCACTGGAAGGCAAGCCTGCAACCTTTAGCCAAAAAAGCGTAACGGCTAATGCTAACGCTCTGGCATAGGCAGTACGCAGGGAAGGAGTTTTGAACGGCGGGCACTGATGTCACTGCCATTACACAATAGGCTGAGAGGAGCTGCACGTGATTAAATTAGCCGTTACGCTTTCTCCAATGGTAAGACATACAGACCCTCTAATCTCCCTATAATATACAATCTCTGGTTGTTATAAGCACAGCTGCTTTGTGTACAGAGGTTACCAAGGAAACGGCTTCATTTCTGCCATTCCAGCGCCACCTACTGTCAGAGAGTCGATTACATTTTTAATCAATTCACTGTTTTACTGCAGACCAATGTGAAAATCGCCATGTTCTTTTCTGTATAGAACCTAACCAGAGTAATATTTAATTAAAGCTGTAAGAATAAAATATCAGGTAGCCTACAGCATACATTCGACCCCTCTTTCTCTGCTTTTTTTATTCGTTTTTAATGCTCGAATAACAATAACATTAAGAACATTGCCAAGGGATTACATAAATAGCCTACATATTCTAGATAATTAACATACACACAAACACCTTACATCAATTAGTTACAGTTAAATATAAAAAAGGGGAACAAAGAAAAAGACAACTGAAGGATGGCATTATGATGGGATAAAAGCCAATAGAAAGTTATACAAAAAAACATAGCCTTGTTTATAGTAGAAATAGAAAATAATAAAGTAATCTATTGTATGAAGTATGCCTACTTTAAACGTGACGTGACTAGACTAGATGGCAGAGCTGATCAAACATCCACATCGCTATGATCCGATACTTTCGGAACTGCTGTCATTTTTGTTGTGTGCATATATTTATAGAAACGCCGCTCTCAGTAGCATGCGCAGCATTGGGATGTTGTATATTGCTCTAAAAATTATTTCCAACTTTGTTTTACCCTAAACAAAGAAGAAAAAATAACTTTGCAGTGAATATATCGGGCCTTGACACCGTTTTATCCAATGCCTATTTGTCTGATGCCTTTTAGTCTGATGCCTTTTTGTCTGAGTCTGTTTTGTCTGATGCCTTTTTGTCTGAGTCTGTTTTGTGTGATGCCTTTTTATCTGAGTGTGTTTTGTCAGATGCCTTTTAGTCTGAGGCTGTTTCGTCTGTTGCCTAATTGTACGAGACCTGACACCTGTCGTCGTTTTTCCTGAGACCTGAAGCCTTTCAGTCTGAGGCGCGATGTTGTTTTGTCCAATAACTGAATCCTTTTAGTCTGAGGCATGACGCCTTTTCGTTGTATGACTGAGGTCTGATGATGTCCTAAAATGTACACCGTACGCTCTCCATGTTCCGTGTGATTGGCCGCATGTGTCACACTTTCAGGTGCATGCGCTTCACAGTTAATCGCAAATTCTGGATCAAACCTGAGTTGACGGAGAATACTGAAAGTTGTGAGCCCTTTTGAACCTTATATGTATTTGTCGACTCTATACCTACTCTGAAACTCAGAGTTTGTTCAACTAGCTTAATGCAACAGGCCTCTGTTGTCTGTGCTCCCTGTGTTCCTGATTGTAGTACTGTTTGTATTACTAATAAACCCCTTGCACTTAGGTCCTCGTCTTCACCTGCATCCCTTGTTCCACGCATTACAGAAGGTTGCAACAACTGATTTCAAAGCAGATTTATTTTGTATCAGAAAAATGTGGGGAAATTGTATTAAAGTTTTGAGATAAATGGTGCAAAAAACAAGTTACAGATGTTAAAGCAAGAAGCGTTCTCTTGTCTATTGTTGTTTGTTGTTATACTGGCCATTTATTGAGTTTTGGGTTGAGTCTTGCCTTGTTTTGAGTATATTTAACCGAAATATTAACTTTAGCCATTTTTGTAATTAATAAAATCTCTTGTTTTCTTGCAGTCATGTCAAGTCACCTTTATTTATATAGCACTTTTTACAATACAGATTGTGTCAAAGCAGGAAAATAATTTTGGCTGCACAGCAGCTCTAGAAGAAAATGATGTCATTGTTCAGCTTAAGTAAGTTCAGTATTGATTCATCTCTGTTTTGCAAATAAAATATCTTGCGATGATCTCAAGAAAAGCTCATGTATTATAGGAAAAAAGCAAGACAAACTATAGGGCAGCAAAGAGAGAGAAAGTGGATCTCACGAGAGTGCATTAAAGAGCAGAATGGTATTAACTGGCTTGATGTGCACTGCCAGCACAGGGAATCAAATCGACCTTCTGGGTAATGGGCCACTTCTCTGACCGCAAGGCTACCTGATCTCTCAGTGATTAAATTTCGGATCTGATGCTTTTACGAAGCAAAACCACATGAACCAGCATGATAATCACATAGTAGTTCATCAATCTACAGACTCGCCAAGGACTCCTCATGAACAACATGTACAAATCACAAATTGCAAAGAGCCATTAAATATGATTTTGGAAAGCATGTTACCCAGAAGAATAATAAAAAAAAAATATCACAAAAGCTTCTAATGGCAAAACCACAGTCTGTTCATAGTCTCTTTTATTGTGCATTTGATTTGAGATCTCAATGCAACTTAATATATCATTCATAAATTACCCTTGCTTGTTGCTGTATGTATGAATTTGTTCTTGACTGATAATATGTGTTAATGAGTGAATAAATTAGTTATTTTAAGAAATTCTGGGTCCAATACAAGTTAAGTTACATCGACAGCATCTGTGGCATGCTATTGTTTACCACACAGAATAATTTCTACTCATTTCTAAGTAAAACCAAAAAGAAAAAAAGTTGTTTAAAATGACATACTTACTATGTAAGTCATTCCATAGGAAAAGCAGATTGTTAAAGCACTTATAATTTTTTTTTTTTTTTTTTTTTTAACAAAAATATGTGCAAAGTTATCGGTTATAAAAATAATTTTGTACAAAAATATGTGCAAAGTTATCAGTTACACTTTATTTTGATGGTCTACTCTTGACATTCTACTAACTTTAAGTAACTTTGCAACTACATGTCAACTAACTGTCATTAAAGTATTAGTAGACTGTTAGGTTAGGGTTTGGGTTAGTAGAATAAGTTGACATAGTTGCAAAGTTACTTATAGTTAGTAGAATGTCTAAAGTAGACTGTCGAAATGTTAACAATTTCTCTAAATAATCCTTTAAGTGATGGAAATTTCAAGAATTAATTTCTGGTTATTCCAAACTCCTGTGGAGATTGCTCTATGTAAACAGTACTTCCAAGATAGGTCCATGTCCAGTTATAGTATTCGTTCATGTCCTTCATGTCTTCATGTCCAGATTTACATGGTCACAATAGTAGTTAAAATATTTTATATAACATTTCCTAGTATGTGATTCTCACCTCAGTCTCATGTTAATGTGTAATGTTTAAGTCTTGTGGCTATACTTTTGAAATACGGTGTATGTTATATTGTATTGAACCTGGAACATTCCTTCAAAAAATGTGGCTATATTAAGGCACAGTATGTCTCAATTCATGCAAGTATGCAACACAATGTACTGCATTAGCCTTACATAATACGTACTGGCAGTCAATCTCACAATGTCACAAGGCACCTCTGTGTTTCTTTCATAGCACACTAATAGATGTAGAAGCCTGGCTCTGATGTGTTCCTGCTGCTCAGTTCTGACTAAACCTGCCACTCCAACAGACTGCCTTAAAACCTGTTATTAAATATATCCATTATTAAAACCCTATTAATAATGGATATATAATAATAAAAAATGAGACAAAGTGTCTGAACTTGTTATATATGTTCAAGAATGTTAGTAAGACAAATGGATTATTCTCTTATTGGAGAACCTAGAAAATAAAGAAACTAAAGGTGGAGAAGAAAGATTTTGACCAGGTCAGAAAAAAAAAAAAAAAAAAAAAAACAGAGAAAAAAAAGAGACTGAGTGAGACTGACTCGTGGGAGTCGGGTTGGTTTCTGACCTTTAATAAGGGTCAGGAACTCCTCGTGTTTGACCCTGTTGCTCTGCATGTCGATCTTGAGAGTGAGCAGCAGGGTGAACAGGAACTTGTGTTCTTCATACAAACCCCGAGCTGCGTACTTGTGCACCTCGAAGGTCATGTACTCGATGATGTTGGCAATCCGTTTGCTTGTAATTGGACTCTTTGAGGACCTACTCCCCAAGAGAAAGACACAAGGTTGCAACTTATATAGAAGCTTATTTACTCCACTTTCACATCTCACATGGAAAATATGATCAACAGGCATTATTTTATAACATTAATATCATGTAAATTTACATTTTAACATCAACCAACCAATATTTCATGGTGCGTCCGATGTAGCCACAATATAGGCTTAAGGTATGGGCCCTAAATGGGTTTGTCCACAGGCTCCATGTCGGCCCGGTCTGACTAGGGTTAATTCAGAACCGACATGGACCCGTGGACAAAGCCAGTTGGGGCCCATACCTTAAGCCTACATTGCCCCCATCATGAAATGTTGGCTGAGTGATGAATACCAAAAAAAAACATGCCATTTTGTCTTTGAAAAACAAATTTAAATAAGGTATAAAATGATAAATGAGTTTTACTTTGCCAAGGACAAGTCGAACAAGCCCAGGAACTGGCGCAGGGAGCTCTGATACATCACGTTCACCATGCTCATCTCCGTGATCAGAAAGTACAAGATGCTTCCTCTTGTGGCAACTACACTCAGAAAAGAAGATGACATGATATTTACATGTGGTAACAGTAGTCTCAGATGCAACTAGACATGACCCCTTTGACATTGGACTTCAAGGGAAGAGTATCTGATTTTGTGACTACATAATAACAATAATAATTAAAATAATAATTTGTTGCATTTATAAAGCGCTTTTACAGGGGAATCTCCTCAACCACCACCAATGTGCAGCATCCACCTGGATGATGCAACGGCAGCCATATTGTGCCAGAACGCCCACCACACACCAGCTTATAGGTGGAGAGGAGACGGAGTGATGAAGCCAATCAGTATGGGGATGATTAGTAGGCCATGATGATGGACAGAGGCCAATGGGCAAATTTGATTTTGGGATTTTTAATGACCACAGAGAGTCAGGACCTCATTTTAATGTCTCATCTGAAGAACGGTGCTTTTTGAGGTGACTGTCACAACGAAAAGTTTTTCAAATTGAACACATTTCTGAAGGATAAATTTTACAGCATCTGGATAACAATTTCAGATCAACAATCTCAAGTGTGACATTAAAACTTGAATAAAACATTCTGTTTACCTCATAGTCTGCATAATGTTTAAAAAATAAGCTAGACAGCACCTGTTTTACTTTAGTTTGCCCCCTGGCCTATCCGTTTGTTAAGTCTTGACATAAGGAACGATTCCGGGTCCAAGCCTCTACTTGTTTCACTTGAGAATACTACCTCAACAGCCATTGTGAGCACAATTTTTTCATATTACATATGTAAGCTAAGCATTTAAAAAACTTGCAGTGTATATACTACAGTCTCCGTGTTCACGCTGTCCCAGACTCAAATACTTTAACGATATTTAAAAGATGAATCACTGTCTGGCCATCTGGGATTTTGGTATTGAGATAAAGGGTATGATTATAATTTTTGGTAGTATTACATCACATTGTGAGTGTATATTAGCACCATTTGTTGTTTTCTTGGGGCATCTGGATAGTGTTTAGTTTCAAAAAATTGTAATAAAATATGACAAGAACAAAGAGTTAAACTGTGTCAGAAAACAATCTTAATTATGTCAGATAACACTTAAGCAAAACATGGTCAGGTCAAAGTGTCTGAATAATTTTTGGTCCCAAATTTTTATCAATTTTACTGGTAGTCCACTTTATAAAAAATTTTGGGGTATAATGTCACAGTTTACTTTATTTTGCTATCCTCGCTTACATAAATGAACTATAGTGTCCTGCACCCACTAGTAAAAAAAATATAACAAATTATATCTAGTGTCTGAATAATTTTTGGTTTGACTGTACGTAGGTCATCTTACATTTCATACAGTTGATTGGTGATGAACATGAAGCAGGGCAACAGCTCACTGTGTGATGTAATGCTCCTAAAATGCAAGATATCAAAAATGCCCCTGTATGAGTTTTTGTCTCATATTTATATCATATGATATAGTTACGCAATATCACACAAGTGCTGTTTTTGTCCCGAATAGCATGAATGCAAATGTGATATTGATTTTATACAACAGTTCAATGAATAAGAAGTTAATATTGTGTTATATTTTAGACACAATATTGTCTATTTTTGCTCAATTTTGCCAGCATAAATATTACCTAAAGCCAGACCAGAACTGATGTGTGTCTCTGAGCAACACACAGCAGTGTTTCGTTTTTGAAGGAATCCGCATTTTGAGTGAATCAATAGGTTAAACCAATGATTCAATGGCCCATTTATAAAGGGAGCATTTCTGATTTCTGAACGAATCAGCTGTTGAACGAATCAAATGAATGAGTGACTTACTCATTTAGATGTTTACCACCACCTACTAGCAGTTTTCGTTTATTATTTAGAGTATCATTTAAATAATAATAATAATAATAATTTTATATTTTGGGGATAGTTTACCCAAAAATATATATAAATTTTTTATTTACATATAATCACTCTTATGCCGTTTCAAACTTGTGTGACTTTCTTTCTTTTGTGGAACATAAAAGAATATATTTTGAAGAATGTTTGTAACCAAACTGTTTTGCCTATAAATATATCTGTAGCCTAAAATTGTATGTGTTAAAAAATTCTATGCTGAATTAAATAAAATATTTCTTTCTAAAGCTACTTTTTGTAATGTCTATTTTATGCTTTTCTCATTTAACAATAATGACTTTAAATTATCTTTTGGGGGTAATTTCTCAAATTTGATGTGCAATTAATTAGATTAATTAATTGGCACATCGTAATTAATTAGATTAAAAAAATATATATATGGCTTGACGGCCCTAATATTAATACTGGGTGTAAACTTTATCAAAGGTTTCTATTTACAGAAATAAATTTTACAGATTGTGGTTATTCTGATAATTTACTGTTTACATTGTCACATCTTAAGACTAACAAACTAGAGGAAGAAGAGATGAATCAAATTTTTCTATGCATCTTTGAAAAAAGCCTTAAAGGAAAGACAAGCTCTAAGTGCCCACCGGGTCTGTATTCCTCACGGGCCGCATTGATCTGGATCTCAGTCTCAGCAGCGATCTGGAGTTTCTGTGTGACCTCCTCTGCAGTGCGTTTTGTGTTTCCCAGCACTATGATGAGGCTCTCATCATCCACCAGCGAGCCCTGCGTGCTGGTCAGCCTAAAAAGTAGATTATCCTCCAGTTCCTTCATTTTACGTTTATTGGCCGTCACATCCTCTAGCAGGTCAGTCCGCTCCTTCTCCAGTTCCTGACAATCCAAAAACATCACACAGTCATTTCTCACCACACAAACAGCTTTAAGTCAATTCACTTTATTTATTTAGTGCCTTGGTTGTTTCAAAGCAGCTTCACAGTAATAAACAGGAAATTAACGATCAATAATGTAAACATCAAATATGAGACAAATTAAAATTCTGCTGTAAAGCAGCTCCACAGAAGACATTATATACAGAAGACAAGTCAGGTCAGTGTTGATTCAGCTCAATTCAATAACTATGTAAAGTTATAAAATGAGTTCAATTCAGCTATAAGCAGCTCTAGAGAAGACAAGTATTTTTCAACTCAAGTCAGTTCAATGTTGATTGAATTCAGTTCAAACAAGTTCTTTACAATATCAAATTAAATTTTTCACAGACATTGTGATAAACGATTTAACTGCCTTTGTCAGTTACAGTGTAAACTTAATTACACATACACATTAAAAGTCACCCCATTGAATGACATGAAAGATTTAAATTATGAAAATATTTAGAAAAATAATTGTCTAAAATGTTCTTTTTGGGCTATACAGCCCTGATCCACTTTCCATTCATGCTGATGTTTTAGGAACCCAGCCACACCAACCCAAATATCACTCTTTAAGGTGAGAATGAGTGATGAGAGGAGGACTCAGTCGCAGAGTAAACAATAGGCTTTACATTGTAAAAATAAAACAAAAACAAAAACAATCCAGCAGGGGAAAAACAGTCCAGGGCATACACAAGACAACAAAATGGGACCCGGTGTAGGAAGTCAGGGCCATGGAAGAACACGCATGAACAGACAAACTGAACACCCAGGGCCTAAAACTAACTTTTTGCCACACCTGCCAATGGCCGTTGAATTAAGAAAATTTACCGGCCAAAACTATTTTTTACCAGCCGTGAAACAAAAACAGGCAGTTATGACACTAACATTTTAGATACTAGTGAAAATTCACAATCCTCTATTCCAATTTCAATACCACAGCTAAAACTATAGCTTAATTAATATAATTTTAATAGCCTAAGTAAACAGTCAGTAATAAAATAAGAACAAATAATCAAATTACAAGCAATAGCACAAATGCGACAAAGATACAAATTAAATAAATAGTGCTTTTCATGAAGGTCTAACAGTAGGTTTTAGGCACAGAAATTTAATAAAGTAGGCTAATCAAATAAATAACACTGCATAGTCTTCATATCCTTTTTAAAGAGCAGTGACTGATTTTTTTCCCCTTTTTTTTGGTTAACATTAAAAACGCAGACAGCAGCAGCATTATTAGGATGCTGTCACTTTAAGACCAAATGCAAGAACAGATCATGAATTTTCTTTCTTAACTGAAGACAATCGACTATGTTTAGGATACTTGCCGAAACGGGCATTTTTTGACATAATTTTATGTAAATTTATTCGTTCAAGCACAGAAAGGCATGAAAGAGAGCTTAACTTAGTATTTGCGCACTGTTTGAGACACGGCTTTCAGGGCACGTGCTTCGGATGTTTTGAATGTTGAACTTCCCACAGAGATCGCCCTTCCGCGTGTTCTAGTGCTTGAATATTTACAGTGGAAAGGCTTTAACTTTCGTGATGATGTAGCACTGACCATCAACTGTACAGAGCGTTGTTCATGTTCTCACAACACTGCATTGTTAGAACATTTCATAAAAATGTTACCGGCCATCTGGCAACTGACACAGTTTCATATACTTGCCTTTTTTCTCGCATTTGGTGATTGCAAGTGCTTGCAAGACATCTGTAGTGGTGTGCGAAACCATAGTGGACATTATCGAGTGCATTCAATCCCAGAATGCACAGCAATAACAAGTGTGCAACCGATGTATGCTCAATGACTAGAGAATACCCATAATGAACGGTGAGAGTTGCATGACGAATGAATTCCCGCGTCTCGCCAGAAGATGGCGGCCGCAGCTGAATCGTCCATCCATCCAAGGATTATTAAATTGTTTAATTAAGGTTTATACATAGTTTCCATGACAGAGTTCAAGATAAAACTTTTCATCTTACTACTGGAGCTGCCAGTTCGCTAAGTTTCAAATAACTATTAAACAGCAAGCACAAACTGGTGCACTCAGTGTCCAAATTCACTCACTCATTTTCATTCACTCCTACAAGTGGACTATGTTAGTGGACTAATGTAGGGAACAGTGAATGAGGGTATAGGGGCTGATTTCGGTCACAGCCAGGGAGAAGTAGGGAAGGAAATAAGTAGTGTAACAAAGAAAAGTAGGTGGGGCAATTGAACTAATAACAAGGTAACAAGAGGGCAGGGCCAAGACGAAAGACAGACAAGAAGAGCACATGGCACACAGAAACGAAGCACATAGCAAACAAACGTGCTCACACAAACACATAAGGTAAGACTGAAGAGCACATGGCAAACAAAATGTTATCTACCATGTGCTCAAACAGAAAACAACATGTAAGATTGATAGAAGTGCACAGAGCATGGATGTCAGGACTCCGACACTGAAACTGAACCAAGACTAGACCATCAGGAAACACCATTCCCTGAACACACCAAACAAAACCAAAACTGTGCGCTCACATATAAAAGATAGGGGTGTCAGGATCCTGTCACCACAGGTCCAGAAAAAAACTAGAACCTGACAGAACCCTGACACACATTGTAGTAACATACTGTAATATCAATTACTGTTTTATCGTACACTTTATATTTAGGTGTCCTTGTTACAGTGTAATTATACATTTAAGTACTCAGTAATATCAATTAACAACATGCACTAATTATGCATACTTGACTGTTATTACCATAGTAAGTACATGTAACAGACACTGTAAAATAAAGTGTTACCTTTTTTTGTGTTTTATTATTCTAAAACATTAAAATGTGATTATGCAATAGTGATATATTTCTATCCTAAATTATTCTTTTACACATATATTTTAAGTGATCACTTATAAATCAATGTTTATAATTTACATTGTTTCATCATTTCAATGAAAACATATTTACATAAATAAGATTTATTATTTTTTCTTGAGATAGATAATTTATTAACACTTAAAATACATTATTTGTTGTAGAATGTTTAATGCATTTTACAATATTTTACAACATTTTAATTGAAATTGCTTTAAACCTTCAGGGTTTTAAAAAAGGTCAAACATATATTGAAAAAAATGTGAATTTTAATGGAACCCAGCAACATCAAATGGTTTGTCAACAGCCATTTCCTGTTTCTATTCTTTCTACTAAAAAGAGTTCTCTGTCAGAAGTACTTGAGTGGAAATGTTCTTTAGTAAATATGCAGTACATGACAAGTCAAAGACTTATGTTTTTGTCAATGCACTGAAGTAAGTCTTTGATGTAGAAACGTTGAAATAACAGACCAGTGAATGTCATTCAGGCTGCTTAGCCATGAGGCCTGAGTAAAATACATAATTTTCTAGCTTCAGAATAGCATGATAATGTATTATGCAGACAATTTTGCTCGGTTAGCTTTTGAAACCCTAGTAGTAGTATTTTTTTTTTTTTTTGTCTGCTGTCCAAATGTCCCTTTTCGATATTAATAGTCTAAAGTCTAAAACATAGTTCCCCATCAGGCAGAGATGACTAACTAGCCTGAGGCGAGGCCATAAAGCTATTATAATTCAGATCAGTGCTGGGCTGGGTGACATGTGGATCTGTACTCTTATTAGGCTGAGTGTAAAAGGCAACGCACATGTCAGGCCCTTATTCCTGATTGACAAATCAATGTCCAGCAGTGAATATGTTCTGAATGGCACTTTAATTTTCTCTACCTGGGAATCTGCAGGCGCTACCAAAGCCCATCTGACTGTGCTAGGCTGAAATGAGCCGAGACGACAGCGATTCTCCATAACAATGTGCGGTATTGCAAGATTCTGTGGCTTTGATTCTGGTCTTTCTTGAGCTTGACATACAGTAGCTCTGGGCTCCAATTTAAGGTGCCATGCACATTTCTTTTATACCAAACACCATAAAACGCTTACAACACCAGCAGTGTTTGCGATGATAAGACTTGTTTTGAATTGTTCATCTTTCATTTCATTTTGAGAATAAAATTTGTTAGGTTTAGCCTTAAACAAGAAGAAACTAACAAATAATACTATTTCACATTTATTTGTATAGCTCTTTTCACAATACACATTGTTTAAAAGCAGCTTTACAGAAAATCATGATGTTAAAATTTATAATCTCTTCATGTCTTATAGGCACACTTGGCAGATTAGAGCTGGGCAATAA
The DNA here is from genome assembly GCA_039654765.1 of Mylopharyngodon piceus. Taxonomy (NCBI): domain Eukaryota; kingdom Metazoa; phylum Chordata; class Actinopteri; order Cypriniformes; family Xenocyprididae; genus Mylopharyngodon; species Mylopharyngodon piceus. Next base: position 8,709,968 of record CM077445.1, read on the forward strand.
TATAGTATATATCGCTTTACATGAGTGAACTGTATGCAGATAAAGTTGAATATAAAGCTATGCGTTAATACAGTTTACATTTTTGCAACAATATAAACAATCACTCAGCTGAGATTTGCTATATATATAGTATATAGTGTATATATATATATATATATATATATATATATATACTATATACTATATATTGCTTAGTGCTTTATATACCGTATGAATGCAGCTAAAGTAGGATCTATATATCCAACTATTAATATATCAAGCAGTTGAGATTAGCTTTTTAGTGCATATCGTTTAACGTGATTGTACAGTATGTATCTGGATAAAGTTGGATATATTTAAAGGGTTAGTTCACCCAAAAATGAAAATTGTCATTTATTACTCACCCTTATGTCGTTCCACACCCGTAAGACCTTCGTTCATCTTCGGAACACAAATTAAGATATTTTTGATGAAATCCGATGGCTTAGTGAGGCCTGCATTGCCAGCAAGATCATTTCCTTTTTCAATGCCCAGAAAGCTACTAAAGACATATTTAAAACAGTTCATGTGAGTACAGTGGTTCAACCTTAATTATAAAGCGACGAGAATACTTTTTGTGTGCCAAAAAAACAAAATAGCGACTTTATTCAACAATATCTAGTGATGGGCGATTTCAAAACACTGCTTCTTGAAGCTTTGAAGCTTTACAAATCTTTTGTTTCGAATCAGTGGTTCGGAGCGCGTATCAAACTGCCAAAGTCACATGAACTATTGGAATTTCAAAATACTTATGACGTAACAAAGCCTCATTTACTGAAATTGCGTGATTTTGGTGCTCCGAACCACTTATTCAAAACAAAAGATTCGTAAAGCTTCGAAGCTTCATGAAGCAGTATTTTGAAATCACCCATCACTTGATATTGTTGAATAAAGTCGTTATTTTGTTTTTTTGGCGCACAAAAAGTATTCTCGTTGCTTTATAATATTAAGGTTGAACCACTGTACTCACATGAACTGTTTTAAATATGTTTTTAGTACCTTTCTGGGCATTGAAAAAGGAAATGATCTTGCTGGCAATGCAGGCCTCACTGAGCCATCGGATTTCATCAAAAATATCTTAATTTGAGTTCTGAAGATGAACGAAGCTCATATGGGTGTGGAACGACATGAGGGTGAGTAAATTAAAGACTGAATTTTCATTTTTGGGTGAACTAACCTTTTAAATTAGTTATAAATTTTACTTCTAAAATAAATGAGTTGTATTAAGTTTTTTATATATATATATATATATATATATTACTTGAAAATGACAAAAAAATATAGATTAAGAATGAATAAATATTTTGCAGGGAATGATTTTTGCAGTGCTGAGGAAGAAACAGCAGAGATTTGTGAGATAAAACCCTTGAGTCTCTGTTACTATGTTGAACGTTAGTGGTCTTTCAGAGTACAGAGATTCGCAATTCACGCTCTTTGTCCAATGACCCTAAAAATGACCGAAGCACTCTCTCCCTCATGCTTTTCTGTCATAGAAACATCATTGGGGTGTTAGTTTTTTTTCTTTTTTTTTTTCCATTTAGGATCGTAGGGACCTTCATGAGAAACACCAGCCTGTTACTGAATAAATCACGTCTTTGAATTCACCACCAGAAGGTTTTTTAATAGCCTTTTCTAATTAATGACTTAAAACTTTACATTGCATGTCATAGCCTGCATTATCTAAAATTACAGTACAATTAACCTACAAATGTGAAAAAACAACATAGTCAATTTGTCTTACAAAAAAACACTGGTCAATTAAAACAATGACTTAAACAGGAAGCAGAAGCCATTGCCCTCTGGTCATTTTGGCAGTAGACTGAACAAATGCTGAAGTGGTGAGTAGTACTTTGGCTATTGGCCACTTATCTTCCTTTCAGCAAGGACTAATGGGTGAACATTACATCACCTAATTAATGTCCATAAGCCAAGTTATAAAAGTATAATAGTGCCCCCAACACACATTTTAGATCATTCCTACACCCATTTTTTTTTTGCACATATGAGTTCAAAGGGGCCCATACCTGTTTCTCAGTAAGAATAACTCTGCCCAGTAGCTGATCTTCCAGACCCCTCATAGTAACAGTGAAGTCGATAATGGATGTCCGTGCACTGATCTCAGGAGTGTATGCTGGGTTGGGCAGTTTGGTGGTCACATAGAGACGGAAACCCTTCATTACATCCACTTCTTTATCACCTACTTTCACCTGATGACATGAATGAGACAGAGATCAGAATTAAAACTCCAGGTGAAGAGCTGCTCTGGCATAAAAAAATAAAAAATAAAACATCTGGGGAGTAAAGACACACTAGAGCAGGAGTGTCCAATCCTGCTCCCGGAGGGCCACTGTCCTGCAGAGTTCAGCTCCAACCACAATTAAACACACCTGAACCAGCTAATCAAGGTCTTAAGAGGCATACTAGAAACTTCCAGGCAGGTGTTGGATGTATGTTGGAGCTAAACACTGGTGGACAGTAGGCCTCTAGGACTGAGTTTGGACACCCCTGTACTAGAGGATAACAGAGCCCCAACTCAAGATGCTTCTATCAGAATACCCTTAGAGAGAAAGTACTAAAGACAGTTGTGTTAATTACCTTCCTAACATAAAAGGTGTTGGTGAAGTTGTTTAAAATAATATGCCGATTATCTCAACAGGGAGTAACTCATTTTATTTCCGTGCCAATTAGCGGAAATAGTGATTATGCAGTGGTTTGACATGTATAAAACGACGTCAATGTCTCCCATTCGGTCTCTGCTATAAAAAATGTGTGATCAGGTGTTTGCACCTTTGTATTTATAGAGCTAGTAGTTAAACCTGTCAGAGCTCTCGCCGCTGCTTTCTATATTTCCACTTCTTTTTTGAACGTGTGAAGCAGCTGCTGTGTGTGACGGTGAAGCAGCGTCACATTTCTCAAGTGACTGGAGATTTGATAATGAGATCAAGGAAAGATGCCCGAAAGATCTCGGCTGTCACTCACAATCGTGTCCTACAAGAGCAGTAAACAGCTCGAGCAGCTGATGTCATCACCTTGACCAGGAACAAAAACAGCACAGAGACTCCAGACTTAATTATGAACTATTCGTTCAGACTACTTGCTATGTCCTGCTTGTTTATGATTTTGTACGCTTTTGATATCTTTCCAAGTAAGCATAATGAAGGACAAAAAATACAGTTCCAATTTGTTTTCTCTATAATTTAGCTTTGAAAATAATGAAAAGGAGCGGAGGTTCTGTACAAATATAGAGTATTTTCTCATTACGCAAAGCTATCTCGCTCATTTCTTAGTGAAAATTTAATGACAAATATGGCAACATGTCCTTCTTTGTTTTTCTTCTTTTGAAAATCAATGGAACTGCTGAGGAAAATGATGTTCCCTTTAATGACAATGCCCCTATTTTCTTCACTATTTGTTGATTTATATATGAAAACTGTTCATAGTAAAAAACAGGAGAAAATACATAAAAATAATCATTATGTTTTTGGCACTTTCTATGAACAGGGTACAAAATGAAACCTGAAACTCTTTAATGTGAGTCAGTGAAAAAGGTGCATAACCTTCCGAAATGTTGACTGATCAAACTCCTCTTTTGCTTATTGAGCTCCTCTAACAATACCTTATATGTGGACCCAGTCTTGATGAAGTTCTTCTCCAGGACATTGTCCAGGGCAGGATCCAATTCCTCCCCAACATCCTCAATCAGTAGGGGACGCCCTAGAGATAAACTGTCCTCTAGATGGTTTCTGAAGTACTTGTGATTCAGTGAGGTGATCTGTGAAAACAGCAGGACCTCATTACTGACCCAGCTCAAGTTCTGCTACTGGGGAAAGCTATTACCAAAGGAGGAGGTGATTTGTTATGAGGTCATACCATTGAAAAATTTGTCTGACCTCTTAAAAGGAAACCATGCATCAATGCAAGCTGTGCATATTCAGTTAGATTTCTTGCGAATCATGTTTTACTTTTAATTCTGCAGATGTTTTATCAAGTTATTGTACCTTTACTTCTAACAGCAACACTTAAAAAGTAAAAAAACAGTGTAGCTTCTCAGTAATTTCAGTAACATGCTACTTTATTCATTGACCAAGTAGCATGACAAACTGGATGTCTGTGTAGCATTTTATGTATTGTTTTTAGCAATATATGCTGCTGTTCATCACTATGTTATTTATATACAATATACAAATGTATTTAAATTCAGTAGTTTTTATTAGTAATTGTAATACCTAACTACTTTTCAGATAGGTAGCTTGGTTGTAGTTACAGGCTACTTACAATAAATGAGTAGCTTGACATGTGTCCGCAACAAATTAAACACTGATGAACCACATTGTACAAAGTTAAATTGTTATTAATGTACAGTTTATTCATTCTGAGTGGTTACCTGAAGCTCATTCTTGGATTCTTTGTTCTTAATCCAGATCTTTCCCTGGGTCTGGGGGTCAATCAGCAAGGGAAATCTGGCAGCTTTTGTAACAATAATCCCATTCTGGATGGACAGGTCATCATTGGGCAGCCCCTGTAGGTTCCATTCGCTTACCGTGGGAGCGTCAATCAACATCTCAGTGAGATTCAGATTAGTCCTAAAAGGAATTAGGCGGGACTTCATTTCTCTTTGCCAATCAGTGAGAAGGAGGTTGCGGAACTCTTGGTTAAAAGGGCCCGAGTAGGACAGGAAGGCTGTAGCCAGCAGCACATCACCTGAGCATGGGAAATGTAAAATTAAATTAAAACAAAAAATGTCATTGGATTTTGACGTTTTCTGAAGTAAATATGAGTGGTACTTCAGTTACAATAATCTTGCACTTACAATTCTACAGGTTATGGGTGGTTGCCAGGTCACAGCTATATGGTTTTAGCACATTGCAGTGCAGTTATTAGGGTCATCTGGGTAGTTGCTAGGGTGTTGCTATGGTTGTTAATTAGTGGCCCGAGTCAAAGTAGTCCACCCCTCTATAATACTCTGAACCTTTTATATGGCTTGGGTTCCTTCGTCAATGCAAGTCAATGGTATTACTACACCATTTTATCATTTTCCTGGCAAAAATTGTCCAAACAGTAGTAATTGTAATAACACAACACTACTCTGGATGAGAAAACTTTAGGGAGCTCTAGGTGGCTGCTTACCGGCCCAAGTCAAAAGAGCCCAACTCCAAGTCTCTATTATATTCTGGTTCCTAGATATGGCTTAGGTCAGAGTATTATAGAGGGGTGGACTACTTTGACTTGGGCCAGTAAATAACAACCATAGCAACACCCTAGCAACTACCCAGATGACCCTAACCACTGCACTGTAATGCGATAAAACCATATACAGTAGCAGTGACCTGGCAACCACCCATAACCTGTAGAATTGTAAGTTCTGTAGGTGTATGGGATATTTTTGCCTGTTTTATCTTCCACTAGGGTGAAACTGTATGTTAGATCAGTTAAAAAAAATAGCAAGAAGTTGCATTATTTGAGATAACTTTTACGTTCATAGCACAAATGGTAGAGATCGAGTTATACACAAAGTTTATTACTTATGTTTAAGGTTCGTTCAAACCCTTAATCTTAAAGGGATAGTTCACCCAAAAATGAAAATTCTGTCATAATTTACTCAGCTTCAGGTTGTTCCAAACCTGTATACATTTCTTTGTTCCGTTGAACACAAAAGAAGATATTTTGAAGAATGTGGGAAACTGAACAGTTCTGGGACACCATTGACTTCCATAGTATTTTTTTTCCTACTATGGAAGTCAATGGTGCCCCAAAACGGCCTGGTTACAAACTTTCTTCAAAATATCTTTCTTTGTGTTCAGCAGAACAAACTCATTTATACAGAATTGGAACAACTTGAGGGTGAGTAAATGATGACAGAATTTTCATTTTTGGGTGAACTATCCCTTTAAATTTGAGCTACAGTAGTAGTGATGTTTACCTCAACAAACAATGCTAATAAGCTCTTCTGATATAATATCTTGGCTTTACAGTTTCTATTCAAAATAATGATTTTAATACATGAAAATTCATTCTCAAAATTTCTGTAAAAAATAATTTTTTAGACATAGACATATCTTGGACTGAAAGCTTATCACTTACGAAGAAAACAACCCAATGATGTTAGGTTAAAAACTCTAAGAGGCCAAAAGGTAGGGCTGAAAATTCTGGGGGAAAAAATGCCTGAAGATTTTATGTAAACACTCACCAACTAGTCGTTTGGTCTGAGCAGCAAACTCTTTACTAAGCTGTGTCCAACGCTCCTTCTCTCCTGCCAGCCCACTGATCAGACTAGAGGCTGTTTGCATCTTGTGTCGACAGCGTTCTGCATCCTCTAGTAAAGTCTGAGAGAGAAAGAGAGTGAGGAGGTAAGAAAAAATATTAATTCTGTCACTGTGCAGCTGTGTGCTTGTTCACATTTATTGACTCTTATTAAGAGTGAGAGTGTCAATTCAATTGAGTGTCATTTAATGTGACCTAACAAAATTAATTTTGCCTTATCATTTAATAGACAGGTGTGGTTCTCAGGACACATATTTAAGTGATATTAGATAGTGTCAGGCAGTACAGAGATTGTATGCATGGTATTACCAAAAAAAAAAAAAAAAACCTTAAACCATTAAAAAGCTTAAAAAACCTTGAAAAGCACATTTAATTTGCATAAAATGTTGGGTGGTTGTATGGCTATGTATCAAAGTGTTACTTTACATTTCATACTCTACATTTAATCTGTGAGAACTAACATAACACTACCATATCTAGCCTTTTTTTTTTGTTTTGTTTTTTTGGCTTTTTAATGTTGAGCCTTTTATTAGATATGACCATGAAAGGTAAAATGAACTTATAGGTAGATAACGTAGAAATGGGACACAAGACTGTCCAGACTCAAACCTGCATCCAAAGATAACTATGGGTCTAACATGTCAAGGGCACGTGCCTTTCTTCATTTGAATTCCCAGGGCACAGATGCCCACTTCTTTGTATGAGGAAAACAGTGAATTAGGAAAACTAATTACAGTGTTTAAAGTCAATTCGTAATTTTATTCAATCATTGGTTTAAGTAAACATCTGTTCTCTTAGGTATGAACAGGCCTGACGTAAATCAACCCCAAAGGATCAGTGAGTCGCAAAAGCTGTTAATCACACAATTATCAACTAAATAATGAAATGTTAGGAAGGCTCATTATACATTGTGAATTGGAACATTGATGTTCGCTTCAAACCATTTATAAAGTTAGTATTAATTTTGTAGAGGCACACAGAGTACAAGCCTGAATGATTCATCTGCAAGATGGGTTTAGGTTGTATTTACAAAATTGCTCATTACATCCAATTTTATGCAAAAATGCTAATGAGTGATTGGGTATTTACTTCAGGCACTAAAAGACAGCTGATTCACCATTTTTCACAGAATAATTAGAGAGATAATTAGAAAAATTTGGATTGTGGTTCTTTGGGCTACAGCTGGAATATAGGGCAAATAAGAAAATTAAAAAAAAAAACCTTTTGTCAGTGATTTCTTTGGAGTTTAATTTAAGTTTGCTGATCAAACCCAATCAAAACCCGTTTTTTGAAGTAGCTTTAGGTGTGTTCACGAGAGCTCCGACTTGTACCACGCAACCGCTGTACCACCTGACTGCTTCATATTGGTGTTGATAGTGTTGCCATAGAATCATTTTCAGTCTGAGGATGTGAACAGCTCCCAGTATAACATAATGTGTTGTCATCTTGCAATTACGGTAATTATGACATGGCGTGAACGCAGCATTTGACGCTGAGCCAGGGGTGTCCAATCCTGGTCCTGGAGGGTGAACGCCCTGCAGAGATTAGTGCCAACCTGCCCCAACACACCTGTCTGGAAGTTTCTAGTAATCCTGGAGACCCTGATAATTTGTACCCCTGCCCTAATCTATCTAACACAGTGGTTACCTGTTTCTCCATCATGGCCTTCTCATACTCAGCCTGAACTACATCCAGCTCTGCTTGCTTAGCATCCAGTTCTGCCTGGGCTTTCTGGAGGTCCACATTAGCTATGGTCAGCCTGTTCTCCTGCACTGCCAGATTAGCCTGAGGGTGATGGAGAAAAAGAGAGTTGTGAATGATCCTGCTCCTGAAAAACTGCAGATTACAGCAAGGATTTCTAATAGGAAACAAGAAATCATTTTCCACTGAACAAAACCCCAAATGTTTTTTTGTGTTGTTTTTTTTTTTCTTTTTTTTTTTTCACAGTTGCATATAGCATTTGTCAAAAATGGTCACACTATGGAGCCCTGAGTGTTTTTTTTTGTTGTTGTTTTTTTTAATGCTTTTACATTTAAGAGCAAGATGTTGACTTTTGCCTTAAAATCAGTTTATGAATCCAAATTGCATCTACACGTTAAAATACATTTTTTTTCTGTAATGTATAAACTAAGAATTGAACGTTGAACCTGTTTTTCTTTTATAAATTTCAGTATGCATTAAGATAAACCTTTAAAACATAATGATCATAATTAGGGATTCTGCGTACTTGTGCACATGTACATCTGAAAAGTTTGGCATTAAGTTGATTTTTAAAAGTTACTTGCTATTATAAAAAAATACATGCACATATCTGCTAAAGGTTGTCAAGTTGAACTACGAGTATACTATTAAAGCTAACAAAATGAACTAGCAGCAACTAAAAGTGGGATTTTCTTTGGTCATTTACAAGTGAGCATCTGAGGCTTCAAGCAACTGATTGAAATTAATCTATTATATCAAAAGATGACAAAATAATAAATGATGACCAAAAGCATGTAAAGAATAATCAAATAATAATAATAGCAATTCATAAACTAAACCATAGATTTGACAGTTTAAATTATGGCCTGTTAGTAAAAAACAAAACAAACAAAAAAAACTGATAACTTGACAGGGTTGCATCATGTGAAAAAACATCAAGTGATCTCACCTTCAAAGGAAGCACTTCTTTATTGATAGAGAAGAAAGCAGCCATTGCTTTGGTCCAGGAGCAAAGACCTGCAACATTGCCGCACACCCTCTTGGCTGTTTCTATGTTATAGTCTAACATGTCAAAGTACGGAGAGAGGAGCTCCACCACCTCCTCATTGATGGTGTCTTTGGGGAATTGCTGCAGGACAAAACAAAAGCTGGAGTAAAACAATACTGTACAAAATACGTTACATATTTGAAACTCTTGAAAATGAAAATATTATTTGATATTTGTTGCTCAGGCTCCTGTAAAGTTGTGAGAAGATACAGATCATGCATGGAACCTTATCGTAAAATCAAACAGACAGCCTTTAAAATACGTTCTAAGATATATCAGTATACTATACTGTATGTGTGTAAGATATTGTATTGATTAGCTGTCAGAGCTGAACTTGTTTGTGCCAATATTTTAACTGAGGCTTTTCTGTGGACTAAAAAACTAATTAGTTGATCCATCTGTTGGCTTTTGAAATTAGGTTAAAGCCAAAAATCAAATACTGGTACTACTAATGTACTGCTGGTACAGTGTACTTGTAGTTGCCCACCACTACCATTATATACCGTCAGCAACCGTTCAGTGCTCATGTACCCACAGAGAACAGCTTCATCTCAGTCAGTCCTTCGGGAATTTGCAGCTGGCTCTTATGTAGATAGTGTTTAAACATGAGGTATAATTAGTTTTGGGTATATTAAATGGGCAATCTTTGGTCTTATTAATCTATTACTTGTTCCAGAACTAATAGATTTGGCTTAAGGGCTATATTAAGTTTCTTTATATTTACATTGAAATTAAATCCTGTACTAACTAAAGCACTGCTTTTGTACGTTTGACTGAACTGTTTGCTTGTGTTTATTTCTTATTTTACTTCTTATACTGTTATAATGGCTATTGTTGTTAATTTAAATATTATTGTTCAATAAATAATATTTTATATAAATAACATGCCGTATTTTTTGGTATTGAGAAAGAGTCCGTTAGTGATTTCGACTTCAGTGAAAGTTACATTAATACGCCATGAGATGGCAGCAAAGACTGTCTTTATGAGTGAGTGAGTCAGTCGCAAAGACTTTTATATTGAAATGGACTGAAACAAGGAAACAAGGACAGTAGCCCCTCACTGCAGAACACACGAGATCCAGGGGGTGGAGATGGGTAGGTTAACGGATATGTAAAGTGGGAGGAGTTGGATCCAGATCCAGGGGGTGGGGATGGGTAGGTTTAGATCCAGGGGGTGGAGACGAGTAGGTTTAGGGATATGTAAAGTGGGAGGAGTTGGATCTACCCCTCTGGATCTCGTGTTCTGCAGTACGGACCATCTCAACAAGGACGTTGTTTTTACTTTAAACAACATCTTACGAGACGTATCCGGCAAATGCATTGACTAGCGCTGTCATGGGAATGTCTTTAATGTTAAAAGGACAAAGACAAAGATATCGCTTTCCTCAGCGGACATTCAAACTGATTTTGTGATTATGAATATAAGATTGACCTGAAGAATATCAGCTAGATGCAGGTAATACACTCTCTCAGGCGATCTCTCTATCATAATTCTCTACATATTACAGTGAGTTTCAATGAAGCGACTCAACGTTCCTTCGTTACTGGTTCCCTTTCAAGGGAACTCACGTTGCGTCGAGAAATTGATGCTGTGGGAACGCAACGCGTGATGTCATCATGAAGCACATGTGAAATCAGTCCAATGGTGTGACGAGACGTCAGAGGCGGGTGACGTCACGACCAGGACACTATAAAGCACGCTCAAACAGTGCAACGCTAGCTTCTGTGTCTTCAGTAGCACTCTCTGTGACTCCTTTGTCTTATTTGGTGTTGTTTTGTCTATATCCCTTATTATTATTATGGCGGACAAGCAGTTTAGATCATGTGTTCATCCCTGCCCACGCTATATCACGAGTGGGGATACACACAATCTTTGTGTAGCTTGTTTGGGAGCGGAGCATGCACAGTCAGCACTCGAGGGTGCTGGCTGTGAGCACTGTGAGTTGCTTCCTTTACGGACACTCCGCTCCCGCCTGGCGCTCTTCGAGGAGGGCGCCCAGGCTCGCGTTCCCCATGGTTCGGGTTCCACTGCTGCTGAGGCACAGCGGCGATCTAGATCATGGGGATCGCAAATGGATCTAGCAGAGGGGTTTGAAATGGGCCCAGCCTTATCTCAGCCCTCACCTGATAGATCCAGTGCTTTTTCTCAGTGTTTGGAAGCACGCTTTGCGGTTCCTTCCACACTGGTTGAAGCACCGGTGCTCAACGTGTCCAGCTCTGAGGAGTTGGATGTGGAGAGCATCAATATGTGTGAGAGTGAGGACTCACCATCCTACTCTCCTGCATATGAGGAGTTGGTGGAGGTTGTGACTCGAGCTGTCACCAAGTTAAATATTGTATGGCCAGCAGAGAGGCAGGATGTTCGTCCGAAAAGCAAACTGGATGAACGCTTCCTGCCCTCGCGAGCACAACCTCCGTGTCGGGGCCTCCCGTTTTTTCCAGATCTCCACACCGAGGTGTCGAGATCCTGGAAGAAACCAGCCTCCTATCGAGTGCATAGTGCTCAGACCACACACTATGCATCGATAGTGGGGCTTAAAGAGCATGGTTATGGGGCGATGCCAAAAGTGGAAGAGACGCTTGCGAGTTATCTCTCCCCACAATCAGCATCGTCCCTAAAGACCCCGACGTTGCCCACCAAACCAGTTAGAGTTACATCAGCTTTGGTGGGCAAGGCATATCAAGCATCTGGTCAGGCTGCAGCATGCTTACACACTATGGGAGTGTTGCAAGCCTACCAGGCGAAATTGTTAGGAGACATTGAAGAGGGCGGGGGAATTAGTCCCGACGTAGTCGATGAGCTACGCCGGGCTGCAGATTAATCCCTCCGTGCCACCAAGGAGACGGCCAGATCTGTAGGTCGTGCTATGGCAGCCCAGGTGGCCACGGTGGTTGAACCTAAGCTCCATAAAAGATAAGGATAAGAACTTCCTTATGGACGCCCCGCTTGCGCCCCCTGGCCTCTTTGGTGACGCCGTTAATACTGTCGTCGAGAGGTTTCAGGAAGCCAGTAAGCAAGCGGCGGCGTTCCAAAAGCTCCTCCCCCATCGCTCTCATATCTCCAGGGCTGCTCAGCAACATCAACAGCAGCCCCAAACATCAAAAGCCAGCTTCTCACAACACCGTGCCGCCCAAAAGCAGAGCGTTACCATCCGCACTCCCCCTCAGAAACAAGGGGGGTCGGGGGGACTTTCTCAACCGCAGCCTTCGAGGGGTAAGACGGACCTGAGGGCCGTCATTATCGCCAAGTAGGCTGCGGGGAAGAAGTCCTGACGCTACCAGTGTCAGGACCCTGAGGGCAGCCCCCTCCGAAGAGAAATGGTTAACACCTCATCATACGGTGCCCAGTTCTCTTCGGTGCCCTCAGGGGGCCGTTCTGCCAACCCTGCCACCTCGTGCTTCAGGGCGCAGCGGTCCCCAGCGAGCAAACACCCAAGTATCCGCCCGGAAACGTAGCGGTGCTGGGATGCTCGCCCCCTCTAAGGAGGGTCTCAGAACAGTCAGTTTGGTTGCTCCCTGCCGGTGCGCCGCTTCAGGGCACCGAATTGATTGTTCAAAAAACACCAGAGGCCAGTCTCGAGAGACTGGTTCCCTTAGTAGAATATCTGACAGCGTGGAAGATACTGCCAAATATTTCTCAATGGGTCCTGCGTACAGTCGAAAAGGGTATGCCATTCAGTTTGGGTCTCGCCCACTCAGGTTTATGGGGGTCCTGCCCACCGTGGTGGGCCCCGAGCAGGCTCTGGTTATGGAACAAGAGGTAAAAACTCTGTTGGAGAAAGGAGCCATAGATTATGTACTTCCTCCCGACAGAGAGATCGGTTTCTATGGCCGTTATTTTATCGTTCCAAAGAAGGGTGGGGGGTTGCGTCCCATTTTGGATCTGCGTCAGCTGAATCAGTCTGTAATGAAGCTCAAATTCAAAATGTTAACCTTGAGACAAATCGTGTCACAGATCAGGTCCGAGGACTGGTTTGTCACAATCGATCTCAAGGACGCATACTTCCATATTTCCATCCTTCCACACCACGGGAAGTTCCTGAGGTTCACTTTCGGGGGCAAAGCTTATCAATATCGGATTCTTCCGTTCGGTCTAGCATTATCACCCCGCACTTTCACCAAATGCATGGATGCAACGTTGGCACCAGTTCGACTACAAGGCATTCGCATTCTGAACTACATCGACGATTGGTTGATATTAGCTCAGTCGCAACAGTTAGCGGTTCGGCATCGAAGATGTCGTTCTCGCTCACATGAGCAAGTTGGGGTTAAGGCTAAACGCTAAGAAGAGTGTGCTTTCTCCAGCTCAGAAGACCACTTTTCTGGGTGTGGTTTGGGACTCTGTTGTGATGCAGGTGCGTCTCTCTCCTGCTCGCATAGAATCAATCCTTTCTACCGTAAACCGAATAAAGCTAGTCCAGTCACTCACTGTGAAACAGTTTCAGAGACTGTTGGGGTTGATGGCGGCAGCGTCCAATGTCATACCTTTTGGCCTGCTGTACATGAGACCCCTGCAGTGGTGGCTCAGGACCAGGGGGTTTTCTCCGAGGGGAAATCCTTTTCGCATGATCAAGGTCACGCGGCGATGCTTACGTGCCTTGGCCATGTGGAAGAAACCCTGGTTCCTATCCCAACGGCCTGTGTTAGGAGCTCCTTGTCACAAAATGCTAACGACGGATGCTTCCCTCACAGGTTAGGAAGCGATCCTAGACGGACGCTCGACTCAAGGTCTGTGGAGCGAACACCACCTCTCCTGGCACATCAACTGCCTGGAAATGATGGCTGTTTTTCTTGCTCTCAAGAATTTCCCCCCAGACCTCAGGGGCCACCATGTTCTTGTCTGGTCAGACAACACATCGGTGGTCGCCTACATAAATCAGGGGGGTTTGTGATTGCGTCCACTTTACAAACTGGTGCACCAAATCCTCCTGTGGTCCCAGGAGAAATTGCTGTCACTCAGGGCAACATATATCCCCGGGGTCCAGAACATCGGAGCAGACGTCCTGTCGAGGCAGGGGCTGAGGCCCGGGGAATGGAGGCTCCACCCCGAGGTGGTGGAGCAAATATGGAGGGTGTTTGGCCGGGCTCAGGTGGATCTGTTTGCATCTCAAGAGACGTCTCACTGTCCACTCTGGTTCTTCCTCACGCATCCAGCTCCAGAGGAGAACTAGCCCCCTGACTAAGCCTGGTTTCTCCCAAGGTTTTTTTCTCCATTTAAACACCTATTTGCCACTTGTCTGCCACCTGATGTCACCTGATGGAGTTTGGGTTCCTTGCCGCTGTCGCCTTTGGCTTGCTTAGTTGGGGACACTTGACATTTGACTTGACATTTGATATTCAACAGTGCTTTGATCTGCCTGCATTGACACTATTCTTTAAGAGCTGCTGTGCAGCCAAATAATGTACCAGTTATCAATGTAAAGCTGCTTTGACACAATCTACATTGTAAAAAGCGCTATATAAATAAAGGTGACTTGACTTGACGTGGCTGAGGCTTCGTCTGTACGCATTTTCCCCGATCGCTCTGCTCCCGGGAGTTTTAGAGAGAGTTCGCCGGGACCAGGTCCGGCTCACCTTGATAGCCCCGCATTGGCCGGGCAGAGTGTGGTTCTCGGATCTAGTATCTCTCCTAGATGGCTCTCCTTGGGAGATTCCGATCAGGAGGGATCTCCTGTCCCAGGCAGAGGGCTCGATATTTCACCCTCGCCCAGAACTATGGAACCCGTGGGCTTGGCCTCTGAGGGGGCCCAGCTCATAGACTCTGGTCTCTCAGCTGAGGTTGTGGGTACCATCCTTCACTCTAGAGCTCCCTCCAGGAGGAAGTTATATGCTTTGAAGTGGAAACTTTTCACTTCTTGGTGCAGTGGTTGTCAGTTAGACCCAGTCATTTGTCCTGTTGGTGCGGTACTGGAATTTCTGCAGGAACGATTCACTGCAGGGTTATCTCCTTCTACCTTAAAGGTTATGTGGTGGCCATATAGGCATACCACATATCTTTGGCTGGTATGTCTCTAGGGAGAGATCCTCTTATAACTCGCTTCCTCCGTGGCACCCTGAGGCTGAGGCCTTCAGTGCGCACGAGGGTTCCGGCTTGGGATTTGGCCGTGGGATTTGGCCTTTCCCTAGCTCCTTTTGAGCCTATTGAGGATGTTCCAGTCAAGTTTTTGACTCTAAAGACGTTGTTCCTCCTGGCTATTACTTCTCTTAAAAGAATAGGAGATCTTCAAGCTCTGTCAGTTGCCCCGTCATGCTTGGAATTTGCACCTGGTATGGTGAAAGCTTTTCTTCATCCCAGACCAGGTTCCTAAGGTCCCCACCAATGTGGCTAGATCTATTGTGCCGCAAGCCTTCTGTCCTCCTCCCTTCGGGGATCCAGACCAGGAATGTAATAATCTGCTGTGCCCAGTTTGAGCATTGGATGCTTACGTTCACAGAGCTGCCCTGTGGCGTATTCAGAACAGTTGTTCATTTGTTTCGGGTCCCCTAGTAAAGGGGCTCCAGCGTCCAAGCAGAGAAAGTGCATAGTTGAGGCTATATCACTTGCTTATGAGTCGGCCGGACTACCTTCCCCTATGGCAGTTCGAGCCCACTCTACTCGAAGTATGGCGGCCTCTAAAGCTCTTCTTTCCGGAGTATCATTGCAAGATGTTTGTGATGCGGCAGGCTGGTCCTCACCGCACACATTCGTGAGGTTTTATGACCTTGACCTGAGCTCCATTCCTGGGGCTCGGGTTCTCTTTTTTTAGTTTGACGAGTCACACTAGACAGGCATTGGTCATTATGGCTGCATGGGTATTAACGTTCCCACAGCGTCAATTTCTCGACGCAACGCGAGTTCCCTTGAAAGGCAACGTCTTGGTAACGACTGTAACCTTAGTTTTCTGAAGAGTTGCCCTGCCATAATTCTGGTATGCCTGTCAGCGATTACTTCAGACACTTTGAAGCTAGCGTTGCACTGTTTGAGCATGCTTTATAGTTTCCTGGTCGTGACGTCACCCGCCTCTGACGTCTCGTCACACCATTGAACTGATTTCACATGTGCTTCATGAAGACATCACGCGTTGCGTTCCCACAGTGTCAATTTCTCGACGCAACATCTCGTTCCCTCTTCAGGGAACTAAGGTTACAGATGTAACCTAGACGTTCTAAAGTGATGTTGTAGAATTAGTAACGGAGGCTTGGGCTCAACTGTTAAACTGTCAACTTGAGATTTGAATCTGTGGTGTAAGGAAGTAGTTACTCACAAAAGAGGGTTTTTAAAGACACTCCGTTGTTGTTCTTATATATTTACACACTTGTGCTGTCAAACTGTTGTATAAACGCAATATCACACGAGTGAGTAATATAGTAATATATATATATATATATATATATATTAAGAGATATATATGTATTTTGAATAAATTATTCTGTTCTTTTAAACTTTCTATTCATCAAAGAATCCTGGGAAAAAATGTATCAGTTTCCAGAAGAAAAAAAAAAAAAAATATTAAGCAGCTCAATGGTTATCAACTTTAAAATTAATAAGAAATGTTTCTTCAGCACCAAATCAGCATTTATTTCTGAAGGATAATGTGACATTGAAGACTGGAGTAATGGCTGTTGAAAATTCAGCTTTACCATCACAGGAATAAATTTTATTCATATATAAATAGTGACATATGGAATATGTTTGCCGCCCACACATGCATATCAACAACGCGGTGTTCAGAAACTTGGCCCATTCAGTCACAGTGGATCAATAAAATGGAAACAGTGTAGATTTGGTTATTCACTAGAAGACATAATTACTGTTTCAATGGGACAGATTGCTTTGTTGTCACAATGTTGTCACAATGGGCTGATATGGATGAAAGAAGCCGTTAATACTATATTACATAGAATTCATAACAGAGAAAAGGCTTGTTTAATTGTGTAGGTGACAGAGAATGGGAAATAGTCATTAAAACCAAAATAACTGTTTTTTTAGTGCAAGAAACTTTGACTTTATATTATAAGTTATATCACCTAAGGAGGAAAAAATAAATAAAAAGACTGGTCCAGGTATCTGGTAGACTTAATACCTGTAGACTGCCCAGGAAGTTCCCAGCAGTCATGAGTTTTAGTGACTCTTGCCAGGAGGGCATGGTGCAGTTTTTCTCAGGATCAATTTTCACCGTGTTCACTCTCCTCTGGAAGAGTAACAACACACAGTCCATAATACGCATGATGAGGTGGGGCGGTCTGCCCAGTGTTCGCACCGTAGCAATGTCTGATGGCTTTATGGTCTGTTTACAGATAAACAGGGAGAGAAATACAGCATCTTGTTAGCATTCTGACATATGAACTAGTATGCAGCAGTTCTGTGCATATCTGTGTATAACTTATTCATCCGAGTGGCAGCTGTTATGGCTCATGGTTGACAAAGTTTAGCACACATCAGCTTAATGAGCAATACATGATGGATTTATATTTATGAATAAATAGAAAGATCATTTGAAGCAGTGGGAAGGAGGGGGATGGAGCAGGAAGGTGTATGTTATAGTGTTGATAGCTGAGGATGCAGTATACAGTAAATGGTAATATAAAGTGTAAAGGAGAGTGTGAATGAGAGATGATAGAAAGGGAAGTGGTAAAGAGAGGTGTGATGAAACACTGAAAGGGAGAAATAAGGATGGGAAAATGCAGATGACAGATGTGAAAGGTACAAAGGAGCATGGTTTGCACTTTATGGAAAATAATGGCATGTTTTATGTTTAATATTAAGGGGGGAGTGGTTAATTTTGCATGTTTACATCTGATAATGGACACAATGACATGATGGCTTATGAAGTCGATGAAAAATTAATATTCAGAATGGACAGAAAGCTAAACAATGTTTTTTTTTTTTTTTTTTTTCTGTAGTGCTCATAAAAAGTGATAAATTATAGTCAAACACATAGGTTCTAGAAGATCTATTTAAACATTTTTACACAGTGTTCTTAAATAGAAACCAACAGTAATAAAAAAAAGGCAAAATTCTCATTCCTATTTTATTTGTATTTGTAAATTATAGGTTTTGTAAAAATGTATTTGATTAAACATACACTGCCATTCAAAAGGTAGGGGTCAGTAAAAATGTTTAATGATTTTGAAAGAAGTCACCTAAGGTGCATTTATTTGATCAAAAATATGGTAAAACAGTAATATTGTATAATATTATTACAATTTAAAATAACTGTTTTCTATCATAATATATTTTAAAATGTAATTTATTCCAGTCATGGCAAACCTACATTTTCAGTAGCCATTAATCCAGTCTTCAATGTCACATGATCCCTCAAAAATCATTCTGATATGTTGGTTTGGATTATCAGTGTTGAAAAACACTGTGCTGAGGAATCCATGATGCTCTTTTTTTCAGTAATCTTTAGTTTATATACAAATATATTTTGTAACATTATAAACGTCTTTACTGTCACTTTTGATCAAGTTAATGCATCCTTGCTGAATACAAGTATTAATTTAATGGCAGTGTAGCTGTTAGTATGATGTCTTTATTAGTATTATTTTCAATATATGCTATATGCCACAAACAATTTTTGTTAATCTTTCTAACAAACTCTACAGTGTGTTGTCAGTTTGGAAGTGAGTGAGATGTCGCTTTTGATCCCTTCCTCATTCTCTCCCCTCTCTCCCTTCACACCCTCCAACCTCTCCTGAGCTTCCAAAAAGAGTGCTAAAAACAAAAAGAGGTGGGGGTGGGGGGTGTTCATGAACCTTAAAAGCTTTCAGAAACTCACTGAAGACAACGTAGGACAGTGTTTCTTAACTGTGGGTGGCTGGATGAATAATTCAAAATGTATAAAATATCTGATTAGAATATTACGCCAGTAAGTACAGTAATATTGTAACATATTACATATAAGCTATATTATTTATAAGCTATAGTAGTAATTTAAATGTATTGTAGCTATTATTTTAGTAACACTGCAACTACACTAAAAATGCTCTGCACTATCGAGAACATCTAGAAATGTACACAAGAAAAAAGGAAAGAGTCCCAAGAATGATGGGATACATTATGGACAGATACATGGGAAGGACAGAGTGGGCAGGTGGTGGAGGGAAGAGGTGGGGTATGTGTTTGGGTGGTTGTATGATTGAGTGGGTGTGTGGGGTTGGTTAGAGGTGGCTGCTGTCAGACCCCTGCTTGCTACGAGACCACCTACAGCAACCCTGCCATCACACGGTCTATTTTTACACCCTCATAGGCAGCATGTAATTACGCAGAAGCTGCAGGCACCGAAATGCCCCACGAACATCGCACTCCTCTCATTCTCTCCTCTCCTATGCTACCGTGTAATCGCTCCATATTGTTCCTGACCTGCAGTGCTGCCTCAGCCTCTTCCAGAGCAGGCCTGGCTGCCTCCAACTTCTCTTCAGCGATGGCCTTGTCTGCAGAGATGCTGTCAACTATGGCCTGTGCTTTATCTTTGACCTTTTGAACTTCAACTTTGACCTTTTCAGCAGCCTGAGCCTTCACTGTCACCTCCTTCAACACCTGAAACAAAAATGAGAAAACGCTAATATTGTAATATCTGTAGCATTTCATGCTATAATTCGGAGTCTGAGGTTATTAATTTATCATCCTAATGTTTCAAAGCTCAGTATTGATCTTTAGTTAGCCTGTGACTGGCAGGCAAGTCCTAGACTGAATGGATGGATGCAGCATGACGGATTTCATGTAGAATACGTACAATGAAATGTATTTTTCTAGTCCTTTTACAGAAAAATGTTTCTTGGTTTACTATAACATACATAAAGTTAAAGTATAAAATGGAGGCAACATTTCTTTTGTATTGTAACATACATCAGAGTGCAATTAAAGGGTTAGTTCACTCAAAAATGAAATTTCTGTCATTAAGTACTCACCCTCATTCCAAACTTGTAAGACCTTCGTTCATCTTCGGAACACAAATTAAGATATTTTTAATGATTTTTTTTTTATCCTCAAAAGAAAGCAATGAAATGACCACATTCAAGGTCCAGAAAAGTAGTAAAAACATTGTTAAAATAGTCAAAGTGACTACAGTGGTTCAACCTTAATGTTATGAAGCGACAAGAATACTTTTTGTGCACAAAAACAAAATAAAAATAACAACTTTATTTATACCTTGAATGTGGTAATTTCGTTGCTTTCAATTAAGGATAAAAATTTTTAAAAAAAATCATCAAAAATATCTTAATTTGTGTTCCGAAGATGAACGAAGGTCTTACAGGTTTGGAACGACATGAGGGTGAGTACTTAATGACAGAAATTTCATTTTTGGTGAACTAACCCTTCAAAAAAGAAAAGAAAAAAAAAATGTAGGAAGGGGACTTGTTTCTATGCACTGATTGTAGCATTTTGAAATCTAGGCATTGCACTCAAATGATTGAGAGCTTGAAGGCACATGGTTTAAGCGCACTCAATAACAGGAGAAGTCCAGCATGTTCAGAGAAGTCTGTTGTTTTCACCAGAAGGTCCAGCTATGATATTTTGGTTAAATATTATGAGGTCAAAACATTTTTTAAAAATGAAATGATGAATTTTCAGACTGCTTGCACTGCGGCGGTTCACGAGACAACTAACGCGAAAACGGACTTCTTTCACATCAATGGAAAGCATATTTACACTGTCTGAATTGTTCACTATCCTCTATATAGTGCACTATGTGCCATTCACCATATAGAAACTAGTAAATGTGTGAACAAATGATCGATTTCAGCTGCAGCTTCAGCGTCTGTTTATAGTGTAGGAGGGGCCGGGACTTCAGATTCTAGGGAGCATTTGATTAGACAGAAGATTTGATGAGAATCTGAAGTGTGCGGTGATGTCATGAAAATCTGTGATCCATTTTAGCGGAAGTGAGAGACTGTAAGTTTTGAATGCTTATATCTCCTAAATGCGAATTTTGTCAATGTTTTGGAACACACCAGCTTATTCATAAACTTAAGGCTAACATATTAATACTAAAAGCTAAAAAACTTACATTTTGATTTTAGGGGGACTTTAATGGCAGTTTATACAAGGTGAGAAATCTATGATTGTATCAGTTACTGCAATAATCGGTAATGCAACAACTATGTAAGACTTACAGAAATACTCAAATAACTGGGGCCATTGATTGATTAAAAATCAGCATCTTGTACCACGAGAGACATTGTTTTAAAGAGTATTTCAAATTAAAAACAGACTGACTTTTAAAAACATGTTTGGATTGGATTTTACTGCCTCTAGTGGTCATTTCAGCTAGAAACTGTAGTTAAATGTATGTACAGCATATGTTTTGCAGAAATGTACTCTCCAGAATAGTTTGGTTAGATTTTTTAGGTGTGTTTCATTAGGGATGGAGTTAAACTCTGCAGGACAGTGGCCCTCCAGTACCGGAGTTTCCCCATCCCTGATCCAACCTGGTAGGACTTGTACTCTCAAGATGAGCGTGCAGTCAATCTGCACAAGATGACCTGCACAATAGGTTAGTTGTAAATAACTACAGGCCCATTATTTCTTTTAGGGACAAATGTCCTCTTCCTCGACTTGCCCACAGGACAAAAACATGTCGATATCTCAGTAATAAACTGTTGTACTCTGTCCCTATACAACAAACCAAGAAGTGCAATATCGCCTGAAAATTTCATTTTTGGAATGATGACTCAAGCAATCAATCAAGTATAGAGTGAAGTGGAGAGGGAGCTGACACAGCCCTGAGGGGCCTCTGTACAAATTGACCTTGGCTTTGAGAGAGTTTTGCTGACCTTTACCATCTAACTATGGTTAGAAATGATTAATACCGTTTTAAAATAGAATGAATTGGAAATTATACATTTGGGGAGACAATTGTCTGGGTCTGGGGAGACAATTATCAACAAATACACACAGATGCTTTCTACATGCTTATTTACCATATCAGCCTTCTCATTGGCTATCTGAAGTTCTTTCTCCTTCACCTCCAGCTCTTTGCTGAGGGCAGCAACAGACTCAGAGGCCTCCTTGAGTTTCTGGAGGCCGGTGTTCATCCTAAGGAAACAATACACTTGGATATGAAAATCTATGATACATGATTCCAGACTCCACATCACTTTTTACAGAGAGTCAGGGGGGAATCCACCATGAATGAATTTTGCCTGCTGATAATGCTGTTTATTTGCACACACTGTTTGAGTTATTTTAGCTCACGGTTCACTAAATGAATTATGCAAATCTGGAAACAATACAAAAGCACCCACAAAATCTTTCAGTAGGTTGTGGAGGATGCAGCAGATTACTGCAACATGGCGTATTTTGCGGGCATTTTACAATATCACTCCACAGCATCCAATCTGTCATCTCCTTTCCATGGTCAATGATACTACAGTAATTATGCAAGGCAAATGAGTTTTTGAATAAGGTAGATTTTCATAGTTTAATTTACATAGAAAGGTGCCACGTTTGGACTTAAAGGATTAACAACGACATTATTCAAATACACAAAATGCAGCACTATTTCAACAGCAGGTTTAGCTTCTGGTTAAAATAACATGCAAGTTTTTTTAACTGAAATACAGTGCACAAAATTGATGTGTCAGGGCATGATACAATATGTTTATAGCTTTTATATAGATCACTATATATTATTTTCTATATATTTATTTTCCTTATTAATTTAAGCTCTTGTTTTCTAGTTTTGATGATACTGACCTTTCGGCGAGAGTCTGAACCTCTGAGTGCTTCTCTTTGTAGATGGTTTTGTAGTCGTGGATAAAGGACAGGTAGGATTTGGGTGTGACATGTGTGGAACGTCGGTACCGCTGAAAATAATCTGCACACTTTTCTGCCACCCCATCCTGAAAAGAGCCCATGCACTGAACCACTTCCCCCTTTACCTCAGGAGTGCAGTCTATGTCATACATGGACAGGAAGTGTTCTGACACTGAGGAAAAAATAAACAAAAAACCATTTTGTATTATTTCTTTGCACAATACATAAGCTGTTTATCTAGCAATGGCCACAATCACATTCATTTTGCAACGACTGATTGCTGTGATGCTTTTCTTGATTGTCTTTCAATACATTTAAATTATTGCTTGACTCTCTGGTACATTAACCCTCCTGTTCCAACAGAGCAGAAGAGCTGTTTTCTAAAATATATTTGATTGAAATTGTTTGTGGAACATTTTGTGCTATTCCTAAATTACTTGATTTCTGTCTGTGTTAAAATGTAGGCACACAAATGTACTTGGACAATAAATCATGGTGGCTATTTTCAGATTATAAGCATTATAAGACCTTGGTTTAAGTGTTGATTTTTACAGGTAATCTGGGGTTTAGACCTTGTTAAAAGATGCTGGGTCTTCATTGTCAGTCATTCAAAAGTAGTCATGTATTCTGATTTTTTTAATATACCATTCACTTGTTTAATATCAGTCACTTCGAATTTACAGCAATAGGTTAAAAAAAAATCTCTGGAACTGATTACCCATGAAGCAAAGGGGTCAAATTGGGCCAAAACTATTTGGAACAGAGGGAAAATATTGGCAGTTCATCAATCCAATCCATCCATTTTCTGTATGCTCCATTCTAGTTTTTGTTTGATTCAGCACAAAATGTGCTGCACTCCCTCATAGACATGAGATATTTTTGATTAGGGCATCAAAATCACCACCAGATTTTAGGGACCCCTTGGGTATATTGGACCTCCTTGGGTCTGACCTTTCAAATTACTGACCTGCGATCAGAGCATCTTTGGGCCAGCGACTAAACCAGTCCATGGTGCATCCTGAAATAAGAGCCGGAAACTTCAAAGCTCGATTACGGAACCTCTCCCCAACTGGAGAGAAGCACAGAACCACGTGAAGGTTCTGCCTCACTCTGCTCATAAAATAATCATGTAGGTTTTCATTCGTGGGCGGTCGCCGTGGAAACTCTCGCTTCATGACTGGAATGAGGTCACTAATAATCTCGTCGATCTCATCTCGAGCAAACAGATTGGACACCTGTGGCAGAGAGAATAGTTCACACCTCATTAGATTAAACCTAGCCCTGGTTTCTCTGGGAATTTACAACAAATGTACAATTTTGACATAATGACACACCTGAGGGGACAAAATTACTCCTTCTAGAGAGGGAAGAAGATGTTTTAAATGTTTTTAGTCGTTCTCTGAATCACTTAAGGGAGAGTTCATCCAAAAAAAAAAAAAAAAAAAAAAAAAATATATATATATATATATATATATATATATATATATATATATATCATTTACTCATACTTGTATCATTCCAAACCTGCCTGACTTTGTGGACCACAAAAGGAGACATTCTGAAGACAGCGCTCTCTTACAATAAAAGCATGTTGCATATTTTCGCTATGTCTGAATATGTTTAAGACTGAATGAGATTTGATGTTGGTTTGTTCTTCACACAAATCTACCACATGCCATCAGAAGACTTATGTTAAATTCAGCGGTCCCACTTTATATTAAGTGGCCTTAACTACTATGTACTTACATTTAAATTAATCATTTGATACAATGCACTTATTGTGTACATACATGTTTTTACATTGTACTTATATTTTAAAAAAACACCTGCATGTAATTACATCTGTAATTAATTTCTGTAATTACATTTATAATTACACTGTTGACCCATCCCTTACACCTTACCCCTACCCTTAAACCTACCCATACCACCAAAGCTTTCCCTAACCTTACCCGTATCCCACCTCAACAGCAGCAAAAGTGTTTTGCAATTCAATATGAACCCAATAAGTACATTGTACTTATTTTTTGATGTAAGTACATAGTAGTTAAGGCCACTTAATATGAAGTGGGATTAATTCAGCTCAGGCTCATTAGTATACGTACCCGTGTCAACATTTTTGAAAAATGCAAAATATGTTGTGTCGTGCACGTTTCGCAACAGTTTCAAAGTGAAATGTCCAGTGAGTGGTGCTAAAAACGTGTTTAGTTTTTTCCAGAACAGATGAACGTGAATATGACAAAGTTTTATTATGTTGGAGTTTGTTACGGTGGCCGAGAGAGCTCAACGCGCTGCAACTGAAGAAAACACATGCAAATAGAACAAACATCAGCAAATAAAGAAAACATCTTCATCAGTTTGACAACACATGTGCTGCAAAAGTTCACAACACATGCAAATAAAATTTGCCCCGCAATAATTTATAGCGCATCACGCATAACCGACGTGCTGTAATAAGATTAGCTAACTCCTCATTTAAAAAAACAACTTGTTTAACACCTACATCTCTTCTCATTTTTTTTCACTACATATGGGCCACAAGAAATTAAGGTTAAATAGTTGTTGAAGTAGAGCTCTCATCGCTGAGTTTTTAATTTCACTTTCTGAAGTGAATAATTGACTGGGATTTGAGACATAAAATCAAGTAAATTATTAAAAAAAATATTATTTATTATTAATAATTTATTAATAATATTTTTTTACGCAAAATAATACCCCCCCAAATCGTTTGTCCTTGCGCCAGGACTGGCACAGACCACAATGAAAATGTTACAAGGGAACACCAACAAGTGATGAACCTGGCTGGGACCGCTTATTGTTCAATGTTTACTCTTCAGTGGTGTGCACCTGAAAGGTGAGTTTTGTTTATCTTAACATCCTGATCGTATGTGCATTATGAGCAGGCCTATTTGCAGCACGTTTCTGTATTTGGATGTGTTGTGAACTTTTGCAGCGCGTTTCTGTATTTGGATGTGTTGTGAACTTTTGCAGCGCGTTTCTGTATTTGGATGTGTTTTGAACTTTTGCAGCACGTTTCTGTATTTGGATGTGTTGTGAACTTTTTCAGCGCGTTTCTGTATTTGCTTGTATTGTGAACTTTTGCAGCGCGTTTCTGTATTTGGTTGTGTTGTGAACTTTTGCAGCGCGTTTCTGTATTTGGATGTGTTGTGAACTTTTGCAGCGCGTTTCTGTATTTGGTTGTGTTGTGAACTTTTGCAGCGCGTTTCTGTATTTGGTTGTGTTGTGAACTTTTGCAGCGCGTTTCTGTATTTGGATGTGTTGTGAACTTTTGCAGCGCGTTTCTGTATTTGGATGTGTTGTGAACTTTTGCAGCGCGTTTCTGTATTTGGATGTGTTGTGAACTTTTGCAGCGCGTTTCTGTATTTGCTTGTGTTGTGAACTTTTGCAGCGCGTTTCTGTATTTGCTTGTGTTGTGAACTTTTGCAGCGCGTTTCTGTATTTGCTTGTGTTGTGAACTTTTGCAGCGCGTTTCTGTATTTGCTTGTGTTAATAATAATAATAATAACCTTTATTTTCTATAGCGCCTTTAAATGTACATCTCAAAGCGCTCAAAGATACACCACACAATATAAAGATTAAAGTTAAAACGACAAAATAAACTATAAAATAAGCACAATTAAAAATTACAATTATTCAATTAAAAGCTACCCTAAAAAAATGAGTTTTAAGCTGAGATTTAAAAATGCCAAGAGATTTAGCTTGCCTTATCTCAATTGGTAAAGAATTCCAAAGTTTTGGAGCTAGTGAAGAAAAAGCCCTATCTCCCATCAATCTTAAACGAGTTAAGGGAACAGTTAAAAAGACCAGTTTCAGAAGAACGAAGGTCACGGGTTGGAGTATAGGGAATTAAAAGCTCGGTCAAATATTGAGGTGCCAACCCATGTAAGGCCTTGTAGGTAAGCATCAAAATTTTAAAGTCAACCCTGAACCTAACGGGGAGCCAATGCAAGGACTCCAAAACGGGAGTAATATGATCTCTTATCTTAGTTCTAGTAAGGATTCTAGCAGCCGAATTTTGCACTACCTGCAATTTGTTTAAGGTAGCTTTTGACACCCCAGCCAACAAGGCATTACAGTAATCAATACGGGAAAACACAAAAGTGTTGATCAGTCTCTCAGCAACAGTAAACAACAGCATTGGACGCAATCTGGCAATATTTCTAAGATGGAAGAAAGAAGTTTTAACAGTATTTTGGATATGTGGCTCAAATGTTAAATTGTCATCAAAAATTACCCCTAGATTCCTCAATTTTGTTTGAAACTCCACATCTGAACCATCAAGTGTTAGATTGACCCGACCCAGCTTTGCGTAGTTGGTGGGGTGAACCAACGAGCATAATCTCAGTCTTTTCACTGTTAAGACAAAGAAAATTTTCTGTCATCCATTCTTTCATCTTAGAAATACATTCAGAAAGAAAATCAACAGGCACAGTTTCATTAGGTTTAAAATGAATGTAGATCTGTGTATCATCTGCATAAAAATGAAATTTTAGACCAAGTGATCTCAAAAGCTGGCCAAGAGGGAAAACATAAATATTAAAAAGCAGAGGGCCCAAAATTGATCCCTGAGGCACTCCAGATTGCACAACATTAACCTCAGATCTAAATCCACCCATGGCAACAAACTGCTTCCGATCATTGAGGTAGGACTTAAACCAATTAAGAACAGTATCAGAGACTCCAAAAACAGTTTCAAGACGAGTAATTAAAACTAAATGATCAACAGTGTCAAAAGCGGCACTGAGATCAAGAAGGATCAAAACTGAAAGACAGCCTGAATCTGAAGCAATTAACAAGTCATTGGTAACCCTAACCAGAGCTGTTTCTGTACTATGGAATTTACGAAAGCCAGATTGCAAAGGCTCAAAGAGATTGTTCTCAGTTAAATGAGAAATTAACTGAGTAGCAACAACTCGCTCCAAAAGTTTAGCAAGAAAGGAGAGATTAGATATAGGACGGAAATTAGCAAGGTTCTCATAGTCAGTATTTGTCTTTTTAGGTACCGGGGTAATCGCAGCCGTTTTAAAAGCTGTTGGGACAACCCCAGTACACAAAGAGTCATTTATAATGCTCAGAACAATGGGACACAGAGAAACAAAACATGACTGAAACAGACCAGTCGGTATGGGATCTAGTAAAGAAGTGGCTGCTTTCATTTTAGAGACCTCTGCTAAAAGAGAATATGTGTCAAGTGTACAAAATTTTGAAAAAATAGTACCAGAATAACAAGGAATAAAAACAGCAGAAGAAGACAATGAAGCAGAAGCACAAAAACCTCTACGAACATTTTCAACCTTAGTGCCAAAGAAACCAAAGAAATCCAAGAACTTATTACAGAGATGATCAGAAGCAGTAACATGAGAGACAGTTTTACGATTCAGCAATTTGTTAATAGAATTAAAAAGTTGTCTTGAATTTCCTTGATTGTCATTAATCATTTTATAAAAATAATCAGATCTGGCAGAAACAATTCCAGCCTTATATTCTTGTAAGCAGTCTTTCCATGTTTGATGATGAACAGTCAGACCTGAGAGACGCCACCTATGCTCCATTTTACGGCAAGATGTCTTCATCATACGCAAATCCTCATTATACCAAGGAGCAGGACGTACAAATGAAACAGAGCGTGACTTTTGAGGAGCAAATAAGTCCAGGCCAGATAAGAGAACAGAATTTAAAAAGAGAACAGTCTCTAGAGGATCAGATGGAGAGAAACTACTTAATGAAGAGTCAATAAAAACAGAAGTCAGAAGGGTCAACTGATCTCCATTTCCGGTATGTCAAGATACGAGAGGAGGCAGTGTTGGCAACAGGTATGTGCATATCAAAAAAGATTGCCAGATGATCAGACAACCCTAAATCAATAGTAGACAACTGAGACACAAAAGATCCATTAGATATCACAAGGTCTAAAATATGTCCTTTGTTATGTGTAGTACAGTCAACAGACTGATTCAAACCAAAGCACTCCAGCAAAGATAAAAAGTCCTTTGTTAATGCAGAAACTTTTTTGTCCATCTGGATGTTAAAATCCCCCCAAAAAAGAGTTCTCTCAAATTTGAGGCACAGATACGACAGCAGATCCGCAAACTCTGATAAAAAGTCTTTATTTGCTTTAGGAGGCCGGTAGACTGTAGCTATGGCAGTTGAGTGACACTCAGAAACAGTTAAAACGAGACATTCGAACGAAGAAAACAGAGGAACAGTTACAGGTCTTAGATTGTATTGCTGGTTGTACAATACAATAATGCCACCACCTCTACCAGTGGATCGCGGGAGATGGAATAACCCGTAGCCAGCAGGAGTAAGTTCATTAAAAAGAAGACCGTCCGATTGTTTGTGCCATGTTTCGACTAGACTTAAAAGGTCGAGTTTTTCTTCCAAAATGATGTCAGATATAGTCACAGCTTTGTTGTTGACAGAGCGAGCATTAAAAAATGCCGATTTCAACAGGCGCGGGGACTCTTTGTATGTGAGCGCAGACAAGTTGTTATAGTTAATCCCAGCAGGTTTATACACCAGCCTTTGGGGTTTACGAAGAAATGCAGGATAAGAAACAGCATCAGATGATGAACATATAAAACTGCGCCTTGAGGAGCGATGTAAGTAGCGCTTACGCCGGAGTATACCAACATCACCACAGTTAGCATAGGTATCATGTGCCAAATAATAGTTCCGTTTCAATTTCAACAGTTGGCAAGCAGTGTACCTCAGTGCCATGCAGGAGGAATCCACACTAATAGCAGCCTCGCAGAAGTGTAAGTCCTGAGCAGGGCAACAGGAGAGTTGGTTCCAGCAGCAGACGTTCAGAATTAGTAACAATAAACCAAGGGGTAAAACGTAATCCCACATCGCAGTACAATAAAACAAAAAATTCTTCAATCTTCAGATGCTCCAAAACTGTTGTCTGATAATTAAAACAAACAAACAAAGCGGGAGAAAGGAGCGGCAGCCACAACGCGCCAGCGTTTCCCTTCAAACCGGAAGGTTGTGAACTTTTGCAGTGCGTTTCTATATTTGCATGTGTTGTGAACTTTTGCAGCGCGTTTCTGTATTTGCTTGTGTTGTGAACTTTTGCAGCGCGTTTCTGTATTTGCTTGTGTTGTGAACTTTTGCAGCGCATTTCTGTATTTGGATGTGTTGTGAACTTTTGCAGCGCATTTCTGTATTTGGATGTGTTGTGAACTTTTGCAGCGCATTTCTGTATTTGCTTGTGTTGTGAACTATTGCAGCGCGTTTCTGTATTTGCATGTGTTGTGAACTTTTGCACTATGGTAAAAAGTGTTTTGAGGTCATAACATTATTGTGCAAGGAGCCGCGTGAAAACAAATCTTTATTAATCCATAATCTGGCCCTGTAATCATAATTGTGTGTAAAAACGATTAAAAGTGTTTGCTGTTTCACTGCCTCTAGTGTTCATTTCTGTTAGAAACTGCAGTGATATGTATGTATTGGTACGTATTTTGCGTTTTGCAAAAATGTTGACACAGGTACGTTTTTCCAATGAGCCTGTGTTGGTTAAATTGGTAGCCCCTGGTTACTATGTAGCAATACATGGCAAGGAGCAGCCTGAACATTCTTCAAAACGCCTCATTTTGTGTTCCACAGAAGAAATAATGTATTATGGATTCAGAGAGTGAGTAAATGATCGCAGAATTTTTATTATGTAGTAAATTGTTCCTTTAAGGTGATAATATTCATTGGAAATTAATTCATTGAAATGATCAAACATAAAACATTGCCTCAAATTAATTCTCTGTGAAGCATTTGGGGTACATTAGAGTTAGGATCTTCCAGGTGGTGGTAAGCATTTACTTGGGTTGATCACTGTAAGTCAAGTGTTTTTTTTGTATTTGGATCCCACAATGCAATAAACAAATCATGGGTGCACACCAACTACACTTCATGGGTTCACATGTTCATGTAATCAGATGCATATTTGGTGTGCTGTCCGAGGGGAGGGCTCTGCGCTCAAACCCAGAGTACTCCCCCATCCTTGACTGGGATAGAAACAAGCCACGAGTGAGGACTTGGGGTGACAGAAGGATGCAACAAAGCTGTCACTGGACAGAGGCGAGGGACAGCTGAATATACAGGCCTCTCTTGCACTGATTTGTTGGATTACCTGAACGTGCTCCTTTAACTTTGTTAAATTGTTAAACTAATCATACAATTACAATGTGGTTCAAAAATCTAAAACCACTATAGATAAATTAGCAAAATACAAAATAGGAGCACTTTAATTATTTTTTATTAAAATATTAATATTATAATCATTATAATTTGAGTGAAACGTTGGACTGGTAATTGATTTCATGAAAATGTTCTCCTTTTACTTGATTAGCAGCATCACCTGAACTATTCCAGTATGATTTAAGAATGTTCCAAGAAGAATTTTGTGCTTTTTTTTTTTTTAACAAAGAAGTTAACATGTATTAAATAGTAATTAAATTAGGAATTTTTTTTTTTTTTTTTTTTTTTCCCTTTGTTTTATATTTTCAGAAACACTAAAAACTCAGTTTATTTTCAGGTTTAAATTACATTTTGAATCCCAGATTTGCAATGTGGTCTGAAACTCCTCCACTGTATAAGACAATGTTATTTTATTAGAACAGTCTACAACAGTTTGTCAGGAGACAAAAAGCTCTCAGAAGGACTACAAATGGATTAGAGCATGACTGGAACCAGGCAATATTTCACTTAAGTTTGGCCACACAGTCCTCCTGCTGCATGACAGAGTACCACACTCTCAGTCTCACGGAAATACAGCAATTACCATGAGATAAAAAAGCTGGAGTCTGTCTAGTCATGTCTCTTAAAGACTTATCTTGCTGTTCTGCTCCCTTTTCAGAATCTTGGATAATAACTTGAACTAAAATCCATTTGTTATTGCATCTGTCTTCCGCATTGACATCCCAGTCTCGCCTCATCAGTTTCCCAACTAAACCCCGAGATCCTCAGTATAACTGAGGGCTTGTGTGTTTCATTAATATTCTTGAGCAGGGCCATCTCTCCCCGGGTCCTTGAGTGCTCTTCTCCTCTGCAGTCAATTCTCTTTATGTACTTAACAGCCTGATTAATGAAATAACAACCTTCACCAAATCTGGCTGACCAAAAACCTTTCTAAGACTTTATGACAGTTTTAAAAACCCCAAGAGGGGCACCCTGCGGTTGAATTATAGCCAATTATTCTCATACTTATTTATATATATTTATTCAGCGATGGTGAGAAAGACACATTGGAGCATAGTGTTAATTAAACACATTTAGTCATTTGTAAAGCTCTTTATTCTTCCTAGTGCTTATTCTCTTACTGTCTTCCCTGTGGCTACCTACTTTTCTCTCTCTTTCATATAGGTCGATATGGAATCTTTTCCCACAGATCTCTGCAAAATGTTCTGCAGATTTCCACAGAATTTCTTTCAGTACATTCTACACATTTCCTACCCCTTGCGTTTTTGTATATGAAATATTATGCAAATTTGATTATGCTTTTAGCTACCATAAAAACACATCCTTAAATGAAACACATCTTAACCATGTTTTAATCCATTCCGAAGAGTTATTACGCACATATCCCATCCTAAATCAGCACAGACAACACACTCTGCATGACCTGTAATAATGCATACGAGATAGCAAAATATGAAATATGAAACCATATGAAAACGTACAACTTTTATAAGTTTTTCCCCTATAAATAAGATAGCTAGGTTTAGGACTTTGGTTACGTTTAGGTTTACTGTAGGCCAACCCATTTTTTTGCCTATGACTTCTCATATATTATGTTCTGCACTGTAAAAAATGATTGTGATTTTAACAGTAAAAGATTGTAAAAATGCTACGGTGAAAAACTGTTAATTGGTTTACAGAAAGTTTCCGTACTATATACGGTGAATAACTGTAATAGATCTAACCATACATTTAATGTAATTTTACAGTAAAATACCATTAAATTTACAGTTTTGACCAGCGTCAGTTACGTCCCTTCAACTCCATTCACAAATCCTCTCCCATGGCCTCATGGGATAGTAAAGTGTCCATCGTATGCGCACTTCAGAATCTTGCTAGAATTAGTAAGTCTATACTATATAGTAGTACTATATAGTAGAGTAGTATTCGATTTCGGACGCAGCGAGTGAAAAGCCGTAAATTGACATTCCCACAATTCCCTGTGTGACACTTCACATTTGATGTATTTTCGTTGAAATAACTGTTTCTTCTTAGATTTTCTAATCAGTTATGTACATTAGGGTTTAATGTTACATCTAATGTTGTTAAATTAATTTTTATTGCATTTTTAAAATTTCATTTGTGTTACCATGATGGTGTTTAGTGTCAGTGTGTGAATGACACTGTGTGCACCTTCTATATATTAGTATTGTCCTTCTCAGCTTTTGGAAAAGCTGCTTGTGACTCTCATCACCACTGTGTTTGGTGGTTGTCAGTGTATTACAAAGGTACAAAACAGATATTAGTACTTCAATAGGTTGGTAAATCAACATTATATCAGTTAATGAAATACGTTTTTTTTTTACTGTAAATTTAAGCTAAATCTGTAAAACCTAAAATGTTGCTACCATATTTTTTACAGTAATTTTTTGGCAACCACAGCTGCCAGGTTTTTTTACCGTAAATTTAACATAATTTTTTTTTACAGTGTGTAAAATAAACAGTTATGAACCGTAATTATTACAATATAAACCTTTAAATTATACGGTTTTGAACTGTAAAATAGACAGTAAACTAAGTGCTGTCCCGTAAAACCTAAAATGTACTACCATATTTTTTTACGGTAAAGTTCTGGCAACCACAGCATTTTTTACCGTAAATTTTATGGGGTTTTTTTTTTTTTGCATTGTGTCAGTTTGACCTGCAACATATTTTTGAGTTGTCGATAACCTAAAGTGTTTTTCTTGAAATTATGTGACTATTTCTCATTCAGGGTCATGAACACACCTGCAAAATTTTGACACTCTGAGGTGTTGTGGAATGTGCATATGAAATTTCTATTACGATTGTGATGTTAGGGGGTCAATTTGACTCACAAATTACATGGTTAGGCAGGTGCACAGACCTAAAATTGTGATCATAAACATCATGCCCAGTTTCACAGACATGGCTAAGATTAAGCCAGAAGTAAGCTTTAAGTAGCTTTTATAAATGTTCCTTACAAAAAAAAAAAAAAAAAACTTTACTGGTGTGCATCTTGAGACAAAACAGTGGCACTGACATATTTCAAAATCAAGACAGCTTAAACATCAATTTTAGTCTGGGACTAGGCTTAAGTCTGTGAAACCTGGCACATATGTTCTCAAGTTTACTCTGTAATGCACAAGAAATGTTAATGTTAAAGGTTTCTGTTTTTACATGATTTTTTGTTGTTGTTTTTCATAGTGTGGTTTTTGGTGAATTGAATGCAATTAAGGTCAAATTGACCTGGAATAAATTAATGATCGTACCCAGAATTTTACCCAGTGCCCAGTTTTGGCACAAGAAACCTCAACATGATCAAGTAAGTAGATTTAAAATAAAATGCTGAAAAGTATATGGCCTCAGTCTCAATCAACTTAAAGGGATAGTTCACCCAAAAATGAAAATTCTGCCATCATTTACTCACCCTCATGTCATTCCAAACCCACAAGACTTTAGTTAAACTTCGAAACACAAATTAATATATTTTTAATGAAACCTGAGAGGGTTCTGTCCCTGCACTGAAAGTACAGGTAACCAAAACATAAAAGATCCAAAAGGTTATAAAAATAAATCTATATGAACCAAGTCTATATATTAATCCAAGTCTTGCGAAGAGATTGCTTTATATGATAAAGAGATTTAATTTAGAGTTTTATTTACATCTAAACAATTATCGACACATACATATAGCACATCGCATATGGTAAACATGGAAGCTCAAACATGTATCTTGCAGGTTTGGAACAACATGGCAGTGAGTAAACGAAGACAGAAATATTCTCTTGGAACATTTTAATGAAGTGCCCTGTCTTTTTCAATAAATGTAATCTAAATAAACAGTTTGTCTATCCAACTCGTCCCTCTGTCCACCTTCAGCTCTGCAGAAGTGCAGTGCTTTCCCCTGAGGTGCGGTCATGTTAACGCAACACCTCCTCAATGCTGCTCTGTTTGTTTCAGTGTGATGGATGGTTTCCACAACAAGTGAGTGCAGCCAATGCTCTCTGGCAGGTGTCACATTGCAGGCTGCAGAGCTGCCATTTTTTCCTCTCTTTGACAAACCCATCTGTCTCTCTAATATGAAGCAATGCATCCCGGGCCTCACAGATCCCATTTATTTGTGTGTCATTACCACACAGAATGAGCTCTGTAATTTTTCAGCAGACCGGGCAACATGCTCCCTATTTTCATTATGCCACCTCAGGAAATCTGACTTATTTGCAGTGACATAAAGGTTGAGTTATAGGGGGCATATACGTTGTAACCTTGGAAACACATGTAGCTTGGCTAATTTTACCATGCGTTCTAAAAACAAAATGGAACGGCTCAGAATGGATGCTGTGGGGCTTGTGGGGAAGGGTGTTTCTATAAGCATGATGTCAGAATGTTTCTCTGACCTCTCCTGATGAAAGGACGTTGTTCATGTACTCCAGGAAGGATTCATCCTTGATCTCGTTGTCAGTGAAAATAAAGCTGACGCCTTTGCCCTGTTGTCCAGCAGTTCTGTACAAGCCCTTCAGGTCCTCCATCAGGTTGGGGGTGTTGTAGGAACTACAGAAAAACACAAGTTTAGGCATGCAAATCAGCAGTCTTTATTCCTCTGGTATCCTAAAATGAGGTTTGCAAACCCCAGGGAGTCTGTGAGTTGATAAAAATCTAAAATAG
Organism: Mylopharyngodon piceus; assembly: GCA_039654765.1. Classification (NCBI taxonomy): domain Eukaryota; kingdom Metazoa; phylum Chordata; class Actinopteri; order Cypriniformes; family Xenocyprididae; genus Mylopharyngodon; species Mylopharyngodon piceus. The sequence goes on from CM077445.1 coordinate 8,745,616, forward strand.
AACACTTAGTAAAAATATACAATTTGTTTGCCTGCATATCAACATCAAAGAATCATGAACATACAAATGTGTTGTTAAATTATCACTTAAAATTTCAAAATCTTTGTATGATTTGAAACTTTTTATAAACTCAAACTGAGTAAATCATAATCATATATCCTTTAATATTGCTATAAAGCCTAGCTCATCCTCAATTTTAGATTTGACTTCCCTTTTCTTCTTGGCATTCTTCCTGGCCTATAACTGTGTTCATTTTTCTGAACACATGAAACAAATCAAAATTCTGTTGTTTATGAATAAATACAATTTTTATTACAATTAGTATATTACACAGCATATGCTGTCAATGTCCTTAAGAAGGCCCTTTTAATTACAACATTTTTTTCAACAAGTGTTTTCTGTATAACAAGAAAATTAACTGATATGTTGCCATTTCACAACACCGTACAAAAGAGAGTTAAGGAAGTGGGTGTGAAAAGACTGCCTGGATACAGAGAATTGCGAGCAGCTTGTGTTTTGAAGGCAATAAGGTGAAATCCGTCTGTTTTCTCTGGAGACTCTCACACATAGTTTGAGATCAACACCAGATTCATTCATATTATTATCAAATATAAGCTGCAATGAAAATCTCCAAATACGAAACTGCCAAAGGCTTGCTGCTATCATCACACAGCAAACGAAGAAGAGCACTGTGGAATTACAGGTGGCTACAGGCAAAACATTCCATTCCTCAGAAAACGATTCCTTCCAAACCCCCAGAGTCAGAGATAAGCCTATATATATGTATATATATATATATATATATATATATATATATATATATATAAAGGAATCACTTGACAGATGGCTCCCTGCCTTTCTACAGACCTTAATGATTAGCAGATATTCCCACTTTCAATTTTAGTACTGAATTATCAATTGCATTGGAAGACAGAGGTCTGAATTGAAAATGTCCAGTCTCATTGTCTGAATTAGACTGAACGGTTGATTGGATGTGGGATCTTTCCTCTTTATAGTCTGCAACAGCTTAGCTAAATTGGAAAGGGGAGGCCAGAACACTCTTATACAAAGATACCATCTACTGGAGTACAACTAAACTGCATTACACAAGAAAATGTGCTTAATGTGCTTTATGACTTTTGACATTTACATAAAGGAAAACAAAAGCACTGCTATTACAGTGACGCATGTTTATTACTGTGCTATAAATGTGTTATTAACTAAGTTATTACTGTGTAATTTTAAAAAGTTCCATTGTAAGGACTGTCTAGTGAAGACAGGCTTTCTACCTGTGATGATGTAGAAATTAAAGTTTAATGCAAATTTTGCATTATCTAGTACTCAAACAATAGGACACAGATGAAATTTCATCTGTCTCCCTGAAGGGGAAAAGTGAATTTGAATAAAGAGGCTATAAATGATTGAGTATGCAAAGGTGACTCACCGAGTGAGTGTAATCTGGAAAGTCTTGTAGCCAGCGATAAAAGACGCTAGTCTTGTCAGACTCTGTTTTCCAGAACCCCCTACACCGACCAAGAGGGCATTTCCCCGAGGGGTCCTGATGATCCGAGAAATCTGTGGAAAGAGTGTGTAAGACAGAGAAGGAGAGAAAGACAGATGCCACCTCATTACCATGCAAAACGTTTATACACACACTTTACATAAAGAAACTCAGAGCACTTGTTTGTACTCTAAAGTAGAACATGTCTGGTTCCTGTAATAGATACAGAAAGTCAATTGGAATAAAAGAAATTTCTTGTGAGTGCTACATTTCTCTTTGTCTTTCATGTTAGAAGGATGCTAATAGCATATAGCAAGGTTATTATTTTCAGCAGACACAGATGAATTGTTAAAATCATTCTGTTTTTGAGCCCTGAAAACATTCTCATGATAACAAGGGCAGGATTACCAAACTGGCTAGGGTTCGGCCCTCATGATTACATGCTGTGAATGCAGAGATACAAGAAACATCAGTGTAGTAAGATACTCCATGTACCTTAACCAGATGAATCATGGCATCCCTGAAGAAAACCAAATCCATGCCTGCTCCTCTGATGCTCTCATTGTAATGACTCAAAAACATGTTCAGCCTCTCCATTAGACTATCAAAAGATTTGATAGGCTCGTATACTTTTGGCATGTCGAAATCAGTTTCCTCTGGCTCCTCACCTGTTCAGATATAAAACAACACATAAATCCTAGATTTCATTCCAATTCAAAAGAGAAACTGCCAATCAACTCTCTATTACACAGTATGTGGGTGGGTCCTTTTTAGGTATGTTCAAAGTAACTTTAAGGACGGTCAGTTAATTTGATAACCATCTTGGTTACGGCCGAGGGATGATTTTTTTTTAAAAAAAATTAAAAAATAGTAAAGAACAATGCTATTATATGTCTGGCACTTTATTAAGTACACCTGTTCAACTGCTCGTTAATGCAAGTATCTAATTAGCCAGTCATGGCAGCAACATGGCAGCAACTCAGTGCATTTAGGCATGTAGACATGGTCAAGACGATCTGCTGAAGTTCAAACTCAGCATCAGAATGGAGAAGAAAACTGATTTAAGTGACTTTGAATGTGGCATGGTTGTTGGTGCCAGACGGTTACAACCGAGGTCTGCAGAACAGCATCTCTGAATGCATAACACATCGAACCTTGAAGCAGATGGGCTACAGCAGCAGAAGACCACACCCGGTTACACTCCTGTCAGCTAAGAACAGGAACCTGAGGCTACAATTCGCATGGACTCACCAAAATTGGACAAAAGAAAATTGAAAAAGCGTTGCCTGGTCTGATGAGTCTCGATTTGTGCTGCAATGTTCAGATGATAGGTTCAGAATTTGGCATAAACAACATGAACACATGGATCTGTCCTGCCTTGTATCAACAGTTCAGTCTGGTGGTGGTAATGTAATGATGTGGGGGATATTGTGGGGGATATTTTTTGGCATACTTTGGGAACCTTAGTACCAATTGAGCATCGTTTAAACCCCACAGACTACCTGAGTATTGTTGCTGACCATGTCCATCTCCTTATGACCACAGTGTACCCATCCTTCTGATGGCTACTTCCAGCAGGATAACGCACCATGTCACAAAGCTCAAATCATTTCACACTGGTTTCTTGAACATGACAATGAGTTCACTATACTCAAATGGCCTCCACAGTCACCAGATCTTAATCCAATAGAGCACACTTTTGGGATGTGGTGGAACTGGAGATTCGCATCATGAATGTGCAGCCTGCATGATGCTATCATGTCAAAATGAATCAAAATCTCTGAGGAATGTTTCCAGCACCTTGTTGAATCTGTGCCACAAAGAATTAAGGCAGTTCTGAAGGCAAAAGGGGCTCCAACCCGGTACTACAAAGATGTACCTAATAAAGTGGCCAGTGAGTGTGCATATATAATTAACTGCCTTAATTCTTCATGGCACAGATTCAACAAGGTGCTAGAAACATTTGCTCTGGCTCTGTTCAATTAAATTAAGATTTTAGTTAATATATATATAAAAAAAGATTGTGTCATTATTTATTTATTTTTATTTTTTTGTTTGTTTTTTGTATCTATCTGATCATTACCTGTGGCCTCAGGTGCATCTCTGAGAAAGTCTACAAAGTAGGAATCCACCCCAAGATCCACCACCACTCGTTCTTCTTCCCCAAGCTCTTCTTCCACCAGCTTGGCCAGTGTGTAGTCAAACCAGGCCACATCTTCTGGGGCAGTAAACCGGTCAGCGATAACACGTTTGCATTCATGCTTCCACAGCTGTAGTAATACCTAGGCCAATATTTCATACACAATTGTGAGCAATGTATGTAGGGTTTGGTAGGGTTTCATTAAAAGAGTGCTGGAAACAATATGTTTTTTCTTGACGTTTGTTTCCATTGACAGCTCTAAAATGTCTGTATTCTTACTGTATTCATACTAAAGTACTCTGGCAGTGTTTCTGCTACTGACTTTTTAAAAGAACAATGTTTTGGCCAAGGTACACTGCCATTCAAAAGTTTGGGATCCGTAAGATGTTGAATGTTTTTTAAAAGAGGTCTCTTATGCTCACCAAGGCTGCATTTATTTGATAAAAAAAAACAAAAAAACAAAACAGTAATATTGTGAAATATTATTACAATTTAAAACAACTGATTTCTATTTTAATATATTTCAAAATGTAATTTAGTCCTATGATTAAAGCTTAATTTTCAGAAACATTACTCCAGTCTTCAATGTTACATGATCCTTTGCTCAAGAAACATGATGTTACATGATGATTTGCTCAAGAAACATTTATTATTATCAATGTTGAAAACAATTGTGTGTATATATATATATATATATATATATATATATATATATATATATATATATATTTATATATATATATTTTTTTTTTTTTTTTTTTTTTCAGGATTCTTTGATGAATAGAAAGTTCAAGAGAACAGCATTTATTTGAAATAGAATCTTTTGTAACATTTTAAATGTCTTTACTGTCACTTTTGATCAATTTAATGCACCCTTGCTGAATAAAAGTATTAATGTTTTAATTTCTTTCCAAAAATACATATATAATATTGACCCCAAACTTTTGAACTGTAGTGTATAATGTTACAAAAGCTTTCTATTTCAGATAAATGCTGTTCTTTTGAACATAAAAATAAAAATTATATATGTTATAAATCTATACAATTTCCATCCCTAGATGTCTGTAAACATGGTAAATATGGTAATAAGAGTAATTATAGGTTACTAAAATTTCATTGAGTTTATCTCACTGAGTGTCTAAATAAGAACAGAAATGCAGTTTCACTCACATCAGGCAAGTTGATGACCTCTGCAGTCACGCTGAGCATTCCCTGCCAGATGCGGGAGAGGTCACGCAGGTTAAAAATGTAGTGGAAGTTGGCGGGAGTGGGCAGCATTTTAACCTTTGTCATTTGCCATAGTCTTCGGGTCAGTGGAACTAGCCTGACCACTGTGTTGCGTACTTCCTCTGAAAATCCCCGTCGGGAACAGTAATGACCTGTGCCTATCACCCCTGCAGCAGAAAATTATACATATATTGCATATGAAAGTGAATGAGAAAGGGTTGAGCTATAGCAGACAGGAAACTCACAAAGGTGAAGGACAGAATGAGCAAATGTGACCTTCATGAATGATAGAATTCTGAGCTGAATAAGAATCACAATTGTCACGAATGTCAATATTACACATATATTGAGGTGTGTAGGCTAACCAGCATACGAGCATGAAATATCACATCAATAGAAAAAAAAACAAACAAAAAAAAAAAAACTGTCAATATAAAGATCCAGACCTTCAGCCAAGCAGGGAACCACTAACAACAGTCCATAGTCAGAATCAATATGCATTTACAGAATCGGTTCTGCTTAAGCAAAGCTGTTGACAACCTTGACCAAATTAAATGAGATGTGATAAATCCTTTCTCCGATCCAAGAAGCATGGTCTAGATACTTCCTTTGTTTTTTTTGCCTTTCATAACATATTATAATGCATGTCTAAATGCATCACTTGGCAGATTATTTTAAAATATTTCCATGCCATTTGTTGTTTGACTATCTCATTGGATTATTACAATACTTGCAAAAGGAATATTTGGAAATGCGATATTAGCGATATTAGGCACTGGCAAACAAAATGTGCAAAAAAGGTCCATTGTCTTTTGTCAATACTGTAGTAATGTATGAAGCACAGCTTACACAGAAGTCCTTTTCAAACAAGGCAGCTTTCTGTTGTCATCGCTGTGAATTTGTGTGACCAATTTAAACCCATTGCGAAATCTGTGTGGGGAAATCTTTCGCCCTCATGCAAAATTCCTAATCTTGTGAATTTCTATTGAAATGGCTAGATTTCATTGTCGAACATTTGCCAATCAACAGTAAATGTGACCGCACCTTAAAGCAAAAGATATAAAAGACTATTCACTTAATCAAGAATACGGCAGCAAAATATTGCTATATTTGGAATAGGATTTCAAATTGGACTGAAATTTTGCAGTGTACTGAATATTGATAAATAAAGACTCTCTGTGATTGCCTCAAATTCACCTTTACATTTGTAGGTTTTGAATCCATGGTAGTAAAGCAATGGATTTTTACTGTTTTGCAAATGGCAAATACACAATACTAACCAAAGATCTTGTCTATGGAGGCATTGGAAGGAAGAGTACAGTTGAAAATAGAAAACTGCCTCTTCAGTCTCTGGGGGATGTCATTTCGTCCCCCTCCAGGGTGGATCATAGCTGCCAAGAACTGGATATCCACAATGTTGGTGAACTCTCCTGGTTTCTCCAGGTTAAAGAAGCCATTTTGCTCCATCAACTGCCGAACTATTTCATTGGTGACCTTTGAAGAGAGGAAGTGGATTCTGTGAACATATTTCTTTGTTCAGACTTTGCAAACCGAGTCCACATAGAGAGAGTAGATGTTTTAGCACCCAGTGTACTAAAGGAATTATGCAAATAAAGCATCTTGATGTATGATCACAGTTTATTAGATCATAATTTGATGAATGACTGCTGACATGTCTAAGAGAAAATGTACACAACTGTCTCCCTTAAACAAAATAATGTTTCCCACATTGCATACATTTTACAAGGCAAATAATGATGCATTTTTGTAATAAGCTTAATTTCGTACAGAAAGGACGGTGTTTGTATTGAAAAAAATGACACGTTACTTAATTTGAAAAAAACAAAAATAATAATAATTGATTAGTGGTGGATAGTGAAAAGGATGCAGGTGTTTGCCCTGAAACTGTTTAATGAATGCACCTGTGCTTCTTGGGTCTGAAACTTCATAAAATGAAATGTACAAACATAAAATAGTGATTCTTAAGTCATGGAGCAGCATTTATTCAGCATCATTGTATGCAATATCTTACCTGGTCGCCCCACTCATTGATCACAGGCATGTTGATGTCGTCAATAAAGATGGACATTTTCTTCCCTGCCGGAGGGCCATAAGTGGTTCCCATTCGTTTATCAACATAACTCTCCACAGAGCGCTAAAAAGTCACAGACACCAAAACAACCATATACATGCTGATTACTCACAAACACATCCAGCAGCTCATAAATTAAGAAGCACAGACGAGATTTGGATCAATAACTCAGTCAATAATGAAGCAGGGAATGTGATGAAACATTAGCCAGGCTAAATAACCTTTAACACCTGAGCCTGGGGATTGTAAAGCACACTCAGTCATCATGGGTTTCTTGGTCTAACATTTGCCCAAACACTTTATGAAACATGTAAATACAATACAATGGTGTGTGTATACGAATGTATTTAACACTACTATTCAAAGGTTTGGGGTCGGGTAAGACCCCAAATGAGCAGCCATTACTAACACTTGTCTTTAGTGCCACACGATCCTTCAGAAATCATTCTAATATGTTGATTGGGTGCTTAAGTGCCATTTGTAATTATTATCACAGTTTAAAATGATTGTATTATAATTACAATTATACTTACAATTATAATTATAATTAATATTTTTGTGGAAACTTTTGGATACTTTTTCTGGATTAATTGAACTGAAAGTAAAAAACAGCATTTATTTGAAACAGCATTATTTGTAACAATATAAATGTTTTAAAGTCACTTATGATCAATTTAATGCATCCTTGCTGAATAAAAGTATTAATTTTCTACCATTTTCTTCTATACACAGTAATATGTTATAAAACTTTTAAGAGTATCATAGAACACACTGCACACAAAGATCTAAACATAGTAGTGAAGAGCAGCAGCAAATAACTAAATATTGCAGCGCAGGGACTGACTGATTATTATTTTAGCCTAAATGAATGTTTTGTGTGCAATACTATGTGACATAAAAACCAGCGATGTAAAATATTTTGTTACACCATTATTTATTGAAAAAAACCCATTAGTAAAAAAGCTACACTATTATAAAAATAAGTTAATGTAGTCAGTTAATGTTTAAAAATGTTTAGTTGTTTAGTTAGTTCCTCCCCAACAGTGATATTGTATTCAATTTATATTTCATTATAAATGCATTACAACACAGTAATAAAATATGTGCAGATTTCATAGGAAGTAGTAGTTAGTTTATCAAAGATACCACAATATTAGACATGTTTTGGGGGAAAACACTGTCTTTGTGTACCTGAAACATAAGAGGTGTGGTGGCAGAGGAGAAATTGAGACTCTTGGCAGTGTGGGATTCTGGGTCATATTTGGACATGTAGCCTTTGATGATGACGGTTTTGGCAGTGCCCTGTTCTCCTATCAAAAGCACAGCCTGAAACACATGAAGAAAACATGAGTAGACTCCAGAGAGGGCGACCATCTGTCCTTGTGCACAGCTAATCATAGTGCTGGCAGCACAGGAAAAGTCTTGATGACAAACAAAGTAGCTGTCCATTTAAACAAGCCTCACTCAGAGAAATCAATAATGCAGCACTGCATGGTGTCATTGTCAAGAACCTACACTAGAAAATACAATATACAATCCATTGAGTGTTTTGTAAGATCAAGAGAGTTTTATAATATGATCTACAATTGCATTCCAATTCATAAAGACACAGATAACATCAAAATGTTGCTTGTTCTTGTCACAGAGCCAGTGCTCGATAGGTGTTCAGTCAGGTTTCTGTGGAAGCCTTGTGTTTACACTGTCTAGGGAATTGAATAGTTACATAACTACGTACTGTATGTATACTAACAAACATAGCATTTTGCAGTCTTTTTTACTGCTAGATTTGAGAACATCAGTGATGACTTTTTTTGTGGGTAGAGCCTACCTGGTGGCAGAAAATTACAGTTCTGTAGTAGTAGTCTGTGGAAGCCACGGAATAAAAGAATAATTAAAAAAAGTTAATTTGTCCCCGGTTTCACAGACAAGGCTTAAGCTAGTCCTGGACTAAAATGCATGTTTAAGCTGTTTTAACTAAAAGCAACTTGTACTGACATATCTTAAAATATGTCAGTGCCATTGTTTAGTCTCAAGATGAACACCAGTAATGTTTTTTTCTGAAAGTTTATAAAAGCTACATAAATGCCTTAATTGAACTAAGGCCTAATCCTGGCTTAGGGCTAAGTCCTGTCTGTGAAACCGGGCCTTAGAGTTTATATCTCATAATTCTGACTTTTTTTCTCGCAAATCCGAGATTATTTCTCACAATTCTTAGAAGGAAAAACAGAATTGTGAGATATACTCATTATTCTGTCTTTTTCCCTCAGAATTGCGAGTTTATATCCTGCAATTCGGACTTTTTTCCCCCTCAGAATTGTGATATAAACTCACAATTGCGGTTATAAAGGCCGAACTGGGAGATATAAACACGCAAATGCAAGAAAATAGTCAGAACTGTGAGATAAAAAATGTTATATGTTTAAAAGTTATCTATGTAAAATGTTAATAGGTTTAAATATTATTTCATGCTGTGACTGTATGTCCCCTATGAACTGCATATGTGAATATCATGTAGACTTACTGTTTACATCAAATTCACGCTTTAATAGTAGACTAATCATTGCAGGTTTCATCAGTCCAGTCTGTGACTTGCAACATAAACGGTGCCTTTAGCTCCAAAGGGCGTCTTCAACAATGATATTCTTTAAAAATGAAGACTACAAAGACTTTTTTGCATTCCGATTTGACATCCAAAGGCACAACAATTTTTTTTTTTCTCTTATTCTTTGGATTTTGCCCATTTTCCTCCACTTGTTACCACTGTTTTTCTGCCACCACAATGCGCGCGCAGCTGCAAATGTAACCGTGACGTCTGCTCCCAAATGGTCTATATGTACTGCATATATATAACAATATTAACTAGATAGAAAAGTTTGAAAAGTTTGACAAACTTTGAAGTTGGCTTGAGAAAGCCGGACCAGAAAGTTTGAAGTAGATTTAAGTCAGAAGGTTTCAAGTTTGAAGTAACTAAGTAGTATTAGATAGATAGATAGATAGATAGATAGATAGATAGATAGATAGATAGATAGATAGATAGCACATTTTGACTTATTTTTTATCATGTTTTAACACTTAGCTAATCACTATTAGCATGTAGCTATTCACTGCTAGCATGTGTAGCATGTTGGAAGTCCTGTTTGCTAGCATGAGTCAAAAGAGCCAACTGCCATGTATGATGTTCTGATGCAGAGATATAGGTCTTGCTAAACAGTTGCTAGGGTACTTTTTGGTTGCTAGGGAGTGGCTTGGCAGATGTCAATGATAATACTCCAAAGGCTGCTTGCCATTATGAATAATATAAACCAACCCCAATGCCTCTATGACATTCAGATTTGAAGATATCCCTCTTTGTGCTCGGGTTGCTAGGGTGCTCTAAATGGTTGGTAGGGCATGGCTTGATAACTTCACAATGATTCTGAGAGACTGATTATTTGCAAAAGGAGCCCACCCCCTTGTCTCTATGACACTGTGCTGCAAAGACATCCTTCTAATGGCAGTCTATGGGATCAGTTGCTAAGGTGCTCTAAATGGTTGCTAGGCCATGGCTTAATAGCTTCATGATGATCCTGAGAGACTGGTTGGTTGCCTGAGTAAAATGAGCCCACCCCCATGTCTCTATGACATTGTAATCCAGAGTTATGTTCAATACAAAATTCCTATGCAAGGTACCATAGTAGGAAAAACATGTATGCACAATCCCTGTTTCATGGGCCGACCCTTCACCATAGTGTCTATGGGGCAATTTCGGGCCCATTGCAAAGTATGTTCTTACAAAGTCTGCCAGCCTCTTCAAATGTGGTAAACCATGTTTCTACGAAAGTTTGTCACACTGTTAAGTCTATGGGATTTTTATGATATTTGATATTAATGTTTAGGAAAACCGTAAGTCAGATCAGTTAGAAAATATATAGCAACTTGAGTCAGAACAGTCTGAAGGTCTGAGCTGAGTTTGGTGGTTGTAGAGTTAAAGCTCTACAACCACCAAACTCTAATTTTCTAAAGTTAGAGTTGAAATTTTTAGGGTCAGAAGAAAAAAAAGAATAATAGCATTTCAGTAAGTTGGCTTTCTCAAGCCAACTTAATAATGTAACAAACAAATTAACACTGTCGTAAAATCGAGTTTTTTTTCATCTTCGTCTTTTATCTAAAATCAAACTTTTTTTATCTTTTAAACATTTTGAGCAAGTCATGCATGCTTTTATTTTGTCACGTCTGGACTACTGTAATGCACTTTACACTGGAATATCCCAAAATGCACTTTCTCGCTTACAGTTAGTCCAGAACTCTGCGGCACGGCTTTTAACAGGAACTAAAAAGCGCGAACACATCACCCCCATCCTCGCCTTGCTGCACTGGCTTCCTGTTCGATTTAGAATTGATTTTAAGATTTTACTGTTTGTTTATAAAGCTCTGAATGGACTGGCCCCTCAGTACATCATGGACCTCATCCAAATTTACACACCGGCGCGTTCACTGAGGTCTGAGCGCCAGCTCCAGCTCGAGGTTCCTAAGACCAGACTTAAAACCAGGGGGGACCGGGCTTTCTCTGTGGTCGGCCCCAGACTGTGGAACGCTCTGCCTCTCCAGGTTAGAACGGCCCCAACAGTTGAATGTTTTAAGTCTCGTCTTAAGACCTACTTTTATTCCTTGGCTTTTAACTCCGTGTGAGTTGTGTGGTCCTGTGTCTTTGATTGTTTTTTTTTTTTGTTTTTTTTTTCTATTGATTTTACTTATTTGTTTATGTGCTTTTTTATTGTATTCCTCTGTTTGAATGGAGGCTAGTGAAGTTAATTAGATCATTGAAAAACATTTATTGTTTTTTTTGTGCAGCACTTTGGAGACTGTTTGTTGTTGGTAAAATGTGCTATAGAAATAAAGTGGATTGGATTGGATGTAACAGGCAGTTAAATGTACAGCCTGATAATTAAACAAAACTTTTTACTTAAAAGTCAAATAAGAGTGAAAATGCTCTCACCTTGCCCTGCTTTGCAATGGTCTGGATGAGGAAGTCAGTGCGAACATTGTCTACATTGGGCACCAATATGGAGCCATACTCCGGTGTAGAGTCAGGTGGGTAAATATACTCTTCCACTCTGGTATTCCAGTGAACCCAATGGCCTGCAAAACACACAATTTCCAATGTCAGCACTGTGAATAGAGCATCTTGCATGATCCTTCATTAAAATTCCATAATGAACAGCCAATATGTTCTATAATTAAATAGGGTTATTTACCCTGGTTCTGACTAACAAGTGGAGTTTTTGCCATAAAAATGTAAGGGCTGGGAAACTTGCTGCCAATTAGGCATATATTTGAATTACAAAGTGTACAATATTTTGCAACAACATTTCTAATGGAACTTATAAACCAGAGACATTTGGGTCTAAGCTATTTTGATTCAAGCTTCAGAAAATAACGTCAACCCGAAATATACTCATATTGTTGTCCACCAAAAAATGCTGAACAAAGCGATCAAAAACAGAATTGGTTTTAAACAGAACAATCTTGAGTGTCAGATTTGTCTGGAGGCAGACTACAGACTTCAGATTTACTATTCTCCATAAACCTGCAAATTCTCCTCTCTATAGGAAAAATGTCACAGAAATTCTGTAGACAGCTGCTTGAATTGCACTGACAGAAGAAGTATGCTCCCAGCATACTTCCTTCAGCCAGTCTTACTAAACCAGCTTTCCTTGTGAAATACCAGTTGGAAAAGTTGACTAGTTAAAAATGTACTCGATTATTTTAAATTTATGAATTATAACTAGAACCATAATTGACATAATTGACAAAGACAGGTAAAAATGAAGCAAATAAAACACAGAAAGAGCCGTGTGACTGTGTTAGATACCATCATTAGTGACGTAAAAGTCGAACATAGTGTCCTCGCTGTGGGGAGGGATGTTGGGAAGGTCCAGGCGGATGTTGTCATGGTGACGGAGCCATTGCTCCATCTTCATTCGATCATCCAGTTCCAATAGGGCTCCCACACTCCACATCAGAGCGAAGACATACAGACGTTCCACATGCTCACGAGACAGCTCCCCTCCCTGCTCCTGATGGGTTACATCATCAAAGACATCATCATCAAAAGGTTTGTCATGGCATGAAGGCCTTTTAATTTTTTTTGTACTTATGAAACCAGAGAATAGATATTATGCATCATCAGATATATCAAAACCAAAAAAAAAAAAACAAAAAAAAAAATTGTGAACTGAAATGTTCAGTATTCCTGTAAGACCACTGAATATGTTTTGATAACTTTTGTATAAGAAATCTACAGGAAAGGACATGTCTGCACCAATGATAAGAATATACTGCGTTCAGAAACAAATGCATTCAAGGCCAGTCAGTTAGACATGAATGTTTCCTTTCAACTACAGCCTGAGGTGTTAATATTCTTCAACATTCAATTCAAACCAATATTTTGACTCTGTCTGTGTTATGGTCCTTCACACAATGCTTCAATTACATAATCATTTGCAGGTTGCATTGTCGGTGCTCTATACACACTGTGTATGAAAGAATTACATTAAGCCCAAAGTGCTTTTGAAGGTTATAGTTTTTTTTTTTTTTTTTTTTTTTTTTCTTTTATAGAGCCAGTGGGTGTAATGCATATTCGGCTCATGTTTAATTCTCATAGAATGATGACAATAGGTGTGGTGACAATAGGGCTGTATAATGTGTATCTCATAGCTAAATGCTTTACAAATGACAATGCAAGTGATAATGTGTGACATTTACTGGGGACAGTTCATCAAAATAATTGTCATGACTTTCAGATAAGGCTAAAACCTGCATGGGTTGAATGTCAAAAATACATGTATTGAGTGAAACTGGTCAGGACTTCAGTATATTTATATTCATAGATTGATTTAAGCTTATTCTGCTTATATTGTATCACATAATAATAAGCTTACATATTTGATTTTCTTCAGCTGATCAATGAACATTCAATATTTCAGTTTAGTGACGGCCGCTGATAAGTCAAATCTCATGCACTGCATGAAATGTAGCAAAATGGTATTATTTAAATATCCATAATGCACTGATGAATCTCATCAAATGAATTTGTGTATGTAGCGAAATTCTTTATGTGACATTACCACCGCCCTCTTCGTGCACAATATTTACACAAGTGAATTCGCTCATTCGTTTTTGTTCATTCCTTTCTCAGGTAGTGGACTACATGGCATCCACTATATAGGAATAGTTTATAAGGGGATAGGGAAAATTTTTCTACAAGCATAATGGACTGTATTTATACTAATGTATAGAGCAGGGGTGTTCAATTAAGTTCCAAGAGGTCTAGTCTCTGTATTTCCTTAATACTACAATACTTTTTGGAATAGTTATAACTTTCTTTGTGGACAGCAGTATTAGTGGTTGGCCTCTGCTGATTCTGCAGCCAATGAGATTGCCTGCTCAACATTTAAATAGTATTGCTGCTCACCACTATATCTGCACTACTTTTTACACTTGTAACGTCTTTAGCAGGAAAGAGAAGCAACATGCAAAAGGGCTTAAGAAGTGCGTCTGGGCCTAGATAAAAGAATTTTTGGATACAGTTGCAAGAAAAAGTATGTGAACCACTTGCAGAATCTGTGAAAATGTGCAAAATTTTAACAAAATAAGAGAGATCATACAAAATGCATGTTATTTTTTTATTTAGTACTGTCCTGAGTAAGATATTTTACATAAAAGATGTTTACATATAATCCATAAGACAAAAAAATAGCTGAATTTATTAAAATGACCCAGTTCAAAAGTTTGTGAACCATTGGTTCTTAATACTGTGTGTCATTACCTGGATGATCTACGACTGTTTTTTTGTTGTGTGATGGTTGTTCATGAGTCCCTTGTTTATTCTGAGCAGTTAAACTGAGCTCTGTTCTTCAGAAAAAATCTCCAGGTCCCAAAAATTCTTCCGTTTTCCACCATCTTTTGCATATTTGAACCCTTTACAACAGTGACTGAATGATTTTGAGATCCATCTTTTCACATGGAGGACAACTGAGGGACTCAAACACAACTATTAAAAAAGGTTCAAACATTCACTGATGCTTCAGAAGGAAACACGATGCATTAAGAGTCGGGGGGGGGGGGGGGTGAAAACTTTTGAACAGGATGAAGAGGTCCAAATTTTTCTTATTTCGCTTGAATATCATTTTTTTTCATTTAGTACTGCCCTTCGGAAGCAACAGAAAATACTTGCATGTTTCCCGGAAGACAAATTAAATACAATTTACCTTGATCTTCAAATTCCAAATGTTTTCACCCCCCATCTATTAATGCATCATGTTTTTTTCTGGAGCATCAGTGAATGTTTGAACCTTTTTTAAAAGTTGTGTTTGAGTCCCTCAGTTGTCCTCAGAGTGAAAAGACGGATCTCAAAATCATTCAGTCACTGCTGTAAAGGGTTCAAATATGCAAAAAATGCTGGAAAACTGAAGAATCTGCAGGACCTGGAGATTTTTTCTGAAGAACAGAGCTCAGTTTAACTGCTCAGGACAAACAAGGGACTCATGAACAACCATCACAAAACAAAAAAACAGTTGTAGATCACACAGTATTAAGAATCAATGGTTCACATACTTATGAATGGGGTTATTTTAATAAATTCAGCTATTTTTGTGTCTTGTGGATTATATGTAAACATCTTTTATGTAAAATATCTTACTCAGGACAGTACTAAATAGAAAATAACATGCATTTTGTATTATCTCCCTTATTTTGTTAAAATTATTAACATTTTCACAGATTCTGCAAGTGGTTCACATACTTTTTCTTGCAACTGTATAGTGCCGAAAGATCATAGACATAAATATCCCTGAATGCTTGTGGTGTGTACATCTCTGTTGTTTTGACATGCTGCTCACTTAAACTATAGAAACTATGACCCCTGGAACACAGTGTATGTACTAACCACTGCACTACTCTGTTCTTTAATGACAGAAGCTGAAGTTTAAAATCCTTATTTTTGGATTGACAAGTTAGTAGGCAGTCTTTCATTATTGCAAAATCTGGGTTAATGAGGACTACAGCTGTTGACAACCTTGGGCTGAATGAGTCCTTGCAGCATGTTTATGCACTGCATGATGATGAAGGCCTCCAGCATCTCCATTTTATACTGCAAAGATTGAATGCTGAATCGATAGAGCTCAGGGAAGGAGGACGAAAAGAGATCCCTCAGGACCACCCCTTCCTGAGGGGAGCGATTCTTCAGCCAGCCCTGAAGGCACACACACAAACACACAAATGAAAAACCTGCTAGGAAGGACACAAACAGAGTGGGAGATAGACATCTGCACATAGAAATTAAATGAACTATCCTTTAGAGCTCAAAAATAGTTTGTCCTTCTTCTCTGTCTTTCTCTGGCTCACCTCCTCATTTATTCTTCATGCATTGAACAGTTGAACACTTTGAAGTCTGTTATAAAGACAGAGAGAAATGCCTTGGGGATTTAAGACTTCATTAATTCAGAGTGGAGTAAAAGGAATAACTGGCAGAGCCACTGGTTTCTACATTCATGGTTCTGTTGATGCCTTTTTTTTTCACTTTTATTATGCAAATGTGAAGGAAAACTGTAGATTTTGGTTGTTCTCTTCAAACTTGGTTAATGTACCTAATTTATGTAACACAAAAAGGAAAATGTTTTCATAATTTACTCACCCTCATGCTGTTCCAACCCTCAAGACTTTCATTCAACTTCAAAATACAAATGAAGACAGATTTCTGTCCCTCCATTCCCCCAAAACTTTAACGCTTCAAAAAGTTCATAAAGATATTGTCATTAATTTGAATAAAGCTGTTTAATCCAAGTCTTCTAAAGAGGCATGATCATTTTGGTAACACTTTAGTATAGGGAACATGTATTCACTATTAACTACGACTTTTCCCTCAATAAACTCCTAATTTACTGCTTATTAATAGTTAGTAAGGTAGTTGTTAAGTTTAGGTATTGGGTAGGATTAAGAATGTAGAATAAGGTCATGCAGAATAAGGCATTAATATGTGCTTAATAATTATTAATAAACAACCAATATTCTAGTAATATACATGCTAATAAGCAACTAGTTAAAAGACCCTAAAATAAAGTGTTACCTTTTATATGATAAAAAAAAATTAAAAAAAAATAATAAAAATTTAAAGTAGGCTTTTATTCACATTTAAACATTCATCAGCACACATACAAAAGGCATATTAAATGTGGCAAGCAAAAGCAACCATTCTTGGTTGGCGCACGAGAACGAATGAGGTTTGTTCTCATGTGTCACGTAAGCACGTGTGAGATTCCACAGCAACCACTGAGGTTTGTTCTCGTGTGTCAGGTTATATGGTTGACCTGCCATTGAAAATATTTGATGTGCTCTATGTATGTGCGTTGATTAATGTTTATATGTGAATAAAAGCATAAATTAAATCTTCAGGTTTGAAACGACATGAGGGTGAGTAAATGATGCCAGAATTTGTACTTTTGCATGAACTAACCCTTCAAGTTAAACACAGAGACTACTCATAACAAAAAAAAAAAAAATAGACAGCTTAACAGAATAGTTCATTCAAATATTCTGCCAACAATTGCTCATCTTCATTTTGTTTGAAATCCGCATGATTTCAAATTTTTTGAAATGCAAGGAATATATATATATATATGAACACAAAAGAAGATATTTTGAATGTCGGTAACCAAACAGTTGATGGACCCCACTGACTTCCATATTATGGGAAAAAAAATAATAATAATAATAAAAAAATACTATGAAAGTCATTGGGACACATCACCTGTTTGGTTACTGACATTCTTCAAAATATCTTCTTTTGTATTCAGCAGAGGAAAGAAATCCATACAGGTTTGGAACAACTTGAGAGTGAGTAAATGATGACAGACTTTTCATTTTTGGGTGAACTACCCCTTTAATGAATATTAGCTGGTTATTTAAAATGATTTGAAATTAAATCAATATTCAGGGATTGAGTTGACAAGTAGTGTAGAACCTAATGTATTGTTCATGCCTACCCTAGTATACAAACAATATATTATTATTTTTTTTTAAATCATACCCTCATTGGGGGCTGAGCCTCCCTAATACTGAAATCCTAGAATCGCCCCTGATTTTATTGATTACATTTGTATTGATAAGAGTAAATTGAACACTAATTACCATTAATACGACTTCTAATAATGCATGGTATTGGTGAGTGCTTTGTAATTTGTCTTCACATTAGATATTTTATGAGAAACAATTCAGTTGCAAATGAGACAAACCAGAAAGCTCCAGAAATGCAAATTCGTACAGACAGACCACAAAGAAAGACATTTGTCATATTTCTTTCTTTCTTTTGCTTTCTTTCTTTCTTTCTTTCTTTCTTTCTTTCTTTCTTTCTTTCTTTCTTTCTTTCTTTCTTTCTTTCTTTTTCTCTGTACTTAGCCTCCATCTGCAAACAGATGGAGGCTAAGTACATTATGAAAACTTTACATTATGAAAACTGGTAAAACCTTAAGAAGCTTCTCTCAAAAGCTAAAATGTGAAAAAGATAAATTCCTAATATTAATTCCAATAATTCCAAATTATGTCACATTTTTACTTTGTATTGTAGCACAGAGGTTGCATGTACCACGTTTTGTAATAACTGACTACAAGTAACTTTGCAACTTATTCTACTAACCCTACCCCTAACCTAACAGTCTACTAATACTCTAATGAGAGTTATTGACATGTCGTTGCAAATTAATGAGAGTTGACATATAGTTACAAAATTACTTACTGTTGATGTCTAAAGTGGACTTATAGTGTCTGAAGTGGACTGTCAAAATAAAGTGTAAAGCTTAAATTATCTAAATATATAATACCTAAAAATAGTATCATTCAGTACTAGTTTGTCATCACCCACCTCCAAAATAGGGCTCCAATTAAGGACAGAAGAGCTCATAAACACCATTCCATTACGGGACACTGTGGCTGGGGAGGCGTTATCGATGTTGTGTGGCTCAAACACAATCTTACAATTGGGAGCCATGGGGATGCGGTCACCATTGGCCAATGTCAGTGTGCGGTTATCATCCAGGACTGAGTTTAGGTTTTCAATCCATATAGCATCAACTGGCCCATCAAGAACAATCCATATGTGTTCCCCTGATCACAAACCATGAAGTACAAATGAGAAATGAAATAAGATACAGATACAAAAACATAATGGTGTGGCTTCCATCAATCATTATGATCAATGATTGACATTTGACATCTTATGGCTGACAGCTTTGCCCATTAGTGTCTAAAGCCCTGTTTAATGTCTGTTCATTGATTTAAAAAGCCCAGTCGATAGGTTTCAGCATGTTGTTTCCATTTAAATGAAACATTCTCTTTCATGTGTTATAGATCTCACTGCCTTTTTTGTAAAGGGTGGGGATAGTACACTCTTGCCTGTTTGAGAGGTTTTTCCAACCACTTTGGAAACCATCAGCTTTCTTACTCAACTGACCAGACAAAAAAGGCCTGAGGGGCTCTACTGACATATATTAAAACATTTGCTCCTTCAAAAGTAAAAGTGTTTTTCAGACGAGACATGCTAAGTATGCTTAATAGTTTTAATGTTTGATGCTTTAGTTACTTTGATATATGTAATAATCCAGACTGTCCACCTTATTATGACCTATATTTACGTTTTAAAGTCATGTGCCCTCTAGCTGGTGTAAAAATAATGACAGTGTCATGTTACGTCTGTCGTCATGAAATGACGTATGACTGTTGTTACCAATCAAAATGCGTGTTCATTTAAATGCAATGTCATATTTCCATTTAGCAAAACTCATTTTTTTATTAACGACTACACCCACCCCACCCCTAAACCTAACCTTAGTGATTTATACTGCATATACACTTTATGAGCACATGCGTTCCCTGGGATCTAACCCACGATCGCATGATCACATGATTGCATATTGTTATATATTGCAATGCTCTGCCAGTTGAGCTACGCGAAACCCGAAATATGACGCAGATAAAAGGGAACAATATATTAAAATGAAAGTGTCCTGTTGTCAATAGGGGCGCAACTTTAGCAAACGCTCCTATGGGTTGTATTTCATGAATTAAAATGAAAGTGTCCTGTTGTCGATAGGGGCACAACTTTAGTAAATGCTCCTATGGGTCGTATTTCAGGGAAGTGACAAACGACCTATATAGGCGTATTGGTTGGAGAACTAGTTGCAATAATCACAGGAAAAAAGCTCGGTAACACTTTATTTTACAGTGTCCTTGTTACATGCATTTATTATAGTAAAAACAGTAAATTATACTTAATTACATGCAACTAACTCTAAACCAAACCCTAATCCTAATTACTTAATTGAATAATTACACTGTAACAAGGACACCTTAAAATAAAGTGGAACCAAAGCTTCCACTGCTTATGAATATTCAATTTTTTTTCAACAGGTGATCTACCTTTCTTTGCTCTGAGTGTTTTCCTCCAGAGAGTGGAAAAGATTCCATCAGTCCAGTCGTTGGTTGCCACATCGAGTCGACCAAACATTTGAGGTGCAGTTATAGCTTTAGGGTTCATACGCATCTCTCTGTGAGGTTGGCCACAATCTAAACATGCATTTACAGTCAAAATCACACATTAATTAAAAACGTTTACTATTTCACTGTAACATAATGGCCTAGTTTTTGTGGCTAATGTCTAATTCTCACCGGTCATGGCCTTCATTAGGGTATGGATGCAGGTTGTTTTTCCTGCTCCACTGGGTCCTAGTGCCATCATCCCATGACGAACTCTTTGAGTCTCATATAGCTGAATGACCTTTAACCTCCATGGTGGGTGATTGATTAGACCAGCCTCAGTTACCTATTAGAATAATAAAGATATAAATCTCCCTTTTGATTCCCAGTGCTCAACCAAATAAATGTTCAGATTCATATATGATCATTTTTTTCCAACCTGTTTGTCTATGGCTGATTCCAGATGAGGGTATCCAGCTTTATCCAACTGAATTCCAGGGAAAAGATCTTCGATCAAACTCAGGAACAATGGCTCATCCTCATCAATCTTAAAGGACAAGTGTCATTTCATTGTTATGACAGATGCTTTTGTAGATGCAGATGCAGTCATGTGAGAAAACTGTCTGTATGTGCGCTGACACTCTTACCAGTTTGGACAGGTTCATGTCTCGCAGAACTCTCATGACAATAGTAGACTCTGTGTCATTAGGATTAGCCCGTTTTGCGGCACCAAGAGTGCGCAGAACAGACAGAATATTGCGCAGGCCGAAGTCATAGTGGACCTAGAAGTGAAAAGGAAACCCAGCTCATTATTATTTTTCTAATACTGTAATTCAACAGCCCCAGAGTCAATCATTCTGCTTATACTACACTGTAAGAACTAACAGTTAAATGTACAAAATAAAAAATGAGTTAATTGCACTCAAATATTCCTGAAAGTATTATATTACTGAACAAGTTATAGCAAATTTCTAGTTCCCAGCATGATAATTGGATAATAATTGTATAATTAAGTGATTAATTAAGTGATGATTGAGCTATTAAAAAGCAGAATCACTGAAGGGAAGAGGAACAACAAGAACAGAAAAGAGAAACACAACAACTACAACAGACTTCTCAAGAAGACTTCTTCACTTATTACTAACCAGTTTGATTTTATTTCTGTCATATGTCTACAGAAATTCTTATTGAGAATTAACAGATGTTTAGATGTTGATGTTTAATTTAATGTTTCATTTGAAGTCACCATTATGGAGATCAGTAGCAGCATCATCTCTACTAATAGCAGAGCTGTAAGGTTAATTATCTTGATACTGAGAAATGTCATAGTTTTGCAGATTCAAAACTATTTTATTTTCTATACTGTAGCCTATGTGCATGTGTTTGAATGGGAGAGAGAATGGAAGAAAGAGAGTGTGCTTTCCATAGATAATAAAGTGTAATATTTAATTAATAGTTATATTTATTTGCTTGGTGTCTTTGTGGGTTTTGGTTCATTTGCTGTTGTAAGCTGTAAGTACCTTTGAAATAACTGAAATCATTTGGCGAAGTTATATGGAACTATAATGTGTCCAAGACCTGCCTGGAAGTACCTTAGCTGTGCATTTACTGGAAAATAATTGCACACCTCGTCAACCAACCAGAATCAAGCTTTCAATAGCCTGTAGTATAATACATACTATCTTTTTACACATGCACTTGAAGACCTTAAAGTGTTTGAACCCAAATAATCACACAATTTTGGTTTGAAACTGACCCTTTGTTAAGCTTGGTTACCACTGTTTCTGTTACACATACTTTAATTCACAGTATACACTTCTCAAGATTTATTTAAAAATTTGTAATCAAGAAAAAAATATGTATATGTGTATCCTCTGGGTACCTTGTGCTATTATCAGCAAAGTTCCTCAGCAACACTTTACTGTATTTTCTAGTCTTTTCTGTAAATCTAGTTCACAATGAGCGGGGAAGAACTGACTGGAAAATCAGAATATCTGATTATTAGTCATGTAGTACATTGTTACTAACGATAGTCACCTGTTTAGAGAGCTGCTCCTCACACAGTTTGTACAGAGTGAAGAATTTCCTGGCCAGCTCGATATTGTCAATGAAGCCACAGCTTGCCAGTTTCACTCTGATAATGATCTGTCTGTCAGGAACCATCATCGCCACTGAACGGAAGTTAATTTTCAGATTCTCTGGAAGTTCCTGTCTTCCTGCGTATCCAGGATTCTGTACAATAAAAAAGAGAGAAAATAACAACCTACTGTATATTAGGGGTTGCACCAACTAGTCAACTAGTCGACTTTAATGCTCTGCCATGACGCTTTAAGCTTGACATCAACTAGTCGCTGGTCCTGTAGAGCGTGCAACAGCATAAGGAATCTTTGAAGTCCACATTTACGCTCCATTTCCAAAATGACAAATAAATGCATACTCTGCGAACACTCCACAAAACGTGTGATTATACCATCTGGATGCTTGAAATTGAACGGGAGAATGCATGTTTTAAACAGCTCATTTAAACAGCGCGGGAATGTATTGTCAACACTGTTCTGTTATTTCTCAATAAAATAGCTTAGAAACTGAAAAGTTCTAGCATATATTTCTTAGTAACTAAAACCCACAGCTTCACTATTAGTAGAGAGATGCTGCCAGGTAGAATTAATTCACACACGCAATCGGTCTCTCACTAATGCATTCATATAAATGTAATCCTTACTGTGTTACTTTGTCTGTATCTGATTTAGAACGAGCAGGAATCTGTGGAAAAATATAATGACCCAAAGACAAAAGAACTGATAAAAATTAGCTTTTATGTAGGAGCAATAGCCATGTGGGCAGCACTGTGTCATATGCCATTGCTGTGCCATAGCAAGGCAACGTGTTCGAGTCTCAGCTGTCAGCTCAAGGTTCAGGCTTATTTGTTCATTAATGACGTCATCAGCGACTAGTCGACGTCGACTTGACTTTCATCACACTTTAAAAAATCTGAAGTCGTTCAACCCCTACTGTATATTATTTGTGTTATGGTTAGGCTGAAACTGTAACCTTTCATTTCATTGGGTCTTGTCTCATGTAAGTCAGATTTCCACATAGTCTTTCAGATTTATCTATAAATAACTGTATTCGCAATATGTTCCATGTGTTTCATATATCATGAAAAATAAGCAAACTTTATTAAGAGTAAATGGTGTCACATTGTACTGTATCTAATCTGCCCTTTTTTAATGGTAAAATGCATGGTAACACATGGCTTTAGTGGTTTATTGCTTTTATAAAGTGCAACATTGTATTGCTGGAAACAGCAGTATGTTAAGAAAAACACAGATAAATAAAACATTGCAACTTGGCACATTAATATAGAATACAGCTATATAGATGTGTGTGTATTAGCTTCAGTGTTACTGTAAAAGAATGTGCAAACTACTGCAGTACATTTCATGTCTACCTTTTATGAGTTCCTAGTTCCTAAGTGTAAAAGAAACTGTAAAATCTCTGTGAGATGTGTGATATTTCAAAGAAGATATAAATGCACCAGCTCACCATCGTGAGGAAGATGCCAAACTCAGGGTTCATCTCTACGTTATCTCCATCAGTAAAGATGAAGTTCTTGCGCCGTTCTTTCTTGCAGGTAAGCACAATGGCAATTTGTTGAGCCGCCACTGAGAGCACCGGCAGGTCGATACGGTTAAACTCATCAAAACATCCCCAGGAGCCAGACTGAGCAAGACCTAAAGATGGAAAAAAGAAAGAAAAAAGAAATAAAATCATCCCCAAGTATGCAAAAAGCAAAACATGAACACTTTGATGAAATTACAAAATCAAAGCAATGGGTTTCTCATGTTTAATTTCACACATCATATCATACAAATATTGCTTGTGTATGGGTAATGAATTAGGGATGATTGCTTACAGAGTTCACATATTGTAATGCATATATTCCGTTTTGGTTTCGTTTTCACTCTGTTTGCTCTGTTCCTGTTGGCCTGAGTTCCTAGTTTGTTTCCCTGGCTGTTAATTAGTTTTCACACGCCTGTTTCTGTTCTCCTTGATTATGTTCCCTATGTATTTAAGCCTTAAATTCTTTCTGTTCAGTGTCCAGTATCATCTATGTTATGTGGTTGTATTTATGATTAGCTCCTGCGATCTCCTGAGCGTTCCGTTGTTGGTTTAATAAGATCATTTTTGTTTCTCTACTCCTTCTTCGTGTGCATCATTACAGCCACCGTGACAGAATACCAGACCCAGAAAAGATTTATGGTTTTGGCTTTTTTCTTTCTTTTTTGCTCCCTCCTTAGAAATGAACCTACATGCCATCCAACTGCTCTGCCTCAAGCAGAAGGACCATTCGCTGGAGGAGCACACTAGAGATTATTTGGATTTGGCATGCCTAACTCACTATCCGGACAGTTTGCTCTGCATATTTTGCACCACCAGCCTCAGCGAGCAGTCCAACGCACGCCTCCGAGGGAACGGTCCTTGAGATGATTTTGCCTCTTTTGTGGAGTGGGTGCTGGTAAATAATGGATCGGCTTTCACCATCTGCCCAGCGGAGGACATCACCAGCCCTACTCCGGACACAGAGCCAAGCCAGCCATCACCCTGCTGCACGGATATAATGCCAGAGCCCACCGCAGACAGAGAGCCCGAGCCTGCCGCGATACACAGGCCAGCGCCAGAGAAAAGGACTGAGCCAACCATCGCCCCGGAACCCAAGCCCCACGTTGAGTCTGACCAGGTGTGTGAGCCGGTAACATCATGTGCCGCCGTGAGAGTACTAGTGGAGTTTGAGGGAATGAAGGAAGACCCTGCCTACACTCCCACCACTGGGGGTGGGCTGCTGATGACCTGTGCAGTTTATTATAAAATGGAAGAAGATGTGTTACTAGTTCTCCCGTCCCCACTGGTCCCATCCAGCTCAAAGTCTCCTGTGCTCCTGCTGGTTCCACCCAGATCAAAGTTTCCTGTGCCCCCGCTGGTCCCACATAGCTTAAAGTCTCCTGTGCCCCTGCTGGTTCCGCCCAGCTCAAAGTCTCCTGTGCCCCTGCTGGTTCCGCCCAGCTTGAAGTTTTCTGTGCCCACGCTGGTTCCGCCCAGCTCAAAGTCTCTTGTGTATACGGAGTTCCCACCCAGCCTCACCTTTCCCGCATCCTCTTTCAAAATCCCCTTTCAGCCCCTAGATTCCTCCTCTGACACCAATCGATTGTGTGGATTTGCCTTGGGTCTTACGGTCTCCAGCTCCGCCCAGTCAAGAGGATGCCCTGGCTCTGCCTCCAGCTGTCAATCCCATCACTCCACCTTGGCCTGTCAACCTGTCAGCTCCTCCTTGGCTCCTCCCTCCCTCGGATACACCTGCCTCCACAGGGCTCCCTCTTCCTTTTGGCTCCGCCTTTGTCAGACGTCACCCTGTCTGCGCCATGGACATACAGGCTTTCAGCTACGATTTGTCCCTCCACCCTTTTGGCTCCATCGGCTTCTGCCTTCCCTCCGGCTCCGCCTTGGTCCTCAGTCCCACCGGCTCTGCCTCAGTCCTCTGACACCATGGCTTCAACTCGGACACTCGTCACTGCAGCTTCACCTCGGCCTCCAGGGCCATTGGTGTTGCCCGGTCTCGCTGGCTATTCATCTGCATCAGACGCCCCCTGGAGTCTTCAGACAAGTCTCCACCATGGCTTTTCCCTCCCTCGACTCTGCTGTGGGCTATCATCCTGGCTGTGCTCTGGGTTCCTGCCTGGCTACTCCTGCTCCTGGGTCCTCCCACCATCAGCACCACCCTGGTTTCTCCTGCCACCATCTCCTCTTGTTTCCTGCCCTTCACCAGCCCCTCATCCTCCTCCAGAGTGTACGTAGTGCATACTGTAACGTGTATATTCTGTTATGTTCTGTTTTAGTTTCATTTTCACTCTGTTCCTTTGCTCTGTTCCTGTTTGCCTGAGTTCCTAGTTAGTTTCCCTGGCTGTTAATTAGCATCATTACAGCCATCGTGACATGTATTGTCATTATAATTATATAACATGGATATGCTTTCATTTAACTTGCAAGCATAAAGCAACATTTGTTTTTATAATGTGCATTGAGCACATATGTATGGCACCTTTGAATATTCTGCCCAAGCCTCTGAAGTCCATCTGGTCAGAGCAGTTAAATACCACCACATATTTGCCCAGGCAGCGGCCCATGTCCTTAGTGGTTTCCGTCTTTCCTGTTCCCGCTGGCCCGGCTGGGGCTCCACCCATGCTCATTCCCAGAGCTTGAGCTAAAGTAATATAGCATCTGGGAAATATATTGAAAATGACTTTAAAATCATGCAGTTATGATTTTAGGAAAGAAAAAGTAACATTTGCACTGCAAAGAAATATATTTAAATTGAAAAAAAAAAAAAAAAAAGAATAGTATTACAACATGTTTTAGTAATGATAATCTGCTTTGCTGCTTTGAAACAATATGTAGTGAAAAGCGCTATATAAATGTAGATAATCTAAAGTTATTCACCATTGTGAATAATTTCAATTATGAAAAATATCCAAACACATTACAGTAATAACAATTTTGGGGAATATATGCTTAATTATCATGAAAGCAAAAATAAATAAATAAATTAATTAATAATAATAAAAAATAAAAACATAATGGTCCTAATCTTCATTTTCCTTATGCATAATATAATTTCTTACGTTCATCCTTTTGTTGGGCTTTTGTATTATTTTGTCTGGGCAGAATTTATAATTGTTCGATTTATGAGAAATCACTTCTGCTTTGTAATTATACATAAATAGCCCCACAGTAAGAAAATAGAGGCAAAAAAGCTTGTAATTGCTAGCAGCACCTGTCAGTGAGAGGAGTGATGACCAGCCTGTCGGTGCAGCCTAGAAACTCATTCTGATACACGAAAGCCACATCAGTGATGTTGATCATCATCTTATCAGAGTCCTCATTGAAGTAAAAGCGACATTGCTTCAGCCATTCAAAGTCTGTAGGGCTTTTGATGTGCAAACGACACTGTGTGACAAGAACAGAAATTCCACTGAGATTAGTTTTTGCTGGGTGTTTTTTTTTTTTTTTTGGAGTTGTCTCAAAGGGATGTACACGAATGCTTAAAACTGTCTGTGGGCTGTGACATACTCAGTAATCTGGCATTCAGTCATGAGATATTAAAACATCCATCCTTGCCAGTTGACTTACACACATTATAAGAAAGCTGATTTAAGTTTAAAACATTGTTAAAGAAACAAACCATATTAAACCCAAAAGTGACTGCAAGGGTAATTTGGGTGCCTGTCATTAGCTAAAACTGCCTTAGGCTATTTTAGAACTTTAAAAAATTAGGTTTGTTTACCAAAGGATAATAAAGTTCTAAAATCCTAAAATACAGAACTCAAATGAGCAGCTACCAACAATGTTGAGACTGAGAGTTTATTAGAATAATAATGAGGCAGGATCTTACATTTTTAAGTTTTAACTGAGCAACTATATAGCATATATTATATAAACTGAATGAACAAATTCTGGCACTCACCAAATCATCAAAGATGTCCCTCTGGTGTACGTGAATGGTGATTAGTGTTTCATACTTGGTCCGTTCAACAGCTCCAAGGTCCTTTGTGGTCATGTCAATTAAATTGTTGAGGAGCTCAAGAAAAAACTGGTTGGTTTTAGCCATGATCTTACGGTCATATCTGGCATTGCTCAAAGCATCCTCAGAATCCTTTGTCCAGATCATCTGGATTCCTAGTAAACCAACCTAAACCACAGAATCCAGTAGTCTGGTTTATATACTATATTTTTTTGATTTGCTACAAATTGTATCGCTGTCATTATTTTGAATACCTGAGCAGGAAAGGAGTCCAAAAATTCAATCAACTCAAAACCAGAGTCTTGAATGGCAAGTGCAGCCTGACGGATGACAAGGTGCAAAGACCTCTGGGATTCTTTCAGTAGCGCATTAAGCCAGACCTCCACATTGCCCTCCGCTACGACAGGCCTGTCCAGCTCAAGTGTCTCACCCTCTCGTGATGATATTGCCAGAATCTTATCATACATCTAAAAGCAAATCCGGTATTGTTTATTTTTGAAAAGCAGATATTTTCAAGCAAATGTTTAAAAAATAATGATCTTGATATATCAAATTATGGCTCATATAGCATGAAAAAGGAGAACATAGAGCTCATACTCGAGGAGGAAACAAACACCTCAAATTTATTCAGGGGCCCAAATTAAGCAAAAATATGGTGCAGCTCCTGATATTTATGTTGCCCAAAAGTAAGAAATTCTAATAGCTTGTAATATTACTCAAAAGCCTGATGGATTATATTTGATACTCACATTTTAACATGATGTTTCTCAAAAATTATGTATGGATAATCAAGTAAGTTACTTCAGTCCAGTGTTTATCTTGAAATATTACAATATAACGATATAAAAGTTATTCTTTTTTACTTTATAAAAATGTATATAGATTTCACAGCAAAAAGAGACGTGTACCATGACATGAAGAGGGACATTGTTAGAATGATATTAAAAGGCCTTTTATTGGCTAAAAAGTACAAACTATCAATCAGACGACAGTAGGCATGTAGTAGATTGTGTGCATCAGCAAAGTTTTGATCATGTTGATAATTTACAGGCCTAAGAAATGTGCGTATCAAATATGAAAGTAGGCTTTATAGGTTAAAGTAGTGATCACCTTTTCATGGAAGCGGACACATTTGATGTTGTCAAAGATGTTGAGCAGGTGAGCCTGGATGGTGTGCGAGTCAGATGCTTGGCCCAAAATCTCCAGCAGTGCAGGATCTGATACAAAGAAGAAACGTGGAAACAGCAAACGCTTTTTCTCCAGATACCTGTAAAGCAGAAGACCAGCTTAAAATTAGCTGCACTATAAGGAGCAGTCAAAAACTCTGGCAAACTTGTTTATCACAGATTTTTTTTTCTTTTTTCAACTCAACCTAGTTGTGTCACCTGTGACAACAGAACTGCAAAGTTCCCAGGTGCATCTTGCTAAAGAAACTAGCTATAAAACTGCTGAATCCCGATATAAGGACTTGACTGATAAACAGAAGTGTGATGTACCCTGTGAGAGATTTTTGACACATCTCTAGCTGTTCCAGCAGGTGAGGCAGCAACTGACCCATAGTCTCATCTCCCACACACGACTGGACTACATTGGGCATCTCATGAGCTCGAGTCATGATTTTCACCCAGGATTTATCAATGTTGGAGAAGCGCTTTGCCTCCTAAAAGAGAAGGTTTCATTTAAATTTGTTAAGATTTCCAGTAAATATTTAACTCCAGGAAAACATTTGTGGTATCTGTAATTTCACAAAAAAAAGCATCTGCGGTATCTGTGGTATGTAACAAAGCAGAACAAAAGACAGGTTATAAAATGGAGATTCTAAAAAAATAAAAATCATATGATCTTAAAGCAAAAATGATGTATTTAATTGTAATGACATTATTTCAACTGTAAAGTACATTTATAAAGTACAATTTTAAGTATATAATTATAAGAAATTTCTTACGTTTTTCTGTTTTGGCGAGAAATATGACGGATATATCATTGTAAGATTCATCTAAAAAATGTCTTGTAACATTTTTATAAACATATAATATATAATAATATTAATAAATGTCCAACACAACCAAGACAAATGTTTCATTAAGCAGAAAACTAAACAATATTATTCATAAAAATAAACATATTTACTGTATATTGGGTAGTTAGTAAATATGTTCCAATACATTGAGCTATAATGCTCATAAAATCAAAATGTGTCATGAGCATGCCCTGTTCACCCACTCTTTTCCTCATTGTTTCTTCACTTTAAACAAAATGACCAAAAAGTAAGTGTCAGTGTATGGGGGTGAGACTGAATTACTGATATTATTACTTTTGGCAGCTGTTTGGCTATGTCTCCACCAACAAAAACAGCCTCAAGGTAAATCCAGAGGTTTTGTACAGTCATCCAGTTCTCAATGATATCTGTTGTGTTGGAGAGGTTCTGAACCCACTTCTGGATCTGGGCTTTGAACGGTGTGTTGTATCTACAGAGATATAAGACACAAGGTCGGGTGCATTAGAGGATATGCTAAATAACTGTCCTGATTCATTCCATTTGATTTGCCTATTCTTTATTAAGTGTACTTCATGAAGTTACAACATGTACATTTAAATGTAACAGTCAATTTGCAAAATTCATGTGTGAATATTTTTTATCAATTCATGATTACATCATTCATTTTCACAGAAATAATAAATAACACTTGGATATCTTCACAGCCATACTAGAAATAAACTAACTGCATGGATAGTAGAATTTTGTAGAGAAATTAATTATTGATCTAACGGCTCACCTGTTGCTCATAAGGGAACCAAGCACCATCAGGCTGTCCTCCATGTTAGTAATGATCTCAGATGTACTGTCTCCTCTCAAAAGGAGCTCGCCTCTGGTTTTAAAGTGAGCAAAGGTAAAGGTCTTGTTGTCCCATTCCGAAATTACTTGCTTGAGTTTCTGCTCGATGTCACGCTCCTTCACAGCACTGATACAGATATCCTGCTCAAATGGATTGTTACAGTTATGATTCGAATTCTTTACTAATTCTTTGAAAAATGGAGAACTTTAAGGCCAAAACTACAATCTAATCTATCTATATCTATTGAATTAAAAACTAATTCTGACCTCGATTTCTTCTTTGTACTTCAGCAGTGGGGCTTCCATGATGTTACGGAGCTTGAAGTTATCAGTTTCGACCTCAAAGGTGTGACCTGTAACCTCAGTAATCCTCTTCCAGTGGCGTGTCATCATTGCTTTGTTAGTCATTAGATCCAGCAGGGGGCAGCACTCACTAAATTCGTCAATAGTTTTTTTCAAATCCAGAAATGCCTGCCACTCTTTCAGGGCCCGTGGCAGCTTACGACACCTACAAAAAACAAAAACAAAAAAACAAAGAAAACCAAAACAATATAAAATGTATGTGATTTAAAGTTCACTGTGTCTGATTTCACATTTAAAGATTTACTACTAAAAGATTTATTAATAAAATGTAATTTGTTATTAGCTTTGTAAAATGTTGTCCGCTATTACTGTTAATTAACATTGAGTGACTGCATATAAAGTAAATCTTGCTGACTGCAAATGACTTTGTTGTAAACTATAAAGATGTTCATACCTACTCGATTGAACTCAAGTATACTTTAAATTGTATCAGACAGAAAACTCTCCCTCCATTCATGCTATTATTCTGAAATGATTATTGCATTACACTGGTACTTGCTCCAGCTGACTTTAATTTAAGTCCTTGACAGGCATGGAGAATGAATCTATTCTCTGAGAAGCCTCTGCGATTACCCAGAACAGCCCAGCACAATTGAAATCCCCTGGTGCCTTCATGCTTTTCAATGTAACTTATTACATGACTGCCAGAGATAGGGTCTTCAGAAATTTAGTTTGACTTCTGTAACCTTCTCACCTCGCCTGAAACTCAAGAAGTTCATTGTTGATTCTGTCAATGTGGATGTCGGCCCATGAGATGTCATAGTAGCCATTCACTGTATCGATGACACTGTTGTAGAGTCCATAGAGCTTTTGGAGAAGAGTCAACTGTTTCCTGATCTCAAGCAGCTGAGGATGCTGGGTAACAGGTAGGCCAAAGAGTTCCTCCCCACCTGTGTATGTGATGTACTTGCGGAACAGGTTGTCAAAGCGATTCTGTGAAATGCCAGATCATTTTAAAATAAATCATCAAACCAATCATTAATTTATATGTAGGGTACAATGTGGCTAAAGGGACACCAGGGTAAAAGGCACATTTGATTTTATTTTCCTCTAAACCACTAGATGGCACAAAAACTTGCCGCAGCACTTTCCAAAACATTCACTTTTGTTCAAGGTAATTAAAGCAACATTTTTTTATTTATTTATTATTTTTTTTTCACTTTTATGATTTATTTACACACAAAATCTGTTGCTTCATTTATGTTCAATACAAACATGTATATATTTTCTGCAATCATCCACTATGGGAGTAGTGAAAAGCACATTTTCTTTAGTTCCGTTGTACCCTGTACGTAAATTACATAACATTTACTGTATGTACACAACATCAAGTAAATGTACAAAGTGTAAGAACAAAGATAGTAAGGAGTTGTACGGTCGACATTAAAACTATCTCAGTTCACTTTCGAGTGGAACTCGATGCCGCGTCATGGCTTGACACTATAACACGCTTCGCATGAACAAGTGTCTGAAGCAAATGTTTACACGCACCAAACGGCGATTGGCTGAGTGTGATGACGTAGCAACGTAGCGTAGTACATCACCGAAACCATAAATAGATGCCATGGCAGTGTGTCGCCTGCTTCTTTGTCTTCAGAAGCCACATGTGTTATTCAGGAGCTGTGTGACACTGTGCCCGATGACTCACACAACATGTGTCTAATTTGTATGGGTGTGGAGGATGCGAGGTCAGTCCTTGAGGGAGCTGACTGTGCTCATTGCGACAAGTTTAATATCTGCAAGCTTCAATCCCGCTTGGATCTAATTGATGAGAGCCAAGCTCCTGCACTCCGTGGCTTGGCGACTTCGGTCATGGAGTTCGCAGGTAGAGTTGGCAGACGAGGAGCGAGAGACAGGCAGTCAAGCCCTTTCTCACGCCCTCTCCACTGACTCTGAGGACCCCATTCTGGATCTTGAAGCTTGCTCTGCAATTTCGTTGGACCAGAACAAAGAACTCCTGCTGTGCGTATCCACTGGTGTAGAGCGAGCAGAGCAGAGGGAACATTTTCAGTTCATTCTTTTTTAAGATGAGCTTCACGTTCACACGTTCACAATTTCCATAGGAATGAACTGAAAATTGTCGTTTTGCTCTGCGCAAGCTGTCAATGACGCCGTGTTTGAATTTTTGCACCAGCGATGTTCTTATGCTGACTTTACCTTGACCTAGGTCTCATGGCGGCAGCCCCCAACGTCATTCCACTAGGCCTACTGCACATGAGACCATTCCAGTTCTGGCTTAAAAGCAGGGGTTTCCATCCTCTGAACCATCCCTCCAGGGTCATAAGGGTCACGTGCCACGGACTACGTGCTCTACGACTTTTAAAGGAGCCATGTTTCCTGAACAAGCGCCAGGCTCTCGGGGCGCCTTGCCATCACAAGACTCTAACGAAGGACGCCATCCTCATGGGATGGGGTGCAGTTCTCGATGGCCTTCCAGCCAGTGGGCTTTGGGGGCACCTTCATCTTCACTGGCACATAAATTGCCTAGAAATGAGGCTATCACGTGTTGGTCCACATTGTTAGTCTCCTATATAAATCATCAGGGCGGTCTGTGTTCGAGTCCTCTGTTCAGCAAACGCAGCAGATTCTGCTCTGGGCAGAAAAGACATATAAAGACATATGGCAGTAAAGTGGACCTGTTTGCCTTTGAGGAGATGACCCACTGTCCCCTCTGGTTCGCCCTCACACCTCCAGCTCATTCCCTGGGAGATTCCAGTTTGTGGAAAGATCTTCTGTCTGAAGTGCAAGGGACAATCTACCACCCCAAGCTGGAGATCTGGAAACTTTGGGCATTGACTTCACTAAAGAGAGTAGGAGATTTGCAGGTCCAGTCAGTTGCCTATTCCTGCCTAGTCTTTGCTGCAGGTGATGTTAAAGCTATACTGCACCCTAGACCGGACTGTATCCAGAAAGTTCCATCTATAGCTGGTCAGCCAGTTGTTTTGCAGGCTTTCTTCCCTCCACCTCATGAGACACAAGAGCAAGAAAGTCTGCACTTGTTATGTCCGGTCCATGCTTTGAGGATCTACATCCATCGCTCAGGCCAGTAGTGCAAGTCCTCCCAGTTTCTGGTCTGCTTTCGTGGCCGCAATAGAGGGAATGCGGTTACCAAGCAGCACATCTCGCAGAGAAACACAGCCTTGTGGGGCAGGCATTGTCCAGCGGTGTGGCGACATTGGCATCAAAGTTCCCATAGCATCAAGCCATGATGCGGCATTGAGTTCCATTCAAAAGTGAACGTCTCGGATTATGTATGTAAACCGGTTCACTGAGAGGGGAACAAGATGCTGCGTCGGGCTGCAACGTCTGCATGTCTTCTTCAGAAAATTAGAATCTGGCGACACACTGACATGGCATCTATTTATGGTTTCAGTGACATACTATGCTACATCGCTACATCATCACACTCAGCCAATCGCCGACTGGCATGTATAAACACATACTTCAGACACTGGCTCACATGGAGAGTTCCATAGCGTTAAGGCATGACGCAGAGTTTCAGTCCCCTCTCAGGGAACCGGGTTACATATGTAACCTGAGACACGTACGAAAACAGTTAAAAAAATGATACTTTGTACCAACTTAATTTTTATTTATTTATTTATTTTTTAAAAAGAGCATGAAGAATCATTTTCACACATAAATTGGCACCTCTGAGTCCAGACCTTAAATTCATTGAAAGTCTTTGGGATGTGCTGGAGTAGACTTTAGAGAGGGCTTGACTCTTGCATTGTCAATACAAGATCTTGACCAAAAATTGATGCACCTCTTGACTGTAATAACTTCAACATTTATTTGTTTACTTAAATAAAGACAACTTTGAAAGACCTTAATGTTTATTGTGATGTCTTTTTAAAATATGCACCATATTTTCTGTTTGTACTAACAAAATCATAATTTCTGCTGTCAGTAAAGCTAGTCAGTGTGCGTTCTGCACATCAACACTCGTGTGAAAATATTATTTAAACAAAATAGTTTATTTTAATTGTTCTATGGGAGTGTTATTTGCTTTTAGACAAACTGAACAAAACAGGTTTAAACCGGAAACCATGATTTTTGATTAGACCAATATAAAAATGCATGTTAAATAAATTACACATTTTTTTTCAGTGCAGTTCAGCAGTTATTTTACAAATATTTTTCCCTAATTGACCAATTAGCCAAACAAGTATCCAATATAATGAAGTTATATTATGATAGTACTTAAGTAAATTTAAGTCATGTTTATGTTTATGCAAACAGACATTGTAATTTACAGGATACTGTACCTGAAACATAATAAGCCTATCACTGGCATCCTGGGGAGCCAATCCAACCACCATGGGACCATCCTAAGGATTTGATGTGCACAAAACCAGAGATCACATATGAACATATTGTTAATTTATGATAAACAACCACTTTGTTTTTCCTGTACAGTGAAAACATGAGTTGTTTCAAAGAATCACTCTGATATCTGTGTGGCTTGATTTCTGGCATTTTATGTTACAGAACACCCACAGGAATATAAATACAGGAAAACAATTGTGTTTGGGCTTGAAACCATAATTGCCTGAGGGATTGTCTCAAAGCAAGAGAAGTGGATGGATAGATTTTACCTGCCCCTCAGGACTCACCCTGTCATAGTCATGGTAGAAGTACTGGCAGTCTTCCACAAAGGTCTCAACGTTTTTGATGAGTTCTCCTCTGAAGTTTGGTTGGAGGGACACCAGCTCGTTCTGCACCTCTGTGCTATGCGAAAGCAGTTTCTCCCAGGTGTACCGAAGTGTGTCCACTTTCTCTGCTTCCTCTTTGGCAATCAATAATCCATACTTATGTAGCATGGCATACGATTCCTGCAGGCCAACACCAGGGAAAGAGACACTGCAGTAATATCATAGGATAATACATAAATGTTTTATGTTTTGTACCCATTATTAACCAAAATTAATAATGTACCCAAAATTAATAAACTATTTATGTATTATTTACCCACTCTGATCTCTATATGTATGTATGTATGTATGTATTTATTTATTTATTTAATTGGAACATAAGAGAATTTTTGAAGGAAAAAAACCCCACAAAAGTCTGTTCAACATACATGTTATACATACTTATATTCCAGGTCTTCTGTAATCAAGTTGTATGGAATTATTTTTAGGATTTGGGCAGCTGTGGTCACCATGAATTATAATTACATGAAAAAGAGCTGTGTAAATATTTTTCAAAATTCGTGTAAAAATCTTTTAAGTGGAATTTTTCTGTTTATTTGTATGTACCTCAATTGGACCAACTTGAAAGTCTATGGAGATCTGGTGTTCTCTGATCTCTTTGAGCGTTGCCATAGCAATACGAATATCATCCAAG
This sequence comes from Mylopharyngodon piceus, assembly GCA_039654765.1. NCBI lineage: Eukaryota > Metazoa > Chordata > Actinopteri > Cypriniformes > Xenocyprididae > Mylopharyngodon > Mylopharyngodon piceus. The sequence continues at coordinate 8,782,206 of CM077445.1, forward strand.
TCCTTAATCTGCCTGTTGAGTTTCTTGCTCGCCTCATCTATAAAAGTGAAGATCTGTTCCATCTCCATGTGATACTTCCTGTTGCAATGGTGACCAAAATCCACCATCCAGCTCTTTGTCTCAGCAGTAAGGGCCAACTTCAGATCCGCTGTGGGTAAGTTCAGCGGCACACAAAGAATACAGGGGCTTTTTGTAGCTTGATAAACATAATAATAATAATAAAAAGCAATTCTTTCCTCCAAAAGCTGTCACCAGCACACTACTTATATATAAAGGCCTTGCAAACTTGAGTCCGAAATTCTCATCCAGAATTTTCGCATGTTAAAAAATAAGTATGACCTTACATTGTGTCAATCATGTTTACACACTGCTTCCGAAACTTTCGTCCGTCATTAAAAAATTCAGATCGGTTTAAATTTTCTGCATTTTTTTGCATCTGTAGCAAGCATTTTGAGAGGTAATTTGACAATTCAGAGCCAACGTACAAGCGAACGCCAAAATCCAGAATGGTGTCTGACAAGTTGATCCACTTTGTCTCGTAGCACAAAGCTACTGTGCTGATTTCAAAACAAAGGGTGTACGAAAGATTATAAAATATTGTGCTCAAGTTAGCTAAACAATAGCTTGTTGCTAATGTCATTCATCCATTCGTAGTGAATAGTGCTAACATTAGTCCCAACCAGGGTTTATTAATTCAGTAACTAGCATGCAAACCTGGTCACATAAATGACTGCTTGAAGTCTCCATTTTGCATTGTTTGCAAAAATTTTTTCTGCAACAGATGAATACACATCGGACTTAGCGTGCAAGGTTTCTGTGCGTGACAAATTTTTAAGATGACGAATACGAAAAAACGCATACAAAAATTTCGGACTCGGTGTGCAAGGTCCTTAGAATATAATAATAGAATTAGAAAAGAGAATAATAGTTAAAGGTACACTATGAACTTTTGGCCCTCTAGTAATTAAATAAAACAAAACTACATGCATTTTACGTAAGAACATTGTTTTGGTTGTGCTTTGGCTCTAAGTGACTGTGCAGATGAATATGGCTCTTTCTCATAACTAAGAGAGTCTCATAACATAGTGAGAGACATTATCCTACTGCTCATGAAACATTCACTACAAGGCTTAAGAGATATAACCAGTTTAGATGGAAAGGATCTCAAGCTGACCAACTGAGCTATACCCATTAATAAAAATGGTACTTCCTTAAAAATAAATTCCAGCACAGCGCTTCAACAACCATGAAATGACCCTTTATAATAGACAATGCTTTACAATTAACTCTCTTAAAGAGCTACATACAGTATAACAATTTAACTGTTCAAATAAAATACCTTACTTGCCTGTTGAATAATAAAAACGTCATCTCAGTCACCTTTACAACATTTCAAGTCCCTCAGTTCTCGCTATCTCCGAAAAGCCAAGCCACTGTTGATTCTTGTTTTATTACAAGCTCTGTGACTGCCGTATTGGCTTTGTGAATGCCTCTCGGCTTTCTGCTAACCTCTCTTTCACTATTAGAACTTAGTTTTGGCTGATTCAGAGTCTGTTTACCTGTATATAATGCCAGAGCTCCTACTGAGATAGACTCAGGCTCTGCATTAATCTCTAGCTCCAGGTCTCTGTAGTACAGGATCTGCGACTCAAATTCAGAAAGAAGAGGGTTCCCCTGGATGAATTTCTGGATGGTTTCCTCTCTATCTTTCTTCCAGATGTGGTGATAGAGGCTAAAGCGATCCAAAGCATTCATTATGTCCTGTGTAACAGTATATGACAAGTATCACGCATTACACATCATACAATATCAAACCGTCACATTATAAACAACCGCATGAAGCAAACATATTCAGCAAAGACTATATAACTAAGCTATAACTATAGCTATAACTATAAGCTATAACTAATTTGTGTTTACAGTAATAAACTTACAATAGAAGTCTATGGGTCAAGGCGTTCCAGGGGGTTTAAATGCAGATATGTGCAGCTCATATTATTTGTAGAAGTGTAATATTGATTCTACACTACATTTTTATTTTATGAGGTTATGTTATTTTCGAGGTACAGTTCTGTTCTAGGTCAGAGGATTCTGGTTATGCCTTAATTGACACAGTAATTCCTGCAGATAAAGTTTATTATATTCAATCTAGAATTTTACATTCAGTGGGATTAATCTTATTTGATGACTTTTCAGATAAATAAATAATATTTGAATCGTTTTAGTCTGTGGGCAAATTTCTGGTAAATTGATTTATAATAGTCTAGGACAAAAATTCTAAAATAAACAGACCTTCTTAGTGGAGTTGATGGACGTACTAAGCACAGAAACCAGCTTGACAATCTCTTTGTTCTCAGAAATGCTTTTGTGGTAGTTCTTGATTTGGATGGGAATGACCTGGTTTGCAGATGCCGATATATCTGAGGTACTGCCTTCAGAGGGAAAAAAATATACACAAAGAAGAGTAATTAAAGTTAATAAACAAGAGCAGAGAGGAGCTGTAAGAGAAGAATACCTCTGGAAAACAGAAATATTATCTTTTCGCCTCAAATCAGTTCTATGAAGGACCCTTTATCTCTAATCTATTTTAAGGGATGAAAGATTTACAGGCAGAGCTGCTTTATTGCAGTTGGCAGAGATATGTTGTTGTGGCACTGCTGTACTCAGTCAATTTTGTGTCAGTTTCCCTACTCTGAGAGTGAGCGATAGAGAGAGAATAAATAATGTGGATAAGATTGTTATCGTGACATTAGGGACATGTCACCACTTCATAAAATCACATCCACTGTCTGCATTCATTATCTTTATCCCCCAGTTTCATTTATCAAATGGTTAGAGATCAGCTTATCCATCCAGAGCGTCAATTTTCAGCCACTATAAAGACAAATTTTAAACTGACCAAGGACCTGTTAGTTCTTGATTTGCTCTGCTGAGCTGTGTAATTATAGAGGGTGAGGAAAAGTCGTACCGCAGAAGCTGCGATAGGTTGATTCACCGTCTTCTGATTCACTCTCTTGGCTGTTCTGTTTCAAAGCGGCCATGCGTCGCTCACTCATTTTCCTCTGCGACAACAAAAATACTCAAGTCTGACATTTTGCATACATTGGACTCAAATAAGAACAGCATAGATTTGGTACTGCTACTTATAAGTTCACACCAGTTCAAGAAAACTAAATAGTTACAAAGTATGAGAATAAAAGGTGAATAAAATACTAGGTAAGGTAACAATAGGCTATGAAAAGTCAGCATAAAATGGCATTTGAAACCCATTTTACTTCTATAATGTGACATTTTCAAGTGAAACAGGGTTTTTAACAAAAATGAATGCAAGGTTGAACTTCTTAATCAATGGTTGAAAATTAAGAGGCCTTGGTGACATCAGCTAAAAACGAAATGTGTTTCAGGGCACTGCATTTTAATGATAGACTATGAAGAGCAAGAGCAACATTTATATGTCAGGAAAAACATGATTAACATGGGATGCTTAAACACTTTTCAAAGTGACTGCAAATGACTTAATGTTAATTCTGCATATTAGCTGAATAGAAGATAGTAGTTTAATGAAACCAGAAAGAAGGGGACATACATAAAGGAAATAGATAAAATACATAGAATGCTGCATGCATGACGTCACATCCCGGAAGACTAATCCACCACTGGTTCCCTCAAGACATCAAAAATGCAAATTTTGAACCTGTTATGTTTATTTTATAAATGCATGTTTCTAATAAGTAACTAGATAAAAAAGTTTGGGGTGCAGTTTACATTGTAGAACAAAATGTCCATGTATCGTCAAGTTATATTTACCACAGGCTTTATTTTACTCATAAATTGAAAAAAAACCCATTATAAAACCCCATAGGAAAATCTCGAGGGAACCAGTGGTGAATTAATCTTCCAGGTTTTGACGTCATCCCTGCACCACTCATAGTCAATGGGGTTTAGTTATGTCACAGCCATGGAGTATCATTTGCTAGCTGGTGGTACTGCATAAAGGGGGAGGGATATTCTCATTGCACAGAGCATTTAATTAGGCAATCATTTGAATATACCGCTAAATGCAATATGAGTGTTATGTTGTTTCATTCTCCTGAATGGCTATTTAGCCTAAATAGCTATTTAGGGTAAATAGTGTTTGCACCAAGTATAAATATCAACAAACAGCATATTGTTTAAGTGCAAATAATGATAGATGCTATCAACACAAGTGTAAAATGAAGAAATACGGTATTTGTACTAATCAAGGTTGGTTATTTGCACTCAGTATAAATAAACAAAGCCTATTTTTAAATGTGTATTTGTCTTAAAAGTTAATTTAGTCAGGTGGCCTTAACGCAAACACACATGGACTATAATCCACAAAAGTCTACTTTGATTTTTTTGAGGTCTTTAAGAAAGTAAGTCAATTTTGATTTGAAATGGAAAAAAGTTTCACCTTTTTTATTATTGGGGGGAAAAAAGCCTAAGGAGACAAGTGTATAAACAGTGACTCATCTCTGTATACTATAGTGCAAAAAAAAAAAAAAATACACCTTGGAAATTCTCTCCTTGCTCCACTGTCCAACTCCTTTACTGACGCTGACCACACAGTCCACAGCTCTGTTCAAGGCTTGCTGAACCTCATCTAGCCCTGGAACCATGATGATGTTTGGGATGGCTAAACACACCCCCGCCTTAAAGATAGGCTGCAGCCCACTTCCCTTCTGCCGACTAGGGGAATCTGCGTCTGCTGCATGGGAAGTGAAATTTATTAGCAATGAGTTAGAGTTGACCATCCAAGTGATTATATTAAGCTTCATGCTTGAAAAAAAGAATAAATGTGCAGTCACATTTTCCGGTGCTTGGCAAAATTAGTCATTCAGATATGAATCCGCACAATCATATTTTCATAAGAGTGTGAAAACGTTCCCCACACAGACTTCACTCATTTTCATGTTGGTAATTTGTTGCACTGATCAACAGAAAGCTGCTTCTTTTAAAAGTGCTTCTGCATGAGCTGCACTACGCTACCGACAATAGACATTTTTTGTCTGTGAAAATTTTTATAATTCAAAATTTGTATAATTCATAATTCAAACAATTTTTGGAATATACTAAAAATGTATTTACTAAAGAATTATTAGAAAAACAACAAACCCAGAAATTGCATCAGTGATGTTGCATGGATGCGCTTGCGTAGAGTCTCCAGAGTGTTACGCGTCAGGCGCAGTAATGCATCCACATTCCGATGGTTAAAATGAGAAAGCAGCTCCTTTGCCTCCTCCTCCATTACCTTCATCAGATCCCTCTTTTTCTTCTTTCTCACCAGTGGGGAAGAGGGGCCAACGCTAGGGGCCGTGGTGCTACGTGACAAAAGACGCCCCTCGGATTTACATTCCTCCTCTCCTTTGATTAAATAAAACAGAACATGGTGTATTCAATATTACACAAAATTACTTAATGATATCAATCTCTCGATATATCGATATTTTTAATAGTAACTGTTTTATCCAGCAATTTCATAGATGTTTATTGGATTTATATTTTTATACCTATTTTTTTATAAATGGCAAATGAAGTCTATAAATAACACCTGCATAAGAGCGTCACCAGATTCACTTCTCTGGAGAAGCTGCGCAGGCGTACTTGAAGTATGGCACCGCAAGGCATCGTCTCATTCCCCATCTCAGGGATCCGGGTTATATACATAACCCTGAGATGTTCCCTTTCAAGGGAACATCAACACCACGCCATGGTGTTGACACTATGGAAATGACAATACCCGCGCCACCATACTGAGAGGATGCCTGCATCACTGGTTGTGAAGAGTTTGCACAAGCACAAAACTGTAAATACAGGAAGGACTCAAACTGAGAAGACCTGAGACCCTGGGGTTGAGCCCATATCCACATTATAAAACCTGATGAATGTGTGCGGAGAGGACCAGAAACATCTTGTAAAGAAGCTCATCTTGCTAGAGCCTTAGAAGCAGCCACATTTCGGGTGGAATGGGCCCTGACACCTAGAGGCAAAGCAACACCAAGCACCTCATAGGCAAGGGAAACCGCATCCGAAACCCAGTGAGATATAGTCTGCTTGTAAGCGGCAGAACCTCAGATGCACCCCCCAAAACAGACAAAGAGTTGATCAGATTTACACCACTGGCCTGAGTGGTGGACATAAATCCTGAGAGCCTGGACTGCACATAAATTGTTAAGCCTCGCCTGATTCTGAGTTTCAAATGGTTGAGGGGAGAAGGCTTGAAGAACAACAGGATGAAACGGTGATGAAAGCACCTTCGGGACGTAATCCAGCCTAGGGTGCAAAATCACCTTGACCAGTCCATGAGCAAAATCCAGGCAGGAGGAGGCAACTGACAGGGACTGCAAGTCCCCTACCCTTTGTTAGAGAGGTAATAGCTACACTAAAGCCACCTTGAGAGTCAGAAGCTTTTCTGAGGCTGACTCGATCGAAAGATCCCATGAAGGACTTGGTCTGTAGATAGGCCTCAACTGTCTAGCACCACACAAGAAACAGGACACCAGGAAATTTTTCCCCACCGACGCCCCTCCATTCTGGTTGTGGCAAACCAAAATAGCAGCCACATACACTTTGAGGGTAGCAGGATCAGTCCAACTGAAAGACGCTTTTGTTAAAACTTCAGTACTGAACAAACCGGGCAGAATGGGGCTACTAATATTAGACGTAACCCCTCCTGACAGACTCTCACCAGAACTCACAGGAGCAGAACGATCGGGTGGAAAGGCGTACAGACACAGCCTCAGCCACGTCTGTACCATGGCATCCAGCCTCAGAGGAGCTGGAAGATTGAGAGAGAACCAGAGGGAACTCAGCCTTGCCTCGACAGGATGTCTGCTCCCATATTGAGGTGTCCTGGGATGTAAACTGCCCTCAGGGAGAGCAGTTTGTCATCAACCCAGAGCAAGATCTGTTACGCCAGCCTGAATAGGGGGTGCAAACTCAGCCGGCCATGGTGATTTATGTAAGCGACCACCGAAGTGTTCCATCCGCACTAACACATGGTAGCCCCTGAGATCTGGGAGGAAGTGTCTTAGTGCTAGAAACACAGCCCTCATCTCCAAGCAGTTGATGTGCCAAGAGAGATGAGGGCCTTCCAAAATACCTTAGGCTGGGTGTCTGTCCATGACAGTGCCCCAACCTGTGAGTGAGGCATCCACCGTGATGATCTTGTGATGGCAACCCAAGGTTAGACAGCAACCCAAGGTTAGAAAAGGGACCCAAGCTTAGAAACTGGGCACTCCACCATATAGAAAGGGCAGAAAAAGCTTGGCGTGTGACACTTAACCACCATCTCTTTGGACAGGGCTAGAATGAGCCAGTCGTTGATGACGATTTAATACACGGATGCCCTGGAGTCACAGAGGAGCCAGAGCCGCATCCACCCACTTGGTGAAAGTTTGAAGAGACAAGGCTAGGCTGAATGGAAGAACCCGATATTGGTAAGTTTCCACCCCCAAAGGCGAACCTCAGATACATCATGTGTATAGAATGTTAAAGTATGCGTCCTTCAAGTCTATCGAGACCAACCAATCATGTTAAGCTTGTGTGTCAACATCTTGAACCAGTAAATCTGCAGAGTATGATTCAAGAGATCGAGAATAGGATGCAACCCCCCATCTTTTTTGGGTACCACAAAAGTACTGACTGTAAAATCCTGAGTCTCCTTCTGGGAGGGGAACACTCTCGATGGCCCCTTTCCCCAGGAGAGACTCCAATCTCTGCAAAAGCAACGGAACCTGCTCTGGCTTCATCGTAGTGGGGAGCATGCCGTTGAAACACGGAGGATGATATTTGAATTGAACTGAATAGGTTGAGCCACAGGTTCCTCTCCATAACCACCAAAGCAGCCATATGGCAGATGGCGAGACAAATCTGTGGCCCTGTGGAGCTCTTTCAAAGCGTCAGGGCTTAAGCCCTCAACAGTGTTCAGTTCTTCTTCAGGATTGTGAACATGGGCAGAATACCAGGCTCTCCACGATCTTGAGATCTCAGGAGGGATGTCAGGAAAGAAGGGGAGGTTCCTTTTCGGTGACTAGGCCAACCGCTAGTGAGGAAGCGCTCATCCAGCTTACTACGCTGCGCTTCCCTTATATGAGTGAGCCACTCGGAAGAAATTGCAGAGCGAGCTTCCGGATCCAGAACAGGACCTTCGGAGTCTGTCAAGAGAGCAAGAGAAAGAGCTGGGACCATCTCAGACTACACTAACAGCTCCGTCTGCAAGCCCAATGATTTCAGTCTATGAAAGTTTCCTTCATCATTGAAGAAGGTGAGGCAAGGGCGGAGCGTCCTCACTGTAAAACGCTAGCAGTGAGGATAATCAGCTCCCCTGAGAGCTGATCGAGCATGCTCCTCTCCCAAACAAAGAACACAAAACTTCTGTCCATCATCCCCAGGGATTGAATGGGGACACGGCAAAACGCATCTCCTAAACTTAGACATTTTCTTCTTTTTTTAACTCCTGCTCTAAACAGACAAAGACAGACAGTTTTGCACATACAGTGACAAACAAAGCGGCTTCTGAAGACAAGAAGCTGGTGACGCTGGTGTTATTTATAAACTTGATCAAGCATGACGTTGCATCACCTGACTGCATCCTTGGCCAATAGCTTGGCGCATACTACAAGTGACTCACACACAACGGCTCACGCTGAAGATGTTCTCAACACCATGACACGGCATCAATGTTCCCTCAAAAGGGAACTATATCTCTTGAAAAAAATATCATTATGGAAAGCCAATTTTGTCTATGTGCATTATACTAGATAAAAATGCCCAACACATTACCCAGAAAATACATCCATAGTGAATTCTTCTGTTGTTTTATCTGTTATCTAACATTTGATATATTATGGGTTTATAGTTATGGATTTTTACTAAACCATGAAGACCTGTACCTCTCATATATCTGTATTCTCAGAGGCAAGTACATTTTTTGTTTTGTGCATTTTCACAGCTACTCAAATTTATGGATAACATACCTAATTCCTCAAATTGAGTATTTTTGTTAAATTAATTGAAATTGATGTATTTGGCATAAACTGATGACATTCTGTGTTTTTTTTAATATGGTTAGGAAAAAAATCCAGGTAATTTCTAGAGCAAACTGCAAGGATGATCGACAGCAGATCTTACCATCACTGTCCATCTGTTCCACTTTACTCTCTGTCCTGCTTTCATCACGGTTTCTCTCTTCTTCCTCTTTCTGCTCAAACTCCAATAACATATTAATCAGCTCATTGGCTGCCTCCTCCACCAATGAGCTTTTGGTATGCAGCATTTGGGCTCCTTTGATGCAAAGCTCCTAAAATGAAAAATAAATTGGATGAGCATGATCAGATTAATTATTTCTTCAGTCAGAAAACTTTGCTGGTCTAGTCAAGACATGAAATTAGGTTTAACAAAGATGTAATAGCAAATGGTAGCAGTAACAAGACACCAAAAAAGACAATAGAGCAGGGTTGTCAAAAGAACTGGTACTTTGGTACCATTTCAATACTAAAATGTAATGAAAAATTGTAAAAAGGCTATGTAGATTATCAGGAGAACTGATTCAATTCAGTTTCATGAGCAGGTTTCCCTATAAATTAGCTGTGCATTCTTACTAAATAAAAAGTTGTGCACTTCTGACAACAGCCCTGAGGTTACTTTTTGCTGTCGTATTGAAATTGGGATTAAGAGCCCAACACACTCTTAGGGGAATTCACAACTATGTTTTCGGCGAATTGGTGTCTAATTAGTATGAATTTGTACAATCACTTATAATCTGTATATGCTCCAGTGACAGTTATGTTTAGGGATGGACCTTCATGCTTACCAAAAAAACAAAAAACAAAAACAAAAACCAGAAAGTTTCCATATGATTCACATTGTACAAATTCATATAAAATCACTATCTCCTAAAACAGTTACGTTTTCTGATGAGATAAGTTTGTGAGACTCCTATATTTTCACTGATATGCTTATATACATCAGCAAGGGGAAATAATTTAGCCTCACTATCCTTTGAAAAATAACCACATGTTGCTAAGAATACATTTGCTTTATGTATATGTATGTGTGTGCACCTTAGTGGTCTGAACAAACTCCTCGCAGGTGCATGGCTCATCTTCAGGCAACACACACAGTGTAGCAGTGCTCATTTCCTGCAAAACAGCGTCGATTCTAAACTCCACAAGGTCATTCACTCTGTGCAGCAGAAGTTCAAGGTTTTCTGTGAACCAGGAGAAAGAACCCTTTCATTTCAGATGTCTAATCATACTGTGCACATTTACAAGCATTTTATGTACACTACAAGGACAAAAGTATGTGGACATCCCTTTGTTCACACTGATGCTTGTGTCTAAATGGGACCAAATCCTGACACACATGTTTCCAAGTAATGTAGAAAGCCTTCCGAGAAGAGTGGAAGCTGTTATAGCGGCACTGGAAGGACCAGCTTCCTTTTAAAGGGAAAGTTCACCCAAAAATGAAAATTTTGCCATCGTTTACTCAACTCATGTTGTTCCAAACCTGTATGAGTTTCTTTCTTCTGTTGAACACAAAAGAAGATATTTTAAAGAATGTTGGTATCCAGACCTTTGATGGCCCCCATTGAGTTCCTTAGTTTTTTTTTTTTTTTTTCTACTATGGAAGTCAATGGGTGCCGTAAACTGTCTGGTTACCAACATTCTTTAAAATATCAACTTTTGTGTTCAACAGAAGCAAGAAACTCATACAGGATTGGAACAACTTGTGGGTGAGTAAGTAATTACAACATTTTCATTTTTGGGTGAACTGTTCCTTTAATGCAAGTGGACTTGAAATTAAATGTTCATCAAGTATTAGGGTATCCACATACTTATGGCCCTTTACTGTAGTGCAGTGGTTCTCAACTCCAGTCCTCGGGACCCACTGCTCTGCACATTTTGTATGTCTGGAGTTGAGAACCACTGCTGTAGTGCATGTTACTGATGTGGTCATGGAAATCAGCTGTAGAGTGGAGTCTCTCACCGAGTGCAGCAGTGATCCGATTAAGATATTTCTCTATGTTTAGGGAGGTCCAATTGAGGGAGGTCAGTCCGGGCAGGATGGCCTCATCTACTTTAGCGACATGTGGCATGAGCAGTTGTTCAAAGGCTGGCTGGATCTTAGACCTCACCCTGGAGTTTTCTGACACCATCAACTGAGACAGGGAACATATAATGCAAAAGCACACACAAAAAAGAAAATGACCTTGTCAGTAAAGCTACACATACCAGAGCACAGTACCATGCCACTTACCTGATGGACTTACTTGAATGGTTTGATTTCAGGATGAAAGACACTGAATTGCTATCTAGCACAAAATGTGAACAGTGATATCATATACGGAATCTCAAATGTGCTCGCTTAACATGAGGTTTGTCCTCATGTGTCACTCAAGTTTTGATATTCTCTATGCAAAGTTATTACAATTAACTAAAACTAAAACCATTAAAAAAAAATGTTATTACTTAAAATAACCTTTAACTGAAATAAAATCTAAAAAAAAAAAAAAAAATGCAAACATTTTATTTCAGCTAGTTATTACATGTTCATTGGTTTTGTGTTCCTTTCCTGTTTTTTTTTTTTTGTTTGTTTGTTTGTTTGGTTTTTTAAGTGCATTTTTGTTCCCCTTGTTCCAATGTTTCCTATTTCCTGTGGTTTAGTTCCTTTTTGCCTTAGTTTCCTTAGTTACCCTTGTTAGTCACCAAAGATACTCTCTATTAGTCTCACCTGTTCCTTGTTAGCCTCTTGTTTGCCTGTGTATACAGTATATACCCCTGTGTTTCAGTCTTAGTTTGTCAGTCATTGTCTTTACACCAATTTGTAAAGCTGTTGTGTCTCCTATGAAGGAGGTGGATACAGTCCCTCTCCTTGAATTATTATTATGACTCACCTGTGACCCTTACCAAAGTTGCTTACGTATATAGAACAGAGTGTGTCAAAGATGACTTTAAATAACATAATTTGCGTAAAGAACAGAATACCATGATCTCTTAAGGCTTTTTAAGACCTGAAGACATAAAAATGAATACTGTACATTAGGGGTGTGCAATACTGACCAAAAAAAAAAAAAACTCTTATATCTCAATATTTTCAAAGTTGTTTCAAAATTTTCAAAGTTTGTTAATAATAATAATTAGATGATATTTTGCTGACTGTGTTTTTGTGCTGGTACCATGGCTGGTTTAGGCCTGTTGTGGACAGCTGACTCACGAAGACATTTATATTATTCATATTCTATGCGATGGTTAGTTCACAGCAGTAACAGAAATTAACATTTTTAAGGGGCAATATTTGCCACCTTAAATTGATTTCTAGGAGCATTTACATATAAGGTCATATTTTTCTAAACTTATTAGATGTATGTATCACCTTTTATGTAAAATTCTAACATTCAAATTAAATTCAGTTAGAACAATAACACAGTGTAGGGCTGTTATCAATCAAACAAAATCCATCTTTGTAATAGGTGACACAGAAGCAGCATCAGAAGCGTCAATAATATATTTACACTGCATTTACAATTAATCTACATAAATGTAATTCAATATTGTTTAAATATGAAATAATTTGTAATTTTAACTTTTTAATTAAATGTACTTAAAATATGAAACTACAACTGCCAGTAGGTGGCAGCAAGTCACTTAATGAGTAAATTATTCATTCAACCGATTTGTTTAAGGCAACGGCTGATTCACTCAAGAACGAAGCAAGTGACCGTCTTTACTGAATGGGTAAAAGAAACATTAATTACACTGATTCGTTCAAAATGCGGATTCAGTCAGAAAAAAAAAAAAAAAAAAAAAATCACCGCTGTCCGTTGCACGGAGAATCTGTTCTGCAGTGGTTTCATTTTGAAATTTTCGTTGGCGAAGTAAAGAGAAAACAAACAATATTACTATTGACAATATGTGTCTAAAATGTAACTCACAATGTTAACATTGTTCATTTAATTGCTGTATAAAATAAGTATCACATTTGCAATCGTGCTGATATTTGGCACTCTTGCTTGTGTGATATTGTAATATAACTACATCATAAATATAAGACAAAAACTCATCGGGGTGTATCATGAAATTTGAGGGCGTATAACTGCATACATCAAGCAGTGAAAGCGTGAGTGACAAACTTGATGTCAGCTCGCACATCGTTAAAACAATAATAATGATATCATCATAGATAATACATATTAGAAACCCCTACGCACACAAAGAGTGAACTTAAAACTGAACTGACATTTACCCTTTTTCTTCTGCTTCACTCTTCCTTTCGTGAGACAGTAGAATACCTACGTGTGATAAGCTGTCGTGTATGCTGCGAATTGTCACGTGAAAAAGCAAATCCACAAAGAAAGAATAATAAAAATAATATGTATGCTAATTAGATAGTTTTAATTTGGTAAATGATTGAGATATGTCTAAGTCAGTGTCATCTAAAATTTAAGACCTCTCATAAGTAAACTTAAGACTTTTTATTGCCTTAAATTTTAAGTATCTAATGTAAGACTTTTTAAAGATCCGCGGGAACCCTGTCTTAATCATTTTTCTATGGCATATGGAAGTGTGGAGAAATTATCTTCAGTAAACTCTTTGTCAACTGATTGAACTTCGACTCCTGGTCTTCATTGAGCATACTGGTCTCAGTAGTTTAACTGTAATTCTCCTACACCTGTTTGAATTATTCTTGACTTCCTTTTGGATTTATGTTTTCTAGTTTTCTAGTATAAAAAAAAACAAAAAATAAAACAACAACAACAACAACAAAACATTCAAAATATGAAAAAAAACAAACACAAACAACAACAACAAAAAAAACCTATAGTAGTATCTTAATGATACAATAATAACACTGGCTCTATCTATGTGCACTGATCAATGTTTATTTGTGAATATATGCCTAAAAGTCTGTCTCTTTAGAATACTTGGATTAAACCGCTTTATTCATATGGATTATTTTCATATACTCTAATGAGAGTTAGTTGACATGTAGGTGCAATGTTACTTATAGTCAACAGAATATCTAAAGGGGACCATCAAAATAAAGTGTAACCCTATTTTTTTCTATAATGGGATGGTATGTTCTCGATGAAGGGAATTCATCCTGAAATAATCCTGACTGATTTCTTCACTAATACATAGCAACAAAAGTACTAAAGAGTGGACATAATGCATTGTTTTGTACAACAAGGATAGATAGGCTATAAAAAATAGATATACCTGAAGTTTATTGTAGTTCTTTTTGAAAACATCCTTTTTCTGCTGAAAGATGGCTGCAAAGGGTGGAATTTCAAGTCCCATTCCTAGCATGCAGTCTGTCTCTCGAATCTGGGTCAGGATCTGGGGGTCAAAGTTCACATGCAGGTCCCCAGTTTCTGGACTCTTGACCAGCAAAGAGGCTTGCAGCCCCACTTTAACTGCCTCAGTCTATAAGAAGACGGATAAATATGAATGGCCGTTATATTAAAACAAACAAAAAATAAATAAATAAATACAATTTAAAATTAATAATTTAATTAATGGTCTTCTTAAAAGGTAATTAGAATTCATTTCTATTTATAAAATATTTATTAAAAAAAATGTATATCTAAAAAGAGAAGAAAAGTAAAGAAATGAACAGTTACAGGGTAAGAAAAGTAATAATTCAAATGCATCACTAAGTGAAAGTGGCACATGAGCAAAAAGCTAAACAAGTCTAAAGCAGGTAGTCAACAGTACCTTATAGGGCGCAACAGTCGGGTTCCGAAAGTAAAAACTCAATTCATTTTCTCCATAAGGAAATTGACTTTGAACGGTAACGTATAAACCTTTAAAGAAAGCCCTACTGTGAGCTACGAGGTTATTAATCAATGGTATTTGCTTCTGCTGAAGCCATCGGCCTGCATTATATAAAACTACAATACCGATGATGCCTTACAGAAAATTCTACCAATCAGAGAGTTGAAATAAGCAACACGTGCCAAAATAACTGCGAATACCAAAGGACTGTGAATGACGTAATTGAGTTGATCTCTCTACACTCTCAATGTTTGTATATATATTCATATTTTGCAATAAACTAAAAACATATTGTTTTTATATATATAATCAACATTTGTAAATGAGTAGGTTTATATTTCTCCATCGTTTTTTAATTTGATTCTGCCGTTCGCAATGATTCATGGGATTGTAGTTCTTTCCATTACTAAAGCTGTTAAGTGCACAATCTTTGTACTGTTGTCTTTTTGTTCAATTTTTAAGAACTTCTTTGCTTCATATCAAAGTTCGTAGTGTTATGATTCACCTCATAGCTGGTTGGCTTGGTTCAAGGGTTATAACGCTTTAATGAAGACTTTTTTTCTTAAAATTCCTACGGGAAAAATGAATGGAAAAAATACTTCCGGAACCAACGCCACTGAAAAAGGTGGCGGGCACTGTTGCACTCTATTTTGAATTGACAAGATAACTGACCTGTGCCATCCAGCTCTGATGATAAAGCACTTCAAACTCCAGCAACACCTTGGCCACCCGATTGTAATTTCGAATGATGGGCTTGGCATCTGGGGTGCTGAGTATCCCAGGAAGCTGCTGGAAAAGATCCATGGGCTCCTGGATGCGGCTGTACAGCTGCCGAGCCCACACGATCTTCCCCGCGATAGGAGGGAGGTCTGGAGCGATGGGGGGGTCTGTTTTCTGTTTGGTATAAATTCGAGAGATCATCTCAATGTCCCTGCCAAAGTTTTGCAGAATCTTCTGGTACTTCTCACTGATGCCCAAGTCTGGGATGCCAAGCCTGGTGAATATGAAAAAAAGAGAAAAAAAGAGGTCAGCAGGTTTTGTTTTTGTTGTTGTTGTTGAAAATGTAATGATTTCATTAAGCAAAGATGTATTAATGTATCATACTGTAAGTGACAGTAAAGACTGTTGTCTCAAAAAAATTATATTCCAAATAAATGTTCTTTTGAACTTAATTCATCAAAGAAATCTGAAAAAAAAATCATGTCATCATGTTTTCCACAAAAAAATTACACAACCGTTTTCATCACAGTTAATAATAAGAACTGTTTCTTAAGCACCAACTTAGCGTATTAGAATGTGTGAAGGATCATGTGACTCCTTTGCAATCAGAGGAATAAGTTACAATCTAAAATATATTAAATAGAAAACAGTTATTTAAAATTGGAATAAAATATAACAATATCATTTTGATGAAACAGATGCAGCAACAACAACATTTAAAAAATCATACCAACCCCAAACTTTTGAATGATATATAGCCCTTGTTATTTTTTTAAACTAACCTAGACAAAAGAAAAAAAAAAATATCAGCTATTACCTTTCAAATTTCTTGAGCACATGTAAAGCCCGCTCAGTATTTTGAATTTTGTCAAAGGTGTTGTCCATGAAAGTTTTTAGTTGGATCTAGAAAGAATATTTAAGAATATTTAAAATATAAGAAATTGTTTTAAATAAAATAAAAGTAATAAATAAAAACTACAAAACTAAAAAGATACTTACATGTAGTTCACTAGTTTGTTTACAAAATTCATCATAGTCCTGATCAAAGTCAGTCCTTCTTTGGTCCAGGAAACTGTACTGTTTTTTCTTCATGGTCAACACAATGGCCTGGACATACAGAGGACAACATAATTGTTAATATCAAAGAAACAAACAACTGTCAGATTATAAAACTGGAATAGGGATAGTTCACCTCAAAATGAAAATCTGTTATTCTGTCATCCTTTATTCACCCATATGTCATTAAAAAAAATGTGTTCACACTGCTATTTTTCATTTAAAAAACACAGTAACCAGTGGCTCTTAAAAGACTAAAAAGGACTACAAAAGTAGTCCATACAGATCATCTGCTAAATTCCATGGCTTCTAAAGCCATGTGATAGTGTGAGGCATATTTATGTATGACATATTTAGAGGTTTTCAATAAAGACTTCCAGACTACTTTTATGGTGCCGTTTTGGAAATTTACAGTCCATGGAATATGCTTTCTTTGCCAAGTAAAGAGCAGCATGAGTAACACTTTAGAATACTGTTCCATCATTAATGAATAACTACACAGGAACAAATGAGCAATGCATTATTAACACTCTAGTCAATACTATTAACTAACAAGAAAAATTTATTAACAAATTAGTAATAGTGCTCAGATGAATGTGGTAGTTCACTATTAGCTAATCAATAACTACTATATTTTTTCATACCACCCAGAGGACTACTAAGAACTACAGGTTCATAATTAATATGAATAATGCATAATGTATAATTAATTCTAAAGTAAAGATCATGGCAACCCACTAGTGACTCAAGTACTACCAAATCCCTCAGAAGGAATTACTAATTATTTGGATTATATGCATTATTCATGTTAATTATGAACCTGTACATAGTAGTTCTTAGTAGTCCTCTGGAAGGTATGAAAAAATAGTACTTATTGATTAGCTAATAGTGAAATACCTCATTCAACTGAGCACTATTACTTACTAGTTTGTTAATCAGAGTTTCTTGTTAGTTAATAGTGGTGTTAATAGTGTGTTTCTCATTTGTTCATGTGTAGTTATTCATTAATGATGGAACAGTATTCTAAAGTGTTACCGCAGCATGAATCTTCTTGAAAATGTCTTTTGTGTTCCAAGTTGAGTGGGCTTGGAATAATATAAGAATAAGTGTGATGACAGACTATTCATTTTTGAGTGAAGTATTCCTGTAATGGCTCTTGATAAAAACAACCATGAGCAGACCGAAAACATTCCCAGTTGGAAAGATAAATATTCAGTCGTTTGCTACAACAGCACTCAGCTGTGTGCACCAGAACACCTTAAATGCCCAAAGGAGCAGTTTGTTGTAAAATATTAATTGACTCCTACAGACTGTCAACTTTCACAAAGAACAGGAGTTAGCAGTAGATCTTTATCAGCTTTTGTTCAATTATTCAGTACTCCTGGAGCATGGAGCCCTCTGGGTCTGAACTTTGTTTCCATGGACACAAAAATGAATAAATAAACTTGTGACTGGAATAAAGAGATGCGATGAATGTTAATGGACTCACAGTACGACAATACTAGGTTAAAGCTACAGGTAACATTTGCCCTTTCATGCAAATCCAGGACCAGCCTGCCAGCCAAAATCATGTAATTCATCATTATAAAAATAACCATAATACTGATGTCAGATCAGCATGAAAGGTCAGTTTGTACTTTTAAGTTAAAGTTATGTTCCCAACCCATGCAGGTTAACAATGCATAATGAGACATGCACTATATTAAAAACAAGTTATTCCTTCACAGTTACCTCCCATTTCGCTTGCATATCTGCAGTCTGTCCACAGGAGGCAGCAGAGAGAACAAATACCACTTATGTTAACAATGCTAATTACAGTCAGAAAATGCTTACACATCGAATCAAACGTTATCATAATTTTGCTCATTTGGAATGAGAAGCAGTTATTTATCCTTATGTGTATATTCTTCCCTTACTGGAAATCTGGATTATGTTACATAGATGTAATCATTTGGAGAACTACAGCAATGGCAAACTATTCAAAAGTGTCTCACTTTAACGGTATTCACCCTATGAGACTTATTACACATCACCACTATGAACAGTACATTACAATCATCTTAATAAATTCTAATTACACCCTCTATTGTGTATAATATAGCTCTTGTGAATATCTTACAATGACTGCACAGACTGAGGTGTTTGACTACCTTTCATTAAATCTCAGGTTATACAGTTCATTTAGTTCAGTGACAAATGGCTCATCCAAATTAAACATTTATATGTCATTAAAGAAGACAACCTATCTTTGCTTCAGTAATTACAGTATTTTCAGGGTATTCTGAGGATATGTTCTTTTGTCTTCTGTGCAAATCTAAAAATAGACCACACTGATTACTACGTCATTGCCATGATACCTGAAATCTGGTTGCCATGGTTTCCAGTCCCTCAATTTTGGAGTCCTGAAGGGCATTGTAGGTGGTAATGGTGCTAAACATGTTTAGGATTTTGTTCAGCCGTCGCTGAAACGTGTCAAACTTGCCAAAGATGTACATCTCACTAAAGTCAAACTGACGCTCCGACGGATTCTCCTCTAGCTTCTGCTTGGTTTTTTGGAAATACTTCTGGTATTCCTGAAATATTGAACACAAATATTTACATTTTATTCATGCAGTAGACACTTTCTAAAGCAACAATCAATAAATTCAATATATCAATATTTTCAACTACTATTCCACTACTCATCCCAAAAGAAATACACTATTAATCACTGCTTTTGTGTAACTTATTTGTGTTCTTCTTGTGTTCACATTTCCCTACAAGGGATAAACATCAGAGCCTTAAAGGTAAGAAAAATCTCTCTTGGCAAAATGGTTTAGATATATGTAGAAAAAGGAAGCTGTGGATAAAGGTGAAAGGGGTACTTCACCACTGGCAAAAAGGGTCCTGCAAAGAATCGAAAATACGGAGAGAACACTGCAACGGACAATCTGAAAAATCTGTTTGTAGTCAATATTTAAAACTGGATGACAATGAACACAGTGTTTTAGGCCAAACGGAGGGGGAAAACTGAAAGAAACTGCAGTTCCTTCAGCATTTTTACCATGCTATTTAAAGAGTAGAAAAAGTACGATACACATTTTAGTGATAAACCTTTTTGTTAATAACCCTCTGTCGATCTGACTTTTCATGGGGGGGGAGTATAATCTGTAGTTTCTGTGTGTAAATGCAAATGAGAGGCGGAGCTTTACTAGCTTGCGCTTCGGTTGCTCAACAACAACAAAGCTGGAGAATCTCACACAGCCAAAATGATGATTGTCAGTAACGTTTCTGAATGGTTAGTGGATAAATTTATGTAGTTGCTGTGGAGTTGATTCAACTCATCGACTAGCATGTGCCGTCATGTTAATCTTTTGTGCAAATCCAGCATTGAACTGACCCTTGTTTGTAAAGCAGTCCGGCATAAAATGACGGCATGGCAACAACACTCTACTACAACAACACTTCCTCTTCTCTAAAGCAGCCCAACATGGCCTCACCCCCTTTGTTGTGTGTTCCCGGGGACAGGGTTTATGTAAATATTGAGGTTTGTGATGTCACCAACCCGGGAAGAAGCTTGTTGTAGTCCCTACCAGCCATTTGTTGTAGTCCTTAAAAAGCAATTTCTGTAAAAGAAAATATCTCCCTTTGCATTGAAATTTGAGAGTCGTATCTTTGCAGATGTTGCTCTAACAGTAACATTACATACTAACTAATGTTAAAAAAGTGAAATCATAATCAACCACCCATTTAACATGTGTTTTGGTCGATCGGATCACAAGTAGACGAGGCAGACACATCCCCGTTTACACCTGATATTTTAATCTGTCTCTTTTGTCCACTTTCAACCACTTCTGTCCTGATTTCTTCAAGGGGAGCGTCTATGGGCGGGTAAATGTATGGGGTTTTTTTTTAGATCTTTCGATCTAATGGACAAAATAAACTTGCGCAATCTGCATATGAGCATGTACAGAGACGACGGAAAACATACGGAGAACATCAGCTTTCGTTTCTGCTCTGACAGCCACAAGACCACACCCACGCTGTGAGAGTGTGACAGAAATCAGGAATGGCGAGAGAACATTATGCTTGGTATGTTTTTCATCTTCAAAACAAATTTGGGTCTTTAACCAACAGAGTTTAAATCCTGTCTAGCTAGTGTGCTTCCCATAATGTTTACGCATTATGTCAGTAGGCAGAGAGTAGGCATCTTTTGTGGCTGTTTGAAAGCATCCGACCACATGAGCATCTACACTACGAAAGCAATCTGGTCGAATGCGTTTTTGACTACCTCTGGAAGTGGTGGAAAGTGGACAATCTCAAATTGTTTTAGACCCTGTTTACACCTGTATTTAGCGTCGTCCACTTGTGATCCGATCGTCCAAAACACATCTTAATACCAGGTGTAGACAGAGCCTTAAAGTGTTGTGTTTAAAGGCAGTGTTCAGCAGATGAACAAAAAGAAGCAAATGAAGCCACTTTAATGTGAAGCTTGCATTTTTGCTAAATGAAAATAAAGTTTATTAAGCTGTTTAAATCTAGAAGTCTAAATCATCCATTTTGATTTAGGACTACTTTTCTAGGTATAAAGTAATTTCCATTTCTGGGAACTTTGCAGATAAAGTTACAGAGTTTATTGGCTTTACAAGTCATGACATTGAAGTTGAAAGCTACACTCTAAAAAATGCTGGGTTAAAAGCAACCCAAGTTGGGTTGAAAATGGACAAACCCAGCGATTGGGTTGTTTTAACCCAGCGGTTGGGTTAAAAGTTTTATTTAACCCAACTATTGTTTAAAAATTACTATATGGCTGGCTTAAAATGAACCCAAAATAGCTTGGTAATTAAAATTCAGACACATAATTACTAGAGGCAACTGTTACAGTCCTCATGTTTCTGTTTTCCCCTGTGACCTAGTTTTCCCCATTCTGTTTGATTAGTTCATTTGATTCACCTGTGTCTAGTTAATCACCTCGTTAAGTTCCCTTTGTTTGCCTCATGTATATATACCTTGTGTTCTCCTTCAGTTTCTGTCCGTTATCATTTGATGTATGTCGTGTGTATGCTGATATTCTGAGTTTAGTTATTAAAGCCTGCCTTTATTGTTCCTCTTCGTCTGCCTGATGTTTTATACCACACGCTAATGTAAGAACGGACCTAACCTTTTGTGGCGTTTTCCTTCAGTTTTTTTGTTTGTTTTTTCCCTCATGAATCTACCCGCTGTCCAGCTTCTCTGCCTGGAGCAGGGAGACCGCTCGCTGGAACAACACACTAGTGACTTTCTCCAGCTTGCATGCCAGACTAAATTTCCTGTGTATTTTATCACACCGGCCTGAGCAAGCGGTCCAAGGCACGCATTCCAGCGGGCGGTCCAACAGAGGACTTCGCCGCATTCGTGGAGTGGGTGCTGGTGAACAATAACTCCCCGTTCACCATCGGCCCTGCTGAGGATGACACCAGCCCCACTCCACATCCAGAGACCAGCCACCCGCCACGACTACGTGCACGATTGAAAGACGAGAGCCCACCGCAGACCGTGGATTTCAACCTGCCGTGACGGACGAGACCGAACCGGAAGAGAGGATGGAAGGAGTCGTCGCCCCGGGGTGTGAACCACAAGGTGTGTCTGACCAGGTGCGTGAGCCCGTTACATCGTGTGCTGCCGAGGGAGTGTTAGTGGAGTTTGAGGGCTGGGAGGAAAGCTCCGCCCACAACCTCACCGTGGTGGATGGGATCGCTATGGCCACTGGAACTCTTTTTGGATTATTGGATGTGTTTGAGGAGGTTAATTCCCTGTGTCTCCTTTCCCCACTGGTTCCGTCCAGCCCTGAACTGTCCGTCTCCCAGCTGGTTCCGTCCAGTCTAGAACTGTCCGTTTCCCCGCTGGTTCCGTCCAGCCCTGTGTCTCCTGTGTTCCCTCCCAGCCTCCCTCTCGCGCCTCCTCTGACTGCCGTCTCATCATTCCTGCCTCCACTGGTACCCTTCAGCCCCTCTTCAGCTCCATCACCCAAGTGTGTGGACCCGCTTCGAAGCTTCAGGCCACCAGCTCCACCTAGACCAGAGGATCCCCTGGCTCCGCCTCCAGCCTCCGAACCCAACACTCCACCGCGGCCTGTCGACGCATCGCCTCCGCCGTGGCTCCTCCCTCCCTCGGCTCCACCGGAAACCTTCAGCCTCACGACTCCACCGGGCTCCCTCGTCCCACAGGCTCCGACTTGGTCAGACGTCGTCCAGCCTGCACTTTCGGTTCCACCTGGCTCCTCCTTCCCCCCGTCTCCTCCTTCGTCCTCAGTCCCACTGCCTCCATCTCAGTCTTCAGGTTCCCGGTCTCCACCTCGGATGCTCGTCATCCCAGCTCCATCTCGGTCTCCAGATCCAGCAGTGTCGTGTGGGCTCTCCGGCATTCCAGCTCCACCTGGATCTCCATCGTCAGTGGCGTCTCCATCGGCCGTACCCAGGGTGGCACCTTTCAACTCTCCACTATGGCGTCTCCCGCCTTCGACTCCACCCTGGGGCCTCGTCAGGGTTGGTCTCTGGACCAACATCTGGCTCCTCCTGCTCCAGGCTTCCCCTTGGCTCCTCCCACCCTCCACTCCCCCATGGACTATTCTGTTTCTGTTTATTGTCTGTTTTTGTCCCTCTTCCTCGTCCTCCTCCAGAGCCTCGTTAAGTTCCCTTTGTTTGCCTCATGTGTATATACCTTGTGTTCTCCTTCAGTCTCTGTCCATTCTCGTTTGTATGTCGTGTGTATGCTGATATTCTGAGTTTAGTTATTAAATCCTGCCTTTATTGTTCCTCTTTGTCTGCCTGATGTTTTATACCACACGCTAATGTAACCGCAACAATAATAATCAAAAGGTGAACATTTATTAATAAGCAATTTAATGCTTATTGTTTAATTATTATTCATTAAACATATTAATAAATGTTAATTTCCAACATACTTTGGGTTCATTTTAAGTAAGCAATACAGTTATACAATACAATTTTTAAACAATGGCTGAGTTAAATAAAACAACTCATTCGCTGGGTTAAAACAACCCAATTGCTGGGTTTGTCCATTTTCAACCCAACTTGGGTTGTTTTCAACCCAACATTTTTTAGAGTGTAAGATGGCTATAACTAAATAAAATCACACTAGTCCTATATTAGCATATATAGAGGCCTGGTTTCACAGACAGGGCTTAGATTAAGCCAGGATTAGGCCTTAGTTCAATTAGGACATTTAAGTAGCTTTTATAAACATGCCTTAAAAAAAAAAAAAAAAAATGGTTTACATCTTAAGACAAGACAATGGCTTTGACATATTTTAAGATATGTCAGTGCATGTTGTTTTCTATTAAAACAGCTCAAACATGCATTTTAGTCTGTGAAACCGGGGGAAAGTGTTCTTCTTGTGTTTATCTCTCCGTACAAGGGATGAACATCAGAGCTTTAAAGCTTAGTAAAATCTGTCTCCTGGTAAAATGGGATAGACAGATATAGGAGAAGAAGCTGTGGATGAAGGTTAAGTGTTGTGTTCAAAGGCAGGTGTGTTTAGTTTTTTTTTTTTGGTCATTTGTCATCTTTTTACTCCTTACATTACAGGCCAAGGAAAATGTGACACATTTTGCCTTTTAAAAATGCTGTGGTATCTGGACCTTAATCACTTTATATAAGCACATCCTCCAGC
Source organism: Mylopharyngodon piceus (assembly GCA_039654765.1). Taxonomy (NCBI): domain Eukaryota; kingdom Metazoa; phylum Chordata; class Actinopteri; order Cypriniformes; family Xenocyprididae; genus Mylopharyngodon; species Mylopharyngodon piceus. The sequence goes on from CM077445.1 coordinate 8,806,430, forward strand.
TAAATGTCACATTGTACCTGATTCAAGCGAATGGCAGCTTTGAGTTTCTCAGATACCACTTCCTGCGGCTGATCCCATATGGTTGCCGAGCCATTATTTGTGATATAGGCTTTACAGGCGGTGATCATTTGATTTGTAACCTAAGGAGATAGATAATATTTCCAGTTTAAAGTATTAAGTCTGAAATTAAATTTAGTTATGTTGGGTGTCAACTCAATCTTACCTTGACAAAAAGGGAGGTGATCTTCTCTGAAGTGTTGTAGTAACGAGAGATGCTATGGATCATACGGATCGCATTTATGAGCCCAGGAATAGCTTCTACCATGGACACCTATATAAAGATGCACCAAGAACACAGCTAATATCACAAGGTGTAAAAAACTCTTTATCATAAAATCTTTAAAAACTAGATACCGTATCACACACATAAATACATCCTTGGCTGGCCCATTTTTTTGTGTTTTTTAAGTAATGCTTTGTGTTTAAACCTGTTCAGTTTGTCTAAAAAAATAATAAAAAAATAACACTCCTTATAAAATAACAATAAATAAAACAAACAATTTTAATACTTGATCATTTTTGCTTGTTGATGTGCAGAACATACTGCTAGCTTTACTGACTGCAGAATTAATTGTGGGTTTTGTTCATTTTTCTAATGTTTTTTTTTTTTGTTAGTACAGAACAAAATATATGATACAAGTTTTAAAAAGACATCTCAATAAACATTCTTTTGAAGTTCTCTTTATTTATAGTATGTAAACTGTTTTGTATGTAAAAAAAATTATCTTAAATCAAAATTCTACTTTCATATTATAGGTAATTTTTGCTTTTGTTTATGGAGAAATTTTTTTTTTTTAAAAAAAGCAATATATACATACTGTATATTGGCCTACATTAAGTAACATTTTGGCTTATGTCTAAAGAAAATATATTGATTAAGTATGGTCTATATAATAAACATTTTTTTTTTGTTTTTTTGTTTTTACTTTGTATGACTGTTTTTTGTTTTTGGGAAAACAAATATTTGATTAATATTAATACTATTAATATTGATTAATATTAAATCAAAATTTAAGGTTTGAACCAAACCATAAATATAATTTAAGAAAAACTAATAGATGGAACTAATGAATGTAATAATTTACTTTCTAAATTCTCTACACATGACTGTGATCATTATGATTATAGATAACAATGTTGGGTATAATCTGTAACCAGAAATTGCAATAATAACATTTTAAAATAAAATAACAGTTTATGTCTGACGTTTATGTCTGGCACAAATTTAGTAACCATAGCAGAACAAGCCTTACAGGGTTGCTGTTGTACAGTGGGTCACAGAACTTCTCAAGGGTGTACAGGTACTTCACATTGTCTTTGGCCTCATTTGCTGCATCAGTGATCCTGATGTCTAGTTCTCGCCAAACCTGCAGAGGCAAATAATTTATGGGTGAAAATTAGACCTCAAACTGACTGGTAAAAACAAATCAATCAAAGGCTTGAAAATTAAAAAAAAAAATCACTGTGATTTCTTCAGTGATATTGAAAAAAACGAAAGGAACATTTACCTCATAATTTCACAAAAATGCAATTATAAAACACAAATTTAACTCCACATTAAGCATGCAATAAATGTTCCAGTGACTGTCTCTTTCACCCAGAAGCAAATTACTATTTTAACTGATAACATAAACCATCAAATAACCTTAATGAGTTTGGACTTGGCTACAATAAGAACCCCCAGCACAGCTTTGACCTCGGGGCTCTTCAACTGGTCCAGCAGGTAGTTAAAACGGGACATGCGTTTCTTCCAGTGGTCAAGCTCTGCACGGGGGCCCAGGTCATCTGCCTCTTTCCTTAGCTGGTCACTCTCTGCAAGGACCTTAAGAGCACAAGACAGTGTGGTTGAAAAGTGAATACAGCGTATAAAAGACATCACAAAGTTAAAACTCTGAGAACGTTTCATAATTACAAGAACACATTGCATATAATAAAGTTATATAAAACAAACTAAAATGCATGTTCAAAGTAACAAATTTGAAACCTGTTCGATCTGTTTGATCCAGGTTTTCATGCAGGCTTCGATCTTCTCCAGAGCCTCTGTGCTGTTGGCCACGGCTGTGTAATCTGAAGGCCCTTTCAACGTTTTCAAGTCAAAAGTTTCACATTCTTGGAGGTTTACCTGGAATATCAAACAGTTTTCACAGATGTTACTTGGGGCTGGAGATGTTTCAGGACGTTAGATGTTAATTGAATGTTTGAATGATTTCTGATGACACTGTGACACTGAAGACTATAGTAATGGCTACTGAATATTCAGCTTTGCCATCACAGGACATTTCATAATATATCAAAACATATTTCACAATATTACTGTTTTACTGTGTTTTTGATCAAACAAATGCAGCCTCGGTTGGCATAAGAAACTTTGGTCACACTTTAGGTTAGGGTCCAATCCTCACTATTAACTAACAATTAAAGGGTTAGTTCACCCAAAAATGAAAATTCTGTAATTAATTACCCACCCTCATGTCATTCCAAATCCATAAGACCTTCGTTCATCTTTGGAACACAAATTAAGATATTTTTGATAAAATCCGATAGCTTAGTGAGGCCTCCATTGACAGCAAGATAACTAACACTTTCAAATGCCCAGAAAGGTACTAAAGACACATTTAAAACAGTTCATGTGACTACAGTGGTTCAACCTTAATGTTATGAAGCGACGGGAATACTTTTTGTGCACCAAAAAAAAACAAAAAAATGACTTTATTTAACAATATCTAGTGATGGGCGATTTCAAAACACTGCTATCAAACTGCCAAAGTCACGAGAACCACTGAAATTTTGAAACGTTTCGAAACACTTATGACGTAACGATGCCTCGTTTACTGAAATCATGTGACTTTGGCAGTTTGATACATGCTCCGAACCACTGATACGAAACAAAAGATTCGTAAAGCTTAGAAGCTTCATGAAGCAGTGTTTTGAAATCACCCATCACTAGATATTGTTAAATAAAGTCGTTATTTTGTTTGTTTGTTTTTGGCGCACAAAAAGTATTCTCGTCGCTTCATAACATTAAGGTTGAACCACTGTAGTCACATGAACTGTTTTAAATATGTCTTTAGTACCTTTCTGGGCATTGGAAAGTGTTAATTATCTTGCTGTCAATAGAGGCCTCACTGAGCCATCGAATTTTATCAAAAATATCTTAATTTGTGTTCCGAAGATGAACGAAGGTCTTACGGGTGTGTAACGACATGAGGGTGAGTAATTAATGACAGAATTTTCATTTTTGTGTGAACTAACCCTTTAACTACGACTTTTGCCTCAATAAACTCCTAATTACTGCTTATTAATAGTTAGTAAGGTAGTTGTTAAGTTTAGGTATTGGGTAGGATTAAGGGATGTAGAATGTGGTCATGCAATTAATATTTGCTTTACTAATAAACAGCCAACATCCTAGAAATATGCATGCTAATAAGCAACTAGTTAATAGTGAGAATTGAACCCTAAAATAAAGTGTTACCGAAACTTCTTTCAAAAACATTATAAAATCAAAATTATTCCTTTTGTCTGGTAGTGTGCACTTTACAAAAGAAGTAAAAGAAGCAATCCACTTTAATGTGAAGCTTGCATTTTTGTCTGTTTTTTAGTAAACAAAAAAATACATTTATATTTAGGCTGCCAAGCTGTCTAAATCACTTTTTGAGGTAGGGCTACATTTTTCTAGGCATTACATCTGATACATTCTGGTAACCTTGCAGATATCAGTAGTTTATCCGCATTACAAGGTCATACCATTGAAGTTGAAAGCTAACTATAAGACAAAAGGGTCACTGTGATTTTGCCAAGTAAGACATGCTCCTAGATCAATATATTTTATTGATCCTGGAACAACATTCCTGTCTGAAAATTTAGACCTAACCTTATCCCTACCCCTAGACCTAACACTAGGGCTAGGGATCCCTAAAATCTATCCCTAAAATTAGAGGGAAATTATAGGTGAATAACACTGACGTAGAAGCACCTAACCCTGGTTATAAGCCTAAACTTGACAAACTGTAAACTTGTCCCTCAAATTTGATTAGTTGATTGGAATGTTGTTCCAGGATCAACAAAGATGTTGATCCATGGAACATGCTGTACTTGGTGAAATCATGTTCATCAAGACAAAGGATAGCGACAACTAACTAGTCTCATGTTAGCACAAATACTGTTTCCTAGCTATGCTTTTGAAAGAATGTTTAAATGTTTACTGCCTGACCCTGTTGTGTACATCCGTTGTAAGTAAGTGTTTTTTATTTTTTTCTGGGCTAATGCCACAAATCCTGTTGTGAGAACCCAAAACATTCTTTTAAAATGATCAACCCCCCTCCCCACCACAATCCAAGAACTTATAAATCCAGAAAAATGATCTTGATGGCTGAAAGCTTAAAAGAGGTAAGAAAAATAGCTTCAGATTTCCAATATTTCATCTGCCTGACCAAATCCACCATCCAATTCATTTTTGAGAGTCCATGGATCAATATAAACTAGAATGGAATGTGTGCAATCCATGAGTGTGTTTATGTTATTGTAAAAGTGTGCCTCTCTCTTTGTCCTTTTGTATTTGTGAGACCTTTTCCTGCAGGCTCTCCTGTGCCCCAGCTAACACAGAGACAAAGCTGTCCAGGGAGCTAATAAAGTCTTGTTTGACAGCCTGAGCCTGCGGGCTTGCTAGCTCTCCCCAGCCGTGGTTCATCTTCCTCAGAGTGGGGATGAAGATCTCTGACAGCAGCTGCTCCACGCTCTTCAGCAGACCAACACCCGTGGTGTCCAACATGTTGAAGTTCACATCCTATAAGAGCAAACAGAGGGGAAAGGATGAACACATACACAAGAGACTTGTGTTGTTGTTGTTTTGATGACATATAAGGCTCTAGCTGAAGAAAAATATTACACACAGCAAATAGTAATAAAAAAAGGAGGCTTAACCTTAATAAAAAGTTCAGATTAAATATTATATAATTCATTTTATATGAGGTTTGTCATGCAAATCTCTTACCAAACTTCAGTCATGGTTTTGTAATTTACTAGCAAATTTTGTATAAATTAAGCTATAAAACAGTAGTTACAAAAATGTTGGTTTGTACTAATTGGTAAAGTAAAATTATTTTAAAGTAGTTTTTAGAAACAGTACTATATATATATATACAGTCAAAACCAAAAATTATTCAGACACTAGATATAATTTTTTATATTTTTTTCTTACTAGTGGGTGCAGGACACTATAGTTCATTTATGTAAGTGAGGATAGCAAAATAAAGTAAACTGTGATCTATTATACCCAAAAATTCTTCATACAGTTGACTATAAAAATTTGGGACCAAAAATTATTCAAACACTTTGACCTGACTTAAGTGTTATCTGACATAATTAAGATATTTTTTTTCTGACACAGTTTAACTCTGAGATCTTGTCATATTTTATTACCATTTTTTTTTTTTTTTCAAACTATAGTGAATAAACTATAATAATGAATGAAATGTTCCAGGTGTCTGAATAAATTTTGGTTTGACTGTATATTATACTGTACTATATACTTATACACTGTACTATATAACAAGTTTATTGGAATTAATTATTACAATAATCTCAACTGTATCAATAACAATAAATTGGTAATTGTTGAATACAGTCGAGATTATTTCAAAATACGATATTTGATGTATTTAAAACTAGTTACTTTTTAGCTAGTTTAATTTGTGTTAGATAATAGTTTAACATTACTCTAATATTTCTCTAAAAAACACCTAATGCTTAAAATGCTTAAACTTTGTGCCTCTAATGCTTAAAAGAAGTCATAAGAATCCCCTGTCTACTCATATGGAATTTACCAAATAATACTATATGATGGTTTAAGCAAGAAATATGTACAGGGGAAAAAAAGACATGATCTTGTTATTGACATGGTTAACAGATGGTGAGATTTTTCTGGGAAAACCTTAGGGGCTGCTTTTCACACATTTTCTCTTGTTTCTGTTTACCCTGTGGATATTCTCTGATGTGATAGGCTTGGAGGTGTTTGCCCGGGTGAAGAATACACAAATGCCAGTGAGGGCCACATCTGTACCTTCCGTCACGAAGACCTTGGCTTTCTTACCACGACTCACTGAGGAGGATGCGGCTACCAAACAAAGACACAAAGACAAATTGATCATTGCTGAAATCTGATTGCATGTCTGGTTAGGGTACAGTGTTACAGACACTAATAAGAGTCAACATTGAGAATATTGAGAATTACAAACAAACTAACAAAGTCAAGAGTAACATCCAGAGCACTACTGCATTTTTTTTCAACCCAGGTTCATTGGCAAAATGTGCCTGTGGTGACATCTCTGCAAAATGATATTGATACTGATTTTGTGACACTTTCAAAGTGAAATATCCAGTACGTAGCCTTAAAATGGAATTCAGTTGGATCCAGAAAAGTTGAACGGGAATCTGGCAACATTTTATTACGCTGAATGTATGTATCATGGCAGTTTGAAATTAAATGTCCCTAAACCAAATCGACAGAGTTTAACAAAAGCAATGTGAGATAAAAATGCATTTGCTGAGGTAACTATGCCTTTTTGACTTGCTTCTACAAGTCTTTGAGATCTTTTATCATGACAGCATTTCAGGGGACTCATACCCAAGTGCTAGTCCAGTGCTGTACCAGGTGAGCAGTCGAGCAAGTTTACTATGTGAGAAAAACCATACATATGGAGCTGGTTATGTGATGCAAATGTCAAAATGTGTTAGTTTACAAATCTTTATTAAAAATAAATCTTTATTAATGAATAATCTGCCCCTGTAATAATAATTAATATAAAAAGGAATAAAAGTTGTTGGTGTGTTATTGCCACTAGTATTCATTGTAGCTGGAAACTGCAGTGATCGAGTGATATGTGTAGGTATGTTTTCGGAGTTCTGCAAAAATGTAGGTAGATTCATGTTTTTCCAATGAGCCTATAGGTTGATTTCATTTTTATTAATCCTTTTTGGAATTTGGGGTGAATTATGACATGGACATTATTGTGAGATTCACAGGCTTTACTAACCTGCATCCACAGGCTCTGTGTCTTGGTAGTATAACACAAGGTGAGAAAGGCCATCAACGGCAAAGAACTGCTCCATCCGCTCAATCTGAAAGATCAGACAAAACATGTTAAAATTAAACTTGAGTAATCACTATATTAACAAATGCTAGCAGTCTGTGACTTCCTGACTATGAAATGTAAAGAACATGCTCTTCAAAACCAAATTAAGACTGTTTGAAGTGTGTATGTGGAATATTGTTAACCTGTGTGCCCTCCAGTATCGCATCTTCAACTTCAGCCTTCTCCAGACCTACACAAGAGGACACAATGCTGAGAACATAGTCATGTCTGCTGTCCAGCTGTGCCCTCTTGGCCTCGCGTTCTTCTTTCAGCTTTTGCTGTGTGATAAGAAGATGTACTCACTTTAGAATAGATGATGAGAGCTAGAGCTTAATATATATTAAGCTAATTTATGCATAATTAGATGCAACTAACCCTAAAACAAACCCTAACTCTATAGTAAGTACATGTTAATTAATATGACTTAGTACTTAAACGTATAATTAAGGACACCTTAAAATTAAGTGTAACCAAATTTCCTTAAAAAGGGAAAACATTTAAAGGAACAGAATAACTTCTGTAAAAAAAATATTGCAATATATCCTTTAAACTAATGACACTCTTTTTGTTTATACATTCTACAGGACAGAAAAGACCTGAAGAACCACAAACAATGAATTCAATAATATCAACATACACACATAAATAAGATGTACCATTGTCACAAGATTTTTAAATGTACATATATCAATGCAGTTTCATGACTCTTTCACTGCTTAGGAGACTAAGTTCTTGTCTCACTGAAGTTATGTCTCTCTCAACATTGTTTTAAATCTGAGCACAGACAAATTTTACAAACTGTAACATGATACAGATTCACATACATAGAAAGCAAATGAAGCAGCATCAGAACATGGAATCATACATACTTTAAAAGCAGTGATCTGACTGTTTGAGATTACTGATGACTGCACTTCTGGCTTACATCCTCCAGACTTCTGTTCATGTATGTTATCCATGAGACCTTACATGTAAAGTTTGTCAGACTATTGTCTAGCTTTATCTTCATCCAAGCAGACAATGAGTATCAGTCCCAACCCAATGGATATCGTTATATGTACATCCGAGTGTAGAAAAAATACAAAAAAGCAAAAATTTTAATTGGAGAGTCTCCAAGCAAGAAAATAGTCATCCAGACTGGACTGCCCTAATCATCTGTCCAACTGACCTTCACAGTATCATCGTTGTATCCCCACTTTTCTCATGAAAGTAAAAGCTGAAATGTTTAGGGTCCTTTGTACAGAACACAAGAAAGACAAGTGAACAAAGCCTTAAATGGGCAAAGCAGACTGGGCCCCTCGTCAAAGCTGTGAGACAGTAAAAGTCACTTGGCTGGGGTGCTAGGTAACACTGTAAAACACAAAAATGAGCCAATAAACTAAACAACATTTTGTGGGCCGGATACAGAAGCTGTGTTTGTGTTTTGGTCTTTCTGAGGATTTGAAAGACCCACTTTCTTGAAAAATCATTTACTGTTCTGATACAATGTAAATGTCTAATTTCTACTTTACAACAAAAGTGTAACCCAGCATTGGAATCACACCAAATGTACATTGTGATAGTAATTAAGAAAATTACCCCAAGCTTTACTCACCCTCAAGCCATCTGTTACGTATCCGGCGCCTGCTGGTTCCTGCTACTCCCCACCAGAGGTCGCCGGTTCACCATTTCATTGCACACACAGTTATACATCACTCTGGACTACATTTCCCACAAGCCCTCACCTAGGAAACAATCATGCACTCACACCTGTTTCCCATCAGTGACCCTTTATAAGCTGCACTCACACACACACTCATTGCTGAGTATTGTTTAGCCTTTATCCGACCTTGTCTCTGTGTTTCATTGTCCTTGCCTAGCCTTGCCTTTGTTTTGACCCTGGACTGTTTTCCTTGTTTGATGATCGTTTGCTGCCTGTCTTGACCATTGCCTGTGTTTTGGATTACTCTTTTGCCTTGCCCTCCTGTATCTGTTTGCTGGTGTTTGACCTCTGCCTGTACGACTACGCTCATTTTATTAAAGCCTGCACGTGGATCTACCACTTCATTGTCCCATCCCCTTCGTTACACCATCCTAGGTGTATATGACTTTCTTCTTTCTGATGAACACAGTCAGATTTATATTAATAAATATCCTGACGCATTCAAGCTTTACAATGGCAGTGAATAGGACCAACGAGTATGAAGCTCAAGAAAGTGCATCCATCCATCATAAATATACTCCACACGGCTCCGGGGGGTTATTAAATGCCTTCTGAAGCAAAGCGATGCGTTTGTGTAGTCATAAAGTAAAATATCTAGCTTCGGCCAGACCGCCTTCCGTATTCAACTTACGAAGAAAGTGTAAAACTTTCGCAGTTCAAAACGCTTACGCTACGTCCTATGGCTTGTGTATTCAAATTACAAAAAAAAAAAAAAAAATGTAACTGACGCAAAGTCAGTTACACTTTTTTCATAATTTGAATATGGAAGGTGTACTTTATAACTTGTTAAATATGGATATTTTTCTGTTCATCAGAAAGAAGAAAGTCATATACACCTAGGATGGCTTGAGGGTGAGTAAATCTTGGGGTAATTTTCATTTTAAAGTGAACTAATCCTTTAACATGATAAAGCACTTTTTTAAGCACTTTCACTTGCCAAAAAGGTTCTATATAAGAAGAAAAGTCTCAAATTATTGCATAATACTTTTATTTTTAATGGGTTATTTCATTTTTTCTAGCGATAAAGTATGTTTACGAGCTGTTTAATTCATAAAATTTAATGAACATTTAAAATGAATTAAAACAAGATAATTAATCAAAACTAAATTCATAAAATTCCATGATGGGAACCCCATAAAAGGCTCTACATATGAAGTGCCTCACAGAATCCTCTAAGGTTCTATATAGAACCTTTTCTTTAATGTTATCATAATTGTTGTTTTAACGATGTGCATCCGAGCATGTCACTCATAAACCAAACAAAAACATGCCTTGAGAGTCCATGCATTCATTGTGTAATGTAGCCAATTAGAATGCAGTTGGAATGACTCCAAAATTCAAGATGTAGGGGCAAAAAAATGTTCCTGTATGAGTTTTGGTCTTATATTTATATCATATGATATAGTTAAACAAATGTGACACTGATTTTATAAACAGTTCAATAAATAATAAGGTAATATCATAAATTACATTTCAGACAAAATATTGTAAATATTGTCTGTTTTCGCCAATGAAAATAGTTCAAAACAAAGCCACGGCAGAACCGTTGCCTGTGCTGCTTTTTTGTTCCACGCATATTGAAAGAAACTGGTGAATCAGTCATAAAGACAGTCACAGTTCATTCCTGATGTTTGAATGAACAAGTTCCCTTGATGATTCACTCATTAAGAGACATTAATAAAGCATTAATCTCATAGTATTACTTAATTGTAATTATAGTGAAAATGCATTCATGATATCTCTGAGCTGCATTAATGCCACATTTTGAGTGCAAAAATGTCTCATAAAATTTGATTGGAAACAGCCCTATAGTGTCTCGTTATTCTAACTCTAAATAAATGCATTGATTAATTGTAAGAATTTGACATAAAAGATGAATTATTTTGTTCAATTATTGACAAATACAATATCTAATTAATATGTTCTTAATTACATTTCTTAATATATCTTATGCCTTCTCACCCCTTGATCACCTCAGGTTTCCTATTGGTGTCACAAAGTTGTTCCTTTTACAACATTAAGAGACTGCAGGTGAGATAGGTGCCTCAGAGATATAAATAACCATCTGGAAGACAGATACCAGCATTCAGCCCATTTAATCTCCTTGACATCGTACTGTCCCCATGTTTTTCTCCTCTACCACAACTTTTCTGCTGTAGAGGTGGCTGGTAGGAGCTCAGCTTAGCACTAAATATTTCATGCATTTTATCTTGGTAATGGTGAGCTTGCTTTGAATACCAATTACAAGCCTAAACACTACATCATTTAGATGTCTCCCTTATTGGACACAATCAGCATTTCAGGTCTAGTAGCCATAGATATGAAGTGCATATATTAAGCATTGGCAACTGTTGCTTATTATTATGAGATATGTCAGTGTGATACAAACATAATTACATGCAAATTAAATGACAGATGCAGCCTGCAAGGCATCAGCATTCTCATATGTGCAAACACATCACTTTTTGTCGTATCAGCTTTTGCAGTCTTTGCATTTCATATCACCGGAGATCTTGCAGTGTTATGGCATTTGTGTTGGTATAATGACAGTATGATGGCTAGTGATGGGGGCCCATAGAAGTTTAGAGAAAAAAATGTGTAAAAAATGTACAAAAAAATATTATAATATGTAATAAAATAAATTGTAAAAGTTATAATTTATAGAATTTAACATTATTACTGCATTTTAAAGACTGGTCAGGATTCAAAACATTAAATCACAATTATTTTATTCTATTGACAGCCATAGATTTACTGTTCACTTTTGTGTCAATGGAAACAAAATATTTTCCTTATAATATTTACATATATTAATAACATTTTCAGCCAGGGGCTCGTAACATGATGATAGTTGAAAAAACTACCAGGATTAGTTTCGAGTGGACAAAACCAACCCAATCAGGCTTTGTTGGTACCATGACACTGATCATCAACTTTCTCTGTCAACTCAGGCTTTAATCCTGACTTCATGGAGCGCATGCACGTGAAAGTGTGACATCAGTAGCGAACAGCCAATCACGTGCCTTGAAACAGTGAACAGGGTGATTCACTTCTTTCGAGAGAATCAGCGAGATTCATTTCTCTCTGCTGCTGAGAATTAAGAAAAAAAAATGCATTTACACAGCAAGAAGAAAAGATTTGTCCATGAAAGAGGACAACTACAAGAAAACATTTTGCTATATCAGTAAAGTTATAAAGTTAGCTCATAGTTAGAGGATATACAGAGATTCAAACATGTAAGCTCGCCTCACATAATCATTTTTAAAGCTTTATCTGTTGACTCTAAAGTGTTTATTTATATTACATATCTGTATATAATTACATTTATTTGAACTAAATGCCAAGATCATAACCTGCCCCCGGAGTAGGTTAGCCATGGAGCATAAGTTACTATGGCAAATAACTCCGTTACAAGCCAAAAACCCAGGTGCCTAAAACCCTCATGGTGCCTAACACCCAGGGTTGGCACAAACTAAACTGAAATATACCTGGCTATGCACCTAAACCGGCTTCATGGTATGCCTTTTTTTTTTTTTTTTTCCCAATTTAGGAAGGTGGTTCCTCACAAAGGTATCATTATATGCAGAGCCTCTTTAAGGCAAGCCTCCAAGGTTAGAAAAAAAGCATAATGCACTAGAGACAAGAGGCAGTTTTTTAATGGATGTCATAGGAGGAGAGGCTTCAGTATGCTGAATAAACTGCTTTTGTCACATAATGAATTGATGTCCATGTTTGCCATTAAATATTTATTTTGGAGTGATCTATATTTGAAGTTTAAAATGACAAAATGCTGTTTTTATATGAGAAGTCACAGACAATATTATGACAAATAGTATTCAGTTTACGGCACTACTCATTCATTTAGAATCTGCCAACAGTCGCACTAATAAAGTCATAAGACTCATGAAGCAATTCATCAAGCCTATAATGTGATTGTTTTATGAGGCATACATGATCCAAGTTGACTGTTACACTTTCTCCAATATTAAAGCTGCAGAGGTTGGCATCTCCTCATCTTCTCAAAAAGATCTCTGCTATAGCATTTACACTAACTTTAATATGCTAACAAATCCTTGTTATTAGTGACACCGGTGGCCGTTAAAGGGTTGGTTCACCCAAAAATGAAAATTCTGTCATTAATTACTCACCCTCATGTTGTTCCACACCCGTAAGACCTTCGTTCGTCTTCAGAACGCAAATTTTTGATGAAATCCGAGAGGTATATGACTCGTCCATAGACAGCAATTTAACCACCACTTTCAAGGTCTGGAAAGGTATTGAAGACATCGTTAAAACAGTTGACATGACTGCAGTGGTTCAACTTCAACCTTAATTTTATGAAGCGACGAGAATACATTTTGTGCGCAAAAACAAAACAAAAATAATGAATTTATTTAACAATATCTTCTCTTCTGTGTCATTCTCATACGTTGTTTATGTTCAGCACTTTCAGGTTCTATGTCAGAACGCTGGCTCAGTATTGGCAGAGGCTGTTCACATGAGCAGCACGACGCATTCGTTTGATGCTGATGCAGGAGCCGGCCGGAGTCGGCGTTCTGACGTAGAACCTTGAAGCGCTGAACATAAACAGCGTATGAGAATGACACAGAAGAGAAGATATTGTTGAATAAAGTCGTTATATTTGTTTTGTTTTTGTGCACAAAAGGTATTCTCGTCGCTTCATAAAATTAAGGTTGAACCACTGCAGTCATGTTGACTTTTTTAACGATGTCTTTAGTACCTTTCTGGACCTTGAAAGTGGTGGTTAAATTGCTGTCTATTGACAAATCATAAACCTCTCGGATCATCAAAAATATCTTAATTTGTATTCCAAAGATGAACAAAGGTCTTACAGGTGTGGAACGACATGGGGTGAGTAATTAATCACAGAATTTTCATTTTTGGGTGAACTAACCCTTTAAGTGAACTGCAGCCAGCAACTTATTGCTTGTGCTCGAACATCCATGCTGCTGAGAGCAACGTTTAGAATGAACATGTAAATACTGTGTCAACAGATGAGGTAATTAAAATTACAATTTAATATTTTATTAAAAAGTATATGGCTATGTGGGACTATAGTTTGAATTAATTTGCATTCATTTTAATTTGCCCTTTTCTTTGCATGACACATTAACATTACAATACAGAATAGCTCTTTCGGCATTATCCTTAGCATTGTATAAGCATTCATTTCATGTGTCATTGAACAGAAGAGAGGCTCTCAGGAGCGTGCATAACCGTCAGATCCTTTTGAAATGTCCTGACTCCAAGTCCTTTACATAAAAATCATTCTACAGGCTTTCATAGTCAACCTATAGGAAGTCGGGGAAGGTCACATTTTTTTATGTTTTCTTACAAGCTATTCACACATTGGCAATAAAAAAGGCGATTAATACATACACATTACATATAGCCGCCTTAACCACTTGTTGCTACAAGAGATTTGTCTCTTAAGTGTGCTGTTGCTTTGGACAAAACTGTGAGATAAATTACATCTTTCATACTTAACCAATCACCTTTGACTTACCACTGCCAAAGAAACATATTTAAGTCTTAAATGTCACCAGTAACAGACTCTGAAGTCCAGTGAAGCCATCTGGATGACAGTAGATGAAAAGGATGAAGATTTATAGTGCAGCAAACAGGGGCCAACAAGCCCAGGCAAGAAGACGCATACATTGCAATTGACCTGTAGAGCTAATGGGAGCAGTCAGCTAGCATGGGAATGACAGACCAGTGCTACCTCAACCATGACTGCCAGAACAACTGGAAATAAATGATAAGGCCTGAACGCCAGCCGTCACCTAGCAACGCAACACACAAGACAAATAAAAAGATAGAGAAGGAAGATTTTCCAGATGAGCAAAGAGCATCAATCTGCAAACGACTGTGACAGTTCATGCCAACACAGAGTGGTGTGCCACTCATGTTCAAGTGATTTCAGAGCAAACAGAACATAATCATTCTTCTGAGATCTTGTGAATTCTGAATGTTCTGAATTGAGTGATCATGAAGTGCCACAATGGAAGAAAAGTTAAAACAAAAAACAAAGAACCCTAAATGCACTAGAGGATCCTCTTTACATGCACTGCCTGCTTTTTAAACAGCCAAAAAATAAAACTGACTAAATATGAAATTAACTTTTTCACTCAATACTTTAAAAAAGTGATTATAGAACATAAACAACTGAATGAATAATTTCATCACGAATTTGGCACAAAATTTAACTAAAACCTATCAGATGAATAAAGATTAATTTTCCATTATGAAAGACAAGAAAACCATGACAACCTTTCCAAATAAGGAATGCTCAGCTCTTTTGAGAAGTTTAATGCCTTCAGTGTAATTTGTTTCTGCTTGGTTTGTTACCATTAATTAAAAAGTTCATAAATTGGAAAGAGAAAATTGTTAAACATTTTTTTTTAAGTCATGCCACTTTTAACTATGGATGTTGTTCTGTTGTGATATTTGAAAGACACTGCAAACCTGAGAAGCAAAGTTTCATCTTACCTTGTTTTGCAAGTCGGGTGTACGAGGCAGCATTTTTACCCTGAGTGCAGCCAAGTGCTGAAATAATTTTCAGTTTAATGCTGCATGAGAGCTGTGTGGTATGTTAAAGAACTAAAATATTGTTGTACCCTTCATTGGCTCTTTATTTAGTCCTTTGGTGTTGGGTGATCACCTGTCCTCTGTCTGGTTAACAGAGGAGGTCTTGGACCTTCTCAGATGTCAACTATGAGGCTAAATAGGCCATTGTTGTTAAGTCTACAGTTACAGACAGAACTTCAGCCCTTGGAAGGATGAGAGGCAATATTTACACCTCCACACAATACAACACTTTATTCATCAGTTTGAATGACAATACAAGTCAGCTATTCATTCGTATTGTGAAGGGGCATCTATGGATTGCCCCAGTAACACTTGACCATTCACAGCTTGTTGAAGTGACCCACAGGCTCATGAATGTGTATGAACTGTATTCTAATCAGATAGAAACTAGGACTTTATTATTTAAAAGCTACAGGAAATAAGTACGATTTATATAATTGACAATTGTAAAAACATTAACTTCAGGTTACTATCATAGAAATCTAAGCATTGCTTCATATCAATAAAAAAAAAAAAAAAAAATAAGCATTATTACATTTTCTATAAAATGTGAATAACTGTCCATGCAAAACTTCCATAATTTGTTAACTTTGCAACACTGACACTATTCAATTATTCTTATTATTATTATTTTTTTTTTTTAGTTCGGTTTACATCAGATTTGATGTGTTTTTATCATTTGTCATGTGGCGGGTTAATAACAACAGGTATGAAATGTGTGTATTGACAGGCAAGTATAAAAAACAGAGCATGTTGAATGTTTTTTTACACCATTTCTGAAGTAGGCAAGTGCTTGCGCTACTTCTGACACAAAGAACAAATGCGCTGCATCCGAAATCGCGTACTGAGTAGGTACTATTTGAATTTACTTTGCAACCGTTAAAAAATACGTTCTATTTCTATATAGTATGAATATAGGTAGTATGAATGAAATTTGACATACAACATCCATCATGTTGTTACTGTTACGTGTCCTACCAGCATCAGTTGCATCGCTTCACTTCCATTCATAAATCCACTCCCGTGGGCTCATGGGATAGTAAAGTATCCATTGGCTGCGTCTGAAAGCTTAGGCAGCTGACTTTGGTGCCTTGCTGCCTTATCAGGCAATGACTTTGCAGGCAGTGTTTGCACACAAAGGTATCTTACTAAACTGGTTGATCTAATGATCTACATCAAAATAGGGCAAGCTTTGGTGATAACTAAGCAAATATTTAATTTCTCAGTAATTTCTCACTAGAAATGACAACAAAAGTGGAAACTTTGGTCAAAAACATACATTTACACACAAACTATATGTATCCAGACATGCTACTTTTTTGGCGTACTGTTTTTCGCATACTATATAGTAGGGAAGTATTTGATTTGCAACGTCGTTCGCTTTGTCGCGTCCAGTGTAGACAGCCTCAAGCTGTTGTGGCGCGGCGTGACAACTGTCGCGTCCGGTGTAGTCACAGTGTTAGCAAAAAATTTGATATTAGCAAGTCAACTGCCCTTGTCGAAAGTCCAGAGGATGACAGTGATACCTGAAGTGACAGCATTAAAGGGATAGTTCACCCAAAAACGAAAATTCTGTCATCATTTAGGCTACTGAACGAATAAGGGTGCTTATGTCATTCCAAACGTATAAGACTTTCATTCATCTTTTGAACACAAATGAAAACATTTTTAATGAAATTTGAGCGATTTCTGTCCGTCCACTGACAGCTACGCAACTGACACTTTGACGCTTAAAAAAGTTCATAAAAAGATCGTAAAACTAATCCATATGAATCAAGTGGTTTAGTCCATATTTTCTGAAGAGACACGATCGCTTCATATGATGAACATATTGAATTGAATGGAGGGACAAAAATTGCTCAGATTTCATTAAAAATATCTTAAATTTTGGGTTAAAAACTGGGTTAGTTCACCCAAAAATGAAAATTCTGTCATTAATTACTCACCATCATGTCGTTCCACACCCATAAGACCTTCGTTCATCTTTGGAACACAAATTAAGATATTTTTCATAAAATCCGATGGCTCAGTAAGGCCTGCATTGCCAGCAAGACAATTAACACTTTCAATGCCCAGAAAGCTACTAAAACCATACTTAAAACAGTTCATGTGACTACAGTGGTTTAACCTTAATGTTATGAAGCGACGAGAATACTTTCTGTGCACCAAAAAACAAAATAACGACTTTATTCAACAATATCTAGTGATGGGCGATTTCAAAACACTGCTTCATGAAGCTTCGAAGCTTTACGAATCTTTTGTTTCAAATCAGTGGTTCGTAGCGTGTATCAAACTGCCAAAGTCACGCCCCCCAGTGGTGAACCATTGAAATTTCGAAACACTTATGATGTAACGAAGCCTCGTTTACTGAAATCACGTGACTTTGGCAGTTTGATACAGGCTCCGAACCACTGATTCAAAACAAAAGATTCGTAAAGCTTCAAAGCTTAATCTGTCTTCCGAAGATAAATGAAGGTATTACGGGTGTGGAATGACATGAAGGTGAGTAATTAATGACAGAATTTTCATTTTTGGGTGAACTAACCCCTTAATTTGTATTCCGAAGATGAACGAAAGTCTTACGGGTTTGAAACAACATGAGGGTGAGTAATTAATCCCTTTAAGCCACCCTTTTTTATTAACAATATGAAATTCTGGTCTCTAGATACAGCTTAGGTCTTTCCTTCAGTGTACATTCTTTGCCCTTAAGTCTGATCGCACTGAAAAGTAATGAAACCCATCTTCCTCAACAATCCGCATTATCTGAAGCATCATACATCATATTCATAACACAAATGGTGTGGGGTGACTTATTTGCCTAAATGTAATATTTTATAGTTTGTTCAAATCTCTACGAACATGTAGAAGCAATAGTAATAGTGATGCATAACTACTCTATCAAGCTTCAGATCTATGTTTTTCTTTACAATCATCACAGGTTGATTATATATTGCATGTGCAGTAGCACAAGACATCAATTCAAAGACAGTTAAAAAGCTTTTTCAGCGAGGGTTCAAAAGATTTTTGCGAACACTAAGTCGGTAATTATTCATTGCTTTCTGAACCCAGTGACTGCCGTTCCACATACAACGACCAATTGAGAGCCATCAAACTCATATGGTACTATCCATTCATGATCACAGAAGACTGTGTGCCCACATGGGGAGCTGAGCGTTTGATACCAGGAAAATGATTGCGAAGGTTTGCATTTAAAAGCAGTTAGGTCATCAATATTTCACAGTGGCTATGACTGATTTTTTTTAACAGGATCTTCCTATTACTAGGGGCTTGTGTAAGAAGAGCCTCCTGCTGAATTATGCAGAGGATCTGCAAACTGGCTCTCCAAGTAGAGAACACACATATGAACCACATCACACACACTTCTACTCACACACACAGGCAGAGTCCCGTCCACTTATTATCCACAAGTACTGACTCAGGCTCTAGGTCTCATTAACGGCCACTCTTAGACCTTCTCTTAAAGAAAAACTTTTGTGCAAGTGCAAAACCCAATAATGCTTCCCATCAGCACAAACAAGAACAGGGGTACAGAACACTTACATCAAAATCGATCTTTCTAAGATACCCCTAACTGCACAACTGTAAGAAATCAAAGGTGATTTGTCATTTAGGAGAACTCGCTCTCTGAATACAAAGCTTCTATACCAGAAATCCCATTATGCATTTGGGCTGATGCTTGGGCATTCGTATTGGGCAACATATTGGTGTTGTTCCTAAAATTAACATCACATTAAAAAAAGATAAAATAAAAAGATGATTGAGTGAGCTTGCTATGTAATTTTGATCAGTAACTGTCTGCTCTCAATCTGTCTGTCACTCAGGCTACAGTAATAAACATTGGGTTAAAGATTAAATAAACACGCACAGTAAACACTGGGTCCACTTCACTCTAGTTTCATGGAGGAGGAGTTAAGCCTACATTAACATAATATTTTAAAGCTACAATATGTAAATTTTTCGCCACTAGAGGTCGCCTATTCAAAACAAAGGCATAGCTTGATGACGCCGAGTTTGAGCGCGGAATCTTGGGAAATGTCGTCTTCACCTCACAGCCAGTGAGAAATCATGTTCATGGATGAGATTATTAACGTTACTGTAGTATGAAGCAGAGTGGGCCGAGTGATGTTGGAGCTGAATGAGGCCGCTGGAGAGATTGCTAAGAGACGAAAGCGACACGCCTCACGAGCAGCAGAACTTTTATTATGCTGCAGTCGCCGGCGCCGCTTCTTCCGGTCAAGCGTATGAGGTAATGCAGTGCTGTTTATCATATTAGATACATTTGACTGTGTTGAAAATGATGTTATAACGTTACTCTGTGCGTTCGCTCGGCGGCTGCTGTGAGACACTTGTTGCACACTGCAGTAAGCTAGATTGATTTTAGAATATCATAATAATAAATGCTGGGTGGCCTGTGTTGATAAATGGCATGCGATTTATTTTAAAACGTATTGTATGATGGAGAAAATGCTGTATTACTGTTACTAAAAATAAAGCTGCATCTGATTATTGTAATGAAGCGTCAACAGGAAGTGGATCCATTTGCAGCTTTTATTCACAATAGCAGAGATACAGACAAGGGCAGAGCAATACCGTAAACAGGGACAGGCAGGGGTCGAGGCTGGCAGCAAGAATCACAGTCGGGTCACAGGCAAGGATCAAGACAGGCGGCAAACAATCACAGTCCAAAGTACAGGCAAGGTTCGGGGCAGGCGGCAGAGGTTCACAGATAATAAACGGTCCAGGTAACAACGAGATAACAGTCCACAGAAATAACGCTCAGAGATGATCACCGTAGCAAATCAAGACTTCGCAAAGATGTGGTGTGTGCGTGTGTCTTAAATAGTGTGTGTGATGTGGTGCAGGTGAGAGTGCAATCAGTCCCAGGAATGAGGGCCTATGGGAGATGGAGTCCAAATGGCAAAGAGTCAATATTCAGGTGATGGCTCCCTCCGGTGGTCCGGAGGTTGCACAGTGGGAGCCATATTCGTGACAGAGCCCCCACCCTGCGAGCGGCTCCAGACGCGAGGAGGCGGACGCCGGGGTCTACCACGTGGTCGAGGGGCCGGTCTCTCCGGGTGCGTCCGATGGAATTCCTCCATAAGTGCAGGGTCCAGGATATTACCTGCGTCGACCCAGGATTGCTCCTCCGGTCCGTACCCCTCCCAGTCGACCAGATATTGCAGTCTCCGACCCCGACGCCTTGAATCGAGCAGATCTCGGACTTGATAGGCCTCCTCGCCCTCAATCATCAGTGGTGGGGGGTGACGGCCCTCGGCTCCCTCCGGCTCCCCTCTCGGACCCCCGGAGGGTTTCAGCAGCGAAACATGGAAAGTGGGAGAGACACGATAATTAGCAGGTAAATTTAACCGAAAAGAAACTGGAGTAATTTGTTTAATAATTTGGAAAGGCCCTACAAACCTGGGACTGAGTTTCTTGCATGGAAGTCTTAGTCGTAGGTCCCTGGTGGATAACCACACCCATTGCCCCACGGTGTACTGGGGGTTCGGTCGCCGGCGTCGGTTGGCTTGGACCTCTTGCCTCCTGATAGCGCGTTGCAGATGGTGATGCGCCAGGTCCCAAGTCTCTTCGCTCCTTCGCATCCACTCGTTGACTGACGGTAGTTCTGAGGGTTCTCCTGACCACGGGAACAAAGGAGGTTGATAGCCCAGAATACATTGGAAGGGGGTAATCCCTGTGGCTGGTTTTCTGAGGGACTTTTGAGCGTATTCGGCCCACATCAGATAGCGACTCCATTCCGTCTGGTCCCTTTGGCAGTAGGTGCGGAGAAAGCGTGTGAGTTCTTGGTTCATTCGTTCTGTCTGCCCGTTGGACTCTGGATGGTAGCCAGATGTGAGACTGATGTTGACGTTCAGGTTCTTGAAGAATGCTGACCAGACTCGAGAAGTAAATTGTGGGCCTCTATCCGACACTATGTCCTCGGGTAACCCGTAAAACCTGAAGACGAAATTGCAGAGTAGTTCAGCGGTCTCGAAGGCAGTGGGGAGCTTGGGCAGAGGAATGAGGCGGCAGGCTTTCGAGAATCGATCTATGACCGTGAGTATGGTGGTGTTGCCTTGTGACACGGGGAGGTCGGTGACAAAGTCTATGGCGTTAAGTGACCAGGGACGTTGTGGAATGGGCAGTGGCTGAAGTAGTCCAGCCGGAGATTGATGAGGGGTTTTGGATGTTTGGCAGGCTGTGCAGTTGTGGACGAATTGGATGACGTCATGACGCATGGAGTCCCACCAGAATTGGTTCTGGAGGAGGTTGTGAGTGGCAGTGATGCCTGGGTGACCAGAATTGGGAAGGTCGTGGACGTGGTGCAAAAGCTTATCTCTTAGGGGAACAGGTACAAATGTGCGGTCTGGTGGGCATGCCGCTGGTGGTGCGGACTGTGCGTTGGCCTGCGTGATCTCTGACATTATATCCCACTGGACGGGTGCTAGGAGGAGGCTGTTGGGAATTATGGGTTCATCAGTGTCCGGTTTTTCTACCTGATCTGTCTGTCGGGACAATGCGTCGGCTTTGGTGTTCTTGGACCCAGGTCTATAGGTCACCTGGAACTGGAAGCGGGTAAAGAACATGGCCCATCGAGCCTGGCGGGGATTCAAGCGCTTGGCGGAGCGGAGGTATTCTAAGTTCTTATGGTCTGTGAGCACAGTGAATGGATGTTGAGCTCCCTCCAACCAATGGCGCCATTCCTCCAGCGCCGCTTTCATAGCCAGTAACTCTCGGTCACCCACGTCATAATTTCGTTCTGCAGCGGATAGTTTTCTGGAATAGAAGGCGCAGGGAAACATTTTCTCAGGGGTACCCTGGCGTTGAGACAGTATGGCTCCGATGCCAGTGCTCGAGGCGTCTACTTCCACTATGAAAGGTCGGTCAGGGTCTGGGTGGCGGAGAATGGGTGCCGTGGTGAACCGTTCCTTTAAGTTGGTGAACGCTTCATCAGCCTCTGGGGACCAGTGTAAGCGAGACGTCTGACGTTTTGTCATGGAGGTTAGCGGGGCGGCGACACCGCTGAAATTGCGTATGAACCGCCTGTAGAAGTTTGCAAAGCCCAGAAACCTCTGTAGTTCTTTAAGCGTGCGTGGTTTGGGCCAGTCAAGTACAGCTTTAACCTTGCTATCATCCATGGCGACCCCGTCTCGGCTGATGACATACCCAAGGAAGGAGGTGGAGGTTTGGTGGAATTCGCATTTCTCTGCTTTGGCGTATAATTGATGTTGGATAAGTCTTTGCAGAACCGCTCGGACGTGCTGGATATGCTCCTCCAATGACCTCGAGTAGATGAGGATGTCATCGATATACACGATGACCCAGCGGTTCAGCATGTCTCTGAACACGTCGTTGATGTAAGACTGGAACACTGACGGACTATTGGAGAGCCCGAACGGCATGACAAGGGTCTCGTAGTGGCCAGTGGTCGTGGAGAACGCTGTCTTCCACTCGTCTCCCTCCCTTATCCGGATGAGGTTATATGCACAGCGGAGGTCCAGCTTGGTGAAATACTCGGCCTGTCGTAACTGTTCAAGAGCAGCGGGTACTAAAGGCAGGGGGTAACGGAACTTGACGGTGATGTCATTCAAACCTCGATAGTCGATACAGGGTCGTAGTCCACCGTCCTTTTTCTTCACAAAGAAGAAGCCTGACGAGGCAGGTGACGTGGATGGTCGAATGAATCCCTTGGCTAGCTCCTCCTCAATGTATGCCTTCATGGCGGCAGATTCGGGCTGTGACAGTGGGAAGATTCTGCCCTTGGGGGGCGTGGTACCTGGTAACAGTTCGATGGCACAGTCCCCCGGGCGATGAGGAGGTAGTTCGGTTGACTTCTGTTTGCTGAAAGCCACAGCTAAGTCGGCGTATTCGGCCGGGATGTTAAGCTTCTCGGGGTTGTTTTCGTTCAGCTGGGCCATTTGAATTGGCAGGGGGAT
Organism: Mylopharyngodon piceus; assembly: GCA_039654765.1. NCBI lineage: Eukaryota > Metazoa > Chordata > Actinopteri > Cypriniformes > Xenocyprididae > Mylopharyngodon > Mylopharyngodon piceus. The sequence continues at coordinate 8,829,886 of CM077445.1, forward strand.
GACTGGTTGTAGGCAGTTCTTATGGCAGGAGGCGTCCCACTGCAGTATCTGTCCTTCCTTCCATGAGATGTGTGGATTATGGGTTCGGAACCACGGCAGACCAAGGATGATGGGGTTGTTGGGTGAGTGAATGACGTAAAATTGTATGCGTTCGTGGTGAAGAATTCCGATCTGGAGGCCGAGCTCGTCGGTGATGTGAGCCACCCTTCCTCCTCCAATCGGTTTTCCATCTAGCGCCTCCACTGTCAACGGAAAATAGCAGTCTGTTAAGGGAATATTATGTTCTTTAATGAAAGTGTCAGACATGAAATTCCCAGCCGCACCAGAGTCCAGAAGGGCTTGTGTGGGAACAATTTGAGTGTTAATAATGAGTTGAATGGGAATCTTGAGGCAAGTGGGTGAGTAATCGGATGAGATGAGGGAACTCACCGCTTTGGAGCTGGTAGGCGTGGGTCGCACAGGGCAGTTAATTTTGAAGTGACCAGCCTGACCACAGTACAAACATAGGTGCATTTGACGTCTTCTCTCTCTCTTCTGGTTGAAGCGGAGTGTAACCCAGCTGCATGGGTTCGGGGTTGGGACTGGTAGAGCTAGTGACGCGCGTGGGGCGTCGTGAGCGGAGGAGATTGTCAATGTGAATGGAAAGTTCGATAAATGTGTTCAATGAGCTACCTTCATCTCGGCAGGCGAGCTCCGCTTGCAACTCCATGGTCAGGCCTCGACGAAACAGTAATTTCAATGTGTCCTCCACCCAGTTAGTTTGAGCTGCCAGAGTGCGAAACTGTAACGCGTACTCAGCCGCCGTTGATTTGCCCTGAGTGAGAGAGAGCAACTGATCGCCTGGACTTTGGCCCCCCGCGGGATGTTCAAACACCTCTCTGAATCGTAGTAAGAACTCAGCGAATGTAGGGAATACGGAGTTATCATCTCTCCAGATAGCAGTGGCCCAGTCCAGTGCTTTGCCGGTAAGCAGGGAACACACGAAGGATATGCGACTGGTTTCAGAGGGATACAGAGAGGGTTGTTGATTAACATATAGTGAACACTGAAGAAGGAAACCCTTACATTTCGCTGGGGTGCCGTCGAACTTCTCGGGCAGAGCCAGGCGGGGGTTCACCGCTGGAGGAGCAGGAAAGGCTGGCGTGGTGGGCGTAGCGGGTGGCGGCGTAACGACCTCGGCGGGATTCAGGCGTAGGCCCTGTAGCGTCTTTACCAGCTCCTCCGTTAACGACGTCAAGCGGCTCAGTTGGTGGTGATGCATAGCCAACTGATTAGCTTGGGCGGATAGCTCGGTAGAAATCTGTGACCAAGCTGCTGGATCGCGGGATGGCGAAGTCTTCTGTAATGAAGCGTCAACAGGAAGTGGATCCATTTGCAGCTTTTATTCACAATAGCAGAGATACAGACAAGGGCAGAGCAATACCGTAAACAGGGACAGGCAGGGGTCGAGGCTGGCAGCAAGAATCACAGTCGGGTCACAGGCAAGGATCAAGACAGGCGGCAAACAATCACAGTCCAAAGTACAGGCAAGGTTCGGGGCAGGCGGCAGAGGTTCACAGATAATAAACGGTCCAGGTAACAACAAGATAACAGTCCACAGAAATAACGCTCAGAGATGATCACCGTAGCAAATCAAGACTTCGCAAAGATGTGGTGTGTGCGTGTGTCTTAAATAGTGTGTGTGATGTGGTGCAGGTGAGAGTGCAATCAGTCCCAGGAATGAGGGCCTATGGGAGATGGAGTCCAAATGGCAAAGAGTCAATATTCAGGTGATGGCTCCCTCCGGTGGTCCGGAGGTTGCACAGTGGGAGCCATATTCGTGACAATTATGCTATGTTAGCTACTTGACAAAATAGTGTTTTTCTCTGAGGCATGGTAAAAGCATGATACTCTCTGAAAATTAAGAAAACTAGATTTAAACAATAAGACTAAAAGTGTTGAGCTATATAACAATAATTTGTTTTCTGTCTATAAATGTAACCAAACAGTTGTTCCCTTGTCTTATAAAACATGTAATATAAGCGTCTTTAGTGTTTTCATGGTTTCTACAAAATAAAACCGGAAACCGAAGGTAATGCGGATATGACGCCATTGACAGGCGACTCCCGTACACGTCCCGTATCCTTGGTTAAAATCACGATTTTCTCACGATTTACAAATACTTGGAAACATTTGGGATATTGTAAGTACTCAACTGAACAAAATATTTAACACTGGCCTACTGGCTTTTGGATATTTTACTGCAAAAATCTTACATATTGTAGCTTTACTGAATATTTTTAATAATAACCCACAAAAAACATAACTATTTTATTTTATTAGAATTTCTACAATTTGTCAAAAAAAAAAAAAAAAAAAAAAAGATTGGACAAATTCACCAACAATTTGCCAAAATGTAAAATAGTTATGAATTGCAACAAGAATGTGTTGGCTCTTCCGGTAATTCCAGTGAAAACATATCTTAATGTTACATCATACAATGACATGCTGCAGTACACTTTTGGCCATACTGTAGTGTATGAGTATTCATTCTTCCAAAACCAGATTATCTTAGCTATATACTGTCCACATTGATTTTACAGCGCTGTATTGTCAATTGTCAAGTTTGTGTCATTTTTTTTTCTTTGGTGGCCAAGAGAGAGCTCTGCGCACTGCAACTGAAGAAAACACAAGCAAATAGAAAAAAGAAAGAAAAAAAAAAAAAAACACCAGAAAATTAATAAAAAATCTTCATCAGTTTGACAACACATGTGCTGCAAATACTCACAATGCAACCAAATACAGAAACGGGCTGCAAATACTCACAATGCAACCAAATACAGAAACAAGCTGCAAATACTCACAACGCAATACAGAAATGCGCTGCAAATACAACGCAATACAGAAACGGGCTGCAAATACTTACAACGCAACCAAATACAGAAACGGGCTGCAAATACTCACAACGCAACCAAATACAGAAACGCGCTACAAATACTCACAACGCAAAACAGAAACGGGCTGCAAATACAACGCAATACAGAAACAAGCTGCAAATACTCACAACGCAATACAGAAACGCGCTGCAAATACAAAGCGATACACAAAAGCGCTGCAAATTCTCACAGCGCAATCAAATACAGAAACGCGCTGCAAATACTCACTGCAATACAGAAACGCACTGCAAATACAATGCAACCAAATACAGAAATGCGCTGCAAATACTCACAACGCAATAAAGAAACGCGCTGCAAATACAACGCAATACAGAAACGGGCTGCAAATACTTACAATGCAACCAAATACAGAAACGCGCTGCAAATACAAACAAATACAGAAACGCGCTGCAAATACAAACAAATACAGAAACGCTCTGCAAATACTCACAACACAATACAGAAATGTGCTGCAAAAAACTCACAACGCAATACAGAAACGTGCTGCAAATACTCACAACGCACAACGGGGACTCCAACAAGTGACGAACCTAGCTGGGACATGCTTATTGTTCAGTGTCTACTTGTCAGTGGTGTTGTCGATGACATGAAAGGTGAGGGTTTTTTGATGTTGTGGTTTATTTATTTTAACATCCTGATTGTATGTGTGTTAAGTGTGAGTATTTGCAGCGCATGTCTGTAATTGATTGAATTGTGAGTATTTGCAGAACATGTGTTGTCAATTTGCTGGTGTTTTTTCTCTCTCCACCAAAATGTACACCATCATGGTGTACAGGTTAAATTTTGCTGAATGACAATGTGAAAGGTAGCCTATTATATCGATCATTGTACAATATAGCCTATTATTGAGTGAATATCATATTGCATGTAGGCCTACATTACACACAGTACTTGCACGTTTGCACATTCATACATAATTATGTCTGTCACTGTCTGAAGCTGTACCTATATTTTCCACCAGAACAAAAATAGCAATAAGGATTCTATTCTGTTCAATTCCAAATTTTGCCACGGAGTTTTGCTGCCATCTAGTGATTTGTAAAACATTGCAATAAAATGTAGTTAATTTATTTAGAGCCTGAAAGGTTCTTCAATATGCGTTGTTTTTTGCAACTTTCTCATTCAAACTTTATTAATCAGCATTTTAAACACATAGGCTAAATACAGAAGTAGGCCATAAGCTATATTTAAGAGGCATAACAAGTGTGCAAGTTGTTTCAAAGCCTTTTTAAAAACCAGTAAAAGGATAGTCTGGCATGCTCAGAGCTTAAAGAAAAGAAAGAAAGAAAGACAGAAAACATAAATTCTTCCTGAGCATGTTTTTATTATTATTATTATTATTATTTAGATCATTACACACACACACACACACACACACACAAAATAATAACCTATGTGTATGTGTGAGGTGATAAGAGTTAACTGAAATCAAGCAGACCTGCATCTCCTTAATGTTGTCCACTGGAGCAGAGGGCTGATGAGTTCCTCTGGATCTGACATTCGACTTCACTGTCCGGTAACTCAAAGCCATGATCTTTCTACTGACCTTTTAAGGATTTTATAGGTTTGTAAATCTCATCCTAAAGCTGAACTATGTTTTTTTCCACGCTGTAGCATCGGTGTTCAGAAGAATTTTAGTGTTTACTATGCTGTGACCAAGCTATAAATTGTTGTTGGCAGTTGCCATAGAGATGCCGACGTCAGGGGTAAGGTTTTTAGGGGTAAAATGAAAGTGCCCCGGCCCAGTGAGTCCAGAGAACAAAGGTCTCACTTCCATTGCTTTGATCCCGTAAATCAAACCCATACGCCTTTTCTTCTCTATTATTTATACGGCTTTAAACTTTATTAGTAATTATTATAGCCCACGATATTTCCGCAATGTTAACAATGTTATGTTCAGGAATGTGGGGGGCAAATCATCGAAATGCAGCACATTTCTATAACTCAAACGTAAGTCATCAGATTTAAAGTTTTAAACAAATCCGATTTTAGAAATGTGCCATCAACGACTGAAAGTTGTGCGGTTGCTGTGATTGTGAATCGTCTCGAGTTCGTGTCTTACTGCAGTTTTTCATTAAACAAGAGGGCGCTATTGTACCACTGTAATTCCTTAGCACTTTCACTAGAGGGCCCAATTGTTTCAGTTCTCACACCATTTTATGCACGTTACAACGTAACATTGGGTAAGTGAACAGATGGGTGAATGTTGAAACAGTGTTGCAGTGCTGTTTAATATATAACAATATATTTGAGCAGGTGGATGAATATACAGGTTTTTAATAATAAAATAGATTTATTCCATGTGAATTAGGCTACACATCAATTATATGCTACATACAACTTGTGGGTTGCAGAAGCAGATGATGTTAATAATCAATGCTTAAAATGGTACAGAAGCGTGTGTGTATGGCAGAATTAAAATATGTTATTTTTTGACACTATTGAACTTAGTTTAGGAAAACATACCAGTGAATACAGTGGCAAGAAAAAGTATGTGAACCACTTGCAGAATCTGTGAAAATGTTAATAATTTTAACAAAATAAGGGAGATAATACAAAATGCATGTTATTTTTTATTTAGTACTGTCCTGAGTAAGATATTTTACATAAAAGATGTTTACATATAATCCACAAGACAAAAAAAAATAGCTGAATTTATTAAAATAACCCCATTCATAAGTATGTGAACCATTGATTCTTAATACCATGTGTGGTTACCTGGATGATCTACGACTGTTTTTTTGTTTTGTGATGGTTGTTCATGAGTCCCTTGTTTGTCCTGAGCCGTTAAACTGAGCTCTGTTCTTCAGAAAAAATCTCCAGGTCCTGCAGATTCTTCAGTTTTCCAGCATTTTTTGCATATTTGAACCCTTTACAGCAGTGACTGAATGATTTTGAGATCCATCTTTTCACACTGAGGACAACTGAGGGACTCAAACACAACTTTTAAAAAAGGTTCAAACATTCACTGATGCTCCAGAAAAAAAACATGATGCATTAATAGATGGGGGGTGAAAACATTTGGAATTTGAAGATCAAGGTAAATTGTATTTAATTTGTCTTCCGGGAAACATGCAAGTATTTTCTGTTGCTTCCGAAGGGCAGTACTAAATGAAAAAAAAAAAATGATATTCAAGCGAAATAAGAAAAATTTGGACCTCTTCATCCTGTTCAAAAGTTTTCACCCCCTGACTCTTAATGCATCGTGTTTCCTTCTGAAGCATCAGTGAATGTTTGAACCTTTTTTAATAGTTGTGTTTGAGTCCCTCAGTTGTCCTCAGAATAAACAAGGCACTCATGAACAACTATCACACAACAAAAAAACAGTCGTAGATCATCCAGGTAATGACACACAGTATTAAGAATCAATGGTTCACAAACTTTTGAACTGGGTCATTTTAATAAATTCAGCTATTTTTTTGTGTTATGGATTATATGTAAACATCTTTTATGTAAAATATCTTACTTGGGACAGTACTAAATAAAAAATAACATGCATTTTGTATGATCTCTCTTATTTTGTTAAAATTTTGCACATTTTCACAGATTCTGCAAGTGGTTCACATACTTTTTCTTGCCACTGTATATAGGCATAATTTGTGTTTATGTTTTGTCTCAAAACTTGTGTTGAGATAATGACATTTCTCTGTTGTGACTGTTGAGTTTGATGTAATTGCAATTCAGTAAATTGCAGCGAAGCAAATTTGTTTTAAAACTGTAGTAATATTTACTAGATCAGTGTGGTGTAATCAGCATACAAACATTTTGTTATGATATGACAAGAAAATATGGGAACCTCACGACTGTGTCAAGCACAAGTTTGAAACTATATGTTGACCTTTTTATGAAAATTACTTAGCAAAAGGCCCTGATAGGCCTATGCATGACTCAGAAAATCATATCTGTAAAAATGTAGCCTATATTACATTTGAAAACTTTTATTTTTGAAGATAAAAGTTCAATGGCATATAGCCTATTCTAGTTCCACGAAAAGCATTTTACTATTTTTACTTGACATTTTTATTAAATCAAACGTTTTTGTAAATAAAAGAGAGGTAGGCTATAATGTTTTTTGTATGGAACGTATGGAACCAGCATCCTAAAAACGGCATTTTAGGCTACAGCTGGTGATATAGCTGAAGTGACCTGTGGGGGGTGTGTGGGGAAGTAGGGGATTCCAGGAGACCCCCTTCCTGAAGAAGACCTCCCCTCTCCCTCCCTTCATCCTCCTCCTCCTCCTCTCTCCCAGCTGAAACTCAGGAGCGCCGCCGATCGGTACCGACACCTCTCCAGCGAGCTAAAGCCAAGATGGAGGGTCCGTGCTCAGCGAGTACAGGAACGAATCCCCGCACGCCACTCTTTGCTTTTCAATGAAGAGGATTTATTCCCAATCAGTCACTTTATCTCGGAAAACCGACGCTGATCAGTTTGTTTGCGGAGTTTTGTTGAGGGAGAATCATTGATCCAAGGATGAGTTCAGGGGAGGGAGAGGACACATCTAAGGAGGCGGCCGACATAGCGGCGTTTTTTAAATCCGGTAAGTGGAGAAGAAGAGAGGGGCGCGCGCCTCGGTGTTTTCGTGATGATGACCCGCTGATCCGGATCCCGGTTCACGCCAACGATGCGTGACCGAACAGATCGTAGTACCATAGATCAGAACCTTTTTTTTTTTTTTTTGAGATGTTGATGATGGTTACTGTGAATCCGCAGACGTGATTTTATTGCCAGATAGAGTTGGCAGGTTAAGATATATGAGTGCTTTTATATCACATTTATTTGGTATATGACGTTACATTTCAGTGTGCGCGAGCCTATTCATAAAACAAGTCAGTTAACAGATTTGTTTCTTAAAAACTGTTGTCATGCGTCACTGTTTATAAGCGTGATGTTTGAGTTCAGAGTGTGGTGACGTCATAAAGCTTGGCTGAAGCAGCTATGTGTTTGTAACGGTGCTGCCATGTCAGTGCTGTCATGCATCACCAGCCCACTGCATTCAACATCACGTTAATACACTATTACCCTACATTTCACTAAGTGCTCATTTCATCATGATGGTGTGAATTTTGAGCTCATTTATGCACCACTTTGGTTGGGTTGTTGCAGTCAGCTGTTGCTGTGATTTGTCAGCTGTCTCTGCAGTACCAGGTGCATCCAAGGAGGGACTCTGTAATGGGCCATGGACACCCTAAGTGACAGCAGGAGTCTTACAATATCACAATCTCTCTTTTCTCTCTGTTTCAGCCTGTTATCCAACTTAATTGTGAGCAGTATGAAGCATGATATTTCAGTGCAGGTGCTACAAAGGAATAATGTATAGGGAATAATGTATATTCCCAGTGGTCATTGAAGGTAGAGGAAATTCATTTAAGTATGAACGCCCTGGGGCTCTCAAAAACAGAAAATAGTCATCGGTCATGGTCATGGATTGTTTAAAGTCACAATACATCAGACAATGAGTTTAAATAATATTATTTGGGTCTCATTTGAAATTTAGTCAGAGTTCAGCAGACTGAAGCAAACATGATTTGATAACAATTGTGTAACAATGAAGTCAAAATTTAGCATGACATTAAATTCCATTATAGAATGCCTAAATAGCACAACTATATGTGACCCTGGGCCACAAAATCAGTCATAAGTGTTTTTTTTTTTTTTATAAATTGAGCTGAATAAATAAGCTTTCCATTGGTGTATAGGTTTGTTAGGATTGGACAATATTTGGCTGAGATACAACTATTTAAAAATCTGGAATCTGAAATCAAAATATTGAGAAAATTGCTTTTAAAGTTGTCCAAATGAAGTCCTTAGCAATACATACCCACTCACAAAAATAAATTTTTGATATATTTAAGGTAGGAAATTTACAAAATATCTTAATGGAACATGATCTTTACTTGATATCCTAATGATTTTTGGCATAAAAGCAATGTATTGTTGGCTATTGGTACAAATATACCCGTGCGACTTATGACTGGTTTTGTGGTCCAGGGTCACATATCTTCTTGTGTCACTACTGGTTGTTCTATAGGCCTAGAGGTTTGACTGATAATAGGTTTCATTAGGGCTGGACGATTATGGCCTAAAATCAAAACCTCGATTAATTGAACATTTTACCTCGATTACGATTAATGAACGGTTATTTTGTTTCTGGGGTTTTTTTTTTTTTTTTGCCCTCAGTTCACTGACAAGGTTTGTACTGTAAATATGCTTGACTATTAAAGGTGGGATATTTTTTCCAATTGAAAGAGTGATCTGACATAACAGCTCACTTTCAGCAGTTATTTTATCCATGGTTCGTAACATTTCTTACAGATTTCTGCTCGTTGTAAATCAGATAAAGATAAATTAGCACAGTACCAGTACGTAATGATAGCGATTGCCTGTGTGAATTAGTCATACCGTCTCTCTATTAATTGTGAAGCTGTGGGTTGTAAATAGTTCCTTCAAAAGTAGAAAAGTATATGCTATAATAAGTTTTGAGTTTCTAAGCTTCTTTAGTGATAAATCACAGGACAGCGCTGACAACTAGTTTCTGCGTTCCTCTCTGTGCACGCGATCTTCATGTTTTGCGCAGCTACTGTGTTTGTAGTGTTTGTAATAATAATAATAATAATAATTTGTTACATTTATATAGCGCTTTTCTGGGTACTCAAAGCGCTTTACATATGGAAGGGGAATCTCCTCAGCCACCACCAATGTGCAGCATCCACCTGGATGATACGACAGCAGCCATATTGCGCCAGAACGCCCACCACACACCAGCTTATTGGTGTAGAGGAGACAGAGTAATGAAGCCAATCAGTATATGGGGATGATTAGTAGGCCATGATCGATAGAAGCCAATGGGCAGATTTGGCCAGGATGTCGGGGTTACACCCCTACTCTTTTCGAAGGACATCCTGGGATTTTTAACGACCACAGAGAGTCAGGACCTCGGTTTAACATCTCATCCGAAGGACGATGCTTTTTGACAGTATAGTGTCCCCATCACTATACTGGGGTGTTAGGACCCACACAGACCACAGGGTGATCACCCCCTGCTAGCCTCACTAACACCTCTTCCAGCAGCAACCTAGTTTTTCCCAGGAGGTCTCCTATCCAGGTTCTAACTAGGCTCAGCTCTGTTTAGCTTCAGTGGGCAACCAGTCTTGGGCTACAGGGTGATATGGTTGCTGGCTGCTGGCACCAATTGCGTCGGTTAGAGTGCTCGTGCCACAAAGCAGCTGCGCGAGCATGGTAGCTTGATATAATACACATCCGATCGTCTAAAATCGCTTGAATGTCCAAACTGGCAAACCTTAAAACACATACAACTGACAAAGTTTAGCGAAGACGCAAGGCTCACCGCTTGCGCGCCGTCTGTGTGTTGACTCGGTGTTCACCTCCGTGTTGCTTTGATGCCACTGACTGGACGGGGCTCATGTGGCTACACACGCGGTAGTATGTTTTTAAGGGGGAAGTATTAACAGTATTAAAAAAACGAAATAACCGACATGGGAAAATTACGTAGGTTAGAGGTTCTGAATTTCGGTTTCGATTACTTTTCGATTAATCGTCCAGCCCTAGGTTTCATTGTTACAGATAGCTAAGGTGAGAAGAGTAACTTATGTCTGATAAAATGGCTGACAATTTTTAAAATTTACCTGTTGAATTAAATGGTTAGTTCACCCAAAAAGGAAAAATCAGTCATTAATTACTCACCCTCATGTTGTTCCACACCCGTAAGATACTTCGTTCATCTTTGGAACACAAATTAAGATATTTTTGGTGAAATCCGATGGCTCAGTGAGGCCTCCATTGCCAGCAAGATAATTAACACTTTCAGATGCCCTAAAAGCTACTAAAGACATATTTAAAACAGTTCATGTGACTACAGTGGTTCAACCTTAATGTTATGAAGTGACGAGAATACTTTTTGTGCGCTAAAAAAAAACCAAAATAACACTGCTTCATGAAGCTTCGAAGCTTTACGAATCTTTTGATTCGAATCAGTGGTTCGGAGTGTGTATCAAACTGGCAAAGTCACGCCCCCCAGTGGTGAACCATGGAAATTTCGAAAAACTTATGACGTGACGCAGCCTCGTTTACTGAAATCACATGACTTTGGCAGTTTGATACACGCTTCGAACCACTGATTTGAAACAAAAGATACGGGTGAGTAATTAATGACAGAATTTTCATTTTTGGGTGAACTGACCTTTTTAAGGAATGGATGGTATGGCCAAAATATGGATAAGTTATACAAATACACAAAGTAGTTATTTTTGTTTGCGATTTCATGAATTAAGTATTACATAACCATGTAGTAATGCCTATTCATTTGAATGAATACTTCACAAATGAAAGATTGGACTCGATTGTTTAGGTGCGTTCACGCCACCTCGTATTTCCTGTAATTATGAGATTCTAGCTTGTAAAAAGCGTTTACGTCCTCGTCGAGTTTGTAATTACAGCTTGTAAGCTGGGAGTTTTCTGAAAGCTCCCAGGTGTACCATGTGGCTGCTATACCACCTGACCGCTATAGATTCATTTAGGTGTTGATAGTGGTGCCATAGAAACGCATAATTCCCAGTCCTAGGACGTGAACAGCTCAGAATATAACGTCACGTGTTATCATCTCAAGATTCCGGTAAATACGAGGTGGCGTGAACGCAGCATAAAAAACGAAATAACCGACATGGGAAAATTACGTTGGTTAGAGGTTCTGAATTTCGGTTTCGATTACTTTTTGATTAATCGTCCAGCCCTATTCTGAAATGTCAGTCTCTGTGCTGAGTTTAAGTCACATGTTACAACAGACCCTCATGAGGAGTCAGTGAAGGCTGGGTGTTCGTTTTTTACCAATATAGAATACTTCCAGAAGCTATTATCTATGTCGATTAATAAATTAATTTGCTTCTATACAGACTGTATAGCAATCATTTGTGGGTGGTTGTCTTTTTTTGTGGCAGTTTGTTGTGATTAACACAACATTGACCCCTAATAAGTTGATTTACTTGCTTACAATAGTGTTTGGTTATATCACTTCATGGTTCATGTAATTAATGAAAACTGCTTATTTGCGCTTAAACAGTATGTAAATTGCTGGTTTGTTCATGTTGTATTATGATCTGAATGTCAAGAACCAAGTGTAAGATTCACACTTCCCATAAAGCAGAGCAAAGTCTTTGTATCCGGGTGTCTATTTTATAGCACTGCAGCATCCTAGAGCAATGTTTCAGAACGAAGGCCTCTCTCTCTGACTCCTCCAGTCGGTCTGTTAATTGCCCCACGCCTGCTCAACACTCAAGTTTTGGCACGACAAGCTTTCTCTCTGGCAGTCTTTGCGTTAAACACATTTTGTGTTTCCAGAACATTGGATGTCTCATCAGTGCCCTACTTAGTCACTGAGCATTGAATGCAGTCTCTTTGGGGCAAGACGCCCACCTAAAGAGCTTTTGTTCGGTTTTAAGGACTGTAGCAGATCTTGCACACCAACTTTGGCCTGCATTCTGAACTACCTTTTGATGCTGAGCAAAGAAAATGGCTCAGTGTTTGCTAGAACCAGCATGGAATAGTGATGGTGGTCTGTTCAGGCGGTTAGAGGCATCCTTAAGTGGAGTGTGTGGCAGATGTGTTTCAGAATATTGGAGGATTGGCTTACCCTGTGTTGTAGGGGATAAGATATAAACTGAATAAGTGCAATCCAATGCGAGTATAAAAATCAAAAATAATATATATGACTCTGTACATCAATAATGATTATTTTAGTGGCTTTGCAATGACAAAATATGCTAACACATTAATATGGCATTTTAGAAAATGTGAAACTGTGACCGTTTATTGGTAATCTCTTCCTCTTTATGACTAGCTATGGTACAAAATAAACATGAATGAACATCAGAAGGAATGTTGAAAGAAACAGTACAACTTATTGAAATATGTAGCTAATATCACATTAGCAAAATTTTGTTTTGGTGTTTCAGTAAAAAATGTGGTCACACTTTAGTTTGAGGAACAAATATTCACTATTAACTACAACTTTTGCCTCAACAAACTCCTAATTTACTGCCTATTAATAGCAAGGTAGTTGTTGTAGTGGTTAAGTTTAGGTATGGTGTAGGATTAAGGGCTGTAGAATATGGTCATGCAGAATAAGGAGACCCTATAGGTCGTTTTTTCAAGCACCTTATTACGACCTATATTTACGTTTTAAAGTCATGCGCCCTCTAGCTGGCGTAAAAATAATGACAGTGTCATGTTACGTCTGTCGTCATGAAATGACGTATGACCGTTGTTACCAATCAAAATGCGTGTTCATTTAAATGCAATGTGTGGACTTTTTACACGGTCCCTTACCCACCATTTGTCCCATTTCCATTTAGCAAAATTCATTTTTTCATTTTTTTTATTAACGACTACACCTACGCTAACCCTAAACCTACCCTTAGTGATTTATAGTGCATATACACTTTATGAGCACATGCGTTCCCTGGGATCAAACCCACGATCGCATTGATTGCATATTGTTGTATATTGCAACGCTCCACCAATTGAGCTACACGAAACCTGAAATATGACGCAGATTAAAGGGTACAATGCATTAAAATGAAAGTGTCCTGTTGTCAATAGGGCACAACTTTAGTAAACGCTCCTATGGGTCGTATTTCATGCATTAAAATTAAAGTGTCCTGTTGTCGTTAGGCCGCAACTTTAGTAAATGCTCCTATGGGTCGTATTTCAGGGAAGTGACAACCGACCTATATGGGCGTATTGGTTGGAGAACATGTTGAGAATGAGGCATTAATATGTGCTTTATAAGTACTTTTAAACAGACAAAATGCAAGCTAATAAGCAACTAGTTAATAGTGAAAATTGGTCCCCAAACTAAAGTGTTAAATTAATTTCAGTGCATCACTAATAAACAGTTTTATCCATCTGTATTGCTAACAATGTATGACATTTAGAAGCCATTAAGATCTACAGATGAATGTACTAATTCACACCCTATTAAGGGCAACTGTACCTATGTACAATGTGTATTATGTAACTTGACACATACATAAATAGCAAGTGTTGCGTTAGATTGTGAACCATGTTACATCCGTATCTTCTGACTTGAAGATACAGCTCTATTCACACACTTGTGGGATGATTGAGGTTGTCATGACATATTCAGCCCACTTCACAATGTGGCAGAACAGCTGAAGACTGGATCACACAAAACCTGAGCCCTCCCTCAGAGTCTACCAGCAGCAGACCACTTCCATAGAAAATGTTCCCGTCTGAGCTGAGTTACTCTTTTCAACCCTTTGCTGTTGTGTCTCATAATTGGCATACCCAAACCTCCTTTGAAGTCTGTTGCAATATAGAGCGAGAAATTGTGACTTCCGAACCCTCGATTCTCTGTTGTGGTGGCACTGTGCCTTTTATGCGAAACATCTCAGGGGGTTGTTGCACCATCTTTCCAAATTTGTAATCACTCAACACCCTGTTTTTTTAAATTAAAGATTCAAATGAGGTGTGAATAGCCGCTGTGGCCTCGTTCTTTAAAGGGAAGGATGTTATTAAGCTAATGGATGCCAAACATTAAGATATTATTTCACTACCTCCGATACTGAAGTGACTTTTTGACTTCAGATAAAATGATTGCCATATGAAAGCTATAGTTTTCTCAATAATTGTGCCACTTTGCCAAATGCAGACTAATGAAATTGCTCATTTCCTGCACTGACAATGTTTTACTTGAAGAGATCTGTCATTTCTAAAATCATTCTCAACTTACGTCTTTGTATGTGTAATTAGAGGTTAGCAAAAAGTGAAGGGAGGATTGTGGTTTGGGATATTTCCTAACATTGCCTCACTTTGATCAACTATAAAACATAATTACATTGGAGAGAAACATGCTATTTGAGACAATTACACATCTGACTATCACGATATGAAAAATGAGATCAAATTTTCCCCTCTCATGGTCACTTTATGTTGGTTTGTGGATAGTGTTAATGTTATGGATCATAGCTGCTTGTCTAAAGTAATCACTCCACTATAAATCCACTCAGAGAGTGCATAAGATAATTTAATGCCAAAGTGTGTAATTTCTGTGCCACTAGTGTCACCAAGTGGAATTGCAAAAAAATATTGTTTTCAAAACACTTCCCTCATCTGCCAGTGGTTTGAAAAACAGATAGTTCCAGTGAAACACTATTGGTTGAGCCAATAGTGGATGTTCAAACAAACATAGTTTGGATAATGAACACACAAATGACAAAGTTGCAGAATTAACAGAAAGCTGTCCTACATCAAGAATTCAGTCCCATGACTGATGCGGGGACCTGTAGGGCAAAATATCCATAAAAACTGCAGCACATGCCTGTCAATTTTCCATTTGTTCCAAGCCACTTGTGGTCCATATCAGTCGTGGCTTGTCTGTAAGGGCAGGGAATATTCATCCAAAACATAGACCTCTATATAAACAGAATCAATAATAAATTGTAAATGTGTTCAGCATTCTGCAACAAATATTCTTTGGGTTTTCTAGATTAATTTAAATCGTAAAGTGGCAGGCATGTATCATGATACTAAGCCCTGCCCAGCTCTACAGCGCTCCACAGTTTTCCAATGTAAATCTGTGGTGAAAAATGGAACTGCAGCACGCTCTAATTTAGAGCCGTAGACCTTATTCACAGCAGCATCATCTTTTATTTTTAAAGCGAGGCTGTGAGGGATAGACATACATCACTTCAGTGGGTTGAACTGATTGGGTTGGGTTAAATTGTTCTACTGACGAAACACTGCAAAAATATCTTTCCAAGAAGTTTCAGTAGACAAAAAACTCCAGACAACATGAGCTGTGGAAAATTATAAGTGATCTCGGAGCTTTATACAGCTTTTTACAGTGGGTGCCATTGAAAACACTGTAAGTCTATCCCTCACAGCCTCGCTTTTATACCTGTCATGGCGCTGCTCTGAATAAGGTCTATTGGGGCAGATTTCAGACTGCCCTGCTTATTTTCACGTTACCTTACGTAAACCTCGCACCAGACCAAGACTATATGAATCCTCTTCAGCTATGTGTATATTAGTCTGCATCAGGTCAGTAACTGTTCTTCCTATGTGGCGTAGCGTATCAAATTAATGAAAGTATAAATCCTTTAGTTTAAATGCACTCTTGTGAATAGCCTTTATATAGTTCTGTTGTGCTTGTTTTATGTTTGTTCTAAGAAAAGACTTTTTTTTACCTCAACAGAATACCTCCACAACTCGCAATATTCTAAAACAACATTCTGAGGCAATAAATAGTACGTTAAAGGATTAGTCCACTTTCAAATGAAAATTACACCAAGCTTTACTCACCCTCAAGCCATCCTAGGTGTATATGACTTTCTTCTTTCTGATGAACACAATTGGAGATATATTAATAAATACCCTGACGCATCCGAGCTTTATAATGGCAGTGAACGATACCAATGAGTATGAACTGAAGAAAGTGCTTCCATCCACATCCATCCATCATAAACATACTCCACACGGCTCTGGGGGGTTAATAAAGTCCTTCTGAAGCGAAGCGATGCGTTAAAAAACGGAACTGGCATCGTGTCAGTTAAGCTTTTTCCGTAAGTTGAATAGGGAAGGTGTAAGACGTAGCGTAAGCTTTTTGAACTGCAAGAGGCTTTGCACTTTCTTCCTAAGTTGAATACGGAAGGCGGTCTGGCGGAAGCTAGATATTTTACTCCATAACTTGTTAAATATGGATATTTTTTTGTACACAAATGCATCGCTTCGCTTCAGAAGGCCTTTATTAACCCCCTGGAGCTGTGTGGAATACACGTTTATGATGGATGGATGTGAATGGAAGCACTTTCTTTAGCTCATACTCGTTGGTATCGCTCACTGCCATTATAAAGCTCGGATGTATCATGATATTTATTAATATAAATCTTAGGGCTGGGCGATATGACCAAAATCTTATATCACGATATGAGTAATTGTATATCACGATAACGATATATATCACGATATAGTTATTTTTGCTTTAAATAAGATTTTTATGATATCAAAATTTTCCATATCATTGAAATTTCATAATTATCATCAATTTCAGTATAATTTAAAAAAAAAAAAAAAAAAAATACTAGCCTAAAAAACTCTCAAGCTTACTGAAGACAAATAAACTGTGATAAAGAAAGAGCAAAGAAAACAAACTACAATAGAACAAAGACAGACGAAATAGACCTACATGAAAAAACTAGAAACTAGAAAATGTATAAAGTAATTAAAGGTATAAAAAACAATGCATAGTCTTTACTGTGTGAATTAAATATACATTTATTCTTATTAAAGTTACAAAAGCAAGCAGTGAGAGATTTTCTCTCTTTTTTGTTGTTTGATTAGCAGGTAAATTTGCATGCTGTCCCTTTAAGACTGACTGCACCGATCCATTAACTCGAGCCTTGTCTTTCTCAACTGTACCTTCACTTAAGACATAAATGGCTCTGTTTACTTGCAAATACGTGGTCACTTTGACACATAGGTATGTGTATTTAACCGTTCAAGCCCAATTAGGCGTCAAAAAGCACTCAGTTCAGTTCTTACGCGCTCTATGAGCAGCGGCTTCATGTCGCGCGTCTCTCAGACGGCGCTGAGAAACAGTCTCTTCAGAGAGCGCGTGCATATGTTTAAATGAGTTGTCTTTCGCTGCTAATTGCACTTAAACCGTACTTAAAGGTTGCACTTAAACCGTGCAACCTCACGCGACAGAGACGATCGTTCAAAATCTCTACCAGTTGACAAATTTCTACCGGCTAATCGTGTCTACCAGTATATCTTCCACCCTACTCATTGTGCTTAATACACTTTAACATCGAGCACGTCTCTAATTCGCGATCGCCTTCTGAGATCGCCTTCATTTGCACATCTGTATATAGTATGCATCATCAATAAGGTGGATATTGAATTTGATCATTTAAAACCACTGTCTTAATACATTAGTACACAACTGGTAGAGATAACTGGCAGGCAGCAAAGAAAAGCTTTGTTTTGCCCTCCAGGTGGGCGTTCCTATAAGTGTGTGATGTCCCGTGAAAACGATGAATACCCAAGCATCCTGGAGCAGATCAGGCACAGTGCCCAGAGTCCAATTTATTTAATCTGAATTGCAAGCTTGTATACGATAGCCCGTGTTGTTGAGCATAGCCATTATGGCTTGTGAAGTAGAAAGCCTTGCATTATGTAATATAATGAAGCCCTGATGAGCAAACATTATCTGATCATCCTCCATGCTATTGTTGTAATGTGGTCACTGCAGATCCAGGATTGATTTGACCAGGAAAAGAATTTTAAGACTAAGGGAAGCAGTGAACTTAGATATTGGGTGCCATTCATGTAATAATCCAAAAAATGTACTGTGGCAGCACCACATCAGATGGTAATACCATGGTACTGACTGAATATGACATGACATGTTAATATCATCGTATTAACATGGTATTCCTAGGTACTTCAAATAATACAACTTTTGTTGCTTTTGTCCAAAAATTGGACATATAGGGTTTAAATCTCTTCATTTGCTGTTCACTTCAGTGTTATTTTCAGTCGGCTGTGATTGAATGTAAATGCAGGAAAGCATCATGGTCCATGAATAGACAATGCTGCTTTGTCATCTTTTATAATTGGAAGAAGATTACTTCAGTTTACATCTCTCGCTTTCCATCTCTTGAAGGAGTTTAGAGTACATTGTTTTTACAATGAGGAACAGATGTTTTAGTGGAGGATGTTGTGGATGTGTTTATCTCAAAGTTGCATTTTGAAATGAAGGCAGATGAAGCCAGTGGGCTGCCCAGGAGAGGAAGTGATGCACACACAGATGCTAAAAAGTTTCCTGGTTTCCTTTAAAAGTCAAAATCACAGTCATTCAAACACTGTGTCCTGTGTGGGCCAATTAGATAAATCTTAAAGGGTTAGTTCACCCAAAAATGAAATTTCTGTCATTAAGTACTCACCCTCATGTCGTTCCACACCCGTAGTACCTTCGTTCATCTTTGGAACACAAATTAAGATATTTTTGATGAAATCCGAGGGTATCTGATCCACACATAGGCAGCAACGTCATTGCACCTTTTGACGTCCAGAAAGGTTGTTGAAAACATGGTTAAAATAGTCAATGGTTCAAGAGTGGTTCAACCTTAATGTTATGAAGCGACAAGAATACTTTTTGTGTGCAAAAACAAAACAAAAATAACGACTTTATTCAACAATTTGAACCGTTGTCCATACGTAGTGAACTTGGTGCAGGCTTCCTTGTTTACGTCCAAACGCCAGCTCAGTATTGGCCGAAGCTGAACACGTGAGCAGCACGACGCATGCATGTGATGCTGACACAGGATCCGGCCTTTAAAGGGTTAGTTCACACCAAAATGAAAGTTATGTCATTATTTACTCACCCTCATGTCATTCCAAACCCGTAAGAACACAAATGAAGCTATTTTTAATGAAATCTGAGAGATTTCTGTCCCTACACAACTTCCACTTTGACGCTTCAAAAATAGATCGTAAAACTAATCCATATGAATCGGTTGGTGTAGTCCAAATTATTTTGAAGAGACTTGATCACTTTATATGATGAACAGTTTGAATTTAGGCTTTTATTCACATATAAACATTGAACAATGAACATAAACAGAAGCACAACCGTACTTGCTTGATGCGCAAGAACAAACCTCATTGGTTCTTGCAGAAGATCAAACGTGCTGCATAACACGTGAGAACAAACCTAATTGGTTCTTGCACATCAAGCAAACATGCTTGAGCGTTCATTTACCATAACTGATGTGTGCGATGATGAATGTTTATATGAGAAAGGGTAAGTAAACAATGACAGAATTTTAATTTTTGGGTGAACTAACCCTTTAAATGAAGATTAGATGAAGAAAAAATGTCTGAAAAAATAATGAAGAATACAAAAAATATCCCACTAAATTTTCTAAATTAAAACAACTGGCAGCTGTGATTCCTAGATATTCATCTGTTTCCAGTATATTATAGATGCCTGTTACTTATGAACGTATATTTCATTAAGTGATTTTATTTTAATATACCTGTCTACACTGTATGCTGCTTTACCATACACAGTAAAAAAATATTAAATGGTGTTTATATTTTTACTATAATATATAAATTATATTACAATATAATTTACTGTGAAAAACAGGAAAAGGACCCAGAAGTCTCTGTGTGACACGTGGTCACAAATGTTTATATTTTGTATAAATAATTTTGGTTCTTCTTATTTTTGTTATCAGTAATGTACATTAGGGTGTTTTGTGTTACATTATGTTATTTACTTATTACAATATTTAAGTGTTATGTTTGTTACCTTGATGGTGCTTGACCCTGCACACCATCTTTATGTGAATATTGGCCATGTTTTATGGACAGGCCACTTACAATGAACTCACTGGATTTTCTATTGTGTCACCTCTATAGTGGTTATCAGTACATTTTAAGAAAGAAAGAAGAAAAAGTCATACAGGTAAGTAAATATTGACAGAGTTCTCGTTTTTGAATTCAATTTATTTTATATTAAAAGAAATAATGTGTGAAAAGGTTTTGTCTCATTGTGTGTATGTGTGTGTGTGTTTGCACGAGCTACACAACAAAAAGAGCTACTACCGCAGGTGCATTCACCTAAAAACCTGTTGGGGTAAATCAGTCATTCCTACAACGGGGTCTTTGCTTTTGCGAAGAGACCACTGGGTCCTGCCATTATCTACGTTCACATGGACACCTTGTGTTTTAATGAATTCAAACATAGTATTTACATGAATGCTAAATAAAGTGATTGGGTTGATTGCGTTTATACTGTATGTCTGAATCTGAATTGATTTTTCTGACATGCGCACACTGCACGGATATACAAGGTTTCCTGCTGTTTGCTCATTCTCATACCATAGCTTCCTTTCTTTGTTTTAAAAGAGCAGACTTAATATTTATCTATTACGGGTCCTAATTAATAGACGACAAGCATATGAAGCTTTGTGTCGTGCTGTTTTATTTATCAAGCAGTAAAAAGGCCCTCTCCTGTGCCCAAAACAAAATGAAAGTCTGAAGCAAGGACTGGTGAGACGTTGTCCTGCACCACTTAACAGACGATGCGTGGAAGGAGAATTTTAGAATGACTTGACAGTCATTTAATTACGACACTTTATTCAACAATAACGACATCTCGTTTCATGCATCATACATCATTATACCATTTCTGTCATTGCACATGCGCAGTACTTTCCGGTTTCAGTTTTCAATCCGATCAAGTGTTTACATATCCTGTTGAACGGATTAGAAAAGGTTTAAACCACACCTTACAATCCGAATTAAATTTTAATCGGATTTGGCCAATTCATTTCCATTGACATGGTTACATGTGACTTTTCTATTCCGACTACGCTACTAGTCTGATTACAATCAGATTATTAGGGTCCATGTAAACGCAGCTATTGCCATATAACCCTTATCTGACCAAGAATTCGTACATTTTCCAGCAGGTGATTCCAGATCAGCACTGACATTTGCCATGTAATATTGAGGTTAGGGTAAAGGCCAAGAGTTCTGATGCAGTGTCAGTGAGGAAGAGCAGCGATTGAGGTCTTATCAGTGCCCTCAGTCCTCAGTGTGTAATAAGGGAGGATTTTGGCTTAGCTGTATCAGGGGGTCGACTCTTTACAATCAGATCATATCACACGGTCTCAGCGGGATACTCAGTAGGCAAGAGACCATACTAAATGCAAGCCACAGACTGAAGCACACACATGCCGGGGTGTTTTATCTGGGCAAACACTTGCAATGGTTAAACCTCATTCATGTGTGAATGCTTAACTTTATATTTTAAGGTGTTTACGAAAACACAATTATCAACTTGTTCACAAAATGCCAATAAAAACAACAGGATAGAAATACAGAGATTAACAGGATGGAACATAGCAGGATGGAAATACAGAGCAGTTGCCATTGCTCAGTGAGGGATTGAAAGTTAGCCTGAAGGTGTCAACTTGAGATTTATTCTGATAATATTTGATGATAATCATATTATTAAATCATTTGTTTGATAATAATCATACATATTTCTTAATTTGTATCAGACAGGGCATGGAATGTTTTTAATGGGAGTAGAAAACATCACGTAATTATCAAATTGTTAATGCTTTCACATGTTTGCATAGCTTTTTTCCCCCACCAAAAATGGAATAGAATATGGAATATTTCTTAATGAATTGCTAGTTTTTTTTTTGTTTGTTTGTTTTTGTTTTTAGAAGTTTACATGAGGACATGCCAAATCTGCTCAAGCAATTTTTTTTTTTTTTTCAAATTCACCCTTATTTTCACTTTAATCTGATATTGTGAATAAAGAAAAAGAAGTCATATGATTTCCATTTTTATAAATTGTTTTATCCAATATATTAAAATATGATGAGGACGTGACAATGCATAACAGAAATGACTTCATACTTAAGATAGTTTCAGTCAGATTATTCAAATCAAAATAGATTTAAATCAAACTTTGAATATTAAATTTAGCTATGCTTTATGGTTTTCTAACCTCTGATCATTCCTCTTCCTCTGTCACACTTATGTAATGTGAATTGTTCTTTAATTCTGTGTTAGACCATACTGTATGTTTCATGATGTAAAAAGTCTTCAAAGTCTAAAACTTCAAAGTGTCTAGTAAAAGAACGAGGGTGTACTTTATCTAACCCCTTTCTCTTTCTGTCTGTCTCTGTATTTTCAGAATGCTCTCTTCCAAAATGCGAACCCAAGCTTGAGTTACCCAGTCACACAGGTAAAATAATGTTATTGCTGGAATTTATTTGGTTGAAAGCTATATTGCTGTTTTTTTTTTTTTGTTTGTTTTGTTTTTTTTTCCTGTTATTGTGCTATAAGGTTTATGGGTGCTTAAATTGTTTTGGTTGTTTGTGTCAGAGCTATGTTTCATTTATTCAAGTTTGGCCTATAAAGTTTTTGAAGTGTCCAAATCATGAGTCTCATTTTAGCTATTAGCATTGGTTAAGTTTTTGGGATTTTGTAATTAATGTGTCATTTATATTAGGTTGCTGCACATCATGTTTGGTTTCAATTTTGGTTTGTTTAGTTTCAGTTTGTTTAGTCTTGAAATCAAGGTTTACCTGCAAGAATACAAAATATTGTTTTTTTTTATCTGTGAGGTTGATTCGGTTAAGAGCATTTTCAACACTAATGAGCTGATTCCACATTTGTCTTTTGGCTGGTTTAATCTATTGATTTATCTAAATATGTTTATTTGCTTTCACTAGGTCATGTCACATTTGGTTCCTGCAGGGTGAAACAGGGTGATTTTTTTTTTTTTTATTTTTTTTTTTTTAATGCTTGCATTATGCATTTTTAAAGGGTACATAACACACACAGTTTTTGCCAATCTCATGTTAATCTTGAGTACCTATAGAGTAGTATAGCATCCTTCATATCTCCGAACAGTCTTTAGTTTTATCAGATTTATAAAAGACAGATACGCTGTACCGAGTCTTTCCGAAAACAGCCGAGCGTTTTTACAGGCGCGTCCTGGGTGAAGCTAAAGAGTGATGAGCACGCGCAGCTTTTGTGTAGTGATTGTCTGCAAGCTATTGATGGTCAACTAAACAAATATATTTAAACACACACAATACACCATCACATTGTCCCTGGATAACTTTTGAATCACTATAATGAATATAGCCTATAGTGCATGATGAATAATGAATTTAAGAATTCACTACGTTCGTGTTGTTTACATTATATGCACTTAGGCGCCTATTGCCAACAAAACAGACATTTGATGCAGTTTTACTTACCACCTGCGGTTCCGACTCATGACCGGGATCATTATCGCTGTGACCGCTCCATCTTTCAGTTTCAAATGATCTGTAAATCCAGCGTTGAACTGGGCCTTGTTTATAAAACCATTAGCGCCGATCCTGAGGGCTCGAGCAGCCATGGAAAAACACGAGATATTCTCCATTCATTTTAACCAATAAAAAATTGATTGCAACTATCAGACACGACTTTATCCTTATTTTGATAGTTAATTTAGGGCGGTTTCTATGGTTATTTTAATGCCAAATACAGAGAGCGCATCAATGTAATGCGTGAACACAATTCTCTCAGCTTCACTGTTCACTTAACGCCGGGATCTTTGGGAAGCAAGGTTATCTTTCCCTCACAACCAAAAACACACTTCTTTGATGACATTGTTGATTTCGTAGTCTAAAAACAAAGTGACAAATCTTTCTCGAGCAAGTCCTGTGCAGGGCTGCCGACGACTTCCGAAACCCGAACGAAGTGTGTTGATGGGCGTGCTCTTGCTCTCTCGCTCTGGTCGATGTGTGCACGCGCGCTCTTCCAGGAGAAGTGCCCGTACAAGGAATTCCACCCTTTATTACGTTATAAAGGGCCATACTCGAAAAAACTGTCCGAAATCTGTGAAAAATCTGAAGAGTATTTTTGGCACAGAAATACTCCGTCATACGTCCAACTCGTTTTTTGAAACTTTGGCCATGTTTAGCATGAAAATCCAAGTCTTTAACAGTGTAAATAAGTCAGAATGCATGAAATAGCATTAGACCCCCCCCTTTAAAACTACAAATGCAACTAAACTGAAGCTGAAGATGATTGATCTAGATTAAGATCTTTGAACTATTTTACTGTATTTTATTATTATTTTACTGTACTAAAAATCACATATATGTGCTACGTCTGCAAAAGATTGAACTCTTTCTAGGAAATCAGATCTTTATATTAGGAAATAGATTTTTTTTTTTTTTTTTTTTTTTTTTTTTTTTTTTAATCAGGCAGTCAGAAGGTTCTAGGACACATCTGGGAAGTAACTATACTTGACCCAGTTATGTCTAATATTAGTTGAATATTTGCTCGTCCCAAGATAATATCTTCCGCAGCCAGCCGACACAGTTAATATCTGGTTCTCTGTCTTTATTGGGCTCTGGAGCTTTATTATTTTATTTTATTTTTTTGCTTTCTAGCATGACATTATTTTCTTGCCATGTTGTGGGTCACTTCCGAATGTAATACAAAACAAAATACAAAACTTCTAATATTTCAAGAATAAATTGCTGAGGTTAGTGTAGAATTTGCCATGTTGGTTATATGAGCTATGCTGTTTATCTCATTGTCGGTCAAGGTGCATGGAAAGATTTTGTGAGTGGCATGATCTAAATCAGTTCAATAAGTGTGTCTAAAAATAACTGGGGGTGTACGACATTTCTTTGTTTCTCACGTTCATCCCCTACGGCACCTTTCATATGGGACCCCAGCTTGTTATTCATTTCAAGCTGTGTCTTTCCTAATCAGCTCTCTAATAACTACTGAACCTCAAAACTACAGTAATAACCACAGGACAAATCCAAATCAATGTAGCCAAGTCTTCAAAAATGTTGTTTCTGCTAATTACATTAACTAAATAACATAAACTCATAACAACAAATGAGGAAACATTTTTAAATCTAAAACCTAGCAAATAAAGTTTTAGGTTGCTGACTGTAGGAAAGTGAGCTATGCCCTGTTCCCAGCAGTAGATTGCTCTTTCTCTAATTGGAGATTGAAGTGTATTAGACCCATGCCGAGATGTGCCGGAATCTGGTACGTTCTCAGATCCGGAGGGAGTCACTCGCACAATGGACATCTCCAGGGGAGGTCTTTGTGCTGTCTGCCAAAGTCCTCGACATGCTCATCACCGCCAATCAGTCCCACCATAGCTGCTGGCCAGTAGAGTAAACTTGAAGGCTCCAAGGGTTCTTTAGTACCCAAAACCTTAAAACACCTCTTTCAGATGGATACACACATACACATCCAAACATTCTGGCAGGCTTCTGTCCAAACCAGCTTTCAAGCAGGTTTAAGTCTTATACAATGATGTGTTGATGTTTTAAAAGAACTTTGTAGTTCACTTAGTTTTACATATAAAGCAATTTGAAGGGTACAGGAAGTTAGTGCAAAATACTTTTGTGGTTATCCGAGGTTAGAACATTTCTGAATGGCTGAATGTTCCAAAAGCAAGGTACTTGTTGTTTATGCGAGGGCAACTGTTCAGTTAATGGTAAAATGTGCAGGTTTTGCTGTTAGCGAAGCACAGTGAAGAGCAGGAAGGAAGTATAAAGAACAAGAACTGACCAGAACACTTGGCCACACCGGCTAGAGACATCTTCTTCTCAACAGCATTTATAAATAGCTGACCTAGTCCAAGTGGACTATTTTCCAGGTTGCCTCTAAAATAGGGCTTGCGTATAACCAATAGGTAGCAAAGTTTTCAGATGCTGTTTAATAGAAACAATTATTGGACCACAAAGCTTTCCGTTTATTTTTTTCTTTTTAAAGCCAAACTCTTGTGCAATGACTAAATAAAAAAATGGACAAGATCTGTCAAATTTGGAAAGAGTTAGAAGGGAATAAATTAACAGTGTATGAAACTGGTAAGATCATGGGAATTACCATGGGAGTCTGAAGCAGAAAATAATGGTTCCTTCAGTTTATTCTTCCTCCCTGGATGGTTCAGGTGAGGAGAGTCCATGGTACTTTCACATTTAATCGGTACTCAACTCTGTTGCAGAGTATTTAGATAAAGGGTGTGTGTGATGTACCATTTTTTTCATATTGTCAATCAATTAAATAGATTTCAACTTGTTGTCAAAATGAGAGTGTTCACTGTGGCAACATATGCATTAAATTTCACGTTTATGTTTTATGTTTTTGGCAGTTTTTGGCAGATATCAGTGGAGGTGACAAAACAGATTAAAGATCAAGATTCAATAAAAAGCTGTGAGAGTCAAGAGATGCTGTGCATTACATTGATTTTACTATGGTTAAGGGTGCCAAGTAATAAGGATTCATAAGCCTGATTGTACAATGTTCACAGTTGTAGAACTGTGTAAACCCAAGTGTGAACAAGCAAATTAAAAAACAAACAAACAAATAAATAGATAGATAAAAGCCAAATCGTTTCTGCCCTAAAATGAGGGTTCATACTCAAAAAAAAAATAATAATAATAATAAAAACTTGGAATAACTAACTGCATAATTGTGCACACCCCAGAACTAATACTTAGTTAAAGCACCCCTGATTTTATTACAGCATTCAGTCTTTCACAGTTATGCTAGTTTTGGTTTCATTTTCATTGCAGTTTCATTCTAGTTAGTTTTCCTTTGTTCTCATTAGTTTAGATTAGTTTGTCTTCTTGGTTACTCATTAATTAGATCCCACCTGTTTGTATATAGAGGCTGTTTACACAACACCGTTTTCAACTAAAAATGGTAAACTTTTTATGCGTTTTGGCCGTTCATCTACACGATAACGGTGTTTTGATGGCCTGAAAACGCAAACTTTTGAAAATGGGTTTCAAAGTGCAAGTTTTTGAAAACTCTGTGTGAACTGCAAAAACACAAATCTGTCAAAACGGTGACGTCATGCACATGCGTATTACATGTTTAGTCTATACACCTTATTTTTCAACTCAGAAGTAAGGTGTTTTTTGTGAATGTTCGAGACTTCCGATTTGTTAGCCGCTATAGGGAAATAACGAGAATATCAAAGTGCAGTAATAAAAAAAATAAGTTGGATAGGCATGCATGTTTGGTGCGAGAGCTCTGTAAAAGAATGCGTATGTGCAGGCGCGTAGTCTTTCTTTACAAAGTGACATCGCCAACTACTTGTCTGGCATGCATAATACAGCGTTTTTTGTCATTTTCATGGATACGTGTGAACAGGGATAGTTTTGATAACATTGTCACCTGTACAAAGAAAAAACTTTTCCGTTTTTAGTACATCGTTGTCATGTAAACGAACCCTTAAGGCCAATTCACACCACACAGACAAACGCCAACGGACTTGCCTCATCGTCATGGCAACGGTTCGTGGCCAGGTCAGATTACATCAGAGTTTGTTGTCGTTTGTTGGAAAATCATACCACACGCCTCAGATGTTGCACGACCCAACAAACGCCAATTAAACGTTCAGTCGGGTGAAAACAAACTCCGACCAACGGCAACAGACGCCGACAGGGGTATCACACTGATCCAACAAACTCCAACAGATGTGTTTGTTGGTGTTTGTTGCCGTTTGTCTGTGCGGTGTGAACTGGCCTTTAGTTTGTTATCCTGTCTGTATATAAGCACTCTGTTTCAGTTCCTCATTGTCTGCTGTTGTCTGTGCTTGTGCACACTGTTACTTTGACTCATCTGTTGTTTTATTAAAATACTTATCTATTTTGAACTACTGCTACTCTCTTCATCTTCTTCTTGGACCACCCGTGACAGAACACCAGACCTCCAAATATGGATATTGCAGCTATTAACATAGCTCCAGAGAGGAGCTACGACGGACGAGATGGGCCATTATCTTCATGTTCCAGGGTGGCCATAATCTAGAGGAGTATGTGGAGGAATTTTTTAACATCTGCCACCGAGCGAGGTGTAATGACGTAACCCTGATTGAGGGCTTCAGGTGCAGGCTGGATGAGGAAATCTGCTTCTTGATGCCCCAGGGCAATACCGGTCATCAACCCCTAACATGGACATTAAGCCAGATCCCACCACAGACTGGGAGCTTATGTCTGCCGCGATGAACAAGCCAGAGCCTACTATGAGGACTGAGCTAACCTTTGCCCCGGAGCCTGAGCCCCACAGTGAGTTTGACCAGGTGTGTGAGCCAGCTTCAACATGTGTCGTCGTGGGATTACTGGTGGAATTCGAGGGTAAGGAGGAAATCCCCGTCCACCATCCCAACACCTGCGGGTGAGCTGTTGCTGACCTCTGCTGGTTAATTTGAAGAAATGAATATTGACATTCTGCTGAATCTCCCATTGCCACTTGTCCCACCCAGCTCTAAGTCTTCTGTGTCTTCATCGTTGATGCTGGTCTTGCCCAGCTCTGAGTCTTCTGTGTCTTCTTCACCACTGGTCCTTCCCAGCATAAAGTATGTTTCGTCGTTCTGTATCATCTATGTCATCGTTGTTGATCCCACCCAGCCTCCCTCTCCCGCCTCCACATCCTGATTCAGCAAGTCCGTCAGCCCGGCCTCTGCTGGTTCCTTTCAGCCCCTCGAGTTCTCCTCTAACACCATTCTGTTGTGTGGATAAGCCTCAGGTCTTCCGATCTCCAGTGTCACCCTAGTCTCATGTAGCCAGAAATTCAGACTGATGGCAGAAGGTCTGGACTCTATCGCAGCTTTCATTGGCCAAGGACCGCCCAAGAGGACGTTTGACTGACATGTAACGCAACCAATCACAGTTCATTTTGTTCTGCATCAGATTTAGGGCCGTGAAAATGTCGATGTCCCTACAATAACAGACCGGCATGCATTTAATAAATTATTAATTCAAGAACATTCTGCAAGTTTACTGCAACAATGGAGCCGTGAACTTCACATACTTTTGAAAATCCAGCATTAAGTTGATCCTGGTAAGCGCTCGTTGTCACAGTTGTAAACATGGTAAACATGACGTTCTTCTTCTACGAGGTGGTTTGTCACGGTATTTGTTTACAAGCGGACCATTAAAGAATGCAACACATGTCTCCAGGACATCCTGTAGAATTCAACCAACCAGATGACGACTTCGAAACTCCTGAAGTGTTTCCAGATAAGTGTGCCATATGCATCAGACGTTCAGCCAACGGTCCGTGGGCGTGACGTCTGAGGCTGAGACTAGTGTCACCCAGGCAAGTGGATCCCCCGGCTCCGCCTCCAGACGCTGATCCTGTCACTCCACCTCAGTCCATCAACCTGTCGGCTTCACCTTGGCTTCTCCCTCCCTCGGCTCCACCAGATACCATCATTCTCCCTTGTCTCTCCGGCCCTCCTTGGTCAGACGTTACCCTGCCTGCGCCACGGACTTACGAGCCATTTACTGTGCTCTGTCTCTCTACCCGTTCAGTTCCACAGGGCTCCGCCTTCCCTCCCGCTCCACCTTGGTCCTCAGTCACACTGGCTCCGCCTCTGTCCTCAGGCACCCTGGCTCCACCTTGGACGCTCATTGCTGTGGCTCCACCTCGGCCTCCAGGAACAGTGTCGCCCAGTCCCATCTGCTCTCCGTCTGCGCCCTGGGCTCCACTACCATCGGCTTCATCTCCGTCAGTCGTCCCCCTGGTGTTGTAAGCCAATTCTCCACCATGGCTTCTCCCTCCATTGACTCCTCTGTGGGCTGTCATCCTGGCTGTGCTCTGGATCACTACCTGGCTACCTCTGCTCCTGGTTTCTCCCACCATCATCGCCACCCTGGTTCCTTCCACCGGAGCTTCCTCCTTCGTTGGCCACTTGTCTGCCTCCCAAGCTCCCACCCTCCACCCTCAGTTGGACTTTTACGGCGCAAGGTCGTGCCTTCCTGGGAGGGGGTGTTCTGTCACAGTTATGCTTAGTTTTGGTTTCATTTTCATTGCATTCAGTTCCTTTTGTTTCTGCCTTTGTTATCTAGTTAGTTTTCCTTTGTTCTCAGTTTCCCACCACTAGTTTGTCTTTACCTTGGTTAATCATTAATTAGATCCCACCTGTATTTAGTTTGTTATCCTGTGTGTATGTAAGCCCTCTGCTTCAGTTGTTTGTGCTTGTGTACACTGTTACTTTGACTCATCTGTTGTTTTATTAAAATATACTTATCTATTTTGAACTACTGCTACTCTCTTTGTCTTCTTCTTGGACTACCCGTGACACTGTTTGGATAGGAGTCACAGTTTTTCCACTCTTCTTTGCAAAAACATTCCAGATCTGTTAAATTGCGAGGACATCTCCTGTGCACGACCCTCTTCAGGCCCCCCATAAATTTTCTATAGGATTCAGGTCTGGGCTGATTGCATATATATTTATATTTGCATAGATATTATTGAACACTTAACCCCATCCCTATCCTAAATCTAAACACTTCTCAAATATATAAAACATGTGCCAGGCAGATAAAAGTGAAGTCACAGTAATTTATTGCAAAAACACACAAGAGCCAATGGCATTTCATATCAAAGATGATGTAACATTTCTTCAGGTTTGCCAGTAATAACCCCATGCTGACTTCATGCATTGCACCATCTTAGATTTTAATCATATAGGCTACCTATATACTATACTCTCCTGTTTTCCAGAATCTTCCTTAAGGCTGAAAATACTGAGATATTTATTGGAAGTGTTACTGGACAGTTTATGCATGAAATTGCATTATGTAAATGACCCTGCCTGCTGTTTACATAGCACCCTGCAGTTAGCACAGTGTGGGCTAATTCTAGTGTGTTTACTCAACGTAAACAGGCAATATAATTGTCCTCCAAGGAGTTTGCTTGGAATTGTGCTTAGAATGGAATATCAAGCCTGCTTATCTTATTCCCTGAATAAGTTCAGGGTATTGAGATGTTTTATTGGCATTTTGGCAGTGTTTTCCAGTTTTGTGGTGATAATTTCTTTCTGTTTGGCATTGCTAATGTGATATAGATCAATTTCCAGTTAATTGATGTAAAAGGGTGGCAAAGTACCTTCTAAAGTGGTGTGTCCAAATTATAAGCATGTTCATGTCAATGTAATATACAGTATATCAATTAAATAGGTAATAGCATTATTTATGTATGTATCAGTTTATTCTCTGTTTAGCAGTAAAATTACGATAACTGTGCATGATCCAGTTAAATGTGATATAAAACAATTTGTTCAGCATCTGGAATCATGTTAAATACCAAACTTAATTATAAATTATAATATATCATTATAAATTTGAGCATGAATATTTGAGATTCCTTTAAATATGTCTGTTTTGTTTTTCTGTTTTCTTCCCAGAATGAATGAATGAATGAATGAATGAATACATTCATTTATTATCTTCCAGTGAAACATTCACACAAGACCTATAAGCACATGACACTGCTGCCTCTTCCTTGAAAGCATCCATGCAAGTCAGCTGGGTCCATGTCTCTGGTGCTCAGATCACCACCATCTGATCAGCCCTGCCCCCAACCACCTCACTAACCAATCAGATCATACTGAGAATAGCCCTCGCCCAATGGCAAACCATGAGATCATAATGGGTTCTGTCACAGAGCTGCGTGCAGGGCCCCTTGTATTGACTGTAGGAGATGAGAAGGGAAGATGGCAGTGAAAGGGAAGGGAGAAGAGAAATTATAGCCCTGGTTTCATCAAGCCTGGCCTTACTACAGCTGCTGAGTGTGTTTATGGCTGGAGATTTTTGCTGGATGCTTCGGATAAGGAATAATGGCCTTGCAGATCCTCTCTGCAGGGATTTGTAAGTGATGTTTCTGTGATACCTGCTGTGACTGTGCAGTTTGTTGTGTTACTGCGTAATACAGCGTCATAAGGATTGCATTTGGATTTGTGCCACTCATATGCTCTTGATTAACGTTTCAAATACAGTTCACTGTTGATTACCCATGATGATGTCCTATTTCAAAATAGATTGCATGCTTAGAGTCTATTTCAGTGTCTTTGATGGGATTGGATTTGGAATTTCTTTGTGTAAAATGCTGGATTTGGTGTGCTTTAAAATAATGTTTTGTTCATGCTCTTATCTAGCCTATGCAATTGCCTTTATAGCAATAAATAATATATCTTCATCTCACACTGATGTAGCAGTTCTTACATCTGCCAGATTATTCTATATGCTCAGTCTGCTGTGAGTAACTAGTGAGCATGGACTGGTCTTTGGTTCCCTGAGCTATAAGTGTCCTTGCTGGGTTCTATGTTTTCATTGGCTCAGGCCTCAGATGCCTCTATGGTATGCTGCGGTGTGGTTAAGAGGCCGTTAGAGTAATTTGCCTATATGATTTCCTCTTTTCAATGCCACATGTTTTCAGTTAAGCAACACAAATTCAAGTTATTGTTTCTTTAAAAAATGAAACATTGGTTGATTGTAGTTTCTTTAAGACTGAAAAGGTTTGACAAGTTTTCCCTCCTGTGTTATTGTACTTCTTATTGAAACAGGAAGTTGGGGTGGAAGTAATCAAATTAGGAGCCTATACTACTATTCAATCACAATGTCAAATTTCACCTTGGGAAATTTTATTTAATTTATTTTTTTTAGAATAGCTGTTTTGATTCATTGTTGGTCTGTGGTTGGCATTAGTTTAACAGTCTTTCACATTTTGTTTTATAAAAAGTCATACTTCAAATGTAAATTTTACAGTTTGCTGATTTTTTTAATGCAAGTTGTAGTTTGATTCATCAAGAACATATAAACTTATCAATTAAATATTTGTGGAAGTTGTTGTAGTCCTTGTGTAGCAACTTTTTTTCTATTTTTTCTTTTGAGGTATTCACATTCCAGGTATTACAGTGTGTAATTTCTAAACTACGGAGCTTATTTTACTCATAAAAATTAAAATAAAAAAAAAAAATAAATAAATAAAATAAAATAAATCACAACAAAAGACAGAGTGACAAAGCATTATGTATTACTTGCTATTTTCGAAGAACAGTGGGATTTTTGGGCTTAGGGGATGTTATTGATAGCATTTTATTCAACAAAAAAATTTGTGTACGCCCATGCGTACAAGATGACTTAATATTTGTGGTCTGTTTCCCCATAAGAGAAAGATAGATTTTAAATGAGGTTATATATGCTAAAGGTTATTTTATTAACTTGTAAGTGTGTAACTAATAGCATATAGAAGACCTCAAATCTAATAAACATGAGGTAATTAGATGTCTAGAGATGGATGGTTGGATGGATGGATGGATGGATGTTATAAACTGTGCAACTTCTTTAAAAAAGGGTACATTTGAAACAGTAACAAAGGCCAACATTTTTTTTTTTTTTTTCCTTTCAGACATAATGTTTTTTTTTTTTTTGTTTTGTTTTTTCTTTTTTTATAAATAAGACCTTATCTTGGCACCTGTTCATCAAGGTGCTTCTTTGGAGACACTCCAACTCCCTTTCAACAGAGCCGATGTCTTGGCACATCTTGAGATAGCCTAGAGAGCAAATCGGTTCAAAACATGGCGCATCCATCTGCACATACTGTCGCATGTTATATGTGTGAAGATGCATTGATGCATCTTATTAAACCTGGGAAGACAGAAAGTAGGTTGATAAACTATTATATTTCAGATACTGTATGTAGAGTTAATGCAATAAAATTTTCACCGCTTCATCAGCATATATTTTTAATCATGCAGTAGTGCTATTAAGTTATCTGTGAGATCTCTTCCTTGATGATGAATCTGTTGTCATGAGCTTTCCATCTTCCCAGACTGAAAAGGAGTGAATGCTTCAGGAAACTGTGGGTCAATTTTGAATTCTCTTCTCAGGAAATCCCACAACCTCACATGCTCTAAATATTTTATGGCGTTGTCAATATCTATCCATATTTTAGAGGATATGGTACAAATCAGTGAGAATAACTGCCAAACCAGCACTTCTCGGGTTACACTTTTGGAAACTCATTCTATAAGGTTGTCATACTTCCTCCATCTTCTTTCTCTTAACAAACAGAGAGAACCCATAGGTGCTTAATTGTGTCTATGGTATATTTACTGTTTGACAATATCACTTAGGAGATGATGGAGCTTAGAACAGTCCTCTAAGCATAGGGTGGGATGTACCTAAGATGCTCTCCTTTGATTGTGGTAGTATTGCAATAATAACCTTTGAAGAAAAACAAATTAGCTTGATTTGTCGCAAACTTTAAACAATATTATAGCCCAGCTCTAAAATGTTTAATGCAACAATAAGGCATAAAGATATTAAGATATCATAAACATTAACATCATGGTTTTCTGTAAGCCTTATTTGAAACAATATTGTGAACAGCGCTATACAGATACATTTGACACTTGACTTCTCTGATGTCTATCCCAAGATTCTGTGATCTCTGGACAGAAGTCCTGCATAACCGTTCATGTGATAGGACATGACAAGATGATGTCATAAATGAATTAGGAGGGCACTATGAAATACTTTTTTTCCTCCTCTTCCAAAATCTTTATTTATGGTTTAATCCAATTTTGTCAAGTCAAGTCACCTTTATTTATATAGCGCTTTTTACAATGTAGATTGTGTCAAAGCAGCTTTACATTGATAACTGGTACATTATTTGGCTGCACAGC
The DNA here is from genome assembly GCA_039654765.1 of Mylopharyngodon piceus. Lineage (NCBI taxonomy): Eukaryota > Metazoa > Chordata > Actinopteri > Cypriniformes > Xenocyprididae > Mylopharyngodon > Mylopharyngodon piceus. The sequence goes on from CM077445.1 coordinate 8,864,902, forward strand.
AGCTCTTAAAGAATAGTGTCAATGCAGGCAGATCAAAGCACTGTTGAATATCAAATGTCAAGTCAAATGTCAAGTGTCCCCAACTAAGCAAGCCAAAGGCGACAGCGGCAAGGAACCCAAACTCCATCAGGTGACATCAGGTGGCAGACAAGTGGCAAATAGGTGTTTAAATGGAGAAAAAAACCTTGGGAGAAACCAGGCTTTGTCATCAAAAAAACTTTTTATTGCAGGTATCAAATAAATTCATAAAAGATAAACATTTTTTTTAATTATTACATTTTTAACGGTATCATAAATCAAGTAGGCTATATAACAATTCATATCAGTACAACAACATTGCATTATTATTTTTTTTTTTTAATTAAATAGTGTTTTTTAATCAAAGAGTTTCACAGTAAAATGCAGTGGACACAACTTATATAACTGCTTGATGAAAACAGAAAAAGATATAATCTTAGTGTGTATATTTAACTTGTTTGTGTCATCCCAAATATTCTTTCACGTCCAGTATATGGTGTGTTATAAGTAGAGAAGTGTCCCTATTCATAGAAACCATTGGGATATTGTTCTGTCAGAGTGTTTAGGTGACTAAAGCTAGGTTCACACTGTACGATTTTGGCCACAATTTGGCCATCTGAGACAAAATCTCATCCTTGGCTAAAATCTGAAGTCTTTGATCAGTAGTTTGACATGTTCGCCGACAGCTGATTAATGACCATTGCAATGAAATTTGACCTCAGATTAAATTCTGGCAGTGTCAGAAGTTTTGAGGCACAGAGTGAGTTCTCCTATGACAACCGTCAAATCATAAACCAATAGGAGCACAGAACCTGATGACGCAATTAGTGAGATAACAACAAACCACCACATGCTCCACACACACTTTTTTTTTTTTTTTTTCAGTTTTCTTTTAAGAAAAACCATGATCAAAATTAACTAGAGGTTTTTGTTTGCTAGCCACCATTTCTATCTAGCAAACGTGTCACGGATTGAAGATGTAAAACTCCGGACGAGTCTTCTTGCGTGTGTCTGTTTTTTAACGCGTCTTGACTGTTGTACAGTCTGACATTAATGACAATTGAGATCCTAAAGTGTGACATGGCTTACAGCGGGGATCATGTTCGTATAGTCTGTTAAAGCAATAGTCGTGAAGAACTAAAACGTACCGTGTGAACCCGGCTACTCATCTCAGATGGCCTTTTTGGCATGCTTGTTTCACCCCCCAGATATCCATATTTTATTTTATTATTTTTATTTTATTTTATTATTTTATTTTATTTTATTTTTTGAGAACATGGACACCTAACCCAACACATTACCCACATTACAGGTTTTTTACAACGTTTGTTGTAAACATGTTTTAAGGCAACATGTTTTGATTATTCATGAGCTCTCCATGCAAAATCTTGCACGTCTCCATAAAGCTTTCCTTGTGAGTTACCACTTTAATTACACCATTGTTTTTTGAAAGAAAGATTTTTGCTCTTGGAATATAGCGTGCTTAGCAACTCGCCACCCAAGAGACTTTGCTTATTAGATCCATGTTTTTATTATCTGTTCTAAGCAACAGAATAGGCTTGTGGGTAGCGTAGTTCAAAATATGGAGCAATAATACAGTACATGCTGACACCTGCTGGGGGGACTCTGTCTACAGTTGTTTAAAACTAGAGTTTTTTTCTCAACATGAGATCTTTAAGTGTCATATGAGAATGTTGCACTCCACTGTATGCATGGAAATTCAATCTTTTTGTGTACAATGATATCATAGTTGGCACAATGATAAATATTATATGATATTTAAATATAAATCTGGAATATGAGCAATGTTCAAACATACTCTGGTGTCTGCATTAGAGTAGGTTTTAAAGGAGTGTCTTCAGCATGAAGTCTATATTTTGGAGGGTTTTGGGGTGGAGTTTGGGCAGTTGTGGTTGTGTGCTGTATGCCTGCATGGAAACCCAGTTTAGAAGACCTGCAATTAGCAAAAATAAGAGCAGTGTGTCCAAAATTAGGAGCAGAAGCCACACTCCTCTCTCTCTCGTCCTATTTTTCAGAGTCTTTCAAGAAATTTAAGTGAAATAAAGAAACTTTTGCTCTTTGATGATGCTGATGGAGATTTGAAGGATTGCTGAGCTCATTAATGATTTAGAGCTTGTAGAATCCTGGAAATTGAATATTTGACTGGATTTGTACTTTGTCCAAAGGTCTTTTTTTGATTGCACTGCATGCTTTTGAAAACAACATAGAATTTTGATGTAGTGTGTACTCTAGAGGAAAATACTTGTTCAGCCTACGCTTCAGCTCAGTGTAGCATCTAGATAATAATGATATCAATATCACAATACTGAATAGGCATTAGGAAGAGGCCTTACAGAGAATTCATGTAGAAATATAGACAATGCAGTTTTTCTTGTCAATAGTTGTCTACTGAATATAGACATTATCTTCCTTCCTTCTGTCCTTCCTTCCTTCCTTCCTTCCTTCATTCATTCATTCATTCATTCATTCATTCATTCATAAATCAATGGTCAGTGGGAATTAATGTGCACAGTGGGACCACAGACCAGATTACCTCCATAGTGTGAGTGCAATAGACACACTTGACAGTCTGTTCCCAGTGTCACTTGAGAGGACATCCCATACACATCTTAAGGACTAATGGATTTATGAATAAAATTACTGCTACCAGTTCTCTCATTGTGCCCTCCTTGCATGTGAATCTATTTACACAGAGATAAGACACAGACTAAAGGGAAATAGAACACCATGGACCCCCTACTTGGTGAAAATGAGATAAGACTCCCGAAGGCTTTAGTCAGCTGGATAGATTTGTTGACTACCTCAAGGCCATTGAGAATTGAGTTCAACTATATCACTAGCTGCATTAGAGATTGAGTGAAATTACTTGATTGACAACTGAGGCTACGTTTACACGACAACGATGTTCTAAAAACAAAGGTTTTCTTTTGTGTTTTCATATACAGAGGACAACATTCTCAAAATGATCCTCGTTCACATGGATCTGCGAAAACAACTAAAAATGCTGTACTATGCTGCCAGGCCAGTAGTTGGCAATGTCACTTTGTAAAGAAACACTACGCCTATAGACTGAACACACAATACGCATGCGCATGACGTCACCATTTTCACAAATTCGAGTTTTTGTAATTTACACAGACATGATAATAGTATCGTTCTCAAAAACGTGCACTTTGAAACTAGTTTTTAAAAGTTTGCGTTTTAAGGCCCCCAAAATGCCGTTGTCGTGTAGATAAACAGCCAAAACGCATTAAAAAGTCCCTTTAAATGCAAATGAGCTGCTGCTCTCAAAATTGGGCGGAGTTGTGTTAGCACTTAGCAGCGCCTCACATTACCTCACGCAGACGTAGACTCACAGAAAATGTCAGAAACTGTTCAGCCTTTTATGTTCAAAACGGAGTCGGACAATGATGGAGACGCTCAAGAAGAAGTGACAACATTTTGAATGCAACAGGACGCTTCTGAACGGTTAGTTGATGAATTTATGTAGCTGATGTGGAGTTAACTATCTTAAAGTCACTGATTAGCATATTCTGTCATGATAATCTATAAATCACACGTGTGGGAACTGTTGTAAGATGCTTACAGAGCTAGAGAATATATGCTGTATGAAGATAGAACAGGTATAGTTTAGTTTAATTACGGTTATAACTCGTCATTTTGTCATATTGCTTTTTATGACATGCTATTGCATTTGTGTTAAGTACTGTAATGCAGTAACATGGCCTCACCTCTTTGTTGCGTGTTCCCGGGGGCGGGGTTTATGTAAATTCTAGGGTTAGTGATGTCACCAACCCGGGAAGAAGCTCGTTTTAGTCCCTACCAGCCGTTTGTTGTAATCCTTAAACAGAGAATTCTTTAAAAGACAATATCTCCGTTTGCATTGAACTTTCAGTGCTGTAACTTCGCAGATACTGTTCATGCTCAAGCAGCAACATTACACACTAACTAAAGTTAAAAAAAGTGAAATTGCAATGAACCACCCCTTTAAACTGTCTTTTCCTTATCTTTTTCAAAGTCAAGAATTGAACAAAGCCTTAAGCATGTTTGTGCTGTGGGCATAAACGATACCTCAAATTATGTGGCTTGTTGAGAAAACTTCATCAACAAAAAGTCTAGACTGTAGACTGTGAAAAAGTTTGGGATCGGTAAGATTTTGTTAAGGTTTTTTTTTTTTTTTAAGAAGTCTCTTATGCTCACCTATAGTGTTGTCAAAAGTAGTGGTACTTCAGTACCAAGTCTATACTTAAATTTCAAAAATGAATAAAGAAAGAAAGTCTTACTCCAAATTTTTGATTGGTAGTGTATATTGAAGGAGGGACCTGAGCCATATCTAGAAGCCAGAATATCATAAAGACATGGGGTATGTCTCAATCAGCTCCCTAGTTCAGTAGTCAGGGCACTGACCAGGGAGTCGGCCATTTTAAGGGCTGTCTCAATCGCAGAATCCTTCCAGGGCACTGAAACGTTCGCTCCCTAAAAAGTCCCACAGTGCACCGTGAAAACCAGGGAGCATCGATACTCACTATGCTCCCTTAACGGAAGTTCTGAAGCGCAAAACTTGAATCACGTGAGCCAACTCTCTACACATAACGACGCACGATAGATGTTTTTAAAAATACAAAGCATTATTTTATTATATTTCAGCATAAACATACATCGCTAGACAGGTAATGAACATAATATAGCTAACATTTATAATTTATTTACGACTGAAATGTTGCACGTATATGTACATAATGTACTTTAAATAACATTACAAGTAATGTCAGAAAATATCAGCTCTGCTTTTGTTCATAAATACCAGTAGTGATGTTGTACAATGAGGACGTTGTCACGTTGCCGGAAATAGAGTCATAAGTGTCCCAATGTGTAGTAAACCAGCATCCTTTACTGTCCTTACCAGTGCCCGAATTCGTGTACACGATATACTGATTCACGAGCTAGGGAGCTGATTGAGACACACCCATGGTCTTGCACTTTTTTGACTTGGAGTCACCTAGCAACCACCCAGAACACTTTAACTGCACAGAAACATATTAAAACTTATTTGGAACAACTCAGGAACTGTATAGCAGCATCCTGGCAACCACTTAGAATGCCCCTAGCATCATGGCAGAAACCACTGTATGGGTCTTAATGATATTTATGGTTGTGAGTTGACAGAGCCCCCTTATGTCAGCCCATACTTGAGATTGAGATGCTTTGTCATTGATTTGAACTAAACTGAGCCCCAAGGCTCTTTCAGGACTATGAAAAGTCTCCTCTTTATTTATGAGGTATATGTGCTGAGACTGAGAGCATTGCATTGGTAACGACACTGGTGCAGTGTTTGCACCCACATGTAGTCTGGGATGTGGAACTGAAATGCATAGACTGACACTTCTGATGAAACTGAATTCACTGACAGTAGTGGTTGTTAAAATGTTTATACCTCCAGTAACTTTTGTTCATCCAGGTATACACTCAGTTTTTCTTCTCCCTTTTTCATAGGCTGAAAATCAATTACTCATTCTACTCATACTTTCAACAGCAAATTCCATGCTCCAAAATTTGAAATCTCTTGTCAGCAAATGAGAAGCTTGAAGGTCTCCCTTTGGTTTTCCACCAAAATAAAAGCTCTTTGGTTTAAACATTTGAAAACAGACATTAAGAGCCATAAATATTAATAGTGTAATTTTACTGTTATTCTGTAAAATAAAATGATTATTATTATTACTATTATTATTATTACATGTTCATTTTTTATTTTACACTACAATAGTATTATTACTATAATGTTATATTTCTTTATTAGTTATATCTATAATGTTATATTTCTTTATAACAGTTTTACAGTTTACTGCACTTTGACATTCTTCTCGTTAGCAGCTAATAAATCAGAAGTCTCGCACGTTCACAGAAAACACCTTCTGCATTGAAAAATAAGGTGAATACAACCAAATGGTTTGCTTCCTACTTAAAAGTACATATTTTAGTGCATAGTAGAAGCCACAATCTGCATTGTTTTTGTCCTTTCATCATCTCTGCTCCCATTTCTGTCTTTTTTTTTTTCTTCTTGTTTCATTCTGTTTTGTTTTTTGTTTTTTGTTTTTTAACTGAAAATTCACTGAACCCGAAAATTCTGGGTGCACTTGGCCGAAAACCGAAACCAAAAATGCTTTTAAAAAAAAGATTTATTATTTTAAATTAATATTTAGTATTAATATTAGACCTTTTAATGAAATTCAATAATTTTAATGATACTGAATTTAATAAAAACAAGCCAATAAAAAAAAACACAAAAAAACACTTTTGTTGAAAGTAACACACTAAAGTTGGACAGAAAATGCATTAATATTAAATAGCAATATATTATTCTTTATTCAGTTCTATGCAACAGAATCAGATTTAACAGATATATTTTTTTGACCAATTATCCAAATGATGTACTACAATGCTATTATTATAGGAGCATGTGAGCAGAGCGTAGCAAAGAGCGGACAGTGAACGAGAGGGTAGCATCATTTTACCAGTGTTGCCCAGAACGGCTATACCACACCATGTTACAGTGCAGTAGGGCCATTGCAAACAGAAACAAATATACAACTAAATAGAAATTTCATGTCAGCATATTATTTGAGTGTTCTTTGCTTTTCCTATGAGCATGAGCATTACATGTGTGGACCGTCAGCATGGGCCATGAGCAACTAAGCGGGAGCGCACACGCATAGAGAGGAATATTTAGCAGAGCGTCACAATGCACAATGATAATGGTTAGAGCGAGAGTGAAACCTGAGCACCAAACACTGAGGGGCGGGGTGGGGCGGCATATATTTTTGGTTCATATGTTCGGCCGTTTTTCTCTTTTGGCCAAAAACTGAAAATGCCATTTTCAGATGATAATTTTCAGGCAGTCGAAATTTCGGTGCATCCCTAGTCCTGTGCTTCTCTGTTGACTATAAGGGAATATATACTTTGCCCTCCCTGGCTGGACTGCAATGACAGGACAGCTCAACAAATGACATGCAGCTCAGTCAGGCCAGTGTAATGTGTTCTTTCTCCCAGGGCAGCAGCATGCTCAACACCATCACTGCTCTTACTGGCTGACATGACCCCAGGGTAATGTTACATACATGCCTGTCATGTGAGAGATGTAAACTGAAATATGCTGTTATGTGTTGTAATGGAGTTATATGTATGTGCTGATTGAATATAAGCAGCTCCTGTCATACTGGAATGCAGACAAGATGGGATGCATGGTGATGTCATGTAATTTGAGATGGGATGGACAAATACAAATCACAGAATGAGTTTGGGGAGAAGGTGACATTAAAGTGAGCAAGATGTATATCTAATGATAAATTATATTGTTCAGCCTCATATATCAATATTTATGTGTTTGCTCTGAAAGGCCTAAAAGGGTGTTTTTTTCTGATAGAAATCATCATTCGGACAGCCAATTTTAGACAAATAAAATACATTTTTAATAATTGATATATTAAATATATTATAATATATTAATTAATCGAGAGAAGCAGAAATGATCACGATTAAAATACAATTAATCGTGCAGCCCTAATATGTAGTTTGTTTCACCAAAGCAGTGAATAAGGCCAGTCCACAATGTAGAAGCACAAATACATCAACAAATGCAGTAGCTAAGGCAAGAAAAATACATTACTTTTGACTTGTTTATTTTGTCCATCTTTGATAAGAACTGTGAAAAAGAATTGTAAGCCACAAGGGCTTGTTGTTTAAATGTATGCACACAGCTGGCAGTTTGTGAAAATAAAAGTCCTTCTGTAGTGTCAGCGGCCTGGCATTCTGCTGCAAAATTTATGCTAGCTGATGTTCTTTGTTTCAGAATGAGCTTTTTTTTTTCTGTCAGTGCTTAAGTTGTTTATCCAAGGCGGTTTAGAGACTTGATACTGTTGTTGTTTGACAATTGGAGATTTCGCAAAAGTTCCTAACACAGAGCCTTGTGGAATCTCCCTTGTGGGAAGTCAATATCAAGGCCCTTGGTTGAAAAGTCTACTGATACACACAGATGTCTTTGCAGCAAAGACTTGGGACAGTGTTTTCTGACAGTGAGCCTCGCATCACTGGCAACTCATTGAACTCTTCTGAGAAAGTTGGTAACTGCATCATCATGTGATGGGGTACTTGGGTGCAAAAGGACAAACTAATCCCATTGTGGCATCATTGTGGTTATAATTAAACAACAGTGGGTTTTACACTTGGTCACCTGCTCAGCGGGGTGGCAAGAGTGTTATGTTTAAAGTGGTACTAAAGTGGACCAGGGGGCATTTGGGGATTAGAACCAAAGGCCAGATGAGTAACACCACCGAGTATGGAATAGTGCAGCTGTGTTCTTGTGCCCATTCTGCTGTAACCACATTGTAACCCTTCTCAGCTCAACAGTCGTCCATTCCCTCCCTCTTTTTTTTTTTTTTTTTTTTTTTTTTTTTTTTTGATGGGCAGCTGATTCAGCCTGTGACTGGCAACATTCTCTGGTTATTTTAGACACAGCACTTGTGACCTCAGACTGCACTGGACTGTTATGAAGACACCCAAATATCCGTGTGCCAAACTTCACTACTTGTACCTTGAGACAAAAACACAATCATGTTGTATAAATGATATGATTTATGGTGTGATTTGAGTCATGGCGAGCCTCACAGTGTTGTTTCGCTTTCTCTATGAGGGCTTTGTGAGAAACAGGCAAGGACGACTCACTGAGTGGTGTCCAGCATTTGATAAAGGTAGGTCAGAGCTTTGTTACAACAAGCTTGTGTACATGAGAATCTTGCGCATGCTAGTGCAACAAGTTTTGAACATGGAAATTATTATAACCTATTATAAGGTGTTTAGGGAGGTGATGATTGTAAGAACACTGATGATTTGAGCAGTGGTAGATCAACATATTTGCCTGGCTAATTAATCTGCCTAATTAATTCAAAATTAGCATTTTGAAATGATTGTATTAGATAACACTGTGCTCACTTGGTTGATTAACAACATGCAGAGTGCATTGTATATGTGCATGTATATCTACATTACTGTATACTGGCCATCAATGGACTCCTGCGTTCTTCAGAACATTTGAGCATTCAATATATTCAGTATATATATAAGAGAAATAAATGGAAATTTGCTAATTCAGTTGTTATACTGTAGCTCAAAATTTAAAAAAGAAAAGGGGTAGGACAACTCCCAACTACCTGAGGCAACCAACCAAATTAATTTGCACCAGCTATCAGTTGATTACAGTGCATAAAATCTGTAGAATATGTAAAAAAAAAAAAAAAAAAAAAGTGATGTCACTAAATCAATTATTCTGTAGACCTAAATTATAAAACAATGACAGTCAAAAAGAATCCTAGTCAAAAACATAAATCTGAATTACACTATGCACTTCTATTAATGTAGTCTATTTTTTTTTTTAATGGAAGAGATGTCATAATTCACATTGAAGGATTCTGCTCAAGTAGCATTTTGTTTATACTTTTAACTTAAAATTAAAACAATATCTTTACCCTACAAATCACTGGTTCCACAAATCCCCGATTAGTAAATATACATAAAACATCAACTGATAACTATTATCCAATCAAATAAAGATTCTTTAACCTCAAAACTGTTCAGTTGAGCTAAATCTCAACAATGTTGATGTTCAGATAAAATGTTAATATTAATAAGAGCATAACCATTCAATAAATGGGGTTTTGAGATTTAGACCATCTGTGGTCAAGAAAAAAATAGACATCTTACCTTACCTGATCTTAATTCATCTTAGGGTGTATTCACACTTGGCATGTTTGGTTCGATTAAAACGAACCCTGGTGCGATTGCTCTGTTAGTGCGGTTCATTTGAGCATGTGTGAATGCTGCCATTTGAACCCTGGTGCGCACCAAACAAGCGGACCGAGACCACTGAAAAGATGGGTCTCGGTCCGCTTCCAAACAAACTCTGGTGCGGTTCGAATGATATATGAACGCAACACAGACCAAAGACATGTAAATGAACCAAAAACAGGAAGATGAGACCCTAAAAAGGACAGAATCCTCACGCACCCTTAGGGTGCGTTCACAGTTCGGTTGGTTTGGTTCGTTTGGTCCAGACCAAAAAAAAAAACCAAAAAACACATTTAGTCATGGTCCGATTGGCATTCTGATTGGCAATTTTATTACCGAACCTAAAGGCATAGGAATACGTTCACAACCTGATTGGTTGGATTTTATGACGTATTGCCTATTTTGAGACGGAACTTACCGAACATCCAAAACAATGCTGTGTGCTGAGATAAATGCGCTTGTGCATTTGATGGTATTTTGGCCAGCTGGGAACTCGTAAAGAGCGTATAAAATGTGTAAAGAAGTCAAAACAGCAGCAGGAATCCCTCCGTCATACACACAAACAATCTGCTGCGTGAAGACGCGCGTCTGATGCCTGTGATGGGCAAACTCGCGACTATGATGAGAAAAAACGATATGCGTGAGGATTCTGTCCTTTTTAGGGTCTCATGTTCCTGTTTTTGGTTCATTTACATGTCTTTGGTCCGTGTTGCATTCATATATCATTCGAACTGCACCAGAGTTCGTTTGGAAGCAGACCGAGACCCATCTTTTCAGCGGTCTCAGTCCGCTTGTTTGGTGTGCACCAGGGTTTGGATGGCAGCGTTCACACGTTCAAATGAACCGCACTAACAGAGCAATCGTACCAGGGTTCGTTTTAATCGAACCAAACATGACAAGTGTGAACGCACCCTTATTTGTTTCTTGGTAATATTGTTTTACACTAAGTGACAATAGACCATTATCTTCTTTCATCTCCTAGTTATGGAAAATATTGCTGGATTTCCTCACTAGAATCCCTTTTGCAAAGCTATAAATTTGGTAAACTAAAATCTCCATGATGTATAAACCTTGCAGGCCCCTGTGGATGATAAAATTCACTCTTATTTTAAGAAGTTTAAGTTATTTCTAAGTTGTTATGTAGCTAATCAAAGTTACTTGTAATCAAGGCAAATACTCAACATGAATGAGCAAATTTGTGCATAAATCTTGTACATAAGCAGCACTGCTGCAAGATGTTTGGCAAGTGGGTGCACAAGGGGTTTGAGAGTTAACAGGTGGATTAGAAGCCATCAGCAAAACCTATTCCATCATAAATCTGCACACTCTGAGTACTCGCCAGGCTTCAGAGCCCCAGAGCTTTAGAACACACACAGGAACACCAGTAAATCTTGCCTGCTGTAGGGGACACAAAGTGAAAAGCTGCAGTGAATAAGACTGGCAACGCCCTCTTGTGTTGTTTAGGCCATTCGTTTAAAAGCTTACTTTACCAAAGTCTACTCTTTTCACCCAGAAACTCAGGGAGCAGATGCAATAGCTGTAGTTTGATGGCTATTATTATAACTGTAAAATGGGAACATTTGTGAATAGCCACTCTTGGCAATATGCTCAAGCGGGATCGAGACTCATCCCACTCTCAGGTATTCTTCTTCTTCAAAAATTGTCAGATTTTAGAGGCTTTGATAAATGTGATTTGTTAGAGTAGAAATTGAAGTATGACAGTTCCTTTCCCTAAAATCTTCCAACAAGACCATTGTTGTGGTAGAGGAGCACTTTTTTTTTTTTTTCATTGACTATTGATGAAGTAGGTCAACATGCTTGTTTTATTTATTCCTTTCATTTACATCTATACTATGGTGATCTGTGTTAAAGTTCATTACTAATTGCACAATCCTTACTCACCACTCTACATAGAATTGCAAACTTAGTTCTTCCTTTATTTACGTATACAACTTAGTTATTGATATATATTTATTTATAAGTCTATTTTAGGATGGTTACACAGTTATTTATCTGTTTTTTTATGATGCACAAATGTGGTATACTTGGTCTCATGATATTATGCTTATGACTGTTCCTTAAGTTTTGTCTTAAATGGGTAAAAAGGCATTTTATGCATTTTTTTATGGTGTTTTATGCACCATTTTCTTGGAACAATTTCTTTTATTTTAAATAAAATGTATAAATATTTATTCAATCTCATGTCCACATTTTCTTTAACATTCTCCAGTGACTGTTGTCTCCCCGAATCTCAGGAAGCAAATGCAATATATGTAGTTTTGATGACTGTAAATTAAAGATTCTGCCAGTGTATAATGGGGCAGGTTTGAAATTCTGACTCCTTGCTGTTTGCCAGTCGTCAGATTTAAGGGCTTTAGGAAATGTGATTTGTTAGAGTAGAGACTGATTATTGCAGTTGTTTATTGTAAAATCGTTGAAGCATAAGAGGGCATTATTGTAGAAGAACAGCTCTGATTAATCAGGTAGACCTGTTTTGTTGGGAAAGTAAAAGGTGACTGATTTATTTGCAAACCCACGTGGAGCTCTTTTGTAGTTTTTCCGATATTTTGGGTTTGACTCGGACTGACTTTGACACATTAACCTTCACGCTGCTTCAATTGATTTTCTTTCAATCAACAAATGTAAATCAAAATACTCTACGATTTTTGTGACTTGTTTCTGCAGCAAGTCTGGCTTTCCATGCTGATCAGATATAAGTTTATACCAGCTTCTCAATGGCTGCCTAGCTCTGGGAAATGAAGGCCATTCGTCAAAAGGATGGCAGTGTGAAATGAATTCATGTCTGGGGAATTTTTCCTCAATGCTTGTGTCATATCTAAAGGACATCTGATTGTGCAACCCTGTCTCAACATGCCTGGTGCTCCCCTGTTGAGACTGTGAGCCATCGTAGAGTCTCACTGGTTGTAAAACAACAAGCAATCAAGACTTGTGAACAAGGCCCATAAAAGCGAGGATGGGAATGGGTCAGTAAAGGTTGCCAATGGAGAGGCAGAAGAGAGGGGGAGAAATGCAGCCCATAAACGGGAGAATGGGCCGAGGGATCCATAACTCATGCGAGGTGGGGACTGTGTTGGAAGGCGCTGATGTGTGAGAGAAATGAGCTGGCGTTAGCTCAGATACCTTCTCAGCCATCTCTCACAACCACAGAAAAATCCAAAATATAAATGCGAAGTATAATTAATTGTTGGCAGACAACTCTGATGGCTTGCATTATGGCAGCTTGAACTCTACGCTGAATTGCTGATGTAGACTGGGAAGTCTTTATAGTGTGACTAGAACATTGTGGTCGCATCTAGAATGAAAAATTACTTGGTTTCTCTTTCCTCGAATGTCAGTGAATATCGTAGTTTTGAAGGTGTGGTTAGCCCACTGCAAATGTTAATACCAGTAAATCAAGATTTAAGTGAAGCGAGAGAAAGTTGCACTATGTTTTGAAACATGATTCTCCTCAACAGTACTTTTAATGTCGGAAAAATTTGCTTGAACAGTACATCGGAAATGGTTACTATGCAGCAGATCAAATCATTCTGATTAAATACAATAGTTTTACTGTCAAAAAGTGGTCAATTCTTCTAGTTGTAAAAGAGTTCTGTGTCTTCCAGCACTAGAAAAAAGTTCAATTCTGATCTAGGTTGGACTGTGCTGGTTTGGTGATGGTCTAGCTGGTATAGCCATGCTGCTCAAAACAAAAACTTGCTGTTAATCAAATTAGCCTTAATTTTTACAAAACCATGTTGGGAACAAGAGGTCGACCGATAACTAAAATTGAGAAATATGGCTGATAACTGAATAGCCATATTTTTTTAATTAAATAATATAAACCAAAATTTACCACTTAATTAAATTAACAATAATCAATCAATCAAGCGATTAGATGATCAAAAGCAAAAACCTGATTAGCATTTTTCACAAAACATGGTCGATATTAACATGATGAAATGATTAACAAGATCTACAACACAAACAGTCTTGTTTTGTGCGCTCATGTTTAAATCCTTACTGTAACAAGTTGGATCGACCTCAATCCCGAAAACATACTGGATCTGCACAAAGCATAAGTTATATCTTTTATTCACAAGGGCGAATTAAGAAAAAACTCGTAAGCATTCAAACAGCTAATGTTATCATCTAAACTTTACTGCAAACATGCAAGTAACAATTAGTTATAAACAAATTAATTATTAAATTAATTGTTTTAAATGGGTGACTTATTGTACCATGACTATTGTAATGATAATGTGTACTGTATACATACCTTGGCTTTTTTCTGCTGTGTTCCTAATCCACTTCTTCATATTCAAAGCATAGTCACTTGTCAGAACAAACTCCACAAAGGGTCCATGACTGGTTTTATTACACCTCAGAAGACAGTGTTACACTGTAAAACCCAAAAACTTGCAACTGTAGACAAGTAGAACCTTCTTATGTCGGTGCATGGAAGATCTTGGAGGAATTAAAAACTATCACAAACTATCGGCGTTTAATTTTACAGATAATGGTAGTTCCACAAAGCAACGATTAATCGGTAAAGACAATATTGGTTGACCTCTAGTGAGGACATCCAATGCTGGTGACCAAAATCCAGAATCCAGGATTGACATATGGCCTTGTCATCAGGAAGATCATCCAAATGTGACATTAGCCTTGGAACGTAGCTACCAGGTTTGCTTAAGTAAACATTGGGTGAAGCTTAAGAGAAATGTTATGGCGTTATAGGGCTACGTATGTCTAGTAGCAGAAATTAGTCGTCAAATTGTAATACAATTCGTAAATTAGTGGTCACCTGCTATATCTCATAGGCTAATAAATCATTTGATAAATAAACAGATGATAAATCGGCTGATAGCTTAAACAGACTGCTTCAACAGAGATACATTGGAAACTGATGAAGTATTTTCTTGAAGTAGGTGTTTCTAGAACTACTGATCTGGAAAATGAATCTTCACCTCCAACCCCCTTTTGCTCATATAGACCTTAGGACAGCTGCCTGCTAATACGTCTCACCTCATTCCATCAGGTATGTCTGTGACTTGACGTGATTGATGTGGACTGACAGAATGAGATGTGAACCCACTTGGTGCACAGAGGAATGGCCGAGGACTGGCCTGCTTAATCACAATCCCCAAAGCTGAGAAAGTGGCACATCCTTACCTCTGAGGCTGGCCTATATTTAGACAGGAGCCAAAAAAAGGAAATGTAGCCTAGCACCAGCCAACATACACACAGACATACACACAAGCCAAAAGTTTCCATCCGTGCATGATTAGATTGGAGGCCCATATTGCCTGCCTTGTTTTGCCAGAACCTCACAGAGCATGAGAAGTTTCTCATATAGAAGCCCTCCGACTGCACTGGTCAGTTTCAGTCAATATACACTGTTCAATCATTTTGTTTTCATTGTGGCTTAAATTGGCAGAATCATTTGAATCAGTCCCACAGTTTTGTAAATTGAGCTGCAATGGCTAATGTGTTTATTTTGCTACATTATATCAATCTACAGTGGATTATGTCTGTCAATCTATTTTGAAAGTTGCCTAAACTGGACAGAATGACTAAGTGGGGTCAGTTATACTGCCAAAATTGCTTACTGCCAATAAAAATAAATAAATAAACAAATAACTTATCGATTAGAACCTTTTTTTTTTTATTTTTTATTGCCACTTAAATGTGAGCTAGTGGAATTTGTTCCTGCAACTAACTGCACTCTTACGCTTCTTATACTTCTCAACCAAACCATAATTTGGTGCATCTTTAAGTCATCCAGCTTTTATTAATGATATTCTAATACCGAACCGGTTTACTGCAGTGTGCATCAAGTGTCTCATACTAGCCATCAATCTAATGTGCGGAGTAACTTTCAACATACTCAAATGTATTTTTAGTATGATTGTTTTGACCAAGTAAAACAGCGCTGCTTTACCCCACAATTTTAATTCGTTAAATAAAGTGACCTGTATGAGTAGTAATTCAGCACTTGCAGCTATTTCATTAGAATTAAATAAAATAATGTGAATTTAAGTGATCAAATGTAACTGTAACAATGTTCAAATTCAGGGAAGAAGAAGGCGGACATTAAATGTAACTTTAATCATAAAATAAACAACAAAACGAAAGGAGTGGCAGCGGCCGACTGCAGCATATAAGCATTATAAACAGTTACATTACAACTCCCAAGATTCCACACTTATTCATGGTGTCATCAAGCTTCGCTTTTATTTTTTTGAATAAGCGACCTCTAGTTGCGAAACATACATACTGCGCCTTTAACGGTCACAGAAATGTAATTTCCTTTAACATTGACAACTGGAAATACTTCTTTGTAGTTAATAACCGTGAAGTGTTCCATTTGAGGCAGCATTACCCTTCTAAAATTCATATACTCAATTTCAGAATACAGAATGTATAGTGTAAAGCCCAAAGTAAACTTTAGATGAACACATCCTTTCAAACTCCCTGTTTACACCTGGATAATCTTAATGCAAACGGAAAACAAGATTATTGTCTGTTACTAAGTTTGAATTTACAGTAGCTCTGCCCACCAATGTCACACAAGGTTAAAAACGATACACCTGACTAATGGCTTCAGTGGTGTAGGTAGTAGCACGTTGGGCGCGGAGAACTAACTTGTGACGCTATTGGTCGGGTTTGAATCTGCCTTTTGCTGAGTGTGCTCTTTTCCCTTTTCCCATCATATATCACATCACATTAATTTTTAATAAAAATGAAGAAAATGTTCTAAAGGTGAAAGTGCCTAATGAGTGTGTAATAATGATAAAAGTATTTATAATCGAATCAATTAGAGAGAGAAAATATCAGGATCGATCCAGATTCATTGTATCGATCAAGAATCGATATATCGTCCCAGCCCTAGGCTGCGTTCCACTCCACTTTTAGACACGCACTCGCGAACTTCCCTAAGCACTTCCCCTCGGGGGAATCCCTGCTGCCATTTTGAAGTGTGTTCCACTTCATGAAGTGGACGAGGGAAGTTTATATGAACAGACCCTCGCTTCCTCGATTTTGACCCAGGGAGCGAGTCTACTTCATATGTACACTTCAGGCAGCTCCATATAACACAATGCAACACGATTGTGACGTCACTGCATATCGCGTTTAATTTACCCCACCACAAACATCTCTATGATATATTATTATTATTTTTTTTTTAAATATCTAAAACAACCCAAACACACCTATAGAATGCTGCATTAAACAGTTTCATAAGGGAAAAAAAAAGAAATAATAAATCAACTCCATAGCCGATTCCAAGTGATCAAGGGCTTAGGACGTTCCAATTCAGCCCATTGCACGAGTTCCACCAGTAGTGGGCACTCAGGCAACATAAGCAATGACGTACATCCGAGTCAACGAGACTGAGGGAAGTTAGCGAGGGAAGGGCATAAAAAAATGAACTGGAACGCAGCCCTCTTATTTAGCATCGTCCACTTGTGATCCGATCGACCAAAACGCATCTTAATACCAGGTTTAAACAGGGCCAAAGTATACTCCATTTGAAAGCATGCTGGAAGTACACAAGCGGTCAACACTTGCGCACTGGAAAGTTTCATCTTTTTCCAGTGTCTGCGCTATTTATCTACAAATGTTATGGCCAATAAAAATAAATTCTCTCCTCATTTAAACTAGAATTATGATTATCTCTTTACCACTTTACTCTCTGTATGCATTCCCACGTAAAAACCAAAATATTCTTTGGGCTTAAGTGCACAGTGAATAGTACATCATAGTGTATTATATTTGTCTATGTATTTTTTTCTCTCTCTCTCTCTCTGAATGTAATGATATGTCTTTGAAGAGACAAGCAACTTTTTGTATCTTGGTATGGACAAGATGAGTCTATCCTAAATCTTTTTCGATTTTCAT
Source organism: Mylopharyngodon piceus (assembly GCA_039654765.1). Classification (NCBI taxonomy): domain Eukaryota; kingdom Metazoa; phylum Chordata; class Actinopteri; order Cypriniformes; family Xenocyprididae; genus Mylopharyngodon; species Mylopharyngodon piceus. The sequence continues at coordinate 8,882,680 of CM077445.1, forward strand.
GCCAATACCACCCATATAATGATATCATGCAAATCATTGGCTGCAAATTGAAAGGTCAGTGGCAAAAAGGGTCAGAATTGACATAGTCTGATACCCTTTGACAGCCACTTGAATCCCTTTGTGGGATTCAAACCTGCAACCTTTCGGTTACCAATTGAGATAATTAACCGCTAGGCTGCACCACAATTCTATTCATTGCATGCACTCTGTGTCATTGAATGCTTGTCAAGTTCACACACCAGGACATCATCTGTTCACAATTGGGAATTTTGCCTGTGAACTGAATATTAACAGCCTTATTTACTCTTGGCATGGCTGTCTGAGTGATTGAACCTGTCGAAATGTATGGCTATTGTTAATGACTAGTGACTAGCTGAATGACTAGTTCTGGGCATCATAAAACACCTCATGTTGTACTCAGGAGAGCGGCGTGACTCTTCTCTGCATGTAGCTCCAGTATTACTTCCTTTGTTGAGCTATGCAGTGATGGTGTTCAAATTCAGTTTTGTCATTAATAATGCATTACAGGACCCTGGGGTTGATTGACAACTTGTATTTCACGCTTGGCAGACCAGTTAATTTAGGAAGCATTAGCAAAGCTTATTGTTATTTTTATTCTGTTATGTATGAAACGAACACCGTCCCAGACTGTCAGAGGACAGTTAGGTGATTTTGGACACATCAGACAATAAGTGTCATTAAATCAGCTTGCCTGCCGAGTGATATGATGTTAATCCCATGGTCCTGTTGTTGTAGGATATTACGACAGCGGGAAACCCTTAAGTTTCCTTGAGACACACAAGCTTTACTGGATTTGGCACAGCTTTTCAGCAGAATTAGATATTTCTTTCAGATTGTGTTCTTTTAGCTTTGAACATTGATGACAACTAAATATTATGATTGTGCTCCGCTTGTGGTGTCTCCTATTACTGATCAGCACTTTTTGTAACGTCTCTGTGAATAGTGTAAATAATGAATGCTGACTCTGGAAGAGCAAGAGGAAGTTTTTTTTTTTTTTCTTTTTTTTTTCTTCTTTTCTATTTGGTAGGGTAATTCTTCCATAGCAATGTTGAGTTTTTGGAGGTTTTTGGTGCTCTACCGTTTGGCTGTTGTAAACCTAACCATTCTTAGAACATGTGTAACACAATAATGTGTGTCACGACACATCACATCTGATCAGAACATATTTGATGATTTATAGGCCTAAACATTTCTGCAGAGCAGGATTTTGGACCAATGAGATTTCACAGTTGGCGAAGCTACCAAGAAAATAGCAATCAACGAAGTATCCTGTTTTTGTTTTTTTGTTTTTTTGCTTGTTTGGACAAAAACTTACAAGGAAAAGGTAGTTTTATCTTTTGTTGATTTATTATGTTGTGTCTTGTTAAGCTGGTTATGGTAAAGTTGTATTTAAAAGGTGATTTGTCTGTGAAGAACATGACTAAGGCTGTGTCTGCATTTTCTCCAACCATATAGTGTTTTCCAAAACTTTCTTGTTAACCAATATTGCTTTCTCACCCCCAGCTCAAAATGTTATGCAAATCTTTTTTTTTTTCTTTTGAAAGTAAGACAAAAACACAAGCTGCCACAAATATTGCAGCAATTCATTGAATTTGCATTCATTCTTGTGCTCACAAGATTGCAAAATTCTGAAGAGACTGGAAAGTAGAAGATAGCAGGCACAACAATGGCAGTACAACCCTTCTTGATTTTAGGTTTTAGGTTGAATGGATCACATGACTGCGTCTCTAGAAAAAAACAATTTACTCAGTTTTTACTTTCAGATTTTTCAAGTAAATTTCACACATGGTATTTGATTTTACTTTTTTTAAGGCAAGTGTTTATTTTTTTTTTTTTATTATATATATATATATATATTTTTATTTATACATACATTTTAGTTTACACTGACAGTGGCACAATGGTAACCACAAAAACATCAACAACAGATTCTTATACATTATTGTCCAATATAAATGAACAGTAAACACTAACAGGTCTTTGCATAAAAAAAAAAAAAATGCATAAAATAACACTTAATTTCAACATTTACTCTCCCAGTTCAGTCCTATACAAAGCATGCTGGAAACTTATATCCACCTATGCAGTTTCAATTAATACAACAAAAATTATTCATGTAGTCCCAACACAAATGAATTAAGTAAACTTCAGTTTTACATATCTAAGTGGACTGAACACAATGACATAAGGTTGTGATGTTCAGCAATTGTGTTGTTTTAGCTCATTTTAATTAGATAAATTGAACAAGCAGCAATTTTGTTTTCCAGTGCATGACTAAACATGCATCTTCAATTTTGAATACCATGTTTTTTACAGTCCACATTACTGCAAAACCAGTTTTTAATGTTTCTACTTTTGAGAGTGTTTTTACTGGACAAAAATGCTGTCCCAATGTGGATGGAAGGTCAAAACTTAAAGGAAAAAAATGTGTTTTCAAATATACATGGATACATTTGGATTTAGCCTAAGTGTTATGTGTGCCTGAGTTATGGTCTGTTAGGTTGTAGGTGTTACACATAGTCAGCAGTATTTGTTCTTAGTTTCCGTTTCATGGACTTTCATGGACTGTATACATGACACCGTTTTCAACTAAAAACGTAAAACTTTTAATGCGTTTTGGCTGTTCATTTACAGGACAACTGTGTTTTGGGTGCCTGAAAACGCAAACTTTTGAAAATTGGTTTCAAAGTGCAAGTTTTTGAAAACGGTCTCTGTGTAAACAACAAAAATGCAAAACTGTGGAAACGATGACTTCATGCACATGCGTATTACATGTTCAATCTATGGTGTTACATCTCCATCTAATGGCCTGGCAGAAGAATACAATGGTTTTAGTCGTTTTCGTGGATCCGTGTGAATGGGGATTGTTTAGACAATGGTGTCATCTGTACACAGAAAACTCAAAGGAAAAACTTCTCCATTCTAAGCATATTGTTGTCGTGTAAACGTACCCTCAGTTTGTTTTCATCAGTCACATGTGTTCCTTTGTTTGAGTTTCTCGCCACTCATCAGTTTCCATGGACTCTAATCTTCACAGCTGTTCGTCATTTTATTAATCACCATGTGTATTTAAGTTCCTCATGTTCACTCAGGGCCCGTCCACACGGAGACAAGTTTAGCTGTAGGCTATACGCAAAACTTTTGTATCATATAGGTGTATCATATTGTATCGTCCAGATGGATCCGGCGTTTTCAGAAGGTGAAACCGGGTCCCAGAGTGGATATATGTGAAAACGACACCCTTGCGTTTTCGTGTGTACGGCCAATCCGTATATTTTGTGAAACGATGATGTCATCACCCCACGTGTCGACCCTAGTCAGACACCGCTGACAGCACAAAATAGCAACAACAACAACAATAGCGGTCTACATGCTTGTGTTCGTGCTGCAGAAGCAACCGAGCCTATTAGCTTTACTAAAATAAAGCTTTATTTCTAAGCTTTACTAAAGTTTGTATACAGCGTGCAAGGTTTATGCGCATGCTCCAAGTCTTATTCTTTGTTTTTAGTGTATCTCTGTGGCAGAAGTACAGCGCCACATACTGATCTGGCATGTATACTACATCGTTTTGAGCCGGTTTCAGTGGTTTCGTGTGTACGCAGATATTTCTTGAGACGAGGAAAAAAAAAGATCGGATAGGTAAAGCTCTGGCTTCGTGTGGATGTAGCCTCAGTGTTTGTCCAGTCTTGTTTGCGTTAGCACCAGTCTGTATTCTTACTTGCTGGATTGTTATTGAACTCTGTATCTGAACTTTAATCCTTCCTCATACCTGGCTGACAGTAGGTCTCTGTTCAAAAATTTTTAACTCAGTACCCATTACCCACAATGGGGCTTGGTTCCTGTTGTATTAGGGCCACTGGAAATGCTAGAGTGTCAGCAGAAGACATGTGTAAGCTGAATGTAAATGAGTTGCAGAAATAGAATGAATACTCAAAAACACACACACGTTTATAAAATTTATATTTCTAAAACGGTTAGTTCCTGTCCTTGATTCTGATTGGTCAATAGCTGTATTTTATTCACGATAAAACACGGCTATGACCGCTTCACCCAACGGTTCTGTATATCACTACACAGCACCCTTAGCAACCACTCTTAGCAACGTAAACTGTATGTTCTCAAGTGATATTGTTCACTGAAGCTTACTGTATTATGTAGAAGAGTATTGTGAGAAAAAGATCGAGTAAACGAGTTTATTACCTGCATTCAGATTTAGAATTTTCCTTCAGGTCAGTCCTATGTTCATAATAAAATATCTGTTTAAATGTCCGATGTATTATCTTGTCCTTTTAACAGTTTTCCCGTGACTGACGGCGCTAGTCAAAACATTTGTCAGTTGCGTCTTGTTCACAACAATTCAGTCTTTTCAATGTAAAAGTCTTCGCTACTGACTGACACACTCATAAAGACAGTCTTTGCCGCCATCTAATGGCGTAATAATGTAACTTCTGTTGCTGTTCACGGTCAGGGACTATTTTTTCCGGCGGAAGGAAGGCTTTTATTGATAGTTTATTTCATGAAAGTTGCATTGATACATATTTTTGGCTTTAATATATGTATTGTGTGGTAACCGTTTTATAAAAGCAATAAGGTACTCGAGGCTAGTGCTGTATCGTGAATAAGTCACGGCTGAAAGGGTTGCAGGCACTCCGCTTTGCGTTGTGCCTAACAGCGCCCTTCAGCCGTGACTTATTCATGATACAGCACAGCCTCGAATACCTTATTGCTTGTGTGTGTGTGTGTGTGTATATATATATATGACACGTATATAACAGTGTTATGTTGGATTGAGATGAGGTCATTGAAGAAGGGGGAGTGACACACAAGCCCACACACATATAAACAGTGTAAAGGTTATACTAATATTGGATTGTGATGAGGTCATTGACGTGGGGGGAATATAACACAGACACACACACACACACACACACACATATATACAACACACAATTCCCCGGATACTACTACTGCACATGCCCCAGCCATTATTTCTCCCTGCAGACAACCTTAACCTAACGCCAGGAAGCAGTGGCCAATTTAGCCCAATGACATAATGCGTTATGATGGGCAATCAAGCCTGACTTCTGCTGACTCCCTCATAAAGCTAATGAAATCAATAGCAGTGTGAAAAAGTGCACTGCACCCTTATGCCTTTCAGTTGGATCGCTAATACAGAATAATATTTTTTCATAGTTTATGTATGTCTCTATATAAACAACTAGAAAGTCAAAAAGATTAACTAACGTAACTGAACTAGGAACAGGTTTTATTATGACGACATTCCATATTGGGATGTGATAGTCAACTTCATAAAAATAAATAAATTGAGACAAACACTGCATACGCTTGGCCTTTAAAGCTGCATAGCAATATGTTGACCCAGATACCATGATTATATTTACCAGGCTTCAGTCTTGTTTACTTCTTTTTGGTTCAAGAAGAGCACAATCTTTATAAAGTTCTTGTACAGCTGAATAAAGCATAAAATATATGCTAATCTTCAGTATAGTGATCTTAATCTTATGTTATCAGGATAAAAAATATATATTTTGTAAAATCTCAGATAAGATAATATGTTATGGTGTGGTTTACAGTCTGCTGTCCCTATTGTGAGTGTAGATTTGGACTGTGCTGGGATTGATATGGTAATGATATTTCCCTGTGGCTTTAAAGAAAAAAAAAATAGTGAAAAAAAGGCAGTTGCTGCTTCCTGTGGAGATTAACCTCCAATTAACCAGTGTTGGGAGTAACGCATTACAAAAGTAATGCATTACAGAAACGTATTACTTTTTGCTGTAACGCAGTAGTGTAAGGCATTACTAATCAATTTTCAGTAATATTTTACTCGGTACATGTTCAGTAACGCTTGCGTTACAACACACTTTTAGCCCAAAATTTAATTGTTCAAAAAAAAAAACCTTAAAGGGTTAGTTCACTTCTGAATGAAAATTTCCTGATAATTTACTCACCCCCATGTCATCCAAGATGTCCATGTCCTTCTTTCTTCAGTTGAAAAGAAATTAAGGTTTTTGATGAAAACATTCCAGGATTATTCTCCTTATAGTGGACTTGGCCCCAAACGGTTGAAGGTCAAAATTACAGTTTCAGTGCTGCTTCAAAGGACTTTAAACGATACCAGACGAGGAATAAGGGTCTTATCTAGAGAAACCATCGGCCATTTTCTTAAAAAAAATGAAAATGTATATGCTTTATAGGTTATAGACAGGAATGATCGCATCACAAGTGCTTCCACCAGACCGCGATTCCGTATTCTTCAAAAAGCTTACGCTGAATGTCCTACACCTTCCCTATTCAACTTACGGAAAAAAACAGAACTGGCGCTGCATTCGTTCCGTAAGTTGAATAGGGAAGGTGTAGGACATTCAGCGTAAGCTTTTTGAAGAATATAGAATCGTGGTCTGGAGGAAGCACTTGTGATGCGATCATTTGTCTATGAAGCATAGACTGGCCAGTGGAAAAGCGGCTAATAGGTGAAGATGGCAGAAGAAGACTGTACATTCGCAAGATGGACGTATGCGCATTACTTCGAGTTTGTCAGATAATCACTTTACCTCTACCATACTTTTAACAGACTTGGATAGTTTGTGATTCTGTCTGTCATCCTTTCTTGCATTGTCTTGAGCCTTCACTTTGCCAATTATAAGCTATATTGTTAGTAGCCTGGATAGCCCACAGTCATTATGCTACATTATATCGCCCTCTACTGGATGTAAAATGCTCTGCAATACATTTTGTCATTTTAGAATGTTAAGTTCTACTTCTGTAGTTATTTTGGTGAAAGTAACTCAAAAGTAATACAGGAGTAATGTAACGCATTACAATTCTGAGACAGTAATATTGTAAGGTAAAGAATTACTTTTAAATAGCAGTAACAAGTAATCTATAATGTATTACAGTTTGGAAGTAACTTGCACAACACTGCAATTAACATTCACATTAATATTCACCCACCCAGCCCTGCCAATTTGAAACCCAACCTCCACTCTCTATAACAAAAAATAGCTATACAGTGAATAACTTGAGTTGACATAGCCTATTCATTTATGCATTAGTGTTTTGTTCTGCTAAAAACACTTTTAGATCATTTAGATTTAGATTGACCAGGGCAATTAACCACTCAATATTTGACAATTTTGAGATTATTGGCATTTGTAAATATATAAAAATGCCAGAATGACCACGAGAAGTGCCAGAAGTGGAAGTTATTCTTATGCCAGTTCCAAAATTCTACCATCGTTGTTCTACATACAACGATGTTGTACATAAATACATTTTTATTTTTGAGTAAATATTGTGTAAAATTTCACAATTTCATATGAGAGAGAGAGAGAGAGAGAGAGAGAGAGAGAGAGATCCAGCATTAAATTGATCAAATATGACAATACAGACATTAATTTACAAAAAAAATAAATAAAATAAAATAAAATTTAATGCTGTCCTTTTGAGCTTTCTATTTATCAAAGTATCTTGAAAAAAGTATGGCTTCCACAAAAAATATGCATTGATGATAATAGGAAATGAGCACCAAATCAGCATATTAGAATGATTTCTGAAGGATCATGTGACACTGAAAACTGGAGTAATGATGGTGATTCAGCTTTGCCATCAAAAGGAAAAAATTACATTTTAATATATATTCAAAATGAAAACAGTTATTTTAAATTTTAATTATATTTCAAAATATTACTGTTTTTACTGTTTTTGATTAAATAAGTGCAGCCTTGTTGAGCATTAGAGACTTCTTTCAAAATCATAAATTAAGTTTGTACAGTATATAGATATTAATCAGATATTCAACAAGATGTTTAAAGCAGAACATAGTGCTTTCCAGATGACTTTTGTATGTCCCAATTATTCTTCAGACAGATATGTTTGCCATTTTCATTAGTTTTTTAATGCAAGATTTTGACACTATTTGTATTGAGGGAGATTGGTGTCAATGAGTGCACATTAGCATGTAATATGTGCACATGCATTGGCAAAGCTGTGGATGAATTAAGATCTTGCCATCTGGTGAGTAGGCGGGGGAGAGAGAGAATGAAGATCAGTGTTGGGGAGGAGAGGGTGGAGCGGGCATGTGTCTCTGACTGGGGAGGCCATGACATAGAGCACTAAATATGTTATTAACTGCACACCATATAATTAAAGACATTTAAACACATTGAAGTAAATAAAAATCTGAATGGAATAATACTGGGCATGTTTCAGCTATTATCCTGTCATAATTGTAGATTGCTGATTCATAAATGTAGACTCATCAAGCTATGAATAAATGAAATCATATGTTGCTTTTCCTGTTTACAAGTTGTGTGAATGAATGTGTTTGTTATCATGTGCTTTGGAGACTGACCAGCTTTTGAATCTTTCCAGGGTTCCACAGAAATGAAGACATGAAGGCCATTGAAGTTCTTCCCATCCTTAAGGAAAAGGTGGCATTCTTATCAGGTGAGCCAAAAAAACAAACAAAAAAAAACTTTTATTCAGCAAGAATGCAGTATATTAAAAAAAAATAACAGTAAAACAATTATACAAAGTTCTTTCATGAAACTCTAGATGTTGCAGGCTGATAAGTCCTTAACCCAATCTGCTTGCAGCACAGGTGATTGGTTTCCACTGTATCAGTAGCCAATGAGATTGCTGATGAGATTTTATAATAGATGCCGTTGTTTTGAACTTAATATTAGTGTATCATTGTTTCCACAAAATGGTTGTTTCCCACTACTGTCACGTATGGGTAGTTGTAATGATGCTCATGACTAAGGAGATAATCAAGCCAACACAGTATCTAAAGGGTTAGTTCACCCAAAAATGAAAATTATATCATTTATTACTTACCCTCATGTCGTTCCACACCTGTAAGACCTTCGTTCATCTTCAGAACACAAATTCAGATATTTTTGATAAAATCCGACGGCTCAGTGAGACCTGCATTGCCAGCAAGACAATTAACACTTTCAATGCCCAGAAAGCTACTAAAGACATATTTAAAACCGTTCATGTGACTACAGTGGTTCAACCTTAATGTTATGAAGCTTCGAAGCTTTACGAATCTTTTGTTTCAAATCAGTGGTTCGGAGCGTGTATCACACTGCCAAAGTCACGTCCCCCAGTGGTGAACCATTGAAATTTCGAAACACTTATGATGTAACGAAGCCTCGTTTACTGATAAAACGTGACTGGCAGTTTGAAACGCGCTCCGAACCACTGATTTGAAACAAAATATTCGTAAAGCTTCGAAGCTTCATGAAGCAGTGTTTTGAAATCGCCCATCACTAGATATTGTTGAATAAAGTCGTTATTTTGTTTTTTTGGCGCACAAAAAATATTCTCGTCGCTTCATAACATTAAGGTTGAACCACTGTAGTCACATGAACTGTTTCAAATATGTCTTTAGTAGCTTTCTGGGCATTTAAAGTGTTAATTGTCTTGTTGGAGAAGCAAACTTTTGAAAGCGGCTTTCAAAGTGCAAGTTTTTGAAAACGATACCGTTATCATCTCTGTGTAAACAACAACAAAAACACGGATCTGTGACACTTGAAATAGTTAACCCTTGGTCATTCTAAACCCCAGGTAAGCGGAATCCTGGGGTATCTTGCTGCACATTTCACACTTCTCATTATTTACCCTGGGTTAACAATCAATCCTGGGTATTCATAAGCTGATGTTTCACATTGTACATTCCTAAACCCTGGGTTAACATTCTTATTTGCATATTTGCGGTGTCAGTGTCATTGATTGGATAAACGCAGCACGTGACATGTTTAAATAAGCTCAAGCATTTCGCATCCTCAAATTGCCGGCTGTACCATCGAGTTTATACTGAATGGACATTTTGGATTATAAAGGTAAGAATGAAACAGTCTCTTCTTCACTCAAATTGTCGTGTTTTCTGTCAGCATTTGACATTTTTCCTCTCAAACGATGAATTTACTGTTTATATAAAATACAGCGTAATACAGCGTTTTTAGTCTTGAATCCGTATGACCAGGGATCGTTTTAACAGCGTTGTCATCTATACAAAGAAAAAACTATTCCATTTTTTACATTGTTGTCGTGTGAACGTACCATAAGGGTTTAAATACACAGACAGAGTAATCAAAGGAACTACGAACAGGTGAGAATCACAGAGAACTTAGGCAAAACGGAATATGGCAATGAATGAATATGAAGCCAAAACAGAACAAGATTGTTACAATTACATTCTAAGCCATTTATTTAGAAGTGTTTGCTTCTTATCCAAAGACCTGGATTTCTATGAATATTAACAAGAGGAAACTTATTTGCAGTGACAGTCTTTAACACTCTCAGATATATGAGCTCAAAGGCAGAGCAGCATCACTGGGGAAACGCAGTGAGTGTTTAGCTGGCTGCTGACCCAGATAGCTTACGAACATCTTAATCTTTGGCAGGCCAACTTGCTTATCGTCAGCTCAGCTTGCCTAAGTAGAGATAAAACTAATTTCCAATTTTGCCCTTCTTCCACCTCTGCACTTCAAAGAGCGTTTAATGGAAGTTGGTATGGAATAACGATATGAAGCAATGATATTACTTTATTAGGCATCCTATTCTGTATTAGACAAAAACTGCAGCTAGTCAAAGAGTTTTACTCAGAAATGTCTTGGTGTGGTCAACCATAATAAGTAGGCCATGGTGTTCAAAAGCATCACTACATACAGTAGGTATGCTAGTTGGACTCAACTTTGTTTCATGAGATGAGACATTGCCCTGCTTTACTAATGCTTGAGTGACACAGATGTTGTTCCAGCCAAACAAATAGTGTGTTTATTTGACCTGCAGGTGGAAGAGATCGTCGTGGAGGGCCAGTCCTTACATTTCCAGCCAGGAGTAACCATGACAGAATACGACAGGAGGACCTTAGACGACTTATTGCGTACCTCGCAGGCATCCCCAGGTACTACTTGTGTTTGTGCGTCTTTGTGTCAGTGTGAACATTATTATGCAACACAATTCATAGTCATAATAGATCAGTTGCAGCCAGCCGAAACATTGAGGGACTGATTCCAAGGCAGCACAGGCATGGAAGCCAGCCAGCAGCTGGAAATGTAAAGTTTCGGTTCAGTCACCATTGTGTTCACCTTAACAGCTCAAGGAAAGATAGTCCTGCATTTCATATACAACCCCAAATCATTTTGTAAAATGCAATAAAATCAAGAATCTCTGATTTGTTAATTTTCTTGAACCTTTGTTTAACTGACAAAAGTACAAATTAAGCCTGGAACACACCAAGCCGACGCTGACGAACTAGTGGCGACGAAAGCAGACTGTGGGGTTGGCTCACGTCGGCACCGTCTGGGTCGAAAGTTGCCCTGACACACCAAATCGACGCTCGACACCCGACAGCCAAGTAGCACGTTCGTTCTGCGCCTGCGTAAGAAGAAATGCCTTTCCGTACCAGCAGGTGGCAGTAGCTGAACAGCCAATCAGAATGATATCTGATCATTCTGATTGGCTGTTCAGCTACTGCCACCTGCTGGTACGGAAAGGCCTTTCTTCTTACGCAGGCGCAGAACGAACAACCTGACTGATCAACATGATTCAACATGAAAAAAAAAAAGCCAAAGAGGACCTACTTCAGCTGACAGTGCGGAACACACTGAGAAAACTTAGTCGGCCGACGAACAAAAACTGCCCGAAGGCTGACTGTCGGCTTGGTGTGTTCCGGGCTTAAAAGATTTTCCTTGTTTTCACTGACCAGCTTGATTGTATTTTGTAAATTTAAGCAAATTTTGATTTTTGATGGCTGCAACACACTCCAAAAAAGTTGGGACAGAGGCATGTTTACCACTGTGTCACATCACCTTTCCTTTTAATTACACTTTTTAATCATTTGGCAATTGAGGATACTAACTGTGACAGTTTTGCAAGTGGAATTTTTGCCCAATCTCACCTGATAAAAGTCAGCTGCTCAGCAGTCTGTGGTCATCTGTGTCTGATTCACCTTTTCATGATGTGCCATAAAGTTTCAATAAGAGACAGATTTGGACTGCAGGCAGGTAATCAAGCACATCTCTTCTTCGGTCTGGAGTGTCTAAGAAACCACTCTGATGAAGCACGTGCAGAATGAGGCCTGGCATTGTCTTGCTTCCCAGGAAAGATCTTGATGGCAGTATATGTAGGTCTCTGTACAATCCCAATATACGCCTCCACGTCAGAACTCTGCGCCATCTTTGCAACTTTATATTAGTCAAAGAATCCTGAAAAAAGTATCACGGTTTCCATGTTTTCCACATTGATAATAGTATGAAATGTTACCTAACCACCACATTAGCATGTTGGAATGATTTCTGAAGGATCATGTGGCACTGAATCATTTGAACAGTTGCTCAAGGAAAAATAGACATGCATTTGATCTATTTTTGGCCAATTCATTTAAAATTGCCCTTTCAATAAAAGTGTGGTAATATTTGTTCTTTGAATTTTCACCAGCAAAATCCAGTCATTTTAATAGGAATCCATGCGATTAGGAATTTCTCGTGAAGGGGTTCGCAGCAGGTTCAGTTGGATGTGCGAATTCACTGCATTGACAGACAGAAAGTGACTTTTGTGTGAGTGGTGCTTCACACATCTACACTACTGACAATAGACAACTGACCTTTTTTTTCTCCCAAGGTTTTTTTTCTCCATTTTTATCACCTGATGGAGTTTGGGTTCCTTGCTGCTGTTGCCTCTGACTTGCTTAGTTGGGGACACTTGATATTCAACAGTGGTTTTGATCTGCCTGCATTGACACCATTGTATGCGAACTGAACTGAGCTGGACGATGACATCACTGTTTTCTCCAGAGCTGATGTATAGATAAATTAACTAAATTAAATACTCAATCAATACTGAATTTACTTAAGCTGAACAATGACACCATTTTCTTCTAGAGCTGCTGTACAGCCAAAATTATTTGCCAATTATCACTGTAAAGCTGCTTTGACACAATCTGCATTGTAAAAAGTGCTATATAAATAAAGGTGACTTGACTTGACTTTTGTTGTTAGGCTGTTGTGCTCACTTAGGTGTTCAGATGTTTGCTAAGGTTGTTACTAGTGTGTTCTGGGTGGTTGCTAAAGCATTGCTAGGGCATTGCTGGGTGGTTTGCTGCACTTATGCTAGCTGGTTGCCAGGGTGTTCTTTGCAATTGCTAGGATGTTGCTAGGTGGCTGCTAGGGTGTTCAGAGTGGTTGCTATGGCATTGATGTGTTCTGAGTGGCGTTGCTGCAAGGGTGTCTCAGAGTGTTGCTAGGGATGTTGCTAGTCAGTTGATATGGTGTTTTAGAGGGTTGCTAAAGTGTGTCTAGGTGGTTGCTAGAGTGTTGTGGTTGGTTGAATGGCATTGTTAGGTGATTGCTAAGGTGTTCACTGTAACTGATAGTGTGTTGCTAGGCAGCTGCTAGAGTGTTCTGGGTGGTTGCTATAGCATTGCTAAGTGGTTGCTATGGTGTTCTGGAGGGTTACTAGTGTGTTTCTAAAGACATGAAAACTACTGCTCAAGGAAACATCTTCACTTCTTGAACAAAAGTTTTCATTTTGTTTGATTTAATTTGTTTACATATCTATATTCATATACACATGTCATGCCTGTGGCAAGGAGATGGCTAAGCTTTTCCCAGTCTTACACACTCTACTGCATAGCCGTTCTCTGGCAGCCACCGAGAACACCTTAGCATTGCTGTGGTGAGTTAAGGATTATTTGCATTTCCTTCAGAATACATTCAAGTCTAGTTAATGTATTTATTTATTTATATATTTATTTTGTGAAATCCTGATTTTGTTGTTGATTTTTGTTTTAATTTTTGGTTTTGAAGCTTCCTGTTCTCTGGTTTGTTTAGACATCACATGGCCAGTTTGTCTTTTCCCTGCTGTGTCCTTCTGTAGTTAGCATTGATTTGACTCAGTGAAACTCAACCAGCTCCACGTGAATCTCTGCTTTCAGCCAGAGGGTTCCAGCTCTGCACAGTTCAAAACTTTATGTAGGTTATCATCTGCCTCAGGGTTCTCCCAAACTTTACTTCTGTTCTGTTGTCCATAATCACTGTGTTTGAGCCACACTGAATAATACAGAAATTAAACCTCAACTTCTCGATGGCTATAAACACATTGGGCCTCATTCATGAAACTTTCATAAATATATGAGTAAATTCAGAGTAATTGTGTGTATGTGTATGTTAATGAATTCCAATCATTCGTAAATAAGGCGCGAGTGCATGCTCATTCGCAATTAGCATAATCCCAGCCTATGAATTACGACTACGCAAATTACGTGTCCATGAATGCTGTGGAATCTTCTGGACTCCCTCCTCAGGTTTTGCTCCAGTAAATTGCATAAATGCTAAAGAGACTAAATGGCCATATGCCTAACAATAAATATTCACATTTTTGACCAGCTAAAAAAAATGCCAGGTCCTCCTCTGAAAACGGCCATCTGGTGGCGTTTGAGAGCGCTTTGGAGGTGCAACGTTTTTCCAGGCTAAGACCCTTAGGTTGTTATGATGATACGGAATATGCCAGGCAGTACATAGTCAAAATGCAGTGTTTGCCTAAAAGAACACAAAATGTTTGAATGTTTTATGCACCATTTACACGTGGTAGGGAGCAGGTGTAAATCTCTGTCATACCAACTAACATTTTGAAAATATGAACATTTTCATGAATCCAAAAAATTTACGTCAGAACGGCTTTACGAATGATTTACACACACACAAAAAATTGTTCTGCTCATGTTTCATGAATGAGGTCCATTCTCCCCTTTTGCACAGAGTATGTGACAGTTTGAAAATAAATATCACACTTCAAAGGGCATAGAATTTAGGGATGATAGGGACATGTCCCTATAGAAATATCCAGTGACAGCTGAATTGTCCCTAGCAATAATTTGACTGCTTTTATGTCCACACCTTTTACATCCCCACCATAAAACCTATGCCATTGTTTACTTCTGACCCTTTGCTTGGAAGTGCAGATATTCAGTATTATGCTGGAGACACAGATGTGGCCCCTGGTTAGGAAAACAAGCGCTTAGTGAGGGAGTGTATAGACGCTTACAATTGTTGGTTTTGGTGTCTGGTGTATATCAGATAGCCAAGGGTGTAGATATGTTGTTTGGCCTGAAACTGCAGACTTTAGGCCACACTGGTTGTCCTCCATCCCTCTTCCATTTCTTTCCTCCTTCCATTTCTTCACTTCTAAGAATATTCTCTCTTCCTTACTCTTGCGTTCTCATTCTTTCAGACTGTAAAGGAATATTCCAGACTTTATACAAGTTAGGCTCCATGCCATCAGTTACCAAATAAAATAATTATAACTTGTCTATCAATTAGTGAGAGCAAACCCAAAATGTGTGTAGTAATGCACTTACAATGGAAGTCTATAGGGCAAGGCATTGCACCAGGATAAACGTCTAAACACAGACTGTTTTGAATGTACACCCACAAGACTTTTACATTTTATGTGTTGAAATAGACTAGTATAATAAAATCACTTCTATTCAATATTTTAACTCATATTACCATATAAAACAAGTAAAACCTGTCATTTTCATATGATGCAATGATACCATCAGAGACTGATGAAAAATTCATCCACGGGAATTACACACAACATTCATCCATTGAGAAAATGTTTAAAGAAAATGTTTAAAGAACATTATGTCAATTAATATAAATTAAAGTTCATATAAGCATTTAAAATTACAGGCATGCTTTCTTGCTTATTTATTTATGTAAGTAAGATTTGTAACTGTTTTTGAAACAAGTCTCTTAATGAATTTTCAGCAGCCATTACTCCAGTTGTGCTACTTAATATTTTTGTTATTTTTCAGGATTCTTTGATGAACAGAAAGTTTGAAGAACAGAATTTGATTGAAATATAAATCTTTCGTAACATTGCAATTTTTTTTTACTGTCACTTTTGATCAATTTAATACATCCTTGGTGAATAAAAGTATAAATTCATTTAAAAAGAATGTAAAAAAATAAATAATTGTATTGATCCCATACATTTTAACGTTAGTATACATATATCACCCCACATCATGTTATCCCCTTCTCTTTTCTCTCTGTCTCACTCATCTTATTTCACATCATTATTCCATCATCTTTCACTCTTCCTCCCCCTTATCTCTTTCTCTCTCTCTCTCTCACTCTCTCATAGAGAGGGAGGTCAGAATGATTTAGAGTTGTTCAGTGCTCATTCCTGTTTAAGAGTCAGACCAGCGAAGTGCAGCTGTGGATATGAAAACACTCTTGAGTTAACAGGCTGTTTTTCAAGCTAGAGAGCTCTTTAGTTAGCATTTTATTTGTTTATTTTTGTCCTATAGCAGTTTTCTGTCAATTTAGCAAGAAGGATTTCTTTACCTTTTACATATTATATGTGGGTAAGTGTTATTTTTCATGTAAGGTCCCTTCACATTATATCTGATGCACTAAATTATTTAAATCGAGTAGGATTTGTAGATATCTCTGAAAAAAGCGGCTCTCATTTAGCTCTCCCTAATGATGTGAGTGTCAGCGGTCTGCAGAAGAGCTGATGCTGTGTTTTTATTTGTTTGTGTAGTGAGGAGGTGAGCAGACATGGCTTTACGGTCATTGTGGATATGCGAGGATCTAAATGGGACTCTATCAAACCTCTGCTGAAGATCCTACAGGAATCGTTTCCTTCCTGCATCCACGTCGCTCTCATCATCAAGCCTGACAACTTCTGGCAGAAACAGAGGACGAATTTCGGCAGTTCCAAGTTTGAATTTGAGGTAAGCACTTTAAACATGTTAATGTACTTTAAAGAAAGTGACAACAAATTAGAAGTTATGTTTATTTTATATTCAATAAGATATTGTTTTGAATTTTTCTTAAACCTGTTGTCTGAGATTACAACATTTTTTCAAGGAAAAAATAAAGAAATAAAAATAAAGCGATAACACAATCTATTTATGTTTTACTAGAACATTCCATCTTGCTGGTGTGAAAGTAGAGCTGTCAAAATTACCTCTGACCTATTTCATCAAACAGCTGAGAGCAAGACACATGCTGTAGTGTTATATTTAATCTGAAGGCTTAATCTCCCAATGGAGGTTTCTTAAATTTACACATCTAGTGCAGCACAAGCTTAAAAAGTGTTATTATATATTACATTGTATGTAATTGATACATATTAGGTGTGTATAACTGCAGCACAAATATGATTTGAAGCTGTTTACACCTAAACACTGGAAAATACATCTAATTGCATCAATATAATGCAGACCAGACTGTCTTGAAGTTCTGCTCTCTATCCACCACCAAGTCTCAAGTGTCCAGTATCCCCTCATGTGTCTGCTGTTGTCTCTAATAACATGACCTGAGCTGCAATCTCTGGAATGTTATTTCTGGCTCCTTTTAAGTAAAGTGTTAAATGTAACTCATCCAATAGGGTTTGCATTCATCATCCAATCAGTGTTTAATTGCAATGTTGTTTTAAATAACGATTGCAGCTCCTGGAAACCTTCCACTGACACAAGTGATCCATTCAGGACTCAGAGCTGCCAAAATATTATCAGAGGTTGCAGTGATCTGTTTTGGTTGTTGTAAAGATGTCACATCAAAAAGCAATACCCGCATGTAAAATAATACATTAAATTGCAAAAATGAAGACGTGGCAAAAAATGTATGTATATGTCAAGACTTGTGGAAACAGTGCAGAGAAATCAATAGCAAAATCAAGCAGATATCAAAACAGAATTCAACAGATATTAAACATCATTTCAAAACCTAGTGTGTTGCCTACTGATTCTGCAATTCAGTGTTGTTATTGTTAAAACTAAAACTGAAATAAAAAATTTCTAATTTCCTAATTTCAGTTAGGATGCTGTCTTAGATAGCAGGTGCCTCTATAGGTATCATTGGAACAGAACTATGTTAAAATGTTTAGTTTTTTTTTTTTTTTTTTTTTTTGTTTTTTTGTTTTTTTGTTTTTTTTTCCCAAAAATCTGATACATTCAGAATATGAACCCAAGTGTCCTACTTTCATCCTTTCAGACCATCATGGTGTCCCTCGAGGGTTTGACCAAAGTGGTCGATCCTTCCCAGCTGACTCCAGACTTCGAGGGCAGTCTGGATTACGACCACGAGGAGTGGATCGAAGTTCGAGTAGCCTTTGAAGACTTTACGAGCAATGCAGCTCGCATCCTAGCCCGTTTGGAAGAACTCCAGGACATGGTGTCCCAGCGGGACCTGCCGTCAGACCTGGACGGGTCTCGCCGTGCTATGGAGGAACACGCGTCTCTGAAGAAAAAGGTCACTAAAGCTCCTGTGGAGGAGTTAGATGGTGAGGGTCAACGCCTGCTTCAACGAATCCAGTGTGGGGAGAAAGGCAGAGGAGATATCCAGGGATTAGCTCCAAAAGTCCAGGCACTTCTGGATAAACTCCACGGCACACGCCAACATCTCCACCAAGCCTGGCACATGCGCAAAGTCAAACTGGATCAGTGCTTCCAGCTAAGACTCTTTCAGCAAGACGCAGAGAAGGTATGAACGTACTACAGTATATGTGAGGTTTAATAAGGACAGAACTTGACAGGTTATTTTATATTCTTTAAGTGCCCCTCTTATGCTATTTCATAGGTTCCTAATTTTGTTTTGGAGGTCTCCTACAATAGAAATACATGCATCAATGGTCAAAAAATACTTTGATTTTCTCATAATAAAATACATTGCTCATCACCTAATTTCTCAGAGTCTGAAAACGGTTTGTTCAAGGATTCAGTCGCTCTAAACCCCTCCTTTCCGCGAGCCTGCTCTGCTCTGATTGGTCAGATGGCTAAGTCTGTTGTGATTGGTCTACCTCTTACAAAGCGTGTCTGAAACGAAACGGCCATTACCATATCTGAATTTCAGCTTCCTCAGTGCTTTTATACACAGAAATGATATGAACAGTAACAATGCCGTCGTTTTTTCCCCGTATGAATTCCAGTGCGAGTCCTCATCCTTTTGAAGTGCATGCAAAGTGGATTCGCAGCACTGAAAACAGCGTCTTCTCGAGATGTCGACAACACAAACCAAACTCTTCCAGTCTCAACTACAACTACAGTGTTTGAGGGCAGATCAAAGTAGACGTTGTTCACGGGTAGTCAATGAAGGCCGTAGGCTGGCATTATGCAAACGTTACACTGTTACGTAGCTATATAACAGGAAGTGAGACTGGAATTGCTTATGACTTGTTTTGGCAGTTCAAAATTGATTCTTTCTTTTAAGACACAATAGTGCACCACAATTTATCTTCAGACCTTTTACAATCACAAACAGCCATATTACACACTGCATGAAAGGTAATATTTGAAAAAGCATAATAGGGGCACAAAAATTACCATGGAACAGTAAAGGTATCAGAGTCAGTAATGGAGTCAGTGTTCATGTTTGCATGGTACGAAGTTACAAAGGAACTTTTTGGTACTTTTTGTTGGTGATTACATTTTACATTGGTACAGTCTTGTAAGGGAAAAATTGCTGTAGTGTTTATATATGCACAACCAAACTGTTTTTCCAGAAGATTCTGTGAAAATGCTGCGATCTTGGCTGTTATATATTGTTAGAATGACAAAGAGAACTTCACAAGGAGACAACACAGAGATATTTTTGTTACAATACTGTCGGATTAACGTCACATTCTAATGGATATATACAGTACAATATAAACCATAACTTACACACAAACTACCATTCAAAATGTTTTAGTGTTAGTGTTTTAAAAAAAAAATATCTTATGTTCACCAAGGCTGCATTTGTTTGATCAAAAATACAGTAAAATACTGTATTAAAGTCATCAGTGTCACATGATCCTTCAGAAATCATTCTAATATTCTTCCATTTTCAGGATTCTTTGATGAATAGTAAGTTAAAAGAACAGCATTTAATTTAAATAGAAATGTTTTGCCACATAATTGTCTTTTCTTTTGATCAATTTTTTGCATTCTTGCAGAATAAAAGTATTAATTTCTTTAAAAAAAAATCATAATGACCCCAAACACTTGAATGGTAGTATATGAGAAGTAAGCACAGTTAAATGTTATACCAGTCTATATACAGTAATATAAAAGTGTTACGAACAAAAATAACGATGACAGTTTAATAGTCAGAATTTCTCTTAAAAATAACAAAAAAATAAAACCATTTGATATGGTTGTCGACAAATAAATCCAAAGATAAGCAAGATTGAATACAATCCTTTTAAATAGAAAATGACAAAATCATTTAAAATTTCAATTAAGTCATGTTTTGAGGATGCACAGATAAACATTGATAGAGTGTGATAGAGTGATAGAGAGTTTCTTTATGAGAGTGTATTGAAGTATAACATCAAAACAATAGACATATTTCACAGTTCATGCCTTCCATTTTTCCTCTCAACAGATGTTCGATTGGATTGTCCATAATAAAGGCCTGTTCCTGACAACATACACAGAGATAGGAGCCAACCATCAGCACGTGCTGGAGCTGCAGACCCAACACAACCACTTTGCTATGAACTGCATGGTAAGACTGTGTCCAGTGGTCCAGCAGTAATATCTGTCACCACCTGAGGCATTATAACAGTGCAGCTTGATGTGTGTTACATCATTAATATGATGTGCTCTTGTACACGTGCCCTGACTCACTTAGTCATGCAAGAATGAATTTTCTGTTGTCATATAGTAGGCATGTCAATATATCCTTGAAGGGTATATAATGCCACTGGAGAACAGTCACACATCAATACATCATCCCTGTGTGTGTGTGTGTGTGTGTGTGTGTGTGTGGTCCTGGTAAACCCTACGCTGTAAGGACCAAATGTCCCCACAAAGATAGTAGTACCAGTAATTTTTGACGTTTTATACAGTATAAAAATCATTATGTCTATGGAAAGTCCCCATAAAACATGGAAACCCAATGTGTGTGTGTGTGTGTGTGTGTATGTGTGTTTGAGTGACCCTGACAGATTCATTAATCACCCCCAGTAGATTTCAAAGGGAGAGAGTTTCACAAGAAAACGGCATGACATCAATCACTGATT
The DNA here is from genome assembly GCA_039654765.1 of Mylopharyngodon piceus. Taxonomy (NCBI): domain Eukaryota; kingdom Metazoa; phylum Chordata; class Actinopteri; order Cypriniformes; family Xenocyprididae; genus Mylopharyngodon; species Mylopharyngodon piceus. Next base: position 8,903,749 of record CM077445.1, read on the forward strand.
TTCCATCTCTATGGTCTCATCTGCCATCTGCCCATCCGTATCTAAATGTTACTGCTGTCCAGCCAATAGGAAGAGTCTACAGCATGTGTCTGCATGAAGTGTGGCCTCATACAAATGACAAATGTAGTTTTAAATGTTTTCACATGTTGAAAATTCATAGAGAATGTTTTTTTTTTGTTTTTGTTTTTTTTATTTTTTTTTTTCTCTCAAATTTGAAGGGTATAAATGTGGTAACACTTGTATATTTCATTAATGTCATTAAACAGTAATAATGCTTAATAGACCAGTAGTTGATATACATTGAAAATATATATATATATATATATAGATCTATATATATATATATATATATATATATATATAGATCTAGATATATATATATAGAGATTAATCTTTTAAAGAGATATAAAGAGATAAATAAAGAGATTAATCTTTTAAGTCATTAAGTTTAATGGCTTCTAACTAGATTTTTACATTTTTGGTGGAAAATGTAAGTGGTGCCTGTCCATGCAAAACTTATCAAATGGTACTCACTGCAGAGTCTATGATGGCTAGCTCCTCCTCTCTGGACGTCCAGTGGGGTGGAGGGATAGAACTCTCCTCCTCTCTGGTGGAGAGATAGAGTTGTGGGTAGGGTTTGGGTAAGATAAGTGTGTGGTTGTACATTCGCTCCTCCTCGCTGGACGTTAGCTCCCCCTCGCTAGACGTCCAGCAAGGGGGAGCTAACGTAAGCTCCACCCATTTGCTCTGCAGTGAGCACCTTCTCAAACTTATAGCACACATTGGGCCTCATTCATTAAACATAAAAAGAATGAAGTTTTGTTTAAATCATTCGTAAAGCTATTCTAATGTACATTTTTGCATTCGTAAAAGTGTTATTTGACCAAATGTTTTAAGTCAAGTCACATTTATTAACAGTTTAATAACAGTTAATGTTGTATAATTCATCCATTTTGACTTCCATTTCAGCTGTAAAGCAGCTCTACAGAGTACAATAGTGTGATTATACAGCTTAATTCAGTGCAATGTTGAATGTTAATTTAGTTCAGTGACAGTTCTGATGTTGCAAAATTCAAAAATTATTAAATTCAGTTCAGCTATAAAGCAGGAGACAATTCATAGTTTTCAGACATGTTTGTACATTGTTTGTACATTGAACGTAATGCCCAGTTTGTCAGTGCAACAGAAATTATTCATGTAGTCCCAAAACAAATGGCTTAAGTTAACTTAACATTTTTTTACAAATTTTACGAATTTAATTTCATTTAACATAATTAAATTGAGTGCAAATGACAATTAAGTAAAAATCTAAAGACTTCTGTTGTTTCAGCTTATTTCATTTAAATAAACTGAGCAAACTAGCTAGAATCTTTTTTTTTTTTTTTTTTTAGTGTAGATCTCGATAAACATAACAATATAGAGATGGAAATTAACAAAATGTACAATTAAATGCAGCTAAATATTGTGCATTTGTGTTCTCCACCTTTAAATATTTGCATAACTTTTAAAGTTATGACCCTTTCCAATTAGGATGTTTTTATAGGTTGTTATCAGGCTCTTTGTTGCTCCTTTGTTAGTGTGTTAGGTTTGGCTGAGTATGCTAAATCACATGTCCTGCCTCAGCTGTGAGAACTGACCCCCTCTCACGTTGATATAACTGTGCAGAACTTATCGGATGAAATGCTTTGTCAACTGTTTACTTTGGGTTAGCCTGACTGTCGGGCAGCCTGGAGCACTGCAGGCACCTCTTCAGGAAGTCCTAGGAGCCTTACTTCCTGCCTGATATGAGGCATGAACGGATGTAAACACTTTTTACCTTAACTTGGTTCAAGTGTCAGTTGGTTACTCAGTTTGTATTACTTGATAAATACTTGATTAATGCATGTTTTGCGTTTATCAGTTTCTTTCTTGTTTCACACAAATGGAATACTGCTCTCTGATCTGTAATGTTATGATCACTGGAAACAGACTTATTTTAGTTTTTTAAAGTCAAAATGAAACAGAAGTTGCGATAGTCTTCTCTATTTTCGACTTCCCTATTGTGATGTATATCTGAGTGAAACGGCTTTTGGAATGAGAAAAAAATGTAGGGCGGGACTTGATTTCATCCTTGGGATTTGATTGGATTCCAGGAAGTTGCCCGTTTGCAGTCAGTTTTGGAGGATATTTAGTCCCACCCTCCGCCGAGACACGTGTCATGAAGATGTCGTTGCGAGGTGGAGGCAGTTTTGCCAAGTCTGTGGTTTTCCTTTGGAATTGGGCCACTTTAACATTGTTGCCGCAGGTTGTTTTTCATGTCCGTGGGTTGAAGCAACCCCAATATTTAGCCCCTGGAGTGTGATTTTTTTTCCAGGGGAACCCTGATTTCATCCCCTGGATTTTTATCGGGGGACCCACCCTGAAACTAGTTTTGCTAGTTTTGGGCTAGTTTTGAGAAGCAATTGGGCAGGTTTTGTTGTGAAAATCTGGCAACCCTGGGTGGAGGGTTAATGTTTTTGATTAAAGATTACGAGGGCATATGAATTTTTAAACAATAATAATGTGCACGGATGAATCATTTATAATAAACACTGCAACATTCTGTAAAAAAAAAAAAAAAAAAAAAAGAATTGTCAGTTTTGATTTAATGGTGATCTTTAATAATCAATAATACTATATGTTGATAGCCCACCCCCTAGTGGACTCCAGGGTTACTACATTTTAATAGCCTGCAGCCAGGTCCTGTGGCATTTGTATTGACAGTAATTCAATAGGCGATTTATGAAGATGTTAATGTCCATCGCATGGCACTCTGGGAGCCTGGTTGTAACCTTTCGTAATAGACATGCTTAAGCAGCTATGTCATTGAGTTCCAGGGGTAATGTCACCTGAGCGGAACGTTATGCTTGTCAAGTTGTAAATGAACTCAGCCCCCACTCTCTTATGAAAGACAATCTGGAGGACAACATGTAGAAAACACTCCTCTGGCTAAAGGCATTTTACTCATGGCTGGGTAATCTCCCATCATGCTGGTGTATTGATTAGTCCCAGAGATATCCAGAGGGAGATATAATGTTCCAGGCACTCCTCCTCTAATCACCCAGTCTTTGTAAGAGAAAAAAGGCTTTGCATACTAATATTAAACCTGGGTTTTATGTGTGTCTGTAAGAATGAAGGGTATACTGTCCTTGCGTGACTCTCTCTGTTTAAGTATACTTCAGGGTCCGGTACTGTTATGAAGTGATTTTTTTTTTTCATGTGAGGAAGGCTTTTGTTCTACGGTATGTGTGTCTTGGCTGTGTTCAGGTCCTGTAATGTGATCTGTGTAAATGTAGGTAGAGCGCTTCCTCCGTCTGCACTCTCATTTTAAGCTCAAGTGACACGATATGTCTTTTTCTTGATTTCTGTTTTAGGGGTCAGAATATTAACTTATTTCTATCCAAATATAGTTAATGCAGATGTTTCACTAGAATACTAACGAAAAAACAAAACAAAACAAACACTAAAAAGTTTCTTTCCGCGCTGAATTCTCGTTGGACTGGGGGCAGCAGTGTGTATGGGTTTTCTTATATGGTAGGTATTACAACAAAACAGAAAAGGTGAAGAAAATAAACAATACAAATTTAAAATGGAATGTGTGTAAAATTAATTAAACAAAAATATAGGTATTTTAACTATATATAGACAGACACTACTGTGTAAAAGTTTGGGGACAGTCAGATTTTTCTCTTTGAAAGAAGTTTATACATTTATTCAGCAAGGATGCATTAAATTGAACAAAATTGACAGTAAAGACTTAAATAATTTTCAAATAAATGCTATTCGTCTGAAGTTTCCACAAAAATATTAAGCATTTTTAACTGTGATAATCATAAGATGTTACTTCAGCATATAAGAATGACTTCTGAAGGAATAAAATGTGTAACAATAGAAAACAGTTATTTTAAATTGTAATATTATTTCACAATTTTACTATTTTTATTGTGTCTTTGATCAAATAAATGCAGCCCCTGCTTCCTTCAAAACTATAAAAATTACTTCAGATGAGGGAAAAGCTTTTAAATCATACAGAATGATGTATTTTGAAAATGTAAGTGTAATGTTTTCTGTGATGGGTAGGATTAGGTGTAGGTTTAGGGTTAGGGAATAGAATATACAGTTTGTACAATATAAAATCATTATGTCTATGGAATGTCTCCATAAAACATGAAAACCCAACACATTGTATACTTTGTTTAGTGTCATTTCTGCCTCAAACAAGATTGCGTTGCTTTTTATCCTCGAGTTCTGTAAATGTATGAAAATCATACAAACTGATTTCTCTGATGTGCCCTCCATGTAAAAAAGTCAATTTTACTAATAAACCACATGCTGGTCATTGACATGACAATAGCACCCATTATATTTAGCATATGTTAAGCCAGCGGTTACTTTAAGCTGCTTTAGATTTACATGAAAATGAGTTACCAGAAGCTCTTAATTGTTTCCATGATGAAATCCACAAGGTCTGTGATACATAACAGAGGGATTTGATGAATTTGTGTTTACTGGTGCATGTCTATCTTTTCCGAGCAGCTCTGAAACCAGGCTTGGGGTGAGGCTATACAAAGTTAATATAACTATTTTCCATCCTGACTTCATCTGGTAGAAATACATTTAATTTGTGCATGTGGGCACCAGTGACTTTGGATTGTCTTATCTACATATGCAGGCTGCATTATTTAGAAATAGTCATCTTTAAATTTCAATTTTTGGTAAAATTGACAGCAGAATTAGCTGGTGTGCACATCTTCCAGAGATCATAGAATTCTTCACCATTAAGTATATATTTATGTGTCATATTCTAATGTATAACATATGGGTTCACCGTATAACAATTTCAGTCCTGATATATATGCTTATCTGATATAGACCATTAGGGTGTTTGCAAACAGCGATGACATGTTTTGTGGGCGAAGCCTACCTCGTGGCAGAAAGTGACAGTTCTGCAGTAGCAGTCTATGGAAGCCACATAATAAAAGAATAAAAAAGATTATATCTCTCAATTCTGAGTTTATATCTCACAATTATGAGAAGAAAAATCAGAATTGTGAGATATAAACTCATCATTCTGTCTTTTTTCCTCAGAATTGCGAGTTTATTTCCCACAATTCTGACTTTTTCCCTTCAGATATGTGATATAAACTCATAATTGTGAATTCTAAAGTCTGAATTGGGAGATATAACAACTGAGCTTACGACTGTAACCGTCGTTCCCTGAGAAGGGGAACGAGACACTGCATATTGGATGGACGCTATGGGGACGCCATCAGCGTATCCGGTGTCTGAAGCATGTGTGAAAACATTCCAATCTTATTCGTTGGTGACAGTCCGTGACATCATTAGCAGAGCACTCGGAAGTATAAGAGGGCACCCGTAGCACACGTGTGAAACTTCTTTGTCTGAAGGAGACGTGCAGGCAGACCCACTGGCATGACAACAAGACGCAGTGTCTCGTTCCCCTTCTCAGGCAACCACAGTTACAGTGGTAACCTGAGACGTTCCCTTTTGATTTGGAACTCTACATTGCATCTTGGATAGAAGCTATGGGAAACAAATACCCATCCAGGGCGCATTCATACACAGACCACAGTACCACTACTTCTGGGGAAAATGCACCTCAATTTTCATATACAGTAGTAGGCTGTGGCACATACTTATGGCAAATACTTTAATGCAACCGATTCTTGTAATAAACTTATCCCCCAGGCAACTGCAGGGGAGCTGCAGCTCTATTAGATTACCCTATACAAGAAGGGGAGTGCTCACGCCCTGCTTGACACTCTTCTCAGAACCCAGGCAGATTCGCATCATTTTATTCATAAAAGATTGGTCCAACATAACAAGGAGAATCGCCTTTACTTTTTTTTGGCAAAACCTCTACTCTCTAAACTGAGAGAAAGGAGGGCAAGGGATGCTACTTAATTACCCGAAACAGATGGAGAGGGACACCTCACTCAATCCTATGGCTCAAAGGGCAGCTTACCAAAGGGAGCCCCGCTGTCTTTTTTTTATTACAACGGCTACCTTCACTTATAATGCCGCCCCTCCAAAGGGGAGCCTCGAGTATAGAGAAGCTCAACCCCGAGTGCCACAGGGGAGTCCAGCCTTACTTTAAGACCTTTGAAATCTGGGGAGGCAACTCAAACCCTGCTCTAGTTAAAATAATTCTCTAGGACCTAAAAAAGAAGAAGAAAGCTGGAAGAGGAGAGATGTTATTTCTTGTCAGCATTCGGGTCTTTACTGAAGCGCTTCTTATTAATAATTTCCTTGAGATCCTGCCTCTTCTTCCTCGTGTCTCGCCTCCTCTGCGCTTAACTCCTCGAGGGAGAAGGAGCATGAGTGGCCACGCTCTCTCTCTGGCCCTGCCTCTGGTCCTCGGACTGTGACGGACCAGAACCCGGTATTTCCTGAACATTGCCAACTGTGCCCTTACCTCTCTAAACTTTCTGAACACTGTCTCAACAGATGTGCCAAAAAGCTCAGAGGGCGAGACTGAGGCATCGAGGAGAAAAATTCTTTCGTTCTCCCTGATGTCTGACAAGTTCAGCCACAGATGCCTCTCCATGACCACCATCACTGCCGACCGTCCACTGCATTTAGCAACCGATAGCATCACTGTTTGTTTAGGGGCCCGGAAAGCTAGATCCGTGGGGTGCGCAGTTCAGCAAACACTTCAGGGGACAGTCCCTGGCCCTGATCCAGATCTTTTAGCAGATCTGCCTGGTAGGCCTGCAACACCGCCATACGCCCACCGGCCACCGCCATACGCCCACCGGCCACCGCCATAGGGCAGGAGCCTTCAAAGAGGATGACTCACCCTGGGAGAGATAGCTCGCAAGCGTCTCCTCCATGGAGGGCATCCTCACATTTCCCCGCTCAGCTAATCCTTCCACATTCGTGTAGTTCGAATAATGAAATTGATAAATCTGGGCAGAATGTGGCTTCTTTCACAAATTCTCCACTTCAGCGTGGAGGTCAGAAAAGAATGAAAGGCTCAAGGGGGAAGGGCAAACATGGCCTAATAGGAAGCGCTCGTTCAGCCTACCATGAGCAACATCCCGTTTTCACACCCCCAAGCCAGATCCAATCTGGCTGTGGCATGGGCCATGATGTCCAGCAATTCCCCATATGCAGAGCTGGCAGGTTGAGAAAACTTTCCTTGCACACTTTCCTCACCTTCTTCAACTACATTCGTTTTATCTTGGCTGGATGGTGCCAGCAATGTGCTATCTGCTGGATCAGATGACTCGAGAGACAGCACTTCCTGATCGAGCAAATCGCTTGAGCCCGTGATCGAGGTTCAAGAAAGAGCCAACCCCTTTTCGAACTCCTCGGCGAGCTCAACCTGCGATCCCCACAACTGAAGCCTCCGCTTTGCCTCGTCAACAGCTTGGCCTGAGCTGCGGGTTGCAGACACTTGTCCCACATCCCTCAAGAACAGGGACAAGCATGAACGGAGCTATCTCATAGTAAATTTCTCACAATGGCCACATTCAGAACCCTCGAGCACTGAAGCACAGGTTGTGCATGTTCTCAGGTGTCAAAGACCTGGGATTTTCAATGATCCTGCCTTCACCACGCGCTAACAATACAAACGGCCCCTGAAGACAAAAAAAGCTGATGACGTGTGCTACGGGCATCCTCTTATACTTCCGGGTGCTCGGCTAATGATATCACGGACTGTCACCAACCAATCAGATTGGAGTGTTTTCACATGTGCTTCAGACACCGGATACACTGATGGCGTCCCCATAGCATCCATGCTATGAACTGCATATGTAAATATTATGTAGGCTTATTGTTTACATCAAATTCATGCTTTAATAGTGGAGTGATGGTCGTAGGTTTCAACAGTACGGCCTGTCTGTTTAATAGCTTGCAGCCATAATGTCTACGTTTAGCTTCAAAAGGTGTCTTCAACGATGATATTCTATAAAAATGAAGATTGTCTTTTTTGCATCCCGATTCCAAACATCGAAACTTCCAAAGGCACAAGAAGACATTTTTTTCTTATTCCATAGATTTTGCCTGTTTTCCTCTACACGGTACTGCTGTTTTTCTGCCACCACAATGCGCTCGCAACTGCAGTGACGTAACTGTGACGTCTGCTTCCAAATGGTCTATACAGCATATGCTTATATGCTTCTTATAATGGCTAATTTACATCAATACCAATACAAAAAATGAGAAAATTACTGATATAGTCACCATTGCATTGTGCATCCATTGCATTTCACATTTTATTAGGACTTGATTTAAAGCTAAGGGTTGAAAAGTTTGTGTGTGTGTGTGTGTTTTCGAATATGCATGTGACTGTGTTATTGCTCCAGGTTTTCACGTGCACGGACATGACTGCTGCAGTTTATTGTTGCACGCAGGCTGATACCAAACCCCCATAAGGTTTTCATCTGACAGCTCTCTGTGTATTGATCCTGTACCCTTTTGAATGCCTCTGGGCTGTGTAATTAGTCCCATGTGAGGAAGCAGCATGGTAACCAGAGCGCTGCGTTCCACCAGCACTCTCATGCACTAGACTTTAGTTCTCCCTAAAGAACGTACATAATTCAGACACTCCCATTACATCAAAGAGCACACACTTCTGAAGCACGTTAGTATGAAAGTGCTAATCTAGAATCAGATTCCACCCCATACAGTACTGATCATCGTCACAGGTGATCATAGCAGTTTCTCTGATTATGTGATGCATTTCCAGGTGAAACAGAACATTTAGGTGGAAATAATGTAGGATGGAGCTTGATTCTATCCATAGGCATTTGATTGGATAGTGTAAAATTAGGCTATGGTATTATTGGTTAAAAGTTAAGTTTAATGTCAAAGCTGCAGTCTGTAACTTTTTTTGGTTTAAAATGATCCAAAATCAATTTTTGAGCAAGTACATAACCAGCCAGTGTTCAAAACTATCTCCTTACCTTAGCTCGATTCACAACAGTAAGCTTGTAATAATGTTTTATAATAAGAGCGGTACTGGTGGATTTCCACGGGAAATTCGAGCATGCAGCCGTTTGTCTTTGGTCATTACGTCACGTCTATAAACAGAAAGGAAGGAGTCCCAGCTAGCAGCTATATCATGTGAGGATGCTGCTTGTAGCAGATCATTTATAGCCTTTTCTCACAGCAGCTGAAATAATTTAACTTATCATTTTGATGGCGGATTGTAATCCAGAAAGATCCAAATGACAATCAGTGACAACTGGAGATTCACCCATAGTCAAAAGCAAAAGATGTCGGACTGCGGAGTGGCTACAGAAATTGAAATCTACAGGTAACGCTAATACACACTAAATACACATAGTCACGCAATGCTGATGTTGTTAACATTAACAATTTGAGAACAAAGTATAACAGTAATAATAATTTGCACGCTTTGGCATGATCCGAGCTAAGCGATTGTTAGATTTAATCACCATTGGCAGCGCGATTTATTGTAGGCCTAATGCTTCTTTCCTCAGTTGGTCATAACAAAAGTGGCAGACAAGTTACTTACTTGTTCAGATGACATTTTCCAGTGAAAATTCTTATTTTGGTCATACTTCCAAGACGTAGAATCTGTGTTTCCGAAGTACAGTATCCACACCGATGTGGTGACTGACACCAAGCATTAGATTCATCCGCGCTGAGGAGCCATGCCGATGCACAGCGCACGTAATGATAATAATTCCGCATATAACTGCAATTGCAGATTTCAAACAGAGATGGCGACAAAGAGGCAAAACTCACAGACTGCAGCGTTAAGTTAAGTTAAGTTAAGTTAAGTTAAGTTAAGTTAGGTTAAGTTAAGTTACAGTAAGTTAAGTTTTGCCTGGCCACTAAAAATTTCATTCATTGATCTTGTACATGCATTACAAAGGCAAACATTTTTACTGCAAATTGTACTGATTTGTCAAAAAGCTATCTAGCTAACATAGCAACAATGAATTGAAATTACAAAAATCACTTCTGAATCTTGGAAGCATCAGTAAGAATATGTTGAAAACTACAAACCTATCAGCCATCAGTTACAGTGACCCTTAAAGGAATGCAAATTTTGGTTGAACAAATGCTTTATTATAATTGTAACTTGAAATCATTTTTAATGGAAGTACACATATTGTTCAAAAGATTGGGGTCGGTAAGATTATGTTATGTTAATTAAGTTAATTATGCTCACAAAATCTGCAAAATACAGTAGAAACAGTAATAATGTGAAATATCATTACAATTAAACGTAACTCTTTTCTATTTTAATATATTTTACAATGTAATTTCTTCCTGTGATGGCTAACCAGTCATTGTAATATTCTAATCTGGTGCTCAAGAAACATTTATTATTATGTTAAAAACAGTAGTGCTGTAAATTTATTTGAGGAAACCATTATCTTTGAAGTTCAAAAGCACAGCATTTATTTTAAATATATTTTTTGTAAGTTGCCCGGTTGAATTTTGTTTTCAATACTATATAAAGGGAAATATGCATGGTATGATAACCATCAGTTTTCATACCATGGTACATCATTCCGTAGTATTGGGCCCAGAAGCATATTTCTTAAGCAAACAGGGTCAATTTTGATTTCATGTTATCTGTATCTAAAGTATTTTTAGTGCTACCACAAGCTATTTGTTTAAATCTTAAGCTCAGGGTCTTTTTTTTTTTTTTTTATCTATTAAGATATTTTATGCCAGTTTAGCATACTAAACTTCTGTTTGCAATGTTATATTGTATTTTCAGTTGGTAAAGCACACAACAACATTTTTTTTAATTGTCTGAAATGGGTAGACCTAAACTCTGACCATGATTCTTCCCCTTGGCTTAAATTCTCATCCACACACATTCCAGAGCTGTGGCTGAGGCTGTAGACGTGTGTGTCTGTGGTCAGACAAGAGCTACTCCTCCCTACAGAAGCAGCTTTGAGTGGACTGCTGTTTATACAGTTTCCACACAGATCTGTCACAACCATTCATCATTTGTTTTGAATGATAATATTAAAAGAAAGTAACATTTTATGTTTTGTAGCATTTTTTTTTTCCAATTCAGCCTTCAAAAACAAAATTCACTGTTTTGATTTGTTTTAGCTGTGTCATACCCCATGTATGATTAGCATAAATGTGTCATCTTAAAAAGCAACCCATTCAGGGGAAGTGATGCAGTGTATACAGCACTCAGTGATTCTTGTGGTCTCTTGCAGAATGTGTATGTGAACATCAGTCGGATCATGTCCGTGGGGAACAGGCTGCTGGAGTCGGGTCACTATGCAACCCAGCAGATTCAACAGATCTCAGGTCAGCTGGAGCAGGAGTGGAAAGCGTTCGCCGCCGCGCTGGATGAGAGGAGCGCGCTGCTGGAGATGTCCGCTAACTTCCACCAGAAAACTGACCAGGTGAGGCCTAAATGTGCTGACACATACCTACAGATACGTTGAGCATAAAAACAAATGTATAATGATCACAGTTGCACACAAATAAAGTGTATTTTCAGGGAAACACACGACTAAAGTAGTTCCAGGCAGGTCTTGTATGTCCATATCATACATGTCTATATCACTTTGCCAAATGATTTCAGTTATTTCAAAGGTCCTTACAGCCTACAACAGCAAAAGAACCAAACCCCACAATGACACTGACCAAGCAAATAAATATAGTAAACATTAGGATATAAACAACAATTTATTTCCATGTTTTTTTTCCACAAAATGATGTTTTATGTACGGAAAGCACATGCTCTCTTTCTCCCGCTCTCTCTCCCACTCAAACGCACACACATACAGTACGGACATAGGTTCAAAAACCTATGTACAGACAAGCGTTACAGTAAACAACACAACGAACAACATTTCCATCTGTGTGTCTCGTTTGTGATAAGGCGATATAATAACGCACTGCGACTTAAACCGATCTGTGGAAATGAGACAGACAGGGTCATAAAATGTGTATGGAAGGTACATAGGTTTCTTGAAGCAGATAAACTTACAGTTTCGCTATTAGTAAAGACGCTTCTGCCAAACATGTTGAGAGACGCAAAGACTCAGGTAATTTACACATGCTTAATCTCTCTCTCTCTCTCTCTCTCTCTCTCTCTCTCTCTCTAATAACTGCATTAATAACTACATTAATCTGCTACCAATGGCTCAAGCCTCCGTTAGTAGCTCTAAAATTATGTTTTGCAATTAGCAACAAAGGTGTGGGATGCAGAGATGGAAACTCGATCGAGTCTGCGACTTGGACTTGAGTTGCACTTAAGTCGCAAAAATAAATGACTTGCGACTTGACTAACCCGATACTTGACTTGAGACTTGACTTGTATTTTTAATAAGTCTCTGTCTTCAAGTCCAAGTCTTTTGGCATGGCATACCCCACATGACGGCACGAAACACCACATTTTACTATTCATTAATTCCCAAATATGTGCTGTAGCAGCGAATCACAAATCATCTCTAAACACACCAAGCCATTAGAAAACTTCTGTTAAATAAATTAAACAAATAATAACAATATATCCAAGCCTTACCTTGTGATAAACTTTGTCAATTAATTTGAAAAGCAATCAATTAATCCAAAGGGAAGCTGCGGTGTTGCAAAGCTGCAGAGGCTTGCTTGCTTGCGTTCCATTTTCAAGTGTCCTTTTCATTTTTTTTTTTTTTTTTTTTGCCCAAGTATTTGCTAATGCATATAATATCCAGATTTACCAAGTTAATTTGTATCTGGATTGGACGAACACTTCCATACGCATTTTATGACCCTGTCCGACTCATTTCCACAGATCGGTTTAAGTTGCAGTGCGTTATTATATCGCCTTATCACAAACGAGACACAAAGATGGAAATGTTGTTCGTTGTGTTGTTTACTGTAACGCTTGTCTATACATAGGTTTTGTTACCGCCGGTGCTCACTGGAAGACTACATTTTCCAGTATTGCTTGAGATCTAGAGCAAACTACGGGAACTCATATAGCTCAAAATACAGAGCACTTTTTTCCTTACGGTGGTTCTAAATGGTATAATTTTGTTAGAAAGTAGAGTTAGAAAGTAATAGTAATGATTTAAGTAGTATTTTGTGTGCTTCATTAAGCAATTTTAAAGTAAAAGTAATCTGTTTTGATATTTAAATACAGTGTTAATTACAATAACAACTAGCTGAAAAAAAAATATTGATAAAAATAGAACAAAGACTTGACTTGAGACTTTACTTGGACCCCTAAAGACTTGAGACTTGACTTGACTTGGACCTCAAAGACTTGAGATTTGACTTGGACTTGACCGCAGGGACTTGTCTGGTGGGATGAGATGCGTAAGAAATTAGTCCTACACACAAGAGCATTTTAAGGACAAAAACCTGACAAATGTCATAAAATACAACATCTGAACAATGTCTTGAGGTGTGGTAACCATAGCATAAGCGGAAAAATTGACTCTGGTCCGTTGTGTTATTAGAAAATAATGCACACCCGAGGTGTAACGACCATTCCGCTTCGTGCCATGGCCGCATTACCACCTCAGGTATGCATTATTTTCTAATAATCCAACGTCTCGCCTGTCGTCAGTTATTCCTTACATATATATAGTGTGGGCAAAAAGAAAAACTTAAATAAATAAATAGTGCAAAAGGGAAAAACTGATTAAAGTAAAATAATATATATATATATATATGTGTGTATATATATATATATATATATATAATCAGTTTGATACATGAAAGTAAATTACTAAAATGTACATAGATAAACAAAATTTTTGGTGCACTAAATACAAACAAAATTCTAAGCAACATATTGTTCAGATGCGGATGTAGTAGCAAAATATTCTGTGTCTGGACTGGAGAGGAAAGGGTTAACCAGCCAATTTCAGTTGCTGATTAAGTACGTATGCTGGAAAGGGCTTCCAGATTTTAGAGAATGATGTGTTGGTTATACTTCACATTTAAAACTGTTAAACCAAATGGAATCCAATGAAGCTGCAAAAATAATGATTCCAAACATGTTTTACAAAAACTCATGCCACCCCTTTTATCCCTCTCCTGTTATTCAGACAAACATGTTTGAGGAGCTGTGTGTTGATATTTTTGACCACTCAAAAATGTTTAAAAAGCACCACAATTATTGCACTTTTCAGGAAGTCTGCCTATATACACACACACACACACAAAAAAAAATGTTTTTTTTTTTTTTTCTCCCTCCAGTATTAAATCTATATTGGTAAATATACAACTTGGATGTTTATCTTGTATTTTATGATTGAATCATTGGTGATTGTTCAGAGAATTTTCACTTGAATACTACAGCTAGGCCTGTGTGCTGGAAAAAAACGATGAATGAAATCCATTACTTTTATCTTTCTGTCCTTTATTTTTTTTTCTTTGAGTGTTTATTATCTGCTGTCAGCATCAATATTAGACAGCATAGTTCATTTTGCTCCCAATGAGACAAAAATAGACTGCATATTTGTACAGAATTTAATTGTAATGAATTTATTTTTTTACCTAATTAAGACTATCAGTATAGCAATCATTCCTGTCTGTGGTAAGAGATCACAGATGTACTGTGTATTTGGCCATTTCCAGATAAGCAGTAACAGGATATTCTTATCCATTTTCTAGTATATGAGCAACATGGACTCATGGTGCAAGGCCTGTGGAGAAGGAGAACTTCCTTCTGAGCTGCAGGACCTGGAAGACACCATCCACCACCACCAGGGTCTCTATGAACACATTACCGCTGCCTATTCTGAGGTATGAATCTCTTATGTCCATTACAGGAAACACTATGCTCTGCAGTAAAAGCTTTTTGCTTGTGTTTGTGAATGTTGTGCTGCTGCAGAGTATGGACTTGCTCCTGCCAAAAGATACACAGACATGCTGCTGTGAACATGAATAGTCATACATAAATTCCATAGCAGATCTAGGCAGGTGGAGCTGGGGGAGGTGGAGGGTCTCAGAGGAACTCTGATAGCATGCTGTAGAAACAGCTTACAGCAAACACTAAAACAGACTATTAAATGTTGAGTAAGCAAGCTCATTGACTGAAGAATCAATCAGATTGGATGAGAAGGACCTAATAGCCTGCGCCATCTAGCGTTTCATGACTAGATATTCAATTGAATGATTTTCTTCTGTGTATAAGATCTTTAGGTATTCATGTGTATTACCTGTACATCCTCAGGTAAGTCAGGATGGCAAAGCCCTACTAGATAAGCTACAGCGTCCTTTGACCCCAGGCAGTGCCGATTCGCTGACATCCTCGGCTAACTACTCTAAGGCAGTGCACCATGTCCTGGATATCATTCATGAGGTTCTGCACCACCAGAGGCAGTTGGAGAACATCTGGCAACACCGCAAACTCCGTCTTCACCAACGGCTACAGCTCTGCGTCTTTCAACAGGATGTCCAGCAGGTCAGACACTTATTCGTAACTAACAATACTTTATACACATACTACTGCAAGTACTGTTGGTACAGATTCAGTGGGATTCATTTAATCATTCTTATTTGGGAAGTGAGAGATGTGCAGATTGGATGAGGTGTCAGAGCATTTCACTAGACATCTGTGCGGATTTTTTTTCTTTTCACTCTCGCCCACTTCCCACAAGTTTCATCCCCCACATGCCTGTTCCCGCTGAATTTTACTTCCTCCTCGCAGTGATTTTGTTCTGCCTTCTCTTGCACATCTTTTTTTTTTTTTCCATTAAACCAAATAAGACTAAAAGAATATATATACAGTCAAAACAAAAATTACTCAGATACTAGATATATATTTTTTATTTTTTTACTAGTGGGTGCAGGACACTATAGTTCATTTATGTAAGTGAGGATAGCAAAATAAAGTAAATTGTGACATATTATACCCCAAAATTTTTCATACAGTGGACTACCAGTAAAATTGATAAAAAATTTGGGACCAAATATTATTCAGATACTTTGACCTGACCATATTTTGCTTAAGTGTTATCTGACATAATTAAGATTTTTTTTTTTTTCTGACACAGTTTAACTCTGAGATCTTGTCATATTTTATTACCATTTTTTTTTAAACTATAGTGAATAAACAGTAATAATGAATGAAATGTTCAAGGTGTCTGAATAAATTTTGCTTTGACTGTATATTTGCATTTAATTGATCAAAAGTGACAGTAAAGTCATTTACAATTATAATGTTACAAAATATTTCTATTTAAATAGTTCATCAAAGAATCCTGAAAAAGAATTGCAGCTTCCACAAAAATATTAAAGCAGTGATTTCAACATTGATAATAATAAGCAATGTTTCTTGAGCACCATATTAGCATATTAGAATAATGTCTGAAGACTAATGGCTGCTGAAAATTCAGCTTTGCTATCACATGAAAAAATTCAATTTTAAAATATATTAAAATAGAAAAAAAATATTATTGAATTGTGATAATATTTTACAGTATTACCATTTTTACTGTATTTTTGATCTAATAAATGCAGCCTTCATGAGCATAATAGATTTATTAAAAAAAATAAATAAATAAAATTGTACAGACCCCAAACTTTTGATCGGTGTATATATATATATATATATATATATATATATATATATATATATATATATATATATATATCATGAAATAAACCTTAAAACATTTTTTTATTCAAAAGTTATTGATAAGCCAGTTTAACATTTGATTTATGCTTATTCAGATAAATTAATTAAATCTCACAGTGTGGGCGATTGTAAAACAAACAAACAAACAAAAAAAAAAACATCCTTAATATAATTAAATTTAATGTTACAAAACACAAACTGATTACAGAGTTTGTGTATGAATATATTTATGACAATGTGGCATTGAACTGAGTCCTGCTCACAAATTAGGTGCATCTGGTTGAATCTCTTCTTCTCTTTGTCTGAATAACTTTATTGAAAAATGGCAGCATCTGAATGCCTGCGAGGCATCGTTATGTTGAATATAAAGTGAGTTCTTGTCTGTTTAAAATAGGATTGCACTACTCAGTTGAGAATAGAATATAAATTTGAAAGGGAGATTTTAGGCACCACTGCATTAAATTGTTAAAGAATTATTTTTTTTTTTTTTCCTGTGAAATAAATAAAAAGAGATTTTTTTTAAAGAATCTCCACATACAAAAAGTATAAAAAGCACCTTAAAAGTAGTCCATATGGCATGTGCACTCTATTCCAGTTGTATAGGCTTCTTTTATGGTTCTTTTATTGTCCTTATTGGTGCCTGTCACAGCCACTGGTCACTATGAACTGTGGTTTTATGGCAAGGATCTATACAAAGATTCTTTATTTATGTTCCAGAGGAAAAAAAAAAAGAAAAGAAAAAAAAAAAAAAAACAGCATATGGGTTTGGAACAACATGAGGATATGTAACATGAGGAGATATCTTTTTTTATTTCTTTTTTTTTCAAGTAAAACATTTTAAATGAATAGTAATCCAAAAATAAAAATTCTGTCATACCTTTTACAAGAACATCCAATTGCGTCTCACTATCTCTTCCACTCTCTCTCACACACAGTCTGCCCCACACTGTGTTCCCACTTTTTTTTTTTTAAATTTAGTCTTTTTCTCTCAGACGCATTCAGTATCAGTTGTCATGGTAACAGTGTTCAGCAGCCTCATTATGTTGAGGGTTTGCCCCATAAAATGATGCAGGCATAGGGGACCTCTAAACCTTCCAGACATCTGAAAAAAGACACGTGAGCAGGAGACTCAACATCTGCACGACAAATGATTTCTTCTAATCACACGCGCACACACGTGCTGACAGATGCCACCACACACGCAGCTCTGAATGTGGCACATTGAGCCAGATCAAAGGTGGCATAATGAAATATGCATGAGTAGAGGACTCAGTGTGTTTCGCAGTGTGCTGTGGCGTCTTTTGAGACAGGTAGAAAGCTTTCATACTTGGATATGAGATGTCTGTCTTAGAAGCTCCATCTTGCAGGTTTCAAATGTTTAATAAAACATGTAATACTCACTTAAACGCATTTGTAATGTGTTTTTATTAGTAAAATCTTGCATATGCATTCAGATGCTCATGCAAACCTGTGATAAACAACAGATAATATACCATTAGTCAAATATCCATAACATACACAATTATTGAACTCCGACAACACCATCAGAGCACACACCAGAGGCTTGCTGGCTTAATCTGCAGGATGACCTCACTGCGTGTATGGTGCTGATGTTTATAGAGGTGTTGAGCTGTCGCAGTGACTCCTGCTGCTTTGAGGTGCCCCCTGGTGGTTTTACACTGGAAATGCAGTTGAATTCTTTTGTATTTATGAATTTGATAGATGCATTTAAAGTATACTTTATATTCTATATATATATATATATATATATATAAAACTATATATATATTAGTTTTAGAATCCACTGTCATCATAAAAGAAATTAAACTAAATGACTAAGATTCCTGAGAAATGTTTTACTGTCCTCTTATTTTTTTTTATTCAGCTAGAAATTGCTAGAAAGGGCCATATATTTTGTAATGGCATTAACAAATCCTTATCCTAGAGTCACAAGCAACTGGAAAAGTCATGGAAATTCATTGCCAGAGTTTCAAAATAAAACCTGGAAATATTAGGAAATTTTAAAACTGATTCCCATGCCTTGAAAAGTTATGGAAATTGATTAAACCTTTCAAAGTCATGGACATTTCTGTAGAGAATATGTTCATCATACAAAAACTGTCCTTTGTGTGATCTTTTTGCAATGACTTTTAAAAATCTACATCCTATAATCATGAAAGACCTTAACGGGTTAATTCACCCAAAAATAAAAATTCTGTCATTAATTACTCACCCTCATGTCGTTCCAAACCCGTAAGACCTTCGTTCATCTTCGGAACAAAAATTAAGATATTTTTGAGGAAATCCGGGAGCTTTCTGACATCTGATAGACTGCAACGTTATTACCACTTTCAAGGCCTAGAAATGTAGTAAAGACAGTGTTAAAATAGTCCATGTGACTACAGTGATTCAACCTTAATGTTATGAAGCAACAAGTATACTTTTATGTGCGCAAAAAACAAACAAAAATAACGACTTTATTCAACAATTTCTTCTCTTCCATGTCAGTCTCCTACGCTGTTCACGTAGTAAACACAGTGCAGCACTTCCGAGTTCTACATCAGAATGCTGGCTTATCTGTTGTGGAGGGTCATATTCTTCCGCACAGTCACGCAGAGCTGAGCACAACCAAACAATGTTCTTCTGCAAAATGCATGCAGTTTTTTTTTTTTTTTTTTTTTTAACCACTAGGGCCAAAAGTTACATTGTGTACCTTTAATTTATTTAAAAATATTAAGTCCTAAATGTATACACTACACTTTAATTACATTTTACAGTAGTAACAAATAAATGTTGTTTTGTGCATTTTCACATTTGTGTTGACATACAATCCTCAGCTGAAATATCTGTGTATAATATCATGACTCATTTAGGATTACTTTTTATGATGCAGGAGGTGGTTCTCTTGACCCTCTCAGCAACATATGGTTATGTTCTTCTTTATGAATGTCTTCTCACAGGTTCTAGATTGGATTGAAAACCATGGTGAGGCATTCTTGAGTAAGCACACAGGAGTGGGAAAGTCTCTGCACAGGGCTCGCGCATTACAGAAACGTCATGAGGACTTTGAAGAAGTGGCTCAGGTAAGGAGGAACAGATGTAAGAGTATCGCTTTGGCTCCTGTCCATCTGGCTATCTACTGTTCTCCTCCCTGATTCAAAACTATTTAGGCCACCTCAGAAATGAGTCAAATGCATATTAACTTCCATACTGCTGCGTGTTTCTCAGAACACCTACACGAATGCAGACAAACTCCTGGAGGCGGCAGAGCAACTGGCTCAGACAGGCGAGTGTGACCCTGAGGAGATCTACCAGGCCGCACACCAGCTGGAAGACCGTATCCAGGATTTCGTAAGACGCGTTGAACAGCGCAAAGTCCTGCTCGACATGTCTGTGGCCTTCCATACTCACAGCAAAGAGGTAAGTCTTGGAAGAGAGTAAGAGTGGGTGTTGGTGAGTGTGGATATGTGTTGGTTGTGCCTGTATTCTACTCGACATAAATGTGTTCCAGAATATGATTTAACATTCGCAGTCTTTGACAGTTTCCTTGAAAAATACAGGACAAGTTTAGAAAGTTTTAATAATTTGGAGCCATGGTATAGTGGTTATCACACATACTCCAGATACATATTGAGCCATAGTACTCATGTGTTTGAACTTGACCCACAATATTATTTAATTCATTCATTCATTCAATTGTTCATTCATTTAAATATTTTTTGTAATGTCTTCAATTTGAGATAAAAGTATAATTTGTAACATTGTTTTCCTGAATATTATGTAACATGTATACAAACAGTATTTGAAAATGTACTTGAAAAATACAGGACAAGTTTTGAAAAGGTTTAAAAACACCTGATTCAGTTTATCAGGTCATTAGAAGAGACTGTAAGACTTGAATTTAGTGTGACCTGGAGACATCCAAAATGTGAAGCACTGGTATAGTGGTTATCACACATGCTCCAGAGACACTGAGTCTTGGTGCTCACATGAGTAATATAGGTTTGAATATTCCTGAATATTATGTAACAGGTATGCACACAATCTTTGAAAATGTACTTGAAAAATACAGGACAAGTTTAGAACAATTTGTGAAAAGATCCTTGTCCTTGTGGGGAGGAAAACAGCATATAAATTATACAGAATTATGTTTCTTGAAAATCTGAAAGTGCGAAAATCTAAAATTGTTAGGGGATTAGAGTTAGGGGATAGGATATACAGTTTGTACAGTATAAAATCATTATGTCTATGGAATGTCCCCATAAAACATGAAAACCCAACATGTGTGTTTGTGTATGTTAATGTCTTCACTTTTTTTCACATATGTTCCATTGTTTCTGCACCATACTGTTAAAGGGTTAGTTCACCCAAAAATGAAAATGCTGTCATTAGTTACTCACCCTCATGTCGTTCCACACCCGTAAGACCTTCGTTTATCCTCGGAACACAAATTAAGATATTTTTGATGAAATCCAATGGCTCAGTGAGGCCTCTGTTGCCAGCAGGACAATTAACACTTTCCAATGCCCAGAAAGGTACTAAAAACATATTTAAAACAGTTCGTGTGACTACAGTGGTTTAACCTTAATGTTATGAAGCGACGAGAATACTTTTTGTGCGCCAAAAAACAAACAAACAAAATAACGACTTTTCAACAATATCTAGTGATGGCCAATTTCAAAACACTGCTTCAAAGCTTTACAAATCTTTTGTTTTGAATCAGTGGTTCGATCGAGGCTTCGTTACGTCATAAGTGTTTCGAAATTTCAATAGTTCACGTAACTTTGGCAGTTTGATACGTGATCCGAATCACTGATTTGAAACAAAAGATTCGTAAAGCTTCGAAGCTTCATGAAGCAGTGTTTTGAAATCGCCCATCACTAGATATTGTTGAAAAGTCGTTATTGTGGTTTTTTGTGGTGTTGAACCACTGTAGTCACATGAACTGATTTAAATATGTTTTTAGTACCTTTCTGGGCATCTGAAAGTGTTAATTATCTTGCTGGCAATGGAGGCCTCACTGAGCCATCGAATTTTATCAATAATAAATGACATAATTTTCATTTTTGGGTGAACTAACCCTTTAAGTGCGCTGTAACTTTTCTCTGTAGGGCTTCCATGACATTTTTACTAGTTGACTAGTCAGCGGATCTCTGTTTATATTATGTAAATGACATTCTGATATGCTCTGCTACTTCTGCACTTTTTTCTGCATTGACATAGAGTGTGTTAACTGAGAGATTGTCACACCTGAGATGATGCAGATGAGAATGGGAAAGGTGCATAAATGGATTTATGCCACTGTAGTTTATGTCAGCCTTTGAACTCATACCATCTCAGATGTCTGTAGCGCAGTTCAGTTATAATGTATTTCAATAACACAAACCTCAGTTCTACTCAATTTTCACTTTCATGTAATTCCAAATATATTCAGCAACTACAGGTTATAATACAAAGCTAATGTCATGTAGCTACACTGGATTACAGTTTGTGAACAGAAGAATTGTCCTTCTGCTGTTGCTACATAGAACTAGCACAGCTGAAATTATGTTCCACAACTAGTCGACACAGACCACACATTCACTAGCAGCAGAACTAATTGACTAGTCAGTGCAAACTGTATGAAAATGTAATATCTTGCAGTATCCCACTTGCAAATATTAAACATGATCTGTGCTGTGGTTAGCGTTTTTTAGACCTCAAATGTTTATCATTTGTCTATTTATTCAGAACTCTTTCCTCCTGGTCCATCTATATTCCACAAACAGTGAATGATAATGAGTAGACAGTGCGTACATGATTTATGACATACTTAATACGAACAAACAATGCTTTCTTTAATGTCTCCATATGGCGTAATGTTAGCCATCTGCTATCTGTAGCAGGCTGGTTTATGCAGACATCTTTGTTTCTGAGAATGTGTTTTATAATGGGATGAGTAATGATAAAGGGTTAAAGGCTGGAGTTTTGGAAAAAGAGAAAGGTGGAGATGGAAAAAGACAATGGGGAGGTGTGGAAAGGAGCATGGCCTGCTGTGGCAAGAGATACACTCTTTGACATGCCAACACAGGCAGATGGCTAATCCTGTGAGCTCACAAAAGACGAAGGCCATTCACAGGAAATAACAACACCAGCCGTTCGGTGGCAGCCTAAGTGCGTCTGGCTGTTTGTCTTGTCATGTTTGTGCATTTGGACATTTAATTTTAGAACAATTGTTATTTGTTTGAAGACCCATGGATCTACACAGTTTACTGATTGGTTCATAATATTGTGAAGTTTCTAATCTGATTGGCTGGTAATGATGTCACTCTTCTGCAGCTATGGACATGGTTGGAGGAACTTCAGAAGGAGTTACTGGATGATGTTTATGCTGAGTCAGTCGAGGCGGTGCAGGAGCTGATCAAACGTTTCGGTCAGCAGCAGCAAACCACCTTGCAGGTCACTGTCAACGTCATTAAAGAAGGAGAGGATCTCATCCAGCAGCTCAGGTACTGGCCAATGAGAAAACATCAGTTAAGTAGTAAAAGGTGACGTTCACTTGTTGTCATGAGAATTCTGACACAAACAGAAACACTTATGCACGTCATGCCATGGCATCCAATTGATGTCTGTTGTATTAATTATAATTACTAAACTCTAACCCCACAGATGCTTTTGTCATTTTTGTGAATTTTGTTAGATTATTTAGTCACTTTATGAAACTAGTGACCTTGTGAGGACCGAAAACCAAGGCAGGTTTTTCAGGTTTTATTAACAGAGCAAATTTAGCAGGCTACAAAACCATGCACATCACAAACACTAACAACTTACAAACAGTGTTGGGGTAACGCATTACAAGTAACTTGAGTTACGTAATCAGATTACTTTTTCAAGTAACATTTACTCATCTCACTTGCACAAAAGCACTGAAAAACAGTAAAGTGCAATCTCGGATTTTTATGCAAACCTGTAATAATTAACTATATTAAATTACACAAATATACTTTATGTATTTAATCTCACTTTATTAACCAATGTCTTTGCTGCTGTCCTTCTAATTCAACCATACTAATAAGCAAAAATGACATTACATTAGATTTAGATTACATTATTAGATTTAGAAATAAGAGTGTTGAACTTCCTTCTCCTGTATCATATTCTTCTTTAATCCAGAATGGCAGCACAGCTGAAATGTTTGTTTGAGCTGTGCCCTCTACTGTACAGGTGCAAATATGCATTTCCTTCAGCCTGAGGCTTATTCATTTCACTTTTGGTGTGAAAGGGCCTTAACATTTGCCAAAAATAGAACTTTTTTTGTTGTTGTTAAAAAACAAACAAGCCCAGCCCAGGTGAGAATAAGTAACGCAAAAGTAATGTAATGCATTACTTTTCATAAAAAGTAACTAAGTAACGCAATTAGTTATTTTTTTAGGGAGTAACGCAATATTGTAATGCATTACTTTTAAAAGTAACTTTTCCCAACACTGCTTACAAATCTGTAATAACAACTTATCTTATTTTGAAGAAATTGTGGTGAAACACCAGCAAATCTGTTACTCTAACACGTCCAATATTCATTTCTAGATCTACAGAGATTCCCAAATTCACTGTTGGATTTTGCAAAAGGAATCAATGTTGATGTTGCAATGTTGTTTCAACATCGTACTCTTCATACAGATCTTTATAAAATGTAATTTTTATTCATAAGTATTTAGTTATTTACAACATTGTTTCTTTTTTTTCAAAATTGAAACCATCTGACATTATTTCAATCACATTTGAGTTGAGATTTGCTATATATTAAATATTGTTTTGCTTGAGTATACTGCATGTATGCAGGTTAAGTTGGACATACCTATATATCCAATTTTATATAGAGAGCTGTGCAATAATATAATTTATATTTTGCGATAATATAAACAATCAAGTAGATGTTCTATATAGTTAATTAAATAATTAAATAATTAATAGTCTATATAGATAATTAAATATACCAATTTACACTCGGTTAAATAAATAATTAGACTCATAAATTTTCATTAATATGAGAACATAGAGCTGCAACAATCACCCTAAAACACAGTAACACACTCATACAATTAATTGACCCATCTCCTAACATGCAGAGACTAATTAAACTGTTGTAAGAAGACGCTTCATTGAAGTCGTATGGTATACTTTGCCGCAGATCTTGTCTCTCATACTCGTATGCTCTTATTTCTGACTGCAGGGACTCTGCAATCTCCAGCAATAAGACTCCTCATAACAGCTCTATGGCTCACATTGAGAGTGTCCTGCAGCAGCTGGATGAGGCTCAGGCTCAGATGGAGGAGCTGTTTCAGGAACGGAAGATCAAACTAGAGCTTTTCCTCCAGCTCAGGATCTTTGAACGAGATGCAATTGACGTGAGTCCACACTTTACAACATGTCTGACAGTTTTCTCCCAAATGATAACCCACTGACTTTGTTGTAAACAGTGGATCTTAACAGTTAAGACAAGACAAGTGATTCTCAGTTGATGGGTTGCAGGCAGTGGTGGAAAATTGGTGGGGAAGTCAGGAGGCTTTTTTTTTCATTATCATTCTCCACACTTTCGGATGTCTTGAGAATCAGAATGAATAGCAGAAGCTCAGATACATATTGCTAAATATAATTATTGACCACACTGAAACATCATCTTTCCAAATGGAGCTCAAGCACTGCAGTTGTCAAGTCAAGTCAGCTTTATTTATATAGCGTTTTGTATATTTTTATATATTGTATCAAAGCAGCTTTACAAGGATAAACAGGTGAGTTCAATGCAACTATAAAGCAGCTAGACCAGGTCTCTTCTGGCCAAACGAACCAACAGGGTGTGGTCATATTTCCAGGCTGCATCACAAGTCAGATTGTGGATTGATATAATTCAGAATATTTAATCCAATTCCTTCTGCTTAAAGATGCACCACACCGGCATTATGGTGGGGAGGAGTCGAAGCTGGCCATAGGGGTCTGTGCAGAGGACTTGTCTGGTTCTTGTGATCTTTGCTGAGGATCTGTGCTGATGAGGCTGTCGTGTTGATGAGGTCTTCACAGGGGATCTGTCTCTAGGGCACATCTAGTTGTCATGGTCTCCGCTGACATTCAGGGCTGTTGTGCTTGTCACTAGGTGCAGGTACACCATCTGATCTGGATATGGACCAGATCTGGCTGAGTATGGTAACCTCAGGATAAGGTTGAAAGAGAGAGACTAATAAAAGCATAGATGCCATTCTTCTTAAGATGTAAAAAGTACTGTACATCAGGTGTTATGGGAAGTGTTCCCGGTTCCGGTTGACCTAATTTATGCAGCCTAATAATCCTTTAACAGATTTGAATTATAGAAATGTGATAGTGTGTTGTATGTATGCTAGGTTAAAGAGATGGGTCTTTAATCTAGTTTTAAGGATTTAAAATGACAGAAATGTGGCTTTCAAATGAAAGTTTGTTGTCAAATAACAAACTTAGGTTCCTAACTGACAATGAAGACTTTGTCTTCAGAGCAGCCATTAAGTGAGAGTATTCTAGGTTATTGTGTTTGGAGGTTTTTGGTCCAATAATTATTCCAGAATTTAGTAGCAGGAAATTACTACTCATCCAAGTATTATAGCGACCATGCATGCCGTTGGTTTTGTGAACTGCCATGTTTCATCAGGCCGCGAAGAAATATCGAGCTGAGTATCATCAGTGTAAAAGTGAAAACTAACGCCATGTTTTCTGATATCTCCCAAAGGTAGCATGCACAGGGTGAAAAGCAACGCTCCGTGTACTGAGCATTGTGGTACTCTATATTCAACTTGTGATTGATATGATACTTCTTCATTTACTGCTACAAATTGATATCGGTCCAATAAGTACGATTTGAACCATGCCAATGCAATTCCACTAATGCCAACATAATTTTCGAGTCTATTCAAAAGAAT
Organism: Mylopharyngodon piceus; assembly: GCA_039654765.1. NCBI lineage: Eukaryota > Metazoa > Chordata > Actinopteri > Cypriniformes > Xenocyprididae > Mylopharyngodon > Mylopharyngodon piceus. Next base: position 8,930,245 of record CM077445.1, read on the forward strand.
GTTGTCGTCGATAGTATCGAATGCAACACTGAGGTCCAGTAACATTAATAGAGAGATACAACCATGATCGGATGATGGAACAAATCATTTTTAACTCTAATGAGAGCAGTCTCAGTACTTTGATTTGGACTAAATCCTGATTGTAAATACTCGCAAATACCATTTCTTTCTAAGAAGGAACATAGTTGTGAGGATACTGCCTTTTCTAGTATTTTTAACAGAAAAGGGAGATTCATTATTGGTCTGTAGTTAACAAATTCTCTAGGATCAAGTTGTGTTTTTTTAATGAGAGGCTTAATTACAACTAGCTTGAAATTTTTTTTGTGACATATCCTAATGACAATTATGAATTAATAATATTAAGAAGAGGATCTGTGGCTTCTTTCAGTAGCTTAGTCTGTATAGGATCTAACATACATGTTGTTGATTTTGATATTTAACAAGTTTAGACAATTCTTCAGTGGTGGAAAGAGTACTGAAAATTTGTACTTAAGTACAAGTACTGTTACATTGCTGAAATAATACTCAATTACAAGTAAGAGTACTGGTGTCAAAAAAGTACTCAAGTAAAAGTACAAATTACTCTTCTCAAAAACTACTCAAAGTACTAAAATTACTAATTACTTTTTAGCCGGCGATATTTAATAAATTATCAAAAAATATTCAATCAAATCATATATCTAAGTAGAAAATAGCTACTTTAAACAAAGCACTTTCACCTTATTGACGAAGTGCATGAATTAGTGGTCACAATACTGGAATTTCTAACTTCAATACAATACCTTGAAAATGATCAATATTTAGTGTCATTTTAAATACCATGGGGAAAACCACCACATACTGTATACCATAGATATTTTAAAATCTAATTTTTTTGTCCATCCATTTTGTCAAGGCAATCATTATTTTCAAGCTTCAAAAAGCACAAGACTCGTAACAATAATCAATTTAAATGGAGCGGTTTAATTCAAGTCTTCTGAAGAGACACGTCCGCTTTATACGATGAACAGATTTTAATTTAGGCTTTTATTTGCATATTTAAACATTGATCAATTACCATTACATTAATCTCACTTAAACATTTGCTCACTCTGTGTATTTGTGTCTTTACAATAGGGTAACTTTGTTGCAGTAGCTCACACGCAGCACAAGAAAGCTTGATTTCAAACTGAATTAAATTTACAAAAAATACAAGTACACAGTCAGTAATAAAATAAGAACAAAAAAAAAATTACCTAAATTCAGTTGAGGTATTTGAAATATGACAACACTGAATTTTTAAATGCCGTGTATCTTAAAGGGTTAGTTCACCGAAAAATAAAAATTCTGTCATTAATTTCTCACCCTCATGTTGTTCCACACCCTTCGTTCATCTTCAGAACACAAATTAAGATATTTTTGATGAAATCCAAGAGCTTTCTGACCCTCCATAGATAGCAACATTATTATCACATTCAAGGTCCAGAAAGGTAGTAAAGACATTGTTAAAATAGTCCATGTGACTACAGTGGTTAAACCTTAATGTTATGAAGCGACTAGAATACTTTTTGTGCGCAAAAAAATAAAATAAAATAAATAACGACTTTATTCAACAATTTCTTCTTTTCCATGTCAGTCTCTGACACTGTTGACGTAGCACTTCCAGGTTCTACGTCAGCTCATTATTGGCTGGATTCAGCGTCAGCATCACACGCATGTGTCGTGGTACTCACATGAACAGCATCAGAGAGTGACACGGAGAGAGGAGATTGTTGAATAAAGTTGTTATTTTTGTTTTTTGCACAGAAAAAGTATTCTCATCACTTCATAACATTAAGGTTGAACCACTGGTAGTCACATGGGCTATTTTAACAATGTCTTTACTATCTTTCTGGGCCTTGAAAGTTGCAATTACATTGCAGTCTGGGGTCAGAAAGCTCTCGGATTTCATCAAAAATATCTTAATTTGTGTTCTGAAGATGAACGAAGGTCTTACGGGTTTGGAACAACATGAGGGTAATTAATGACAGAAATTTTGGGCGAACTAACCCTTTAAGAGCCATATAATATGTTGTTTATTTAGATAAAAAGAACATCAGAGGGGTTTGACCTGTAATGTCTGTACAATATAGTGATGCAGTTAGACAGACTAGGTTATTTTTATGTACAAATCATACAAATGCCCCATTCTGAAACATATACATTGTAAAGAAATTAAAGATCCACCTTTGATTGTTGAGAGACTTTCTGGTGCATTTCACTTATAGCCAATAAGATTTCCTGTAGCATTTTCATTGGTCAAGCTTGGAGGTCTATTCTGATTGATTACTTTTGACAACGTTTAATTTAAGAGCACGGAGAGATTCACGATTGCACACTACACAGTCTGACAGCGCTCACGAGGAGAGGCAGTTAACTTGTATATTTGAGAGCTCGCGTCGTTTTCTGCGCATTACAATAATGCGCTCTCGACATTTGTAATTAAAATACGCCATAGAAATCTGCGGGTATGATTAAAATTATGCGCAATACCTGCAATCTCGCGCTGACATTCAGGCTCTGTAACTGAAACGTGTGAGTGACAGGAGGAGGCGGGTGTGTGTCAAACTCGCTGTCGGGGAGATGAGAGAATGAGAACGCACCGCTGATAAAATATCAGGGTTTTCATTGGTCCATTTGTGATCGGATTTCTTTATTGGCTACCGATATGCCGGACAAAGGTTTGAATATTCAAATTGTTGGCGTACTCAGTAACAGAATGTGATTTTACAAGTAGCGAAGTAGATTACTTAGCTTAATTTGTACTTAAGTACAAGTAAAATTACAGATTTAAAAATGTACTCAAAAAAGTACAAAAACCCGAAAAAGCTACTTAATTACAGTAACGTGAGTAGTTGTAATTCGTTACTTCCACCTCTGCAATTCTTCCTCTCTTTTTCAATTCAATTCAATTCAATTCAATTCACATTTATTTGTATAGCGCTTTTCACAATACATATTGTTTCAAAGCAGCTTTACAGAAAATGCATGCCAACATTACAATTTAGAGTATTCTTATAGCAAAAAAAGTACCCTACCCTAGCAAAAAAAAGTGCACTACCATGCACTGTCTGGTGCGATACTGTAGTAGACGGTTGCATGTTTATAATTTTCTCTCTAATAGTATCAATCTTGCAAGTAAAGAAATTCATAAAGTCATTGCTGCTGTGCTGTTGGGAAATATCTGAACTTGTTGAAGTTCTATTTCTCGTTAATTTAGCCACTGTATCAAATGAATATGTAAGGTTGTGTTTGTTTTCTTCTAAGAAAGTCGCAAAGTAAGCAGATCTAGCAGTTTTTAAGGCCTTTCTGTAGACAGAAACGCTATCCTTTTATGTAATGCGAAATACCCCTAGTTTTGTCTTCTTCCAACTGCGTTCCATTTTCCAGGCTGCTCTCTTGAGGGTGCGAGTGTGCTCATTATACCATGACGTCGGACTGTTCTACTTAATCTTATTTAAGTGCAAAGGAGCAACCATGTCTAAACTAACATAAACATGGATATAATACTTAGCTAGCTAAAATAGCAAAAAATAATAATGGTGTGCAGGGGTTTTAAAATAATCTAAGTTAAGTCGATAGATTGACTAAATTATCACCTGACGCACCGGACGCACACTTATAGAGATGGATTCCCATTGGCTACATGCACAGTATTCTGGCATTTTCAGTTTTTCTTATTATGCTGTCATGTTAATAATTTTGCATATTACTCAGCCAGTGCAGTTTAAGATAATATTAACAAATTGAAGTGTTTGATTTTAAGAACCCATTTGTTTTTAAATTATAATATTGCTCTCAGATACTTTTTCCCCCTCATATCCATGAGTCAGCCTTTCATGATCACATGAGTTTGAAGTTTCAGAAGTTTCAGTTGTGAGGTAGAAGGCTATACACCACATGTTGTCTCATATCTTTCTTGTCCGTTTTGATCTGATCAAAGGAACAACGTGCTAAAAGCCAAAATCCATTGATCTCAGAGAATCTGAGCAGAAACCTTGAGCATAGACAAAGCTATCATGGATGTTCCTCTCACAGCCTGCACCATGAGTCATGGAGGTTTGTGTCTCTGGATATGTGAAAATGAGTCACACTTTTGTCAAAAGGGTGTTTAAGAAACTGACAGCTTTATCTAACAATATGACTTTCACGGTTGCTCTATATTAAATATCTTAAAGTGAACATGAAACAACCTATTTAATATTTCTGGACCCACTTTATATTTGTGTCTTTATCTACTGTGTACTAACATTTAAATTAATCATTTAATGCAATGCATTTATTGTGTACATACATGTTTTTACACTGTGCTTGCATGCAATTGCATTTGTAATTAATATATGCAAATATACAAATTGTTTAGGCTATTAAGGAAATGTATTTTTGCCAAAGAAGAACTGTTACTTTAAATGAATGTTCATTTAAAAGCAGCCTACTCCGGTGTAATATGTTACCATAACATCACACTTAACACTGAGAATTTGAATAATTGTAATGTGACAATCGAGTTCAGGTCGGGTACAGATATCTAAATCAGAGAAAATCATAGGTTCGGGTGGGTGGCGGTTGGATGATTTCAATTTTAACAGTGAATTCGGGTGACGTTAAAGCTGATCCGCACATCTCTACTGTTGACCCTGCACTTACTCCTTAACCTACTTTTAAACCTAACTATACTACAAAATCTGTCCATAACCTTAACCATATCCCACCTCAGTAGCAGCAAGTGTTTTACAATAAAAACATGAACACAAAGAGTACATTGTATTTAACAATTATTTATTTATGTATTTAGTTTATATATATATATATATATATATATATATTCACCTAATATAAAGCCGGACCATTATTGTAATATGACCATGTGTTTTAGGTTTGGTTAGACATCATGGGCTTTAGACCTGCTGGTAGATGTTGTAACTGCATCATTATTTAGGGGAAAGGTTTCCCATTGACTGCCATTCACAAGTAAAAAAAAAAACAACAGAAAAACAAAAACAAAAATCATTTTTTTATAGTAGATGACTTATATTTTTCCCTGCCAGCCTAGGTGATGTCACCCAATATGAAAAGTTGTTTCAGAGGCTTAGCAAGTTTTTACAATTTACACTGATGAATGGTTACAAAGAGAAACTTTTTCTTTGAAACAATATGCACTGAACAGTCATGCACAAGAAGATCAGAAACGTATTTAGTAAAGCAAAAAAAAGTTTTATTTTGACTTTAAATGTCCTACTCTCCTTTGCCATTATTATCATGGCCTGCAGAATGTCATGTTTATTTTGTTATGTTAACTCTTAATTTGAAATTCTGTTCAGTTTCCTTTAGTTCCTGTTTCCCCGTACTGTTTCCTTTAGTTCCTGTTGCCCTGCTCTGTTTAGTTTCAGTTTTTTTTTTTTTTTTTTTTTTTTAATTACTGATTCTGTCCTCCTTTGTTTCTATAGTTATGTATTAATCCCACTTGCATGTCGTTATGTTCACCATGCATATATTCTACCAGTTTTCACTGATTATCTGAGCCATGCATGTTGGATTACAACCACAGTGTGACAGAATAACCGACCCTCACAACGAGAAAAGAAAAAAAAACATATATGGACTTACCAGCAGTGCGCCTCCTCCTCCTGGATCAGGAGGAACGTTCCCTCGAGGATCACATATGAGATTTTCTAGACCTGGCTCACTACTCATTACCTGGACCGCTCCATCTGTGTGTTTTATCGCAGAAGCCTCAATGAGCGGGCCAAGGCAAGCCTGCCTATGTAAGGTCGTCGAGGGACTTTGTGGAGTCGGTATGTCCGCCACGGACCAAGAGAAGAAGCCCGTACCCTCCACGGACCCCGTGCTAGAGCCCACTCCTGCTATAGAGCCAGAGCCAGCCACCATGTCCTTCCTGAGGCCAGAGCTTGTCACCAAAGCCTTCCCAGAGTGTGCATATCCTGTCCTGTCCATCCTAGAGCCAGGAGCAGACCATTGGCTAATAGATTCATGGTCCGAAGATTCAGGTCCCATCCTTGAACTCACTCCTCTGCTAGTCCTGTCCAGCTGTTTAGATGATCCAGTTCTGTCCGGAGTCCTTCCTCCTCCCATGTTCCCACCAAGTCTCCTAGCTCCTGTGTCCCAGTCGGTCCCTCCCGAATCCCTGGTCTTGTCCCCTTCGCTGGCTCTGTCCAGGCCCCTTGGTCCGCCGTCTGCTCAGCTCCACAATGGTTTGCCAGCCCTCAGCTCCACCGGGCTCCCTTGTCCCTCTGGCTACGCCTTGGTCAATCATCATCCCGGTTCCAGCATGGAATTCAGGGCCTCCAGCTGTACCTCAGGCCTCCACCCCTTCAGCTCCACCGGGCTCCTCCTTCTCTCCAGCTCCACCTTGATCCTCACTCCCTCCAACATCGGCCGGTCTGCCGAGCCCCCATCTCCACCTTGGTCCCGCAAGCCAGCGGCTCCACCTTGGGCTTCTCCATCATCCTCTCCTCCGTCTGTCGGTTCCCATGTTCCACTGCGACCGTTTACCAATGCTCCACCCTGGCTCCTCCCACCGTCAGCTCTGCTGTGGTGTCTCCCTCTACCGGCTTCTCCAGGTCCCTGTCTGTCAACAGCTCCTCGGCCACCTCCTAAACCCTCTCTTGCCCTCCACCGTTGCACTTTAAGTTACAGTGTGAGGACACGCCTCATGGTAGGGAAGAGTAATGTCACATTTATGTTCTGTCATGTGGACTCTTATTTTGACATTCTGTTCTGTTTCCTTTAGTTCCTGTTTCCCCGCTCTGTTTGGTTTCGGTTTCCTTGGTTATTTCCTTATTTGTTTCTATAGTTACATATTAGTCCCACCTGTTTCCTGTCTCGTTATTTTCACCATGTATATATTCTCCCTGTTTTGTTCTATTCCTTGCCGGTTATCATTTTAGTTTATATGAGGTTAGTGTGTATATTCTCCTGAGTGTTTTTGTTGTATCAAAGACTATTTCCATTAATTATCTGAGTCGTGCGTGTTGGATTGCTACCACAGCGTGACACAGAAAGCCCATTATCCTTTGTGACTGACCTTTGGTGGCTGTGTTTTAAATGTTTTGTTCATAGGAAACCCTATATGATGTAATCAGAGTGCACAAAACGAGTCCGCTTTTGTAGTAAAAGTGATATCGCTCTCTGTAACATAATCCAATACAGATCAAGGAGTATCATATTCCAGGGGGAGTTTTGAAAGTGCTCACGTTCCACTGATACTTTGCTGATAGATTAGGTAAAACTAAGAAGACATTGTATAGACAAAAATCAGGCAAATATTGATGCCTTCACAACCTGAATCTGTACAAAGACAGCATAGGTGGATGTCATGTATAACTTCCAGTATATATGGGATGGTAGGTGACGATTGTAGATGAACTCCTCCTTGTTGCACTTAACATTGTTACTCAGAGCAGGGCGGGTTGGCACTGTCAGTCAAGGGGGCAGGGTGCCAGAAGGTACAGCAGTGGGTGTGTGATTTCCCAAACGCTGCTCCCACAAGTTGAAGAACACATTTACTTCTTAAAGAAAATGGTTGTGTTCCTGCTGTAGTCGCCATCAATGCTTCACTCAGAACAGTGGGGAAAATGCTCATGTTAATTAGAGAAGGAGGAATTCTCAATCACACAGCAGTGCAGAGTGAGTAACTTTTGACAGGAAGAATGTGGGAGGATAAGTTGTTTAAATTATGTCTTTAAACTTTACCAAATCACTGTATCAGTGACAAATGTTGTGTTGTAAAGTTTTGAATAGATGCTCTGTATGACGTGATGTTAGAAGTGTGGATATTTGCTAATTTATTGGCTGAAGTGAACTGCTTGCCAAGCGCTTGTTCTATGATTCATGTTGCTCCTGTTTTTACCCACCTGTTGTCAGGGCAACCTTTTATAGCCTATTAATTTGTTGATTTTCTCTTGCATGTTCAACATAATTTCTGGGAATATTTAATTTTTAATAGTCAGCCAATATGCTTTCACAGAAGACTACATAAAAGTACAACCCACTGAACGAACTGTACATGTATATCTCAGCTTTGTTTTCATTATTAATTTTATCTTAATCTTAACTAATTATAATATGGTCTGCCTAAGGTCCATTTACAGTACAAGTATAATACATTTTTTTGAATACTTTATTTTATATATATTTTAAATATTAAATTAAATACTGCTTCCAGTATTTGCTTTTTCAGACTAATGCAGTATATTGAATTTAAAACTTGTTCATTCAAGGATATGGTCAATGATACATTATGCATGCTTCATTATGGTGTTGTTGTGTGGATCTGTTGTGTAGGTCATCTCAGACCTGGAGTCGTGGAATGAGGAGCTGTCTCAGCAGATGAATGAGTTTGACACTGAGGATTTGACGCTAGCTGAGCAGAGACTGCAGCATCACGCTGATAAAGCTCTCACCATGAACAACCTCACATTCCATGTCATACACCAGGGACAGGAACTCCTACAGTACGTCACAGAAGTTCAGGCCTCAGGTGAGCAGTCATATAAAACTATAGTAGTATGTAAATAATACTAAAAATGTATCCAAAATACAGTAAAACTGTAATACTGTCAAATATTATTACAATTTAAAATAACTGTTTTCTATCTGAATATATTTTAAAATGTAATTTATCCCTGCGGTGGCAAGGCATCATTACTCCAGTCTTCAGTGTCACATGATCCTTCAGAAATCATCTAATATGCTGATTTGGTGCTCAGTTATTATCAATTATTATTGGTGCTCAATTATTTAATAATGATTCTTATTATTATCAATTTTGAAAACAGTTTTTTTTCTGTTTGATATTTTTGTTGAAAATGCAATACTTTTTTCCAGGTGTTTTTTTTTTTTTTTTTGATGAATAGAAAGTTCAAAAGAACAGCAATTTTTTGAAATTTAAATGACTGAATGGCACTGAAGACTGGAGTAATGACTGCTGACAATTTAGCGTTGCCATCACAGGAATAAATTACATTATAAATTATACTCAAATAGAAAACAGTTCTTTTAAATTATAATAATATTTTACAATATTACTGTTTTTCTGTATGTTATGATCAAATAAATGCAACATTGGTGAGCATAAGAGATTTCTCTCAAAAACATTAAAAAATCAGCATTATTTCAGACTTTTGAGCCATAGTACATGCATTTGATATCTGTCCATAAGCCATCTTTGTGTCTTTGTATAATGGTTTTGAAAGCGAACCTTTGCAGTCACTGGATCACGTGAGGAATCAGAGATGTGTGTGTGTTAGTATGTCAGTCCAGAGCAGGCTTAAGGGGGAGGAGAGGACGCAGCTAAACGCTAAACTCTAAAGCCAAACACAGCAGGTCCAACCAGACACCCAGTAACCCTCCCTCCCTCCCTTCCTCCCACCCGGCCCTGTAATCCTATAGACTCACACTGCCTAGCAAAATCACTGGTCACACATACACACACACACACACAAGATTTGACATCTGACAGCACGCACAGATAGAAGAGAGCAAAACGAATCCTCATTTTACTAGCATCCTTTTGTGGAGGCACATATACAAACGCAAAGCTGGAGTACTCTCAGAGTTTCAGCCCATTGCAACTCTGGGCTACGGGTGTAAAATGTGAGTATGTCTGTGTGTGTGATAATGTGTGTGCTAAGAATGCTAAAACCCAGGTATCTGCACTTCTGTATGCTGATTATGTTTTAGATCAGTTATTATTTTCAGTGTTGATTTAGCTTATTTCTCCATGTAGTTGGTTTTGTTTTTATTTTTCTCATGGTATTCTACTGGCGACTTGGACTTTTAAAAGACAGTATGAAATCAAAATTCACCCCATTTACTTCCTGCATATTCCAGGTCATATTGTGTATGATTCATCAGTGCACATTATTCTAAAGAAATTGCAATCTATTCAAATCCCTATATATAAATTTGCAATCTAATTAAATCCCTATATATAAAATCAAAAATTCCAGTTGAATATTCGCAAAATGTCACATTACAGAAGTTAAACGCATTGTAAATGTCATTTGATGCCCTTAAAGCTAAAGTGTGTCATTTCTGAATCTACCCACTTCCCCCCAACCCAACCCAAATCCAAATTTACAGTCCCACCCCAAAATCTCACCATTGGTTGCATTAATGTCGCTGTGCCTGGCTTGCCAGGATGCTTAAACAAACTGAGCAGTTTTGATGGCACCAAAGAGCTAAAGCACTACTTAATTGTATAGTTGTCCTTGCATATTTTAGTTCACCCAAAAATGCCAATGTCATTCCAACCCTGTATGGGAACATAAAATAAGATATTTTGAGAAATGTATCAGTATTACAGTGGAAGTCGATAACCAGAACTGTTTGTTTTCAAACATTCTTCAAAATATCTTCTTTTGTGTTATGCAGAAGAAGAAAGTCATAAATGTTTGAAACAACATGATGGTGAGTAATCGATGCAAGAAGTTTCATTTTTAGGTGAACTATCTCTTTAAGATGGGATTAGACAAAGAACAATTAGGGTAATAATTCACCTGATTCCTTGTGAAATTCCCATAATTTAATAAGAGTTTAGTTAAAATAAATCAAATATGTGTGATCCTCCACCTCTCTCCTGTTTATTGTGGCCTCTCTAATGCCTGTGTTCTTTAATCTGGTCTTTGTCTCGTCCAATTGATGTCTTGGCCAAAAATTACCGGCACACTCAGGCTTGATAAAGTCCTCATACTAAAGTCTTCTGACGGATTACCAACATATCCTGCCTTTGCATGTGGTGCTATTTCTTTTTAATCCAGTTGATATTTCCTTTCCTTGATCTGTGAAAGATCCCAGAATTAAACTCAAGAAACCTGTTTAAAACATGTTCATGTGATATCAGGTCATGCCATTAAATGAAAAAGGAAGAGAAGAAAATACATACATTTTTATATTATGAATATTTTGTAATATTTTTGAGTTTGTAATTGTCATGATTCTCATTAGATCTTCTTTACAGTAATGTATTATTGAAAATCATCCTGTTTGGACACAATATATGGTCACACTTTAGATTAGGGTCTAATTCTCACTATTAACTAACTATTAATTATGACTTTTGCCTCAATAAACTCCTAATTACTGCTTATTAATAGTTAGTAAGGTAGTTGTTAAGTTTATGTATTAGGTAGGATAAAGGATGTAGAATATGGTCATGCAGAATAAGGCATTAATATGTGCTTTATAAGTACTAATAAACAGCCAATATTCTAGTAATATGCATGCTAATAAGCAACTAGTTAATAGTGAAAATTGGACCCTAAACTGAAGTGTTACCCAATATATGTATATATCAGTGTTATGTTAGTATCATTGATATGCTATTATTGTTTTTGTTGATATTTTGAATTTAGATTATAGATAGATAGACAGACAGACAGATGTCTCCTGTCCTTAATATATTTTTTATATATTTTTTTATTTTATGAAATATGACCTAAATATGTTTTTACATATACATCACATAAATACGTCAGATAAAGGAAAACAACTAAATCTATTTTGACAAAAGCTCAATTTATTTGTGTCAGGGGAGATTATTTGTGCCCTTGTTTTCTTAATTATGATTATTTATGCTCTCTTTCTATGTCAAGGTGTGGAGTTGTTGTGCGACCGCGATGTTGACATGGCGACGCGGGTGCAGGATCTGTTAGATTTCCTGCATGAGAAACAGCAGGAGCTGGACGCAGCCGCAGAGCAGCACAGACGACACCTGGAGCAGTGCGTGCAGCTCCGCCACTTACAGGCCGAGGTCAAACAGGTAACATCTGTCTGTCTTTCTGACTGACTGTCTGTCTCTATGTTCACCCACCCACCAACTCAAGAACTCACTCGGGCACATACATGCATGGATTTAAATTTCAGATCATGATACAGCTTTGTCAGCAGAGAACAAAACAACCACTGTATGATATGTTCCTTCTAATGCTCCGCCATATTTAATGTGCCATGATTAATTATGCAGTAGAGATTTTATTTTAGAGGTGGGAATTTCCTCTGTCTGTACCTGAGCAGTGACTCATGGGTTATGAATGTAGGCTAAACTGAGGCTGAAATCAGACATTACCTTGTACACTAATACTTCTGACGCCTTGTTACATATCTTAGGTTTATTACATTGTCTCACGATGTAATTTTTTTTGTTTGTTTGTTTAGTTTTTTTGTTTTTTGTAATGTAACTGCATCTCCTTCCAGTAAACAATGATAATTAAGCTCATAATATTTTAGACATTGTGTTTTCTTTCACAAACAAAGATGTAGGGTTCAATGGGGCAAATGGAAAAAGTGCTTTTCACTGCTCACATAGTGTATTATTGCAGAAAAAAACTGTTTTTATTGAACATTCCCAACATTTTGTGGGAAAATAAATCACACAGCTAGTAGTTGTTTAAAACAATAACTTCAACAAATATTGTTCCATATTCTTCTATTTTTTTTTTTTTTTGATTAATTAAATAATTTAATATACTTTTATTCAATAAATACACTTTCATTAAAATGTGTTCATTTTAAAACTACAGATTTATTTATTTTTAATATTCTGAAAGATTCTTAGACATCTTAATAGACATCACATAATATTTCAATATGGCTTCACAGTAACAATAAATGTAATTTTATATGATTAATGTAATATTTTTAAATATGATGGTTTTATTATAAACATGGTGATTATCTCTAAGGTGGACAGCTAAACTAATAACCATGTCATGTTGAGAAATGAAAAAGTCAGACAGCTGTTTATTTTCTTGCCAATTATTGTGCCTCTAGACCCCAATATATGTGCGCTTTTTACCCCAAATACCATACTTTTGTATATTACTCAGTTATTAAAAAAAAAAAAAAAAATCATTAGAGAATATATTTGGTCATTTTAACAATTCTTACTTGCTAAATAAATTTATAACATTTTTAAAAACATTAAATATTGATCAACCGAGCACAGAATCAACTTGTTGCTGCCCGAGATTGTGTCAAGGATCAGTTGAATTTTCTGGTCCATAGTGAATCGTGGATGTTTGAAAAGTGCAGCGATTCATTTTTGTTACATCTAGTGGATTAGAGGAAAATAAAATAAAATGTCCCTTTTGCCCCTATTGTACCCTATATCTGCTGAGGTTGAAGAATTCATGTAGTTTCAACAGTGCATAAATGTCTGAACAGGTATGAAGTTAACTGTTTTATAAAACCATAATTTAAATTGTATTTAATTTAATTTAGTAACACTTTATACTAAGTATATTTAATTACATTACCAATCATTATTTCATTGCATATTACAGTTTCTTTTGCGCTTTATTTAAGCTATAATAAAGTAATATGCAGCACGTTGCCGCCACATTTGCGTGTGCAATTCTTGAGTGCGCGCCGCGAGCACAGTATAACGGCTGATTGGACAGTCATGTTCATTTTTCTGAGTTTTACTGACATAGCCTGACAACATCTCATCTGACCGCAGTTCACTATTGTTCAACTGAAGCTCCCTCGTCGTCACCTACCTTTTCCGCGCTCATTTATCCCCACCGGGGATAAAAAATAATTCAGCAGAGGCAGGGATACATAGACCAGAAGGGGGGAAAATCCCCCCCCATCCCCCCTACAAATCGCACCCTGTGTATTAGTATTTGAACTACTAACAACTACTGATACTTTAAGCATCATATAATGTTTGTTAACAACTTGTTATTGTTGCCATTTTAATATTGAATGAAGTACAGTTGGTCAGATTTGAGTGGCAGCTCTAACTACATACAGGGGCTGATGGGAAAGAGGGCAGTTTTACAGCACTGGGCACGCTTAAAATGAGAATGGAAACTAGGCCAAGAGGAGCAGCTGGTAATCTCATTTCATCCTTTCATTTATTTATTTTATTATTTTTATATTTATTTTTGTCTGGACTACTCTAGAGGAAAGGAATGATTAGAGATGTCGAGGAGCCGGGATGCCCGTGTGGTTTAAGGCCTGACACGGCCACAGTATTTGAGTGGGTTTGTGGTGGTTAGTAGACATGTAATCATGTTTTTTTGGCTTTACGGGGAAAATATGCGTGTGTGTGTGTGTGTGTGTGTGCCTGTGTGCCATTTTAGTGTGTTTATTTACTTTTATGCAAGAAGTATAATTGCGTTATCTGTCAGTGTTGGTGTATCAGCACTAAAGCAGGTGTGTAAAGTGTGAGTCAATGTGTCAGGAATCAGCATGGAATTTAGGCCTAAAGGTGGAGTCAGAGAACATATCTGTCAGTATGAATATGCTCACTTTCCCCACTGATGCAACCCACCTGTTTACAGCACACCAGAAGTTGTCTCCGCTCATTTCAGAAAACAGCACTTTTTGATTTACTGAAAAGGGCAGCATTGTGCACTTTGTACTGTTTTTCCTTCTTCAGTCCATGTTGGTCAAGGTTTCCTGCACGAAACCAAGAATTTAGTTCTCCCTCTCTTTGACCTTTAAAATGAAACAAGCTGTTCTTTTTACAGTGCCTTTAAGATTTCTATATGTAATTGACCTCTATTTTGTTTGGCTAACCTTTTTACAAATAAAATGAGTATCAATGACCTGAACTCCTGTACTGAATAGGCATTGATAATGTGTAGACTTCAACATTTCTTTCAGCTGCCAAGCGTAGTACACTTAGCTCCATTTAACATAGTTTACCATGTTACAAATCCATTCAACAGAATCCTGAACTCTGCAGATTCTGCCTGGGCCTGGTCAAGTGTTAAAGGGGACCTATTATGCCCTTTTTCAAAGTCTTGATTTTATTTTTGTGCTCTACTGGAATAGGTTTTCATGCTTGAATGTTTAAAAAGCACAGTATCTTTCACGTATTTTACATAATCGCAGCGCCTCTCTTTTCAGTCTGTCAGTAACGCTCTTTGCGTTCCTGTCTCTGTGAAGCCCCTCCTTCCGAAAAGTGCAGTAGGCTCTGATTGACAAAAAAACTTTTTGGACTATGGAAAATCCTGTTTTACATGGCATGCCCCCTTTAAATCCTTCCGTTTTGTGTGTTTCAGGTACTCGGTTGGATCCGTAATGGGGAGTCGATGCTCAATGCAGGTCTTATCACAGCCAGTTCACTACAGGAGGCAGAACAGTTACAGCGGGAACATGAGCAATTTCAGCATGCTATTGAGGTACCAAAAAGCTTTTATAAACAACACAGATTTACTTAGCTATGGAAATGTGGATGTACACAAAGACACTGTTTGTTTTGTGTTTTGTTTTTGTTTTGCTTTGTTTTTTTTTTTGTTTTGTTTTTTGTCTTTTTGTTTTGTTTTGTTTTGTTTTTCTGTCACTTATGCTAGTCAGAGTGTCTTGCATCAAAAATAATTGTCATTTTCTATCCACCTTATTCCTAAGCCCCATGACGCTTTGCGCGAATTATGGGTGTAACTTCCGTTAAGCTGTAAACAGTGAAAGGCTTGCTCTATGAACGCAATAATACGTTTTATTTTTAAACTGGGTACAATGAGATTACATTATTCTACTCACCCTTAAACCAATGAACATTAAAAGGACATTTAAAAGTGTAAAAGCATCAACAAGGTACTTTCAACAGGCCATGAAAAAGTACTATTCTTTCCACAGCAATAACGGACGGGTTAAATATAACTATAGTGATATACAGTGGCAAGAAAAAGTATGTGAACCACTTGCAGAATCTGTGAAAATGTTAATAATTTTAACAAAATAAGGGAGATAAAACAAAATGCATGTTATTTTCTATTTAGTACTGTCCTGAGCAAGATATTTTACATAAAAGATGTTTACATATAATCCACAAGACAAAAAAAATAGCTGAATTTATTAAAATAACCCCATTCATAAGTATGTGAACCATTGATTCTTAATACTGTGTGTGGTTACCTGGATGATCTACGACTGTTTTTTTGTTTTGTGATGGTTGTTCATGAGTCCCTTGTTTGTCCTGAGCAGTTAAACTGAGCTCTGTTCTTCAGAAAAAATCTCCAGGTCCTGCAGATTCTTCAGTTCTCCAGCATTTTTTTGCATATTTGAACCCTTTACAGCAGTGACTGAATGATTTTGAGATCCGTCTTTTCACACTGAGGACAACTGAGGGACTCAAACACAACTTTTAAAAAAGGTTCAAACATTCACTGATGCTCCAGAAAAAAACATGATGCATTAATAGATGGGGGGTGAAAACATTTGGAATTTGAAGATCAAGGTAAATTGTATTTAATTTGTCTTCCGGGAAACATGCAAGTATTTTCTGTTGCTTCCGAAAGGCAGTACTAAATGAAAAAAAAATGATATTCAAGCGAAATAAGAAAAATTTGGACCTCTTCATCCTGTTCAAAAGTTTTCACCCCCCGACTCTTAATGCGTCGTGTTTCCTTCTAAAGCATCAGTGAATGTTTGAACCTTTTTTAATAGTTGTGTTTGAGTCCCTCAGTTGTCCTCCATGTGAAAAGATGGATCTCAAAATCATTCAGTCACTGTTGTAAAGGGTTCAAATATGCAAAAGATGGTGGAAAAACGAGAGATTCTTCATGCATTCCAGTGAATTATTAATGGGATATATCGTAAATTATATCGGGAGAACAGACCACAAATGTGCAGTATATGTTGTCCTTTTTCATACTATTACAGCGGTATGCAAAGGGACAAAAGAAAATAATCACGAGGATAGAAAGCAGTGACTGAAAAGAGCTCTTGCCATAGATATTCTTGTTATAACGTTACGTTAAAATACCAAGCGTTACGTTATTCTCATGATGTCTGAAAATAAAACATGAAAGAAAAATTGACAGCTCATTCAGTCAAACTGACGGATAAGCTTTATTTGTAGGGCAACATTATGATTTGAAATGATTCGTTTCAGTCTTTTTAAATGGAAGTTCCCCAAACCGGAAGTGGAGCCCATAATTCGAAACGCAGTAGGCTAGTCAGGAATAAGGTGGATAAATGTTGGTCATTTTTGCTTTCTCTTATTGTTTTCACTTTCTGTTTCATTTTCCTTCTCTCTTCTTTCTTTGCAGAAAACCCATCAGAGTGCACTGCAAGTGCAGCAGAAGGCAGAGGCTTTGCTACAGGCCAATCACTACGACATGGACATGATCCGTGACTGCGCAGAGAAGGTGGCGTCTCACTGGCAGCAGCTCATGCTAAAGATGGAAGACCGCCTCAAACTGGTCAATGCCTCAGTGGCTTTCTACAAGACATCAGAGCAGGTCAGTGAGCTTGACTTTATAGTGAACCTCAGTCTTTTTCTTTTAGTGCATATGTGTCTATAATATGTTAAATATGTTTAACATTTTGTTTAATTTAATGTTTTTTTTTTTTTCTAACTTAGCTCTATATTGTGGACATTTTTTTTTTTTTTTAAATCATATTAGAATTTAGCCAAATCCTATGTAATGTAATGTAAAGGTATGTAAATTACATTAAAAATATTAAATTACGAAATACTTTCATAATTATGAGATAAAAAGCTAATATTAAGACATAGCATGTTTTAATTATGACATGTTTAATTTGATTTTATTAGTTGAGATTCACAACTTCACAACTATGACATAAATCAAAATTATGTGATTATTATAAGATAAAAAGTCAAAATTATGACAAAACTTTGAAAGTATCAGCTGAAATTAGCTTTTTATCTCATGATTTTTACTTGTGTCATAATCATTATTTGCCTATTTAATTTTTTTTTTTTCTTATGTGGTGGAAATGTGATTTTTCATTTAAATTTCCAAATAATACTGTTTATTTTTGCTTATATTTATATGTTTACCTACATGTGTGTGTTCTGCAGGTGTGTAGTGTGCTGGAAAGTTTAGAGCAGGAATACAAACGAGAGGAAGACTGGTGTGGAGGGACTGATAAACTGGGACCAAACTCTGAGTCTGATCATGTGACTCCCATGATAAGTAAACACCTGGAGCAGAAAGAGGCCTTCCTCAAGGTACCGAGCGCATACACACATGCGCTCAGATTCTCTAGTAGCATTCTGATCATTCTGACATTAAAAATTTAGTGCAAATTTACTGACTCTTTTTTTCTCTCTCTGAAGGCATGCACACTAGCCAGACGCAATGCTGATGTTTTCCTCAAGTACTTGCACAGAAACAGTGTGAATATGCCGGGAATGCTTGCACATGTCAAAGCCCCTGAACAACAAGTCAAGAGTAAGACTACATCCTTATTTTAAATGCCCTTTTATGACTGATTACAAAGGCCAAAAATTAAGTTCAAGACTGAAGTTCACCATTATTTGCTTTTTGATTAGCATGTTGTATTGTTATGAATCCAGGGTTCAGGTACAGTATGTTCTGTGGTTCTGATTCTGTCCTTGTGTCCTACAGACATCCTAAATGAGCTGCTGCAGCGGGAGAACCGGGTTCTGCACTTCTGGACCATGAGGAAGAGGAGGCTTGACCAATGTCAGCAGTATGTGGTGTTTGAACGCAGCGCTAAACAGGTCAGTACCAGCCCAATCAAAAAGAGCCTCCCTTTTGGCTCAGCATATAGTCTGGTCCAAATTGTGGCTTGTTTTGGTCAAGCGCCACAACAACCACCAACTTAGAGAGGGATGGTTTTTGAGGAGGTACATCTAATGCCGAGTTCAGATTACACAATATTTTTGTGTTATGATAGTCACTGTTTCAGATTATTTAATTTTCACTACTAAATTCATGGACAAGAAACATGTCAGATTACACGTTTCCTGACCAATCATCGTTTGCCATCTTTAACAATGTGCGTGGTGTCATCGAGAAGGCAGAACTAGCGACTGACTTCCAGAAACAAGAGTGTAAACAAACAATGTCTTGTCATCAGAAAAGCCCATAAAAAGAAAGAAAACCTGACAGTGGACACATTCCTGGATTGCACGAATAGGACAGTATGGGCTGTCAATCATCCAAAGACAATTTCCACGACCCTTTCCTGCATTGCATAATAGTACCAAAACCATCGTCTCTCTTTCGTTTCACAATGTTTGAAAGCTGTGTACGGAAGAGCTTCTGTGCTCCTGTTGGTCAGTGTCACAGATTTGACAGAACCCGCCGTGGAGGACTAAAAAAACAACAAAGAAAAACATGCTAGTCTTTCTGTCGCTACGTCCTGAAGTGTCACAGATGCGACGTTGGTTGTTATCCACTATCACACACTATACAAGATAAAACTTGTAATAAAACAGTTACAAATCACCACGATACTCTATGTCAAACGGATTGTCCCAAAATCGGACTGATATTGTGTAGTCTGAACCTGACATGGGACTGAAGCTACCACATTGAGCTGAAACACTCTCTTGCTTGTACAGACAAAAGAAAAATAAAGTGAAAAATATAATTTCTGTATAAGTATTGCTTTACAGAAAATAAAGAAGAACATATTTTTATTTATTATTAGTATTATTATTATTATTATTTAAAAGTCGAAATAATGACTTTATCTCAATTATGAATTTCTGTCTCATAATTTTGACTTTATCTCAAAATTATGACTTTTTATGTCGTTACTTCGACTTATGTCAATTATGTCAATTTTTTTTTCTTTTTATGGCATATTTTGTATTATTTTTTGTTGTTATTAGTAGAATTAGTAGTATTTTTAGTAGTAGTAGTAGTAGTAGTAGTGTTTCTGTTGACAATTTCGAAAGCTAAATTAGCTATTATAAAAAACCTGCAATATTTTACAGGCAGGTAAAACAGAATATGAAAATCATAGTCCATAAAAGTGACTGACAATGATCATTTGTAACCTTGGCAGGTACTTTCTACAAGAAAACATATATAAACACATACATATATACATAGACAGATGGTAATTTCACCAGATGTAATCCAGCCACATATCGTTAATGATAGTGTTGCATTTCTGTTCTTCTGAAAGTAATAAGGTATGACATACTGGGAAAGCGTGGTGCTAGACACCAAGGTCATGGGTTCAATTCCCAGGAACCAGACGTAATGATTTTTATCTTTAATGCACCATACATCGTGTTAGTGTCTGCAACATATATAAATGTAATTTTTCAGTTGAATATCTCAAACCTGTGCATTCTGACTTCAGAATATTGCAAAAATTCAGCCAAACAAAGTGGAGCTTGTAATTTTGAAAAGCTTTTATGCATCATTAGAGTAATCTGAGGCTGAGACTAGCATTATGAAAATGTAATAGATTTAAAATTTGAATAGAGTAAGAAACTCTTCACTTTCTTCAAACATCAGTTTCACATACAGAAATTCATTCTCAAGAAATTGAGTTCAACCCTACCGTCTATTCGAGATTAAATTATTTTATGTCATACACAAATAACTAGAAGCTGCTGCAGACCGCAACAAGTATTTCTGGAGTCTCAAATAACAGAAGCACATCAGGTCAAGTGTTCAGTGGTTTGCGTGGCTGCTATATAAACTTGACAGAGGTTCATCTGTCATCTATCACATACTTCAAATCTTGTGTACTTTATTTGTATTTATATATTTAAATATTTTGCCCTTTTATGGTGAAAAAGAATCTGTCTAGAAAATAACTAAAAATGGTATCCTAATGCACACTTTTCTGAAGTTGTGTAAATTGTGTCATGTTGCATAAATACAGTGTAGGGTTTCTGGAAGTCTGTGGTACTGGATGGAGTTTCACTCTTCATTTCGCTTTTAAGCGTTTTGTAATTGAGAGGAAGGACTTTAGTTGGACCACACAGTCCATTGCTGCTATAGTCATACTGCAGTTCTCACAGTCTTGTGTCCCGATGTTGTCCCCGGCCCTTTGATGAGGGGGCCACACAAAGTTCCTCTGTGGCCCAGCCATATATTTTTTATTATTATTATTTTTCTCTAAATATTAGTATTACTTTTAGGTTGCACACAATGCAACTCCAAACAATCAAACCTGTTCTGAAATCGGTTACTTTTAAAAAAGATATGAAGAGATGGGTTTCATAATGAGCTAGAGCACTTTTAGAGATCTCACACCCTCTTGTGGACAAATGAGAGTATATCATACATACATGCATGCCCACACACTGGTTTATTTATATATCCATGTCCGGACTTCCCTTTTACATCTATTGTTAATAAAAGCTAATTATAAGTTCTATAAACTAAACCTAACCCTGTTTTGTGCTTTTACTGGTATTCTTTGAGGCCATTTTCAAAAACTTTGCTCCCACAAGGTTAGAAAAACACTGTTGCACAAACACACATGCACATATTCACATTTTATCCTCTAAGCATCTTTTTTGATAATAACCACCAACTTAGACAGAGAGGGCCGGTTTGAGGAGGTGCATCTAATGCCGGGTTCGGACTACACAATATTTTTGTGTTACGATAGTCACGGTTTCAGATTGTGTGATTTTAACTCCTAAATTATTGTGTCATGGACAAGAAACATGTCAGACAACATGTTGTTTCCTGACCAGTCATCGTTTGCCATCTTTAACAATGTGTGTGATGTCATCGAGAAGGCAGAACTAGCGACCGACTTCCAGAAACAAAAGCATGCACACATGCACATATTCACATTTTATCCTCTAAGCATCTTTTTTGACTTGTCATTTTGACTTTTGTCTGCAGGCTTTGGAGTGGATCCATGATACAGGAGAGTTTTACCTATCCACACACACCTCTACAGGCTCCACTATACACCACACACAGGAACTGCTGAAAGAACATGAGGAATTCCAGATTACAGCCAAGGTATGTCTCAATATATAAGATAAGTTAGTGTTTAAGGGCAGTTTGCTTTTGTATTTTGCTAGATACCTATAAACTGAATCAGAATGCTTGTACAACATTCAGACCATAATCTGTTGTCCTTTTATTGTCATCCTTTACCCACCCTTGTGTTGTTCCAAACCAGACATTGATTTTCATCGCAACTGAAAAGAAGAATTATCCCTTAATGTCTAGAGTGCTCTTTTACGTAATAGAGAGTGAAGCTGTTCTGTAAATACTGAAAATGCCCAACAATCATGCCAATAAAGCTTTTAGTCTATGGATGTTGTTCCCTCATAGGATCACATGGCCATTTTCATGTGTCTTTTTATTTATATCAAACTGAATTTTAAAGGTCCAGTGTGTAATATTTAGGAGGATCTATTGACAGAAATGCAATATAATATACATAATATACATATACTATGTTTTCAGTGGTGTATAAAGACCTTACATAATGAACCATTATGTTTTTATTGCCTTAGAATGAGCAATTTCTATCTACATACACCCTTACATCGAATTCGCCATTTTGCGCCACCATGTTTCTACAGTAGACCTAAACGGACAAACTGCTCTACAGAGCGCGTTTGCTTGACTGGCTACTCTCTGTTGTCTCAGACAACAACATCTTTGTCTTGTGTCGGCAACCGTAGCTTCTCTATGTGCTTCGAGAGGGAGGGGTGAGCTGTGGACTGAGCCGTTGGTTGCAGTTCGCAACCTCATCGCTAGATGCCGCTAAAATTTACACGCTGCACCTTTAAGTTGGAACTTCCATGAAACAGAAGTTATTGAAACAGAAGTGATAGTATTTTTCTTTTGCTATTGTGATGTATTTCTGAGTGTAATGGCTTCTCGAACAAGAAAAAATTTAGGGCGGGACTTGATTTTAGTCCATCAGGAATTGATTGAATCATGGAATCGTTGTGGTTTGCTGTTGGTCATTCTCATGTGAGTGACAGGTTGTCCCGCCCTCATGCCAGTGAACATGTCATCAGAGAAGTGAAGAGATGTCGCTGTCAGAGGGAGGGGAAGTTATTTTGAATAAAGATTATGAGGGTACATGAATGTTAAAAAAAAATCATGATGTACATGGATAAATCATTATAATAATTATTGCAATATTACATAAAAATAAGAATTGTCCTCAAACTCAAAAACTCTAGATAATACAGGTGACATGTAGGTGAGTAAAAGATGACAACTCTTTCATTTTGGGTGAACTATCTCTACAGTTTCATCCAAAGTTATTTTACAACTGTGATTCTCAGCACGTCACAGGTTTATTGACTCCCCACCCCTTACAACAAATCACAATACACCTCCCAGATGATGTTTACACTCTGATCTGTGTCTCTGTGGAATCAGTGCAGGTCTCTCTCAAACTCTCTCTCTCTCTCTCTCTCTCTCTCTCTCTCTCTCCAGCAAACCAAAGAGCGGGTAAAGTTGTTGATCCAGCTGGCTGATGGTTTTTGTGAGAAGGGCCACGCCCATGCGAGCGAGATTCAGAAATGGGTCGCCTCGGTGGACAAACGCTACCGTGACTTTTCCCTTCGCATGGACAAGTACCGTTCCTGCCTGGAGAAAGCGCTCGGCCTGTCCACTGACTCCAACAAAGCGGTGAGAGGGCTGTAAGAGTGGGTGTGTTGATATGGCCTACATGGCTGGAGTGTGGATGAACAATATCTTTGCCGTAAGAGTCGTTAACCATGTTAATATATGAAAGAATGGTGATTTATGACCATTAAAACATTTCTTTTGGGGTTTCAGAGTAAAGATCTGCAGTTGGACATCATTCCAGCCAGTGCTCCTGGTGCAGAGGTCAAACTCAGAGACGTCAACCATGAACTCAATGAAGAGAAACGCAAATCGGCCCGGAGAAAAGAGTACGTCTTTTAAACCTGATTATATGATAACAAGCCAATGGCAGGAAGTGCTAAAAGGGAAGGGTTAATGCTTCATTTGAAGAAAGTCCAACTTTAGTTATTTTGTTTTGTAAAGAAACACCCTTGAATATGCATACTAAAGTAAACAACTAAATGTTTTCATTTTGAGGGTTTTATACCAGATTGAAACCCCTCCCAGAGGCATTGTGCTTTCAAACAAATGTTGACAATAGGTCTCTGTTAAATTGCCCTCTTTCAGGTTTATAATGGCGGAGCTCATTCAGACGGAGAAGGCATATGTGAGAGACCTGCGGGAGTGTATGGATGTAAGTGTTGTTGTCACAATCTGCTCCGTACGGACCAACATTTAGAGGGTGTGGTACACATGTCCACTTTGGACAGATCACAAAAGCCCTGTGCTATAAATGTATTCACTGCAGTACAGCCCAAAAACAATCCAGTTTATCCAGGAATAGCTACTGTTTGATCTCATGAAAAGATCTGAGTGTCATTAAAAAACTGACCATGTTTATATGCACCATTTTTTTAATCCAAATTGGAATATTCATGCGCTTTGGAATACACATGTAATCATATTCCGATAATAATATATGTGCATTCTTTTTCCTCTATTCTCTTCTGGGAAAGACTGTCAGTGATTAATTTATTATGATGCATTTTAGTAATTCTGCACAGTAATTTAAACAGCTCATTTATTCTTATTCATATCCAGGACAACAACATGTGCAAAAGCACAAACTGAAGGTCAACTCCAAGGGTGCTTTAACCCATTTGTATATTGATTTTTGAATATTTTATGTTCCTTTAATTTCTGCTTGTTCTATTGTAGCACCCAGAATTACTTTTATTACGTAAATATTCAGTTAAAGTGCATGTTATGGATAATATTGTGTTTATGACCCAGAATTCTGATTAATATAGGTATATGCCACAAGACTTTGTCAAACAGTCATTTTAAAGTGTTAGTTCACCCCCCAAAATTAAAATTCTGTCATCAATTACTCACCCATATGTTGTCCCAAACCCGTAAGACATTCGTTCATATTCGGAACACAAATCTTTTTAATGAGATTTCTGTTGACAGTGACAGTCTATGCAACTACCATTTTCAAGCCCCAGAAAGGTAGTAAAGACATAATTAAAGTAATCCATGTGACTCCAGTGGTTTAACCTCAATTTAATGAAGTGACACAAGTGCTTTGTTTGCAAAAAAACATAATTTACCACTTTATTTACAAAATATTAATCTCCCACGGGCGTTCACGAGAGCACAATGGTGCATGCATGCTGTGTTGACACGAGAGCAGATGTTGTTGCATGAACATGTTGGAAATTAATATCTTATAAATAAAGTGATAAATTAGGGGGTTTTTTGCGCAACAAAACACTTAAGTCACTTTGTAAAATTGCGGTTTAACCACTGGAGTCACGTGGATTACTTTAATGATGTATTAACTACCTTTCTGGGGCTTGAAAGTGGTAGTTGCATAGACTGTCAATGGAGGGACAGAAATCTCTCAGATTTCATTAAAAAGATCTTCATTTGTGTTCCTAAGATGAATGAATGTCTTACGGGTTTGGAACGACATGAGGGTGAGTAATTAATGACAGAATTTTCTTTCTTTTTTTTTTTTTTCTTTTTTTTTTTTTTTTTTTTGTTGGTGAACTAACCCTTTAAAAGAAATTGCAAAGTTGAAAATCTATATAATTAATAAAACTGTAAAAACATGCTCAAAAGTGACCATTTTTAATTTCTAAATAAATGCTGTTTTATTTTGTTTTTAGGACACATTATTGTAAAAAGAAAATCATAATCATGTTTTCATAACCATTTTAATCAAATTACAGTAAATTTGATGACAATTATTATACTGAGAGAATGTTCTATATATCAGAGCCAGCTATTCAGATTTCTGAACACATTCAGATATATAAAGAAAAGTCCATATTTCCAATTTCAGAACTATGTAAACACTGAAATATGGAAGTTTTCTTAAATTGTTTAATAGCATTAGTCTGTTATCACATTGTTGCAGAATTCTAAGTGTGTGTGTCTGTGTGTTTCAGACTTATCTGTGGGAGATGACCAGTGGTGTGGAAGAGATTCCCCCAGGGATTGTCAACAAAGAGCACATCATCTTCGGCAACATGCAAGACCTATATGAGTTCCATCACAAGTCAGTGAACCTAATGAACTGAAGTTCTTAGAATTATTTAATTCTGACTTCCTTTAATTACCATTTCCCTATGCCCTTCTTTGTCCATTTTTCAGCATTTTCCTTAAAGAATTGGAAAAATATGAGCAGCTTCCAGAGGATGTGGGTCACTGTTTCGTCACATGGGTGAGTGTGTCAGTGTGCTAGAGATAATCTGATCAAGAAGTGCACTAGACTAGTTTAGCATTATGTTGACATTAAATCAGATCATTAAAGCACATATCTGGGTTGCACTGTATTTTACAGTACATACACTTACAGTGTACATACAAAGAAATTACTGAGTAATATACATTTTGGTTTTGGTTTAGTGTAAGGTTCAGGGTTAGTACCTAGTTATTATAACAAATACATACTACATACATTACCTTTCAAAAGTTTAGGGTCAGTAGAATGTTTTTAAAGAAAGATTAGAAAGGATGCATTAAATTGCAGTAATCAGCATATTAGAATGATTTCTGAAGGATCATGTGACAGCGGTAGCGATAGATGTTCATGGACTATTGTAACTGTAACTGATTCCCTTATTGTCCAATGGTACAGTAGTTGAAGGGAAAATAACCGGTTCTTATCAATAGAAGCAATGATTGATCACATTTTCAAAACTATCACAGCTAACTGCTTCACACAAATATTTATTTCGCTACTCTCTTCTCTTGAAGTGTCTCTTGAATCAGTATTGATTTAATACTTTCTGATAACAGTTTATCATTCTAAAAGAGACTCTAGTTTTTATAAGTGAAAATAGAACATCTTCATGTTCAAAATGTTAATTTTTTTTAATGTTTTATGTGTTTAAATTATTTTCTTTTTTTTTTCTTTTTTTTTTTTTTTTTCCCAGGCGGATAAGTTTCAGATGTATGTGAATTATTGTAAGAACAAGCCTGACTCCACTCAGCTGATTCTGGAACATGCAGGGCCCTATTTTGATGTGAGTATTAAGCAAACTTATTATAAAATTCTTTACATGAACATAATTAAAGGGCATATGATTCTGTATAAGAATCCCTTTTATACACTTGAATCTAGGAAGTTTAGTTTATTTATTCAGATTATACAACACTTTTTGTGTGTATTTCACAGAGAATGTGGGTGTTTATATGAATATGTATGTGACATTGTGTATTTGCCACAGTATTATTGTGTGTGTCCATCAATGTGTATATGTATTGGAATGTGTGTGCGTGTAAGGCTTCTGTGATCTGTTGAGCAGTTCTGTTCTTGAGTTGGTAGGTGGAGGTCTTAGAGAGAGGGCACTTCCTGTGTGTCTGGGGGTGGGTGGGGGACTAGTGATGCCTCACTATTAAACTGTTGCCAGGCGATCAGAACAGACGGACTCTTCTTTCAGTGCTGAGCTCTGATGAATGGCTGTAGCCTTGAGCTCTGCTTTTGCAAAATTGCTATCAAGAAGCTATTAAGAATAAAAAGGCTAAAGATAAATGCTTTCATCATGATTGTTTTCCAGCATGTGTTGAAGATGTATGTTTGAAAGATGTTTGTTGTTTTTGATTAAAAGTCTGAATTGTGTTTGTGTGTAGGAAATCCAACAAAGGCACAGGCTGGCCAATTCACTCTCATCATACCTTATTAAACCAGTTCAGAGGATCACCAAGTATCAGCTACTGCTAAAGGTGTGTTTCTACTATACTTGAAACAATTTCAGCAAAGATGAAATACAGATTATACACAAACAAAACAAAGAACTGATACAAGTTGAACACAGACTTGAACCAAACTGGGTCCAAAAAGACCAGACTAAACCCCGAACCACCATAAACTTGGCACAGACTAAACTTAGAACCATCACAAACCCAGCACAGACTAAACACAGAATCAGCATAGGCTAAGCATAGAATCATCATAAACCCAGCACAGAATAAACACAGAATCAGCACAGACTAAACACAGAACCATCACGAACTCAGCACAGAATAAACACAGAATCAGCACAGACTAAACACAGAACCATCACAAACTCAGCACAGAATAAACACAGAATCAGCACAGACTAAACATAGAACCATCACAAACTCAGCACAGAATAAACACAGAATCAGCACAGACTAAACATAGAACCATCACAAACTCAGCACAGAATAAACACAGAATCAGCACAGACTAAACATAGAACCATCACAAACTCAGCACAGAATAAACACAGAATCAGCACAGACTAAACATAGAACCATCACAAACTCAGCACAGAATAAACACAGAATCAGCACAGACTAAACATAGAACCATCACAAACTCAGCACAGAATAAACACAGAATTAGCACAGACTAAACATGGAACCATCACAAACTCAGCACAAAATAAACACAGAATCAGCACAGACTAAACATAGAACCATCACAAACTCAGCACAAAATAAACACAGAATCAGCACAGACTAAACATGGAACCATCACAAACTCAGCACAAAATAAACACAGAATCAGCACAGACTAAACACAGAACCATCACAAACTCAGCACAGAATAAACACAGAATCAGCACAGACTAAACATAGAACCATCACGAACTCAGCACAGAATAAACACAGAATAAGCACAGACTAAACACAGAACCATCACGAACTCAGCACAGAATAAACACAGAATCAGCACAGACTAAACACAGAACCATCACAAACTCAGCACAGAATAAACACAGAATCGTCACAGACTAAACATAGAACCATCACGAACTCAGCACAGAATAAACACAGAATAAGCACAGACTAAACACAGAACCATCACGAACTCAGCACAGAATAAACACAGAATCAGCACAGACTAAACATAGAACCATCACAAACTCAGCACAGAATAAACACAGAATCAGCACAGACTAAACATAGAACCATCACAAACTCAGCACAGAATAAACACAGAATCAGCACAGACTCAACATAGAACCATCACGAACTCAGCACAGAATAAACACAGAATAAGCACAGACTAAACACAGAACCATCACAAACTCAGCACAGAATAAACACAGAATCAGCACAGACTAAACATAGAACCATCACAAACTCAGCACAGAATAAACACAGAATCAGCACAGACTAAACACAGAACCATCACGAACTCAGCACAGAATAAACACAGAATCAGCACAGACTCAACACAGAACCATCACGAACTCAGCACAGAATAAACACAGAATCAGCACAGACTAAACATAGAACCATCACGAACTCAGCACAGAATAAACACAGAATCAGCACAGACTAAACATAGAACCATCACAAACTCAGCACAGAATAAACACAGAATCAGCACAGACTCAACATAGAACCATCACGAACTCAGCACAGAATAAACACAGAATCAGCACAGACTCAACATAGAACCATCACGAACTCAGCACAGAATAAACACAGAATCAGCACAGACTAAACACAGAACCATCACAAACTCAGCACAGAATAAACACAGAATCAGCACAGACTAAACATAGAACCATCACGAACTCAGCACAGAATAAACACAGAATCAGCACAGACTAAACACAGAACCATCACAAACTCAGCACAGAATAAACACAGAATCAGCACAGACTAAACATAGAACCATCACGAACTCAGCACAGAATAAACACAGAATCAGCACAGACTAAACACAGAATCATCACGAACTCAGCACAGAATAAACACAGAATCAGCACAGACTAAACATAGAACCATCACAAACTCAGCACAGAATAAACACAGAATAAGCACAGACTAAACATAGAACCATCACAAACTCAGCACAGAATAAACACAGAATAAGCACAGACTAAACACAGAACCATCACAAACTCAGCACAGAATAAACACAGAATCAGCACAGACTAAACATAGAACCATCACAAACTCAGCACAGAATAAACACAGAATCAGCACAGACTAAACACAGAACCATCACAAACTCAGCACAGAATAAACACAGAATCAGCACAGACTAAACATAGAACCATCACAAACTCAGCACAGAATAAACACAGAATCAGCACAGACTCAACATAGAATCATCACGAACTCAGCACAGAATAAACACAGAATCAGCACAGACTAAACACGGAACCATCACGAACTCAGCACAGAATAAACACAGAATCAGCACAGACTAAACATAGAACCATCACAAACTCAGCACAGAATTAACACAGAATCAGCACAGACTAAACATAGAACCATCACAAACTCAGCACAGAATAAACACAGAATCAGCACAGACTAAACACGGAACCATCACGAACTCAGCACAGAATAAACACAGAATCAGCACAGACTAAACATAAAACCATCACAGACCCAGCACAGAATAAACATATATCCACCACAAACCCAGTACAGACTAAACATAGAACCATCACAAAACCAGCTCAGACTAAATAAAGACCTAGCAAAGACAAAACATCACAAACCCAGCACAGACCCAACACAGATCCACCACAAAACAACAAAAATCAAACACAAATTGAACACAGACTAAACAGAGACCTTACTCAAACCAAAATTTAGGTCCAAAAGATAAATTGCCACAAATAAATGAAGATGAAATATCCAGCATTGCTGGTCATCAGCATTTGCACACTGGGACCAGCTTGGGAAGCTGGTTGCTGGTTTGCTGGTCCACAGCATGGGAAGCGGATGTGCTGGTGGACCAGCGTACGGTATGTTTTGCACGCTGGGACCAGCTTGGAAAGCTGGTGTGCTGGTAGACCAGCATTTGTTGTCTTTTGGGTGCTGGTATGATCCCAGCAAGACCACAACAAAACTTGTGTATGTGTTACAAATCATGTTTCTTAGTTTGTGTTCATAGTTAAATAAAGAAACAAGCAGACAGCACAACAACTACAATTGACTCACACCCTCATAGACTTATATGAAATCGACTGCAAATAAAATTGGTAACACTTTACAATAAGGTTCATTAGTTAAACATTAGTTAATGTATTAACTAACAAGAACTAACCATGAACAACAAATTTTTTACTGTATTTATTATTCTTCGTTAACATTAGTTAATGAAAATACAGTTGTTCATTGTTTGTTCATGTCAGTTCACAGTGCATTAACTAATGTTAACAAGATTTTAATAATGTATTAGTAAATGTTGAAATTATCCATAACAAAGATTAATAAATGCTATATAAGTGCAGTTCATTATTAGTTCTTGTTAACTAATGTAGTTAACTAATGTTAACTAATGAACCTTATTGTAAAGTGTTACCATAAATTCAATAATATCTTACCAGAGGATGCTTAAACAACTCCAAAAACACCATTACCATCTTCACTTATTATAAACCTGTTTGGCTTTTTTCTTTCTTTCATGGTACATACACAAAAGTTGTTGAAGTCTGTTTGAGTGTTCACTAGGGTTAAATTAATACTCTTTCAGCAATTGTCTATCACTATTGTCTACAATATTTCATGCTCCTGACTGCAATGACTAACCTTTTACTATGTGCACTAGATTTTGACACGTGAGTTCCCAAATGAGCATGAAAGTCTTAAAAACAGACACTTTCAATTTTGAACTTTCATTATCAATTTGTTATTAACTGTACCGTTGAAAGAGCTCTTCTCATAACACCTATTATTGAATAAACTGCTTATGATTATGCTTTATTTGGCATTTTTCTTTTCTTATTGGTATTTTTATTATTTCTTTCATATCTCTAAATGTTTTTGTTTTGCATTATACACAAGCTCTTTTTAACTGATTCGTGTATAGATAATTTGAATCAGGAGACAAACCTTTGATCCTTTGAAACGTTTTACCAGTCTTAATACAAAAATCCACGGTAAAGCACAAACTCTTCAATGTATATCTTCAAACGTACAAGTACAATTGTTATGTTTGTTCATAGGAACTATTGACTTGTTGTGAGGAAGGTAAAGGAGAAATTAAAGATGGTCTGGAGGTCATGCTTAGTGTGCCCAAGAGAGCTAATGATGCCATGCACCTCAGCATGCTGGAGGGTGAGTAACACACACACACACACACACAGCTTATTAAACCAAATCCAAACTTTAATTTTAACCACCTACTCTCTGCCTCATTTCCTCCCAGGTTTTGATGAGAACATTGAGTCTCAGGGTGAGTTGATTCTGCAAGAGTCATTCCAGGTTTGGGATCCAAAGACTCTGATCCGTAAGGGCAGAGAGCGTCACCTCTTCCTCTTTGAGATGTCCCTTATCTTCAGCAAGGACGTCAAAGACTCCAATGGCAGAAGCAAGTACCTCTACAAGAGCAAGCTTATGGTATGGGTTTTCTTTTAATTTTATTATCAGTTTCTTAACAAAGAAATGCTTGCTTGATTAAAGATTACAAATGGCCATACTTCATAATAGAATTAACTATTTAATGTTTGATATATTTTTTTGCTCTGACTAGACCTCAGAATTAGGGGTGACTGAACATGTCGAAGGAGATCCTTGTAAATTTGCACTCTGGGTTGGACGGACACCTACCTCAGACAACAAAATTGTCCTAAAGGTATGATTTGCATTCCAAATTGTTAATTCATCTAAGATGTTTTCAGTTGTTTCAGTAGAACTGAAAATTTTTTGGCTTCTAATAAATGTTTTCTTTGCTTATCAAGTTTATTTTTATCCAAACATTGCTAAATTGCTTAGCATATAAGCATGTTTCATTATTAAAAAAGGTTGTCCCTGACCTCAAATCAAATGTGACTTTAAATTAGTCTTTGTTATAAAATAAAGAGAATCACTCATCTGAGGGTTCTTGAAATAGATCAGATAAGTGGATATGTTTTCAAGTTTTGAATGTTCATGTACTGTAGCTCTGGCTTGAGTCATACCATTGTATAAAATCATTTTGTTAGACTTTTAAGTACTTTAAGTAACGACTTATGTAACTTGTGTCTCTGAATGGTTGCCCTTCATCTCTGCAGACATCATTGAATCATGTAATGAATCATGTGTCACGCCATGTGTTCTCACATGTAGATACACACATGGATGCTGTCATGTTCACAATTTTGGCTTACAGTTTAAGCATTAAACATTGTTCCCACCTATTTTACTTCCATAATCTGATGTATTCCCAAGTGAAACATAGGATGGGAATTGATTTTATCCTTTGAGAACGGATTGAATCATGATTAAGTTTCTATGACAGGTGGTTGGAGGCGATGGGTTGAAAAATAAGAGGGATTTGTAAACTAAAATGAAAGTACATTTAGAAGCAAAGCAAGTTATTATATTTTGATAAAAGATTAGAATTAATTAAATAGGGTTTGACTTCATTTCAACACTGATTGCCTGTTATTTTTGCAACATAGCTGTAGGCTTTGACAATTATAATAGCTATTTATGTCTGTTGTGTAAATAGAGGTTTGTTAATGTTTTGTTGTATTCAATGCACCCCCAGGCTTCCTGTATTGAAAACAAACAGGATTGGATCAAACATGTACGTGAAGTTATCCAGGAGCGTACCATCCATTTACGGGGGGCACTCAAGGAGCCAATCCACATTCCCAAAGCCACTGCAACCAAACACAAGGGCAAACGGTATGTCAACCAATCACAATAGTCCATAGCCTGATTCGGTGTATGGATCTCTGGAACTTAGAATACACTCCAGCTGAAGAAACTTTTTTTTATGCATACCAGTATGTTGTCTGGTGGAAAAGCTTTTCTTTGGTCAATTTGCACTTTTAACTGATGTATATCATTTTGAATAACAGGGATGGAGAGGACCTAGACAGTCAGGGTGATGCAAGCAGTCAACCAGACACCATCTCCATCGCCTCCCGCACCTCCCAGAACACACTGGATAGCGACAAGGTGAGTGTGAAAATCTGTCGACCTTTGTCTCACAGTGCCATGCTACACCTGGTGTACAGCTCTGGTTTTTTTGGTGGCATGTTTAGACCTGCAGAATTTTCAAACAAAAAGGAAAATGGATTAATGTCTGTACTGAATGTTTTAGCCTCACCCTAAATACAAGATTTGATGGGTTTTACCAACTTTAACTTGCTAATTTGGTTCAAAAGCCTTGTGCCATCACATTCAAAGACTACAGTAATAAAGCTTACAGTATAATAACTTTTAAATCTAAAATCAAGTTCTTAAAGGAATAGTTCACTCAAACATTTAATTTTTTTCATAATGTAATGTTGTCCAAACCCATAAGACTTCCGTTCATCTTCGGAAAAACACAAATAAAGATAATTGTTGTCCATCAATTGAAAGTCTATGCAACCCAAATTTTCACACAAAAAGTACAAAAATACATTGTAAAAGTAATTTGTAAAAGTAGGTTTACCATATTTGATGAGCTCTATGTATGTGCATTGATCGATGTTTATATGTGAATAAAAGCTTAAATGAAATCTCTTCAGAAGAATTAAACCGCTCGATTCATATGGAGTATTTTTATAATGTCTTTTTGTACTTTTGAAGTGGGGGATTTTTAGTTCCATGGACTTCGAAGGGATGGACAAAAATTATGAGAGAATATTAATATATAATAAAATATATTCATTTGTGTTCTGAAGATGAATGGTAGTCTTGGGTTTGAAACAACTTGAGGGTGAGTAAATGACAGAATTTTCATTTTTGGGTGAACTAGCTCTTTAATTCATTTCTAAGTGCTTGTGGAACACTATGACCATTTTTAAGCTTCACCTTTTGCCATCTTGAACTGATTTGCATACCAATTTCTTCATTGCAGTGCCTATGACATTTATCTAATCTTCGCCAAAGCTTGTTCTGATCATCTGCAATCCAGTCTTTACAAAACAAAGTAAATGGATTTATGATGTTCAACACTATGAATGCGCTAGTGAAGACACCAATCTAGAAGTGCTTTATATCTCTGCAACCATTTGTAATATTGGCACACAGTTTTGCAGATGTCATTGCAGCAATGTCCTGACAGCACCACATCAATTTTATGACAGCGCCACCTTCTGGTGAAAAGTTAAAAGTACTTTTAAATATACTTGTAGCCACTTATCCTACAAACACCGCCAAGGGTTCAGTGACTAAACATGTTTGCTTGCCATATTTATACCATCTATGTGGTTGGCCCCATTATTGCTGCTTGCAGCTATATTCTATAAATGGCATTTCTTATCAGATGGACGAACATTCAGTTCTTCATTGATACTTCTTGATCTGATCCAAAGATTTAAAGAACAGAATCTTGTTTATGTTCTCCTGAATTTATGCTTTACTTCAGAGATAATACTGAGCTACTGGAAATTCAGTGAAATGTACCTGAGCAAAAAAAAAAAAAAAAAAAACCCAACAACATTTGCTTCATTCATCTCTGTCAAGGCTATCTCAGACAAAAGGCTGTACCACACTGGCTTGTGTACAATAAAATTGATTTTAATTATGAAAAAAATCACAAAGAACAGTTTATTTCAGGCATTCGATTTTAGTGACAATGTCCACATATGGGTGATTCTTCAAATAGGGCCACTTTCACTACTTCAGTGATCCTTGAAAAAGGATTTTAGACTTATTCAAACTATGATTCTTATATGTTAAAACATATCACATGCCCTGTAATAAAGATCTGATCATCACCTTGATCAGGTGGATTTTGGTATGATGGTGATTATGTGGGATGGTGTGGATTTTTAGTTAGATAATTAAATTAAATGTTGGATTGTTTCTAAATAAAATTGTCAAATTATAATCTGCGGTATAATGACACTTACAGTAATAAAGTTTTTCATGATCATTATATAAACGTCTTAAAATTAATTACATTTCTGTGACAGTGCAGGTGTGGCAAAAGTGACTCCACAGGCCCATATTAAGCAAATATAATTTGTACAGTATAAAAACCATTACACCTATGGAATGTCCCCACAATTCACAAAAACAAACCTGTGTGTGTGTGTGTGTGTGTGTGTGTGTGTGTGTGTGTGTGTGTGTGTGTGTGTGTGTGCGTGTTAAAAAACAACACAAATTCTGTTAAATGTGTGGCATGGTAATGATAGCATTATTGGGGAATGTTTTTGTGATAAATAATTACAAACTGTTTGTCAAGTAATTTATTTATAACGCTTTATACAATACAGATTGTTTCAAAGCAGCTTCACATTAATAAACAGGAAAACAAAAATTCATCATTTATGAAATTACTTCAATTTCAGCTGTAAAGCAGCTCTAGTGCCGTTATTCAGCTGAAGTTAGATCTACTGTATGTTGTTTCAATTCAGTTGAATAGCTGTGCCATTGTTGCAAAGTTTATAAATTATGAAATAAGTTCAATTCAGCTACTGTATCAGCAGCTCTACAGAAGGCAATAGTTTCATAAATAGTGTTGTATAAATACTAAATTAACTGAAAACATAATTTTTCAATTTCTTAAAGGGGATAGTTCACCCAAAATGAAAATTCTGTCATTAATTACTCACCCTCATGCCTTTCCAAAGCAGTAAGATATTCATTCATCTTCAGAACACAAATGAAGATCTTTTTGATGAAATCTGAGAGCTTTCTGTCCCTCCAACTACACAACTGACACTTTGACGCTTAAAAAAAGTTCATAAAGAGATTGTAAAACTAATCCATATGAATTAAGAGGTTTAGTCCACATTTTCTGAAGTGACACGATCATTTTATATGATGAACAGATTGAATTTAGGCTTTTATTCACATATAAACACTCATCAACTCACACATCAGTTGTGGTAAACAGAAGCTCAAGCATGTTTGCTTGACGTGCGTTCTCGTGTTACGCAGCACGTTTGAGCTTCCACAAGAGGTTTGTTCTCGCACATCAAGCAAGTTCGGTTGAGTTTCTGTTTATGTTCACTGATCAATGTTGCGATCAAGTTTGGACTAA
Source organism: Mylopharyngodon piceus (assembly GCA_039654765.1). NCBI lineage: Eukaryota > Metazoa > Chordata > Actinopteri > Cypriniformes > Xenocyprididae > Mylopharyngodon > Mylopharyngodon piceus. The sequence goes on from CM077445.1 coordinate 8,966,917, forward strand.
ACTATTTATGTGGATTAATTTTACGATATCTTTATGAACTTTTTGAAGCGTCAAAGTCTCGTTGCGTAGCTGTCAAAGGAGGGACAGAAAGCTTTCAGATTTCATCAAAAAGATCTTCACTTGTGTTCCGAAGATGAAGGAAAGTCTTACGGGATTGGAACGACATGAGGGTGAGCAATTAATGACAGAATTTTCATTTTTGGGTGAACTATTCCAAAACATTTTAGTAAAAAACATTTAGATAAAAGGGAACAGGGAACAGAAAATTTCTCCTAATTGAAGAATCAACCATACAAGAAGTTCGGACACAGTGGCGTCCAGTAGTTCCAACATTCCTTTAACCTGATTATCAACAGACGTAATGAAGATTCCTCACTGGGGAACATTGCTTTGGTTGCTTTGGATTTAGCAGCACAGACGCTCATCTTCCCACTCACAGTCAGAGCTCTCCTCTCACTCGCCCTCACACATGTGCATGTTTTTGTCACCGATATGTATTGCGAGCCTCCTACAGCAACACACGTTACATGCTGATACTCTCTTGAATCTAAACACACTTGGATTCACCATCTTTATCTTTCTCTGTCTCCATTTCCATGTCGGTCTCTTCCCTGTCTCTTTGTGACATACACAAACACGTAAAGAGTATCTCGCTGTCACCAAATTCACTCATGTACCCTGACGACCCTTCACAAAGGCTCACTGTTTTAACCATCTTAACGCACACAGAGCCCTCTCAGTTCACGGAGAGGTGAAAAGGTGAGGCTCCGAGAAACGGACGAGTTCCTGCACGTCACTTCTAATAAGCATTAATTTGCCTCCTGCTCCTTTAAATCTTGGCACATTGTGTCCGTCTCTGCCTCCTCTCCCTTCCTCCTGCCAGGCGTCACTCCTTCAGACTGATTCCATCTCCGTGGCAATGCGAGGATGTGTCAGCAGCCTTCAACCGCCTGCCACTTTACCTCACTGGAGTCCTGAATGCTTGAGCTGTAGATGAACTGTAGATGAGGTTCATTTTGATAAGAAAAAAGGAAAGAAATGTCATTCTTTCTTTCAAATTGAAGGATATGGCATTGTCGGAGTTAGGGGTTTTTGACTCAGTGATGTTTAATGCATAAGGACGTACTAGGAGGTGTTGTTTTGGTAGAAATATGGCGTGTAAAGGTTCGGGATCAGTGGCTCACCTTTTGAGCTCGTTGGCGATGCCACATTACCAGTGGGTATGTTTGTTCTGACTTTAGACTTGTTTTCTTATTTAGGTCACTTTTGTTGTCTTTATCACAGATATATTCGATTATTATTTTTTTTATTGTGACGTTTATGCCTTCCTCCACAGTTGTCCGGTGGCTCAGAGCTGACAGTGGTCATCCACGATTTCATGGCAAGTAATGGATCGGAGTTGACTGTACGTAGAGGTCAGACGGTGGAGCTGTTAGAACGGCCCCAGGACAAGCCCGACTGGTGTCTGGTCCGCACCACTGACCGCTCACCTGCCCAGGAGGGCCTGGTTCCCAGTTCCATGCTTTGTATCGCCCATTCCCGCAGCAGTATGGAGATGGAGGGAATTTTCAATCATAAAGGTAAGATGGCTTTCCTGTTTTCTGCAGATTGTGTTGAGTTAGATTTGATTGGACTGTAAAAGTTTGGGTTTTTTTGGATGTTCATACTGGCCCTGGGTTGTGTTTCCAGTACAACAACATAGCTCACTGTTTAACTACCATGGTATGATGCATATGCAATTATCTAGTCACAACTGTTTACTGAAACTGCAAAGACATAGTCGCACATCTGTCGTTTGAGGACTACTTCACTATTTTTGTTCTATGCCATTTGGCTTTATTTGTTGTTTGATTGATTGCGCGTTCCCTCTTACGTCATACCCCGGGGTTCCCTTACGCACATGCACATTCTTCAAAAATGGCACTGACTGTTGACATTCTAAAGTATACGTATACTGTAGATTGTAACATATATATACAGTATGTGTGTATATATATATATATATATATATATATGATTAAAGATATAGAATGTATTGCATGTTAGCTTATTGTGTGCTTATTGTGTAACAATAAACTATGCTTCGAGAGCTGTAGTTCCACCACATAAGTTTGCGATGCTGTTTGTAAATGTTCGTTGGAACTATGTTTTTGGGAATCATTGAACTAGTTGGTAACACCGGAACTTGTGAACATAATTGGCTATAGGATTGTAACGGTATACTGGTATGACGATATATCATGGTATGAACATGTGCAATTATCATATCTTGCACATTTGCTTATCTGCAGTTTTGGGGGGAAAAAAATAATAAATTAGATGGTGAATTATTGCGCATAAGCAACTTCTTCCACTTGACTGCTTAGACTCTCAGCTTGCTCCACCCAGACACTTACAGCGGAGAAGATGTCAGAGACAGAAGCTGTTATCTCTAATCTCTATCCCCCGTCGAAAAAGAAGTTAAAATTTGAAGTATCTGAATACTTTGGATATTGAAAAAACGAACACGTGGTTGTCCTCGAGGATAGATATCCAATTTGCAAAAAAATATGGACGCAAGTGGCTGCAAAAGGAGGAAACACATCAAACCTGTTCACCTATATTCGAGAACATCATCCCTCCGTGCAGATAAAGGTATGTCCTGTTTATGACTTAAGGCCGTATGATTTACGTGATGCAGAGGGAATCCCGGAATCCAGTCTTGAAAACTCAAAGGTCTTCACTGCAACCCGTCAAAATAAATGTTTGGTTTAACTTGAAGAAATTATGACACAAATATATTACTATTGTACAATAGAATGTACTTATTAAATTAATAATAATAATAATAATAATACAATTTATTTAAACATTATTTAAGGAATATAATTTTTTGTCCATGTTTTAATTTAGTAATTTAATTTATTATCTCTGTTATGCAGCACTTTGCCAAAAAAAAAAAAAAAAAAAAAGTGGATAAAAGTTGTTACATTTTCATTTGATTACATTTTAAAACATTAATTAAATTGTAAGTTTTATGCATTTGTTTGATTACCACCATTTTTGATAATATATTTGTATTAAATTATAAAAAGAAAAATACATTTTCTGAATAAAATACATTTCATAGGACTCTATTCTTCTTAAAAAAAATTTAATAAATTATTAATGGAAAAAAAAGTTGTTAATCTAATCCATAATCAATTATTAAATGTAATTGATTAGACATGTTTTTGATTTGAATTTGAATAAACAAATATTTGCTATAGTAAAGCTTTTGTTCATCCAGAAAACCTGTTTTCATTCATTTAATGGTCATTTTAACTAATGATAATAATAACTGATACTATTTTCTGAGAATGTTATCATACTGTGAAAATCTAATATCGTTACAACCCTAGTTGGCTAACAATGCTTTTGGGAAACTCACACCTGCTTAGATATGGGGTCAAATCAGGATGAGATCATGATTTAGAATGGGGTTTATTTAGGTTTAAACTTCGCAGAGGCTGCACAACTTGTATTTGTCAGTGTTTTGAGTTTTTGGCAACTCTGGGATAGTGTTTGGTGTTCCTCTCCAGTCATGGGAAGAGCTTCTGTGTAAATGCTTGAGGGATTACTTGAAGACACGTCAACACATGCGTCTGGCTTTCCAGCTGGTCCTTTGTGTAAGAGTTGTTAGGTAACCATCTTTGACTCGATAGGAATCTCAGTTTTTAACCAATCTGTTTGATAGTATGAAAGGATACAGATGTTTTTTTGTTTTGTTTTGTTTTGTTTGTTTTTTTTTAAATCTAATTTACCTCATGGATTTATTTTATATTGGTGATTTATACAAAATTGTATTTTAAATTATTACGGATACAGATTTCTAGCTATGTGCAAGATTAACTATTAAATATAATGAACCAAAATTACATCCGATTATCCTAATGGGGGTGCCAGATATTGTGTGTTTTCCCTCAGGAGAGATGGATCAAAGGTGAGTACAGGTGTGCGTGTCTGCTCTTGATTCACCCTGAACCCAAATAAAATTTTAATTGCAGTCCAGCTTTGCTCTTTCTTATTAGGGTTGAAGTGTGTTGTGCATGCGGTAACCATGGTGATGGGTTGTGTCAGTTGATGAACAGGGTTGCCAGGCTGCAGGGGATTTCCCTGCTAGGACCATATCCATGTACACAGGACAGTTAATGTGATCTTGTGATTTTGATTATGTGTTTAAAACCAGCCATTTTGTAAACAATAATACAGCATACTACCGTTCAAAAGTTATTTATTGAAAGAAACAAATACTATTATTCAGCAAGGACACATTAATTTGATCATCAATATTACAAAATAAAAAGAACTTTTTTGAAAAAATGCTGTTTGTGTTTCTATATAAATGCTTTCTTTTCATAAAAGAATCCTGAAAAAAGATGTATCATAGACTCCACAAAATATTAGCAGCACAACTGTTTTCAACATTGACATAATAAGAATTGTTTTGTTGGGGCACCAAAACAGCATATTGGAATGATTTATGTAGAATCATGTGACACTGAAAACTGGAGTAATGGCTGCTGAAAGTTTGGAATAAATTACACTTTTAAAATATATTAAAATAGAAAACAGTTGTTTTAAATTGTAATAATATTTCACAATATTATAGTTTTTACTGTGTTTTTGATCAAATATTGTAAATGCAGCTTCAGTGAGCATAAGAGGCTTCTTTCAAAAACATTAAAAAAAAAAATCTTATCAACCGCAACTTTTGAACATTGTATTGTATGTCTTTATTTTTATCATAATATTCACCATAATAAAATGCTTTCTAAACTTTAGTAACATTTGTAATGTGACCTATTTCAGAAAGAAGTATTTGGCAGGAAATAATTTAGATAAGACTTGATTTTATCTGTTGGGATTTGACTTGTGGATGTGGTTTACTGTTAAATATTGATTAATATGGTTTTTTGTTTGTTTGTTTTTTTCCGCCCATTGGAACAATAAAAACAGTGGCAAGGTTATTTTTCTATCATTTTTTTTTTCTTATTTGTAAGATCAAGAACATTTATTAAGAATATGCATAGGGTCCATTTTAATTTTTTGTTGTATTTAAGGTTGTAATGATATTCTAGGACTTTGCGGTGAGAGATGAAAACATTTATGACGATTCAGCATAAATTCATTTTGGAGCTATCTTATTGTTAATAGGTATTTAAGGATTTAACTCGGCTATAGCAAGTACATCAGCTGCAGTTCGTCAGTTCCTCATGATCAAAGATGTGTAACATGGAATTCATGGTGGTTAGTCACTGCTTTTGAAAACTCTGAATGGACCATGATTTGTGACAAAGAAATGATTACAAAGGAAGAGCATGTGGTAAAACTAAGAAGGTCACCAGGCAAAGATTTTTGAGGTCACCCACACAAGGATGACTGGGCAGCATCTGAGAGAAGATCATTAGTGTGTGCAGGGTGTGGTGTTCAGTTTGGAGAATTCTGGGAAGTCACTGAAACTGACTTATATTTAACTCTTGATGTAGTTAGAAAATGCTGAGAAAATACTATCTATCTATCTATCTATCTATCTATCTTTATAAAGATCAACAATGAATGTCAAGGAGATAATCAATGAAAAGTTTAGTAATTATTATAACAGTCATAATGGAACTAAGTTGCACTTCATTTCTATCTTTTTGTAACTACATCACAAGTTATGAGGTCTCATACCTGTGTCATTGAAGTCCATTTTTATGACATCATTACAAGTAGACAAGCACCTTTCCTTTGACAGAGGTCATGGGAAATGTCAAACAGCCGGTTCTCTTACAGCAAGGACAATCAGTATTTATAGAATGTGAAATAGGAACCGTCATAACTCATGATGACCAGTGTATTCAACCTCTTCAAATTGCTGCCCTGACTATTTTGTTAGCTGAAATGTTCAAGGTATATTTTAAGGCAGCTGGTGTGATGCAACGTGTCCAGAGGGGCTAAAAAAAAAATCTAACTTTTACCATGAGACCAGAGCAGAATCCTTAGCAGAATTTTGATTAGTTCTGGCATAAGCAGTTACGGATCTGCATTTGTGTAAGTGTGTGTGTGTATAGCAAAGGAAGCAGTTTGACTGGCCACAGACCAGCTACTGTTAAGCAGCCAAAGACGCTTAAACAGGGAGATCTTTGTAGCCACCCGCTCCGGTGCAGCCTGTAAGAGAGGCAGCCATTTGTGTAGGTGATATAGAGGTAGTTGTTGATTTTCATGCTGTGACCTGATATTGGCCAACCCTGTCAGTCGCACTGTATGCTTTAAAACTGTCATTTCCCACTGGGATGTATTATTACTGCGTTCCCAATGAAAAATGCTGAAAATGTTCAAACAGGTCAAAACTTGACTGATGTTGTTTTGCTGAGTGCCATCATCCACATGGGGTTTTCAGCAATCTACATAAAAGACTAGCTATAACATCATTATTTTCAATTTTTTTTTTTTATTATATATATATATATATATATAGAGAGAGAGAGAGAGAGAGAGAGAGATAGATAGATAGATAGATAGATAGATAGATAGATAGATAGATAGATAGATAGATAGATTTTAATAATGTAATTGGGTGAATCTCATAAAACCTGTCAAGAATCATATAATATCTTTACCTGAGATCAGGTGAAACTGTAATCAGAGATTCCACAGTCCTGGAAAACCACAGGGAATTTTAAAAATGTGATTTTCTAGGCTTGGAAATCATATATATATATATATATATATAATAAAATAACCAAAAAATAAAACAAATAGTTATTCACAGCACAATCTCTATAAAATCATGGAACACTCATGAAAATTCATGAATTAAAGAGGAGTGTGGGATGTTGTATAATTCAAGTAAATCTAGTTTTAATTAATGTGTAAATGTGATATGAATCTGGCAGAGAATTTTCACAATGAAAAAAAAATCTTATGGTCAGAAAAAAAAATTACTTAAAAAATATGGTCAGAAAAATTTTAATATGCACAATATATGAAATATGACCTTGATATGTCCTTTTTGCGATTCCCCCCCATTAAAAAAGGAGTAAATAAGCTAAAACAGTTTCATTTTGAGAAGGCTTGTAACTCTAACTCTTTCAGAATCACATCTTTCATATTAAAGGATTGCAGGTTACACCTCTTTCCTCTCTTTGAGTCTTCTCATCCGGTTTTCCCTTCCTCCCTCTCTCTCATTCTGAGCATAACTTAGACACAGCTGTGCATGGAACACCAAACCTCCTTCTTTCTCCATCCCCCTTCCTCTCTCCCTCTCTCTCTCCCTCCCTTTCTTTCATAGTCCATCACTCTCTTCTCAGCATTATGTGGTAAAATGCTTTCAGTTTAGAGAAGTTAGTGTAGTTTGCCTCCTCCGTCCGGATCACCTCTTGGTATGGCACATGGAATACACTCATTTTTATCAGTCAGGTCACTCTGTCATATGGGTTCAGCTTCAGGACGCTCAGAGAACTGCAAGTATTGGCTGCTGGATTTGGGTACGTGCCTCATAGGACAACAACACTCTCAGAACTGAATGCAGTCGTCATAACTCAACTTAATATAATGCAGTTTGTTTATTCAAGAGGTTTCAAGCATAAGGGTGAAGGAGTTAAGCGTAGAGTATGTTGATATGCAGGTTTAAGGATCACAATAGGTGCTTGTAAGAAACTACATAAAGAAATAGTAATTTTTATTATTGTCTGATTTTATTAAATCCAAATTAGATTTAAATTTAATTTATTGATCAGTAATGTACAGTACTCAGCATCTGATAATGATGAAGCTTGATTGTTGATTTATTTAGCTGAACTTTCTCTGTTGTTCCTGCGCCTGTTTGGTGTTGAAGTCTGCTAGTTTTATAGATGTTCCTGTGTCTATAGAATGTTCTTCATAATTCAGTTACCACAATCAGTCACTTCAGTGGAAATTTTCTACACAGAGATGATTTTGAGGGACCAATCAGCATTTAAAAGTTGCACAGTAAAACTGTCCGCTTTAATATTTGCAGATCCAAATTAAATAGATCAGTCACATTTTTTTATCCGGATCAATTATTTTATTCAGATATGCATTAAAATGCAATACAGTAAATTGAAGAAAAAAAACTCTTCTATGATGATAAAATTAATTTTGACATTTTTTTCGAAGCATAAATTCAAAAAATATACAACTGTCCAGAAGAAAAAAAATATTATTATTAAAAGAATTAAATTCTTAAAAAGAAAAAATGATTGAATTGTTTATCTTTTTTTTTTTTTTTTTTTTTTGCAAAAAAGTGTATAGGGTTGCTAGCGACCCGAGGTATGTAATAGTGTAAGTATTTTTATTTTTTTTTTATTTTTTTTTTTTTCTGCACAACAATAATTGAATCTATACATTGACTCAAAAAGTGCACTTCAACTTTATTCCTGAAGGTGGCAATGTCTGATACACAATGATGACATGATGTTTCACTCATGATTACTGCAGGCATAAAACAAAAGAATACAAGTATCATCAGCAAAACTTTAAATGGATCAGATATTTACTGCAGATTAAATACTGTATCAGATTTCAGAATCAGATATTATTGTCACTGTCACTTGATGGTGGATCTGGTGAAGAAGCTGTCAGCAATCAAGATATTGATTTTGAAGATGAATATGGTTGAGATCTAATATGAGCCAGAAGCTGAATGTACAGGGGAAATGAGATCTGATGAGGACAGTGATTGTGGTAAAAAGCAGATATATATCTGGGTCGCTAAAGACCCAAATATGTAATAATGATTGGCAAAACTTTCATGCATTTAAGGGTAAATTAAAGGGTAAATGCTCAAATTTATTCAGTGGGTTATTTCTTTTTACTTAATGATTGGATGACATTAAATATTTTTCAAAATTGAACTTGAAAATAGCGAAATAGTGAAAATGAAAATAGTATAGACGTTTTTTTGAAAACCATATGAAACCAACATGGTTTCAACAATGATTTTAAACTATAAATTTTTTTTTTCTTTTTTTATCGTGGACACTGTCATTTGTCATTGCCCCAAAGAGCACAGGAATAGAAATTCATGATGGTGTTTATATTTGTCTTTTGTTCATAGGCTGTATTGACTTAGTTGTTATGTTGGTGTTTACGTGCTCTGGGTTAGGGCTGTTTGAATACAGTCTGGAAAGTCTCTGTCTGTACCCTTAATAAAGATTGTCAGGCATATGCAGCAAAACATTGTGAAACCTGCACATGTGTTTGTGAGTGAGTCTTTATTATTAATTCAGACATAAGAGGCTCTCAGAGAAACAGACTAGATCTTTCTAAATATTACCCATCAGTCCTTAAAGTGAGAGGCTCAAAGTATGAGAAAGCATCAATCTGTCACACCTCAAGCATGTGATATCACACCCCTTCCTAATTAATGAACGTTACCTCAGTTGGGATGGAAAGTTTCTTTAAAAATAGTTCAAGAAGTTTTCTTTAAGATTTCAGTGTTCAGTGTTTATATATGATTTATATGTGGTATAATGTACAAATCACTGTAAGGTTCCTATGAGGAGACAGTCGGACAAATACACAGTGTCCTCTACAGGGCTCTTTTCTGTGGCACTGAAGGCTCAGTTTGTTCAGGTGTGAATTTAACGACAGTGCAGGAGGAATGAAACACACACCACATTCACCACTGATATATCTAGGAACAGCACCCAAAAATCATATTCAGTTATCATGCTGTTATGTACTGTACAAGTAAAGTCAAAAGTTTTTCCAGTCAGAAGAATTTGTCAGAAAATTTCTGTTGTGGATATTGTAAAAACCAACATGTCTGGGTTAAACTGACAAGGTTTATATCCTGTTATGAAGGTTATAAACGAAGACGGTAACAAACACACACTCGCTAAATTGTGTGTTTTGTGTCAGTGTAGCTAAACACAAAATTCTGCTGTTAACAACCAGTTCAAAGTTAATTTTGTTTGTCCACACCGGTCTGTTACTCAGATATTATCTGTTTTAGATAAACCCGGTGAAAAAAACAAAACAAATTATGATGGTTGCTTTACATGTCAGTCAGACGGTTCTTGTCTAATTGGACAGTTCTTGGCCAGAATAAGCCACAATAAGAGTTTATTCAAATTCGTTGTGAATCAGTTCAAATGAGTCAGTGCAATCAATTAGTTCACAATGATTCATTTGCAGACATCAATAGTAATATGATTTCAGTGAAGAAATATTCATTACTGAAATAGAAGTGTTCATCACTCAGAATTGAAAGATTTTGGACTTTGTTTACCAGCTGTGGCTGTGTGTGTATAAATACACAGAGGGTGAACCATGACAGAGGAGTCAGACTAGGGTCAGCTACTTGAATGTACTGTCCACATTGAGAGGACAAACTACTGAGACTGACAGCTGAGAATTCATATATACAACATATGAAAGAGTCAAGTTAAGTCATCTTTATTTATATCGCACTTTATACAATACAGAGTTTCAAAGCAGCTTTACAGCAATAAACAAGAAAATAATCAATGATGCAACTTTCATAAAATATAAGATAAACTCAAAATTCTACTGTAAAGCAGCTCTACAAAGACAATAGTCTCATTATTCAGCTCAAGTCAGTTCAGTGTTGATTCAGTTCAGTTCAATAACTGTGTAAAGTTCATCAATTATGAAATGAGTTCAATTCAGCTATAAGCAGCTCTACAGAAGAAAATAGTTTCGTTATTCAGCCCAAGTCAGTTGGAAGTTATAAACTGTACATGTATTTTTATAATGACAATCAATAGCTCATGAATTTTCCACTCCTCCCCTGAAGATCGTTCATCAGAGGCCTTGAAGGCATTTTTTTCTGCACATCAATAGACTTAAAAAGAATATCTTATGCAAGCTTTATGTAAGGACGTACTCTCTACGGAGTAGAGAAAGGTCTTTTAAGAGGGTTCTGCAGTTTCAGTTTTGAAGAGGGCTGAAAACAGAAACCTCTCTGAAGTGAAAAGTAGAGCTATGATTTGCATCACTTTGTGGTGAGAAAAAAAAAACGCTCACACTCACAATAAACCCCAGAATAATTAGCAACGGATAGTCAGATTTGACTTTTAACATATACTTGGTATCATTTTAGTTTATTATGTAGTTATTATATAGTTATAATACAGTAAACTATGGTACAATGACATAGCAGTAATTTTATTTTGAGAAATTACTATGTACAGTGGCCCCAAAAATATTTAGACACTTGAAACCACATATAAAAGTATTTGAATGTATTTGTGTTATATAACAAAATATTGAACTAAATGGCATTTATTTAAAATAAATAAATAAATACAGCACAAAAGAAAGTTGTTAGGTTTTAAATTCTAAAAGAATTTATCATATATTGATACAAAATTTGAAAACAAATTTGGAAACAACTTTCTTGTTGTTTATGTATGTATGTATGTATGTATTTATTTCACTGACTTTTACTAAAAATATCCTTGTTAATTCTAGTAGTTAATTCTGAGAAAATATATTGATTTATTATTACTATTAAATCAAGTGGCATCACCAAACAAATGATGCCACTTGATTTAATAGTAATAATAAATCAATATATTTTTTTTTTCATCCAACGCTGTCTTTTAGACATTTTATTTGTGACCAAAGTCACAATTAAAATGTAAGTGTCCAAAAGTATCCAAATATTTTTGCCCCTTCATACATGTGATACATGCATGTATCATGTTTATTTACATGCAGATTATTTTGTCAATTATGTAAAACAATTTAACAGCATACTTGCATGTGTTATTAACACTTAATAATGTTATACCACACTGTTGTTGAATTCTTGATTGTGATTGATTAACAGATTATTGATTAGTTGTTGATTATTTTATGACTGCACAGCTATGAACTCATGTTAGTTATGTAGAGTTGTGATAAAAGTTTTTTCAGCAGTTCTGTAAAACAAAAACACTGACTGGGCCCAGGAAGACATATAAACACCATGTCTCTCTCTCTCTCTCTCTTTCTTTGAAGACACGCTCTCAGTCTCCAGTAATGAAGGAGGACTTTCAGGCAGTGCCACGCTGCAGCCGGGTCATTTGCAGAGCTCTCCTGGACCCAAACGGCCCGGAAATACTCTGCGCAAGTGGCTGACCAGTCCCGTCAGACGGCTCAGCAGTGGCAAAGCAGACGGCCACGTAAAGAAACTCGCACACAAGCACAAGAAGAGTCGAGATGTTCGCAAGAACGCAGACACTGGCTCACAGAAAGACTCAGATGACAGTGCTGCCACACCACAAGATGAGACCATAGAGGAGGTTGGTGACCAGAAAATCAATACAATAACACTCACAAACCAATTACTTTTGTCAGGTTTATTAGCTTGGCGAGTGCAATCAATTACAAAAAAAAATCAACATTGTATTGTGTAACAATTAATGTATTATATAATTGTATGTATGCATTAATGTATATCATTCGAAAGTTTGGGGTCAGTAAGATTATTTATTTTTTATTATTTAAGACAATACTTTTATTCAGCAAGGATGAATAAATGAATCAGAAATGACAGTACATTTTACATTGTTACAAAAATGTTTTAAATAAATGGATGTTCTTTTGATCTTTCTATTCAACAAAGAATCATGAAAAAGTATCATGATTTCCACAAAAATATTAAGCAGCACAGAAGTTTTCAATTGTGATAATAAGAAATGTTAATCGTGTACCAAATCAGCATATTCGAATGATTTTTGAAGGGTCATGTGACTTTGAAGAATGGAGTTATGATGAAAATGTAGCTTTACCAGCATATTTTAAAATACAATAAAATAGAAAACACTTGTTTTAAATTGTAATGATATTCCAAAATATTGCTGTTTTCACTGTATTTTTAATCAAATAAATGCAGAGCATAAGAGACTTTCAAAAACATCTTATAGACCCCACACTTTTCAATGGTATCCAATTATATATCTATACAATTATTTACTGGTTTACTATTGCAACAGTGAAAATGGTTGCAGCTTGCGGACAAGTAAATGTCTATGGTAGTTTGTTAGTTGCCACTCCTGTCCTGGTAAATACATTTGAAATGCCAATGAAGGCAGAAGTAAATGTAGCGTTCTGTCTGTTTTTAAGTGTTGCGCTGTATGATTTGTAACTGTCTAAGTGTTATTTATGTCTTGTGGTTTCCAGTGTAGAGCAGTTATAAATACAGTGCATGAAAGATAACGGAAGCGCTGCAGATATTTTGGTATAAAACTGTGCCACAGCTGTCGAGCTGTTTCATAGCTTTACAATGTTAAGTCTCTCTTTCTTTCCTTTCTTTCTGTTTCTCTTTATCTCTTTCTTCTGTCCTCACAGAGGATGAGAAATGAGGGATTGAGCAGTGGCACTCTGTCTAAGTCTTCCTCCTCAGGGATGCAGAGCTGTGGTGAGGAGGAGGGAGAGGAAGGCCCAGACTCTGTTCCCCTGCCGCCCCCTATGGCCATCCAACAGCACAGCCTTCTGCATCAGGACTCCCAGGAGGACAAGGTAACTGCCAAAGCCTCACCAAATCGAAATGGATGGTTTTTGATATCTGTTTTGATTTGAGATTATATTTTTCAAACCTGCTATTTTGGACTGTGTGCTATGATTATGTAAATAGTTTTTTTATAAAGTCAACATGAGATCACATTTGGCTCTGTTACATACGTAACTTAAAACACATTCTTGGTCTTATTGTGCAAGATTCACAACTTGCTCCACTGTACCAGTTTCAATACAACATTGCGTTTTGGTTGATGTTACCTAGGCTGTGCACACTATGAGTCAGTATTAACTAACAGCTAAATAGGCTACTGTTGTACATCTTACAAATAGTTAATGCAGTAATTTAGTGCAGATTCATGTAATGGCAAAATAAAGATAGAGTTTAAAAAGAATAATTACCATCAGGATACAGTGAGATGCTCTTGAGGTTGAGGGTTAATTTTTAGAAACGAAAGTAGAATGTGTTGCAAATGCCATTTGATATTGGCTTTAACCTATGATAATGATAGCTTAGAAGAAGACCAGTGAGGTCTCTGTCAGGCATCTCTAACTGCTGTCTTTTTTCTCTTTGTTTCTTAATGTTCTCCAGCATTATGTTGATTTCTGTTCTGCCTCTGTTTTGTCTCAGTTTCCTTATCTCTCTATGTAGTCTTCTCTCCTCCAGCCTTCTCCTTTTCTTTCCTTCTCTTTTTTCTACTTTTATACCTCATCCTTGCATATTTTCCTTTTTGTTCATTAATTTGTTTGAATACTCCACACGTCCTCAGTTGTGCTTTGCCAGAACATGAGGCACAGACTCAGTAGCATTCCGACTTCTGACTGTTATAGCCTGTGAAAGCCTTTCTGTCCGTGACCTTTCATGTGCTTCTTATTGGAGTATTCAGGAGTGTGTACGATCATATGCGGTGGGCCATGTGTGCACTTACTCTTTACCCAAAACAACCCAAATCTTCCAAACCAAAGTTCCTACTTCCGTTCCCCCCACATTAGCCCCTACCACTCTGAAATCAGCCCCTGATTGGCTGGCGAATCCAGAAACCACACTCATTACCATATTTGGACTGGAATGTTTCCACCTTCAGTCAGAACACTACAATGGTGAGCATCACTGCAGATTCACATAATAAATGAATATTGAAGTCCAGTCAATTATGTAACTATAACCCAAAAGGGAAGTCACTCCACTTAATAAACTAGTCATCATGGGGAAAAAGACAGGAAGGGCATTTAACATGCAAATTAGACCACTCAGTTTACCACCAATAAATAATCAATTGATGAGTAAGCGGTATATCTCTGTTGAAAACAAAGCAGTGGAAACAAGCCTAAGGTGATAGCCTTGCTGTTTCCAATCCTGACCAAAATGGTTCGATCATTTTTGTTTTTTGTTTTGTTTAGTTTTGTTTAGTTTTTTTGTTTTGTTTTGATCATAACAATTATGATAGTCCTACCTTTGTAAGATTCTAAATATTGTTACTTGTTTTCTTTTTTGTGTAGGCTACCTCCCGTCTGTCTGGACGTCCCAGCAGTTCAGAGACACCGAGTGCAGCGGAACTGGTCAGCGCCATTGAGGAACTCGTCAAGAGCAAAATGGTAGGATATCACAGAGGTGTTTCATCAAGTCCATCTTTTCACATTGAATATTTTTGTATTGTCCACTAAATTCTTTTTTCTCTCTCTCAGAGTCTGGAGGACAGGCCCAGTTCTCTCCCTGTTGAGCAAAGAGATAGCAGTAGTCCTTCCTGCATCCCATCGGATAACTCCTTCCTGTCTTCCTCCTCTCCCATTGATGAGATGGACGAACGCAAGACTGGCTTCCTCAAGAGACGACAGTGTGTCCCTCTCTTATTTTCCTCAAATATTTCCTCTTTATAGTTATTGTTCTTGGTGTAAATGGGCCTTAAGAATGCACCAAAATCGAATCTTGTATGTGGAACCTTGTAAGTGACTGACTTGGAATATGAATCACATCAGGGCTTCATCTCTCAACACAAGTGTTGACACTTTGACCTCTGCATGAATAGTTTTGCAGATAGTAGCATAGAGGTTTTTTAAAAAAAAAGGCGGGAATGGTACATAAATAAATGGCAAAAAGAGCAAAAGAAGATGAATAAGGGAAACAAGTTAACGACAGAAAAGAGTCGTACCGACTTCATACATCATAGAAAGTAAAAATAACTCTTCAGACATGAGTGACTCATTTTATGACTCCTTACTGTCTTGGGATGTTCTTGTTGAATTTAAATGAGTTTAATAACTAGTTTAAGAAAGGTACAGGATCATGTAGAATATTGATTATACATTACGATAAATCATGCGAATTGTCTCATGTTTATTGTGTTTGCTTTAAAAGGTCAGCGGCAAACTGGGTCAAAGCTATAGTCTGAACTTTGAGCATCACATTATAACGCTTTAGATTGGGTTGCATTGAGGGTTGCGTTGAGTTCAATGCATTGAGGAACATTAGCTATGTTTCCATCCAAAGTTGCAAATTTAACTTACGTATGCACAAAATTGGAATATCGCATAAAACATTTGTGAATAAAGAACCATTTCCATCCAGTGAGTCTAAGAGAACAAAATCTTCGCTTCCTGATAAACTGGTGCTAAATATCACTGAGAAAAGTAAGTGAAGTCACTGTATATAATAATTTTCATATATAATGAATTACTTGCGCCTTAGAGGGCACAGACAAAATGCAATAAATGCATTTGGTTTTGGAGGCAGATGCTGTGCAACGAGATCGGTTCACTGGTTGATCCAGTTATGCAGTCCCATCGCAAAGTCACATGTCTTTTTTGATACACATTGTGGAATTTATTCGGTAAATGTGTTTCCATCATAGTTTATATGCATATTTTCTTATCGGATAAAAAATGAGCTCAATTGAGCGCATAAGTTTTTTATGTGCATTTTACAATTTATACGCTTCTTGGCATTTCCATCCAGTGATATCCCAAAATGCGCAAAAAAATAGGTGGATGGAAACATAGCTTTGAGTTGTGTGAAAGGATGCATAGACAGCATTGATAGAGTAATATAGAGAACAATAATAAGCATAAAAAATGCGCAGCACACTCAAATATAGCGTACATTTTAATACGATTTCTATATTAGAAATATTTTTACAGATAAAAAATAAAATATAATGTTTCTTTTCACTCAACCTGCCATGTTGGATTGTTTTTTGGTTTGAATGTAAATGTCCTATGTTTTTTTGTTTTTTTTTTCTCAGTTATGTACTGCTGGAACTGGTTGAAACAGAGAGAGACTACGTGAGAGACCTTGGTGCGGTCGTGGAGGTGGGATTATATTCAGTTCTTTTAACAAATGCTGCAGTGAGATCACTATGGTGACAACATGTAACCGAACACATTAATTCAAGTAAACATAATTGGCAGCTGCTGTCAGGGTTAAGTTCTGTTTGTTCAGTAGTCTATATCTATTGATCACGTGATCTGTTAAGAGTGTCTCTCTGAAAGGAAATAAGAGTGGTTTGGATTTGCTGCTTATTCAGAATGATGGCTCAGTGAGATCACATGTTTTATGTCACTGTCTACATGGTAACCGTACTCATGTGTTCCGGCACCTGCAGGGCTACATTAGCAGGATGAAGGAGGAGGGTGTACCCGACGACATGAAGGGCAAAGATAAGATTGTCTTTGGGAACATTCACCAGATTTATGACTGGCATAAAGAGTATGTGAAAATGATGCACTTCTCTTCCATCCTCTCAAATACTGTATTACTTTAATGTTAATGTAAAACATTAATGTAAACCTCTGATCTTTGTAGCTTCTTTCTTGGTGAACTGGAGAAGTGCTTGGAGGACCCTGATAGGCTCGCACCCCTGTTTATCAGACAGGTATGATATTATTCATTGTGGGGTTTCACTCTTTCTATGAAAAATACCATAAGATTACATGGTGCACCTGTGTTAAATTCAAAGGTGACGTGTATTTTCTGTACCACTAGTGCCACTAAACAAAATTGTTGTTTTCAAACAGATTTCTCAGATTTTCTCAAACACTTCTTCCATCTACTATTGGTTAGCTAAACAGAAAGTCCCGCCCCGAACTTACATAACTGGTTGAGCCAATACTGTTGCTGTTTCATTCTGGGGTATGTTTCCCAAAAGCTTTGTTAGCCAACTGTAGTGATTTTGGACTAGCCTCACATGAGGGCATCGCATATTTAGTTATTTATTGTCTTAAATATTAATATTAGTATTATTTCGTATTAATATTAAGTTTAAATATTAACTACTGAATGGATTAACTACTGAAAGTGCAGAAAGATTGATAAATGCAAGTGAATGAGTTGGATGTTACTATGGCAGTTATAAGTTAATTTTATGGAAAGATAAACTGTCGTTTCTCTAGAAGAAATAAGGTAAACCTTATTCTGAATTCAACAAATAAACCGAGAGATTATTTGTTATTAACTGATATCAGCTATGCAAAATCTAATGCAAATTAGATAATCATATACTGACAATATACACTAATGCCAAGGTCTCTGGAAAGAGGTTTGGTAGGTAATATTTACGTCTGCCTGGTTGTGCTGAATCTGAGGGTGACGTCTTCCACTTGTTGAGCTGGCCAGCGTTGCAGTGGGAAGAAAGTTGGAATCTTTTTTACAGTCTTGAACAGTGAAGGTCCTTTTCCTGGAACATGCAGAAGAAGCCTTAAAGTTGAAGGTTCTGATGTCTGTGCAGACTATCCTTAATCTCTGGAACACGCAGATGGAAGGATATTTAGATTCTGAAGTCGGTGCAGATCTGGGCAGTCTGGAACACGCAGATCTGGAGGATCTCTGATGAGAGGATTTTGAAGTTGGTGCAGAAGATATTTTGAAGATGGGGGCTAAGCTTGTCGTCGTTTTTGTCTTCTTTGCAGTTTTCAAACTTCCCAAATTCACTTCTTGCAGAACTTCCTTGTTTCTCTCTTTAGAGCTTCATAGTCTTGAGAGAGGAACTTCACAACTCTGTAGAGTTGGACTTAGCTTAGCACATCTTGGGACCTGAACCTTGAACCAGGACTGGAACAGGAACTGGAGCCTGGAACCAGAACGGGAAACTGCAGCAACCCAGAAACTGGAACAATTCTCTGTCTCAGAGACAAGTCTTTTAATCTGTCCCGAGAAGGAGGGAAATGCAAATTGGCACTTTTCAGATCCAGTGTTTTGATTGGCTGATGCTGTCAGAGGTCGCCACTCTCTTGCATGAGGTTCATTTGCATAGCTTAAAGTTCATGTTTAGAACAATATCTTTAAGGTTTTTCCTATGCATAATTCACTTTCCAAACCAAATTCAGATTAACCTAGGCATCGTGCTGAAAACATAAAGTCCAAACATCATTGGGTTATGTTGAACTACCTATGCATTCATGTATACCTTAATAGGTAAGTTTGTATATTTTGCATGTACACAAACAGCACTTGTTAAGTATATACAGTTCTGTTAACAGAAATGGAGAAGATTTGCTCTATTTTGTCCATTGTGTGTCCATTTTTATACGTCTTTTGTGGCTTCACACAGCAAAACCTGTCTGGTGAGTGGAGTCAGTGGCTATTCACACCTCAGGTCTCAGGACTGAGGGACTGGGGTGAACAATGGGGAAAATGGTGATAGGATTAGTCTGTTCAATGACATGCTAATGTCATCATTCTTCCCTTGCACAAATGGTCAGGGTGATTGACTTTGCAGGCTTATCTCCTAGCCCATCTAATTCCTTATTTGTGGAGTTTTGGAGTCCTGTACTTTTCATTATGGCAGATGAAAGGGGACTATTGATGTAATGGGGGAGTCTGCCCTCATGTCTGCCTGCTGATCACTATACAACTATGGTCGAAATTCCATCATCACCAACATAGCTCAACGATTCTATGTTTCGTGAAATCATAGTTCAAATGAACATTCGCAAACAGCATCGCAAACGTGTGTGGTTGGAACTACAGCTCTCGACTTGTGGTTAGAAGCATAGTTTCTTGTTAGTATGACATGTGGACTTAGATCATGCTCTTTGAGCACAATAAGCAAGCTAACATGCAGTACATTCTCTATCTTTCATTCCATTAAAAAAAAAAAAAAAAAAAATATATATATATATATATATATATACACATGGGCGACATTTGACTCTCGAGGTAGGGGGGGCAAGAATTTTTTTTTTTTTTTTTGCAGGTACAAAACGTTTTTTTGTACATGTATCAGCAAATTATTCGCAGAAATTTTAAGCAAACAAGTTTAAGATTGCTTGTTGTTGCTCATTTATTTAATAATTCACTTAATTTTATTATCACGGGAAATGACGTGGACGATTTGTGAATCAGTGTCCATCATTTTGCGATCAACTGATGATAAAGAAAAATGCCATGTCGCAATATTGAAAATATTTCCATTTTAAACCATGAAGGCGAGCCAGTTGATATCACACAAACAATGTGTAAACTTTGCGTGAGAATTATGCGGGTGAAGAAGTCTCAAACTCCAGTCAATTAGGCCCTATTCACTACCTAAACTGAGAGTAAAAACGGACTGAGCTTTTGGCATCCGACGCTGCAATAACGGCGCATATTCTCTTAGAGACAATGAGAGATGAATCTAATTTATTTTCTTAATAGGCCCATAGTGAGAAAAAAAAAATAGTATTTTTCGTGAATCGAGAAGTATTTCGTGTTAAACAAGTTGTTCTTTAAATGAGGAGTAAGCTATCTAACTAATATTTTATTATCCTCGCTGCTCGTCGGTTATGCGGTGATGTGCTATGATATCGCGGGGCAAATGAATTGCAATATTAATTTAATAATAAAAGTAGCATGATAATAGGAAAAAATAATTTAATAGCCCTGCATGCCCGTCCGCTATATGCTGTGAAGGGATAAACGGCGTTCGGGCACGGCATCAAATCGATTAACTGTTTTATCCAAATCCACATGCATGGACCGTTCAGTGTTCAGTACTGCAATGTCCGAGTCTCTCCTGTCATATGGTGTTTCTCGTGTGTTTTCAGTCGGTGCAAGCAAGAAACGTTTACTAGACTGTGGACTAGCTTTGACTCTCTGAACAGTGGCCGCGCAGCCGAATTTTTATGACCATGGACGTGTGCATGCGCCGAACACGTCTTTGCGCGCTCATGGGCAAAGGAGTATCTTTGAAAGGCTTGCGCGCTCATGGGCAAAAGAGTATCTTTGAAAGCCTGCGCGCTCTGGGGGCAAAGGAGCATCTTTGAAAGGCTCGCGCGCTCTGGGGGCAAAGGAGCATCTTTGAAAGGCTCACGCGCTCATGGGCAAAGGAGTATCTTTGAAAGGCTCGCGCGCTCTGGGGGCAAAGGAGCATCTTTGAAAGGCCCGCGCGCTCATGGGCAAAGGAGTATCTTTGAAAGGCTCACGTGCTCATGGGCAAAGGAGTATCTTTGAAGGGCTTGCGCGCTCAGGGGGCAAAGGAGTATCTTTGAAAGGCTTGCGCGCTCAGGGGGCAAAGGAGTATATTTGAAAGGCCCGCGCGCTCATGGGCAAAGGAGTATCTTTGAAAGACTTGTGCACTCAACTGTGCGCGAGACGGAGGGGAACGTGGGAAATGAAGTATACCCGGGCCTTAACCGCTCCAAATTAGTGGACTGGAGCTGACGGATCACATTGGGAAAAATATGGGCGCGCGAGCCTTTCAAAGATACTCCTTTGCCCATGAAATTTGCCCCCCCTTGCCCCCCCTTGCCCCCCCTTGCCCCCCCCCCCCATTTTTATATATATATATATATATAAATGTGTATATATATATATATATATATATATATATATATATATATATTTTAACTATCTACAATCATCACAGTTATGATAAGTGCGTATATGCATAAATATGACGTGAAGGTAAAGTGTCCAACAATAGTGCATAGCATGATTTATAAAGTGAACAGCTTTCTTTTGTTCATGAAAATTAACTATAATAATCACGTTCTAAGTTGGTTTTAGTTCCTGTACTCTTAGTTTGTATGTTCTTATTTCCTGTGTTTATTTCCTGTTTCCTTTGTTCCTTTGGTTTCCATTGCTAGTTTCTATAGTTACTATTAGTTCGTTTTTCTTTGTTATTTAGTATGATGTTTAAGTTCTGAACTTCTGTGTCTGAAATTTTGTTTTGGCGACAGGAACGAAGACTGCACATGTACATTGTGTACTGCCAAAACAAGCCTAAATCAGAGCACATTGTTTCAGAGTACATCGACACATATTTTGAGGTAAGTCACTGTCTATGTCCTGCCTGACATTTAAATATGAGTCATGAAAAGTGAGACAGACTCATAACCACACTCATCGTTTCTTTGTATTTTCATCAGGATTTAAAGCAGAGGTTGGGCCACAGGCTACAGATCACAGATCTACTGATTAAACCAGTGCAGCGGATCATGAAATACCAGCTTCTGCTGAAGGTCAGGCTGGGAATTTGCAGAAAGCAATGTAGCCATTCCTTCCAGTATTACTGACCCATACAGCCTCATGCTTATGTAAAGAACAGATGACTTTGAGAAAAGATCATTATCTTGTTTTATTCTAACATCATTGTTCTGATTCCATAATTTAAGGATTTCCTCAAGTTCTCCAAAAAGGCTGGTTTGGACACTGTAGAATTAGAGGTAAGTGTATTTGTTAAGACATAGGTTAGTAATTAACTTTGACAAACCACCTAGCAACACCCTAGCAACCACCTTATTAATATACTGTACTGGCAAATTTTACACAGGCAAGCACCAATCATGTTTTCTTCAGAAAAATGAAAAATCTAGTTGTTAACATTGCTGTAATTACATTCGCTCTCTCGCAGAAAGCAGTGGAGGTGATGTGTGTTGTTCCTAAACGCTGCAATGACATGATGAATGTTGGACGCCTCCAAGGATTTGATGTAAGATGCATTTCCTTTTTTACAAATGTTTGTGAGGGTGTAGGGGGGAAGTTAAAAGCACAGCCATTAACAGTTGTATATACATAAATTAGCAGGAATTCCTTTAAGTCCGATTCAGCTAAAAGGCAACCAGTCAAACCAAGTATGACGGTGAATTTTCATTATTCCGTGAAAAGAGTTTAGATGCCTGACAAAAATCACATTCTGAGAAACTAAAACACTGACCTTACCTCCAAATAAAAAATGTGGGAC
Source organism: Mylopharyngodon piceus (assembly GCA_039654765.1). Classification (NCBI taxonomy): domain Eukaryota; kingdom Metazoa; phylum Chordata; class Actinopteri; order Cypriniformes; family Xenocyprididae; genus Mylopharyngodon; species Mylopharyngodon piceus. The sequence continues at coordinate 8,989,566 of CM077445.1, forward strand.
CATCACACAATATTTCGAGCTTGACAGCATAGAGAGTCTTGTTGTGAATGAATGTTTATTATGCTAAAAATTTTTACTTAAAGCATGGACACATTTCATAGAAAATTTGCGGGTACATTTTTTTACACCATTGTTGCCGTGTAGAGTTGTCAAAAGTACTGACTTAGGTACCTATCGGTACTGAAATTTTAAAAATGTGACGTTTTGACCGCTGTTGAGCGGATTCGTAAACACCTCTGATTGGCCATTGTGTTGACACGCTCACCGGATATGTCTGTGATTGGCTACAATGATCAATGCACAGCAGCGTTTGAAAGCACACAGAAGTGTTTGAATTTGAAAGCGGGAGCGTTTGAAAGCAGGCGTCTATCAGTGGACTGGTGGACTGCTTTCAAACGCTCCTGTGTGTATCTGTGTAAGCACTTGGTGAAGAGCTTCATTGATGACTATTTACAACGTTTTTACAGCGTTGATCATTGAAGCCAATCACAGACATATCCAATGAGCCGTGAACACAATGGCCAATCAGAGGTTTTTACGAATCTGCTCAAAGGCGTTCAGAGTGTCACATTTTTAAAATTTCAGTATCGACTAGGTACTGAAGTCTGTACTTTTGACAACTCTATTGCCGTGTGTAGAGATTTATGAAGCACTGCTCACACAATAGTAATTTTAAAACCAAGAGTTTTCTGTCAACGCTGCAAAGGATTAAGCATTGTTTATTTTATGTTTGTGTTCAGGGTAAAATTGTAGCCCAGGGCCGACTGCTTCTCCAGGACACCTTTATGGTCTCAGACCAGGATGGTGGTCTCCTTTCTCGCATGAAAGAGAGGCGCATCTTCCTCTTTGAGCAGATAGTTATCTTCAGTGAACCTCTGGATAAAAAGAAGGGCTTCTCTATGCCAGGTTATCTTTTTAAGAACAGCATAAAGGTGAGTAGACAGAACCACTGCTGTAGAAAACACTGTGCTCAAGACACAGCATAGCAACTAAAAGCATATTCATCTCATTCTTCTTTTATCTCTCTCTTGCTGCTCTGCAGGTCAGTTGGTTGGGTCTAGAGGAGAGTCCTGACAATGACCCTTGTAAGTTTATTTTGACCTCAAGGTCATCGACTGGCAGTACAGAGCACTATGTCCTCCATTCCTCCAACCGAATGGTTTGCCAGGCCTGGATCCAGCAGATCAGCAGCATCCTAGAAAATCAGAGAAACTTCCTCAATGGTAAAGCAGTTTTAGAGTTTCCAACAATGTTACAAAATATGAGGTTATTGGTTAAATGTTAACCAAAAGGTTGTTGGTGTTAAGCCCCACTAACTATCCTAATGTCAAGTTGGTCCAGTGTGATTGTTCCTGTAATATGTGTACTATATGTTGCTTTAGATCAGGGGTGTCCAATCCTGCTCCTGGTGTGCCAATGTCCTGCAGAGTTTAGCTCCAACCAGCCCCAAAACACTTGTCTGGAAGTTTATTGTAATCCTGAAGACATTGATTAGCTGGTTCAGGTGTGTTTTAAATAGGACTGGGGCTAAACCCTGTAGAATAGTGTCCCTCTGGGAGCAGGATAGGACAGGATAGAACAGTGTTGGGAACATTCAGATTCTGTTTGAAACTCACCTTGAGGCCGTGTGTCCACCAAAGCGTTTTTAGCCAGCTGAAAATGCTAGGCGCTTTGCTGAAAACGCCTAGCTGTGAGTGCTTGAGAGCGCTTCGGCAACGCAGCGCATCATTTTTTATTTTTATTTTTTTTTATGTTTTTGTTTTTTTTTCAGTTTGAGTAACACTGATACTTGTAACTGATTTCACAGATAATTTGTTTCAGACTAAAATGTCGACACAATGTAGAGTAGTTGCTATGTATGTTCGGAGACCAGCAATATTTATTTCTCATCCATTTTGTTCCGTTCTCTGCTTGTTGATGTCGTTGTTCAGCAAGAATGTTGTGACAGTTGGTTGGTGTTGTATTTGTCCCACCCCTCCTCCACTCTGATTGGACGGTTGGCTAAAAAGTGACAGTGATGAGCGCAGCATTTTACTCAAAGTTGAACATTCTTCAACTTGAGGGGACCGGTAAAAAACGCAGAACGCTCAGTGCTTGAGTGTGAAAAAGATGATCAGCGCCTCGTTACGCTCCTGCCGTTTAAAAAACATGGCACTTCAATTGAAAACAATTGAAAAAATACGCTAGCCGCTGGAAAAAACGCTTCAGACACACGGCCTTAAGACAATTTAGTCATTTAGACAATCTAGCGACTAGGTAGTTTTGAAAATACGTTGTTTGAAGACTCTTAATGTTCATAGCTTTACTCGTTTACTTTACAACACTAGATACACCTTTGTCATTGATGATTGAGTTATAGTATTTAACATAGCTTGTCTCTTGTTGTCCACTCAGCACTGACTTCACCCATTGAATACCAACGGAACCATGTTGGGGCAAGCAGTCTTGGAGGACCCAGCAGCAGTGGTCTTCCAGGGGGTAGCAGCAGCTCTTCCATGGGTCCTGGCTGTGGCTCCCGATCCCGAACTTCCCGAATCCCTCAACCTTCCTCTCGTCTCCCTCAGCCTGTGCAGCATCACCACGCCCCTGCCCCAGATGACCGAACTTCAGGTACGTGCCCTCTTCCTCACAAGGACCTTAATGGTGAGGTCCCTAGGATGCGGGTCCTGGAGAGCCCCTTGAAGGAGCTGCGCGAGGAAGCCCAATCAGGGACACCCATTCCGAGAACTACAGCCGCACCCCTATCTCTCACCCTAACGAAGCCTCGTCTAAGAGTCCCCTCGCCCGTTCTCTCCCCCTTGAACCCTCAGAACTTTACACTTTTCACACCAGGCATCCAAGCCCAGAAGGGCTCCCCGTTTTGGGCCTCGATGCCTGCTTCTCCCACTGGCAGGCCTGGCTCTTACACAGAGCAGAGTGACACGTTGAGTCGCAACCAGTGTCAGACTCGCAGGCACTCAGCCCACAGTAAGGAGTTGGACCGCATCAGTACTTGCTCCTCCACCAGTGAGCAGTCCCTGCACTCCACTCACAGCAATGGGGTAAGAGCCAAACTCTAGCTCCTGGCTTTAGTGAGGCCTAGTCCTGCTTCATCTCCACCTCCAGCTTCATACTAACCCGCTGGGGTGTGCAATTGTGCGTTGTCCTGGAACTAAAAGAGGATTCTCACGGGCTGTTGTGGATATTAACTGGCCTGGTTTGACTGCTGAGCAACTAACAATGTACACTGTTCAACAGGATAACTTCTCAAGAGTTTCTCAGAAACTCTGTGCATCTGTTGACTATATCTGCTGATTCTATCTGCTTTGAACTGGCAGGATTTTTTTCCTTAACTGCCCGTAAAGACCTAATATGCAAGCACTGGGAGCACGTAAACCAGCCAACTAACAATTACTAACATTTTTTTTTCTTTTTAACCTGCTTACAGCTATTTTGACAGGTTTCAAAAATGCTTTTTGAGACAATTAAAAAAGCATATCCCCATAAAATTCCCTGCAGACTTATTTCCTCTTGAAACAAGAACTTTGGGTGGGACATATCAAAGGGTTTGTCCTTTTTTAAAAAATGGGCTTTAGTTACATCACAGCCATGAACAATGATTTACTACTTGCGAGACAGAAGCAGGCCATATTAGGGGAAGGGATGTTTTCATTTTACAGAGCATATTATTGGACAAAAATTGTGGGTACTCCCAAAATGCAGGATGAGTCATCAAAATATTTTTGTAATAAATTGTCTGTTTCCTGAAAAAGAAAGATTGTACTGTTAAATGCGTATATCTGTTCAAATATATTTTGTCAACTTTTAGCAGTCCACTAGCATATAGATGGTCACAAAGTTAAAAGACATGGACTAAAAGCCACAAAACTCCAATATTGATTTCATTATGTCTTGAAGGGTGTTAGATTTCCTCTCCTAACCAACAGAAACTTAAGTAGGTAATCACACTGACAGTAATTTGCAGCAACAAAGAGGCCAGAAGTTAATCGTTTTTAATGAGAGTTGGCGATTAGAGGCAATATGAGCAACAGAGATCGTTGGCGATTCAACAAAGTTCAACATGTTCCAAGTTCCAAGTAGGAGCATAGACATTGTAACCAACAGTACAGCATCTGGGCAGCAAGTTAGGTGTTAACTGTCAGTGTGAATGACTCTTTAGTGTCACTTGAAAGAGGATCTTGTAACTAAAATGATTTTGCTTTTTAAATAATCTTTTCCTTAAACTGCTCTCACTTGCTTCATTCTTGCTCTCTTAAATGTCTAGCTCACTATATGTCTTCAACATACTTCACATACAAACATAGTAAATAAAATTTAAATTATGTTAAAATTGTGGTGTTATGCTAACGTTTTGCTTATGTTTTTGCTCTCAGAGTGAAAGCAGCAGCAGCAGCAGTGTGTCGACCATGTTGGTGACCCAGGACTATGTGGCTCTAAAGGAGGATGAGATCAGCGTATATCAAGGAGAGGTTGTGCAGATATTGGCCTCTAACCAGCAGAACATGTTTCTAGTTTTCCGTGCCGCCACAGAACAAGGCCCAGCAGCTGAGGGCTGGATCCCCGGCTATGTTCTGGGTCACACCTCCACCATCATTCCCGACTACCCAGACGGAACCCTCAAGTAAGGATTGGTTATTAATTGTTATTTATTACAAATAGACTAATTAGTCAGAGCTAGAATGAAGAAGCACCATATGGTTTGACTTTTTTTAAAAATGGTTTGGTATGCACAATGTCAGCAATGTAATGTTTGCTAGCTTAAAGGTAATTTTCAGAGAGGCTAGCAGTAGCGAGCTAGCTTTGAAAGCATAAGACCCCCCCCCCCCCCCCCTCCCTTCAGAGCATTCTCCAAAGCCATGCCTCCTTCAAAACACATACAGTGCAGCAGGGAGCAAACAAAAGCATCATGAGAGACGGCGTTAAACTACCTCATGTCTCAAAGCACATAACATTACAATAATAATTAACATAAACAACTTAAAGAGCACTGACCTGTACCACCTGACTGCTGCAGATTCATTTCGACGTTGATAGTGTTGCCATTGAAGCGCATAAATTTGAGTCACGAACCGCTCCAAGTATGAAGTCACAGGTTTCCATCTCTTCCAAATAACGTCCTACGGCGGCGTTGCTGGAGGGAGGAGCCATGGTGGTGAGGGTCTCCACGCCACCCTGGGGACGAGTGGAGTTGACTGAGCCGATGGAGGTGGAGCCCTGGGCGAAGACAGAGAGCCGAAGGAGCGGAGTGACGCAGAAGAGTCCGCGACAGAGTCGCAGCGATGACCCACCAAGACGGAAGCAGGGTACCAGAGGGCTGAGGTGGAGATGGAACGACTGAGGGCTGAGGCGGAGTTTGAGGGAAGGCGGAGCCAAATGGAGCAGTAGGGGTGGCAGGCCGGAGAGCAACGAATGGCCCGCAAGTCCATGGCAATGTGATGGCGATGTCTGAGCCAGGTGGAGTCGATGGTCCGAGGGAGTCCGGCGGAGCTGAAAGCTCGATGGTAGCTGTTGAAGTCGAGGGAGGAAGGAGCGAAGGCGAAGGAGTCAGGACGATGGGCCGAGGTGGCACGACAGGATCTCCACACCCAGAAGAAGCTGGCTCACAGCAGGCCCCAGGTGTAGCCGTGCCACTGAGAGGAGGCTGATGAGGAACTGAGGGAATGATGAGAGACAGCGAGGGCTGGGTAGCAGGCGTGGCTGAGGGCTGGAGAAGGGACTGATAATGAACAGAGGGACTGGAGAAAAACAAAAAATTCTGGGTAGATGTATGGAGAGGAGGTGGGAGAGGGAGGCTTGGCGGGACCAGCTCATCCAAAATAGAACAGACAGGCTCGGGAGGGATTAAAGGGGGTAGGGGATCCTCTCCAAAATCAAAATAACTGTTCATGGTGCATGCCAGAAACTCACTCTCAGTGGCGGGAGTGTGGGCGGGGCTCCATTCCATACCCTTGTGCTCATAACGAACGCCCTCGGCGACGAATATTGCAGCCGGTCAGACTTGGTCAGACTTGTGGTGCTCCGGCTCCGCGGCGATGTTTCGCTCAGTCGTTCCGTTGGTCGCTGGCTCCTGCATCGCGGTAGAGGCAGGCTATCTGTCTCTGGTGGGATCGTGCTACCGTTCCTCGCCGTCTGGAGGTTCCTGGCTGGGCACTGGAGTAGGAGTGGGGCTGGTATCGTTGTCGTCGAATCCAACTGTGAAAGACGATCCACATGATGCCAGCACCCACTCCACATATGCGGCGAAGCTCCCTCGTGTCCAACGAAGAGGAAGGAACAAAGGTGGTTGTCCGGGAAGCTCGACAGTTGTGCTAGATCGAGAAATTCGGCTATATGTGCCTCGATGGAGCGATTTTCCTGCTCAAGGCAGATTAACAGGAAGGAGGGAGAGTCCATGGTGACAGAAAGAAAATAAACACGAACACTGACACAAAACTAAACAAAAAACACGCCGCAATCTATCTCACTTTTTGGTCCGGTATTGTCACTCCCTCGGACCGAGGGATATGATTGGACGAACATTTTATGGTCCTACACCTTCCAGAGGCGATATAATAAATACAATACATTTAGACCACTTAACTCAGTGATTGCTATCGGGATGTGAAGAGACTTTCAACCAGCAAAACAAAAAATGTTTTTGAGGCAAATCAGCTATCCTGTTTTTAATCAAGATAATAGAATTTTGACTATGGTGTCACATGGCCTACAAGTAAATGGCATGGAGTACTAATTGTGTCAGCTACTTTAAGAACTTTGACAGCAAACGTGTTATGCCTTAAACTATTGACACATGGAGGCGTAATCACTGACATGTGAGCAATAAAAGTGAGAGAAAATAATGTGTACAAAAATGATTTTGTTTATTCTAGAAATACTAAAGTAATTCACATCCGTATGCCAAACAGCTATCTTTGTGGTTAGGTTTATGCTTCCTTCAGCTTCACAGCATTTTGTCATATTGTTGCTCAATTGCTTGAGTGTACTGCAGTTTTAGAGAAGTTTTTATTCATATATAAAATCCTGCTTACAGTTCTTGAAACTATGGCTCCATTTCTCAGAATTCTACACACAAAACCACAAAACACACACAACGTGCAAAATGTCACACACTTTAAAGCGAACACTTTATTCAAAACTATTTTAACTCATCTAAAAATGGTATTTTTGAACTCTACACACAGACATAAAATGATTAGACACATACACGCCAAACTACACACGGATGTGAAAAATGTAAAACACTACAGTGTGCAGTGGAGTGCACAGGAGTTTGTCAAAGCACTCACACGTACATGCATATGCACAAATACACTATATATATAAAGTATGTATGCACAACTGGTGAATTTTACACTGTTATGGAACTGAACTGAATCAATACTGAACTGAATATTTATATATATATATATATATACACACGCACACATATCTGTATACATATATATATATATATATATATATATATATACACTGTATTTACACTATAAACAGAAATGCAAGGGAGTAAAAATAATTTAGGTAACACTTTATTTTAGGGTTCAATTCTCACTTTTAACTAGTGCTTATTAGCTTGCATTTTACTAGTATATTGGATGTTTATTAGTACTTATAAAGCACATATTAATGCCCTATTCTGCATTACCATATTCTACATCCCTTAATCCTACCCAATACCTAAACTTAATTGCTACCTTAAACTTAAACTACCTTACTAACTATTAATACGCAGTAAATTAGGAGTTAATTGAGGCAAAAGTTGTAGTTTGTGAATAGGTGTACCCTAGACTGAAGTGTTCCATAATTTATTTATTTCTCAAAGTTTTGATTTCTAAATGATCAATTTATGTAATTTAAATGTTTTCACACATGATCACTGGGTGTAGGTCATGAGTAAATGAGTATGGCATTTAAAAGGCAGCATTTCCCAAATGAAACAAAAGAGCTGATAGTTTTGAATGATGTGTGTAATGTACAGAATTGTGTTTAGAGTTTTGCAAAAAGTTTGTTTTACATTTGCAAACTGAGTTTAAAGCACGTAATGTGCTTGTAGTTTTGCAGACTTGGTCTGAAGATTTGGTACATGAGTGAATGGTTTCACTGAGTGGGCCTCACTTTTAGTCTGTAAGCAATTAAAAAAAAAAAAAAAAAATTTACGTAAACAGGTGTATTTTGAGTTCATGTTCACCATTAATTTACCACAAAGGCTGTAAGTGTGAAAGCATCCACTTATAACTTACTTGGAAAAGACCATAGTTTTTAAAAGGATATTGACATCTTGTTTGATATCTAGTATTTATAGTCTAACTGTGAATTAGTTGTCTCAAAAACAGTGCTATATGTGTTATTCAGGAAGTCTTCATCGTGGCACACAGCTCTCCGCATCAGACGAAAGTCTGAAAAGAGAGACAAAGAGGGCAGAAAAGAGAGCAAACCAGAGAATGGCTTTCGCAAGTCTAGAGATGGACCCGCCAATAAGGTTTCTGTAAAGGTACTGCCTTAACAGTCTAATGGTTCATTATGTAATCATTACTTATGTCATTTCATGGTTTGACAAATTCTACATCCTTTTTTTTTTTTTTTTTTCAGCTTTTGAATCCCAACTACATTTATGATGGTAAATCAGAATATTGTTCTTTCGTTCTTGGAAATCTCTCTGAATATATTAAACCAGTTCATGTGTCATAATGAAACAGCCAAATGACTGTAAGTTTCTGAATTGCTGGCAGCAGTTCCCCCAGAGTTCATTGTCCCCCTGAGTGAGGTGGTGTGTGACAGGGGTGACAGTGTTACTCTCCGCTGTAAGATCTGTGGGCAGCCCAAAGCCTCGGTCTGCTGGAGAGGGCCTGACCAGAGCACTCTCAGCAGTGGTGGAAGATACACACTCACACACAGGTACAACCAGTACACAGACATCATTATGCATGTCATGCAGTTGGCACAGACAGCAGGTGGCGCTCTTGCTTTATGTTTTCTGCTCGAATGTATTTTGAGGAATGAAGAGTAATTTTGCTACTTTCATTATTACTGTTTACAGAAAGTAACATGTTACATGCTAAATATTTCTGTGCAATTGTCGTCATGTTGTTCATTGACTGCATTTGGTAATTTGGATGAAAAAAATTAATTTATTCTTTTACAATTTGTCATTGATGTTGGTTAGACAAAATTAATCTCTCATCATGGCACTTAGTTTATTTCCTTTTTGAACAAAATTCCTGATTAAATTTTTAAATTTTATAATCAAAATGTAACAATGTAAAAAAAATAAATAAATAAATAAAAATAAAATCTTTTGTTAAAAAGCATATTGGTTACCAAAATAAAAAAAAAAGCTTAGTAAAAAAAAAAAAAAAAAGATTTGTGTAATGTGAAAATATATAAAGTGAAAATGTAAAAATCAGGATTCTAGTGTGAAACATCTCTCAAGAGGTTTATTGTTCAATAATGACTGTATTATTCTGCTTATTACATGACTTGCCAAATAAATTGTAAAAAATATACATGAAATATTGATTTTAACCTCTACTCTTATTCCACATAATTTCTTGGTTCATTTGGGAACATTTTATTGATAAAAAATATTTTTTCGTTGCCTTAGGGCAACGTTGTGCAACAGTGGTACAGAATCATAAAGAAAATTATCATAAGACAATGTTCAGAGAGCAATACAAAATCACAAATCTTTTTCAAAAATGTCAAGAAATCATTAAGTAAAAAGGGGAAAACACTTAAAATACATTGGATTTGATACAGGCATAGATTTGTATCATGTAGTGTGTCATGTCACATATATTTCATGTAATAAGATATCACTCCGTGTGAAACTTTAAAAAGCAGTTCTTCTCTGCTGTGAAACAGAGGTGTACGTTACACTTTTTGCACATCACTTTGGGAGTTCCTGCGCACTCAGAAACCCTGCATTTTCCCTTCTCGTCACACATTATTTGCCAATGTGAGGTACTATCCTTGAAAAATACCCCTTATCACACAACAAAAAACTGAATGTCTGAACATGCAAAATAAAAAAAAAAACTTATAACCTGACAAAAGGCTTCTCTACACCTTCATACACACACACACACACACACATATTTTTAATGTACAGTTTATATAAGCTTCCTTCTTCTCACACCATGTGCTCCTCCGACCATGTGTCAGAAAAGGAAGTCGCACCTTTAAATGGTGCTTGATAGTGACCATTCTGATTGGTTGCAGTCATTTAAAAGAAACATGTATAGGGCTTAAGAAACCTTTCCGTTGCCTGAGGGCAATGCTGTGCTGTAGAGGGTTAAGTTGAGCATTTATTTTACTTAATTATTTAGTTCTGTAAGGATAATAGGTTTTATAATGTGAGATAATTAGCCTTGGACAATAATATATATGGGGTGCGTTTCCCGAACAATGATGTAACTCGCTGCTTAAATACCATAGTATGATGCATAGTTGAAGAAATCAACTAGCTAGACAAGACTGTTTCCCGAAATCGTATTGTCGCAAATTTTGTCGTTCAACCACGTTGGTCAATAATGTCACGCAGGTGGTGGAGTAATAACTTCTTTCAATGAATCCGTTTGAGATCGAATTAATCCTAGATTTTTTGCTATAAATTTCGGACATGGCATCTGAGGACTAATTCTTATTTTTCTCAGTTATTTTGCTTGGTAACACTTTACAGTAACATTTTACTTTACAGTGTCATTGTTACATATGTGACCCTGGACCACAAAACCAGTCATAAGTCACACAGGTATATTTGTAGCAATAGCCAACAATACATTGTATGGGTGAAAATTATCGATTTTTCTTTTATGCCAAAAATCATTAGGATATTAAGTAAAGATCATGTTCCATGAAGATATTTTGTAAATTTCCTACCATAAATATATCAAAAATGTATTTTTGTGAGTGGATATGCATTGCTAAGGACTTCATTTGGACAACTTTAAAGGCGGGTCAATATTTAGATTTTTTTGCACCCTCAGATTCCAGATATCTCGGCCAAATATTGTCCTATCCTAAGAAACCATACATCAATGGAAAGCTTATTTATTCAGCTTTCAGATGATGTATAAATCTCAATTTCAAAAATTGACCCTTGTGACTGGTTTTGTGGTCCAGGGTCACATATGTTAAATGTAGTTACTATTGTAATAACTATAAATTATGCATAATTACATGCAACTAACCCTAAACCAAACTAAACCCCAATCCCAAACCTACAGTAAGTACATGTAGTTACTTAATATTACTCAGTACTTAAATGTATAATTACAGTGTAACAAAGACACCTTAAAATAAAGTGTAACCCACTTTACAATAAGGTTTATTAGTTAACTACATTAGTTAACTTGATCTAATAATGAACTGCACCTCTACAGCATTTATTAATCTTTGTTAATGTTAATTTCAACATTTACTAATACATTATTAAAATCAAGTGTTGTATTTGTTAACATTAGTTAATGCACTGTGAACTAACATGAACAAACTATGAACGGCTGTATTTTAAACTAACGTTAAAAAAGATTAACAAATACAGTAACAAATATATTGCTCAACTAATGTTAACAAATGAACCTTATTGTAAAGTGTTACCTTTTGCTTTATTTCAAGATTCAATCATAGGCTCATTCTTACATGTCAGAGCACAAAAGCACATGTGCACTCTTCAAAAACAGTGCTTTAAATCTCTTGACAAACTAAAAGACATAAATTACATTTGTATATATTTGAAATGAAAGATATAGTTTGTACTGAATGTCAGCTTGTTTATTTTAACTCCACATGTCATGCAAATAAGAAACTACGCTTCTAACCACAGGTCGAGAGCTGTCGTTCCAACCACACAACTTTTTGTGAATGGTATTACAGCTATGGGAAACTTACCCCTGATTGACCAGTCAGAATCTAGTAATGCAGAGAAGCATGTTTTGAATAGACAGAACAACGCTGGTTTTGCAGTTTAGTAATTTTTGTCTCCTAATTATTTACTTTTTGTTCAGTGAGACAGGGGAAGTGACCCTCCGTATCTCACCTGCCACTCTGGACGACAGTGGCACCTACACCTGTATCGCCTCTAATGACGTGGGCTCAGTAACATCATCAGCCTACCTCAGAGTGCTTGGTCAGTTGATTTTTGTCCACACTGCTCAAAACAAAAAGTTTAATTGTAGTAGTCGAGTCACTAACATTGTTGGTTTTTCCATAGGCACTTCCTGTGACGGTATCCTCTGGAAGGATAACTATGAGTCTCTCTACACTGAAGTTATGGAACTGGGGAGGTACTGTACAAATTAAATACTCTCACATACTAAATTAGCTAAATGAAAATAAAACATACTTATTTATCTTTAACATTTGAAACCAGCTAATGTTTGTTTTCTGTCCATCTATAGAGGCAGGTTTGCTGTCACTAAGTGGTGTGAGCAAAGAGGAAGCAGGCGATCAGTGGCCGCTAAGCTAGTAAATAAGAAGCTAATGCGTCGAGAGCAGGTGGTTCAAGAGCTGGGCGTCCTACAGTGTCTTCAGCATCCTCATCTTGTTGGCCTGCTGGACACCTACGAGACCCCAGCCAGTTATGTTCTCATCCTGGAGATGTACGTCGACTTCTTTTCTTTATCTGTAACAATATAATCTTCTCGCACACAATGCACATGATAATACTGTCAGTTGATTTAGGTAAGTGTGACTGTTTTTTTGTAACACATATTGTTGTAACACATTTTTTTCTTTTTTTTGCACATCAGCGCTGATCAAGGTCGTCTCCTGGACTATATTGTTAGCTGGGGGAACTTGACAGAAGAAAAGGTGTCTTTTTACTTACGGGATATTCTAGAAGCTTTACACTACCTTCACGCGTGCAGGATTGCTCATCTTGACTTGAAGGTGGGCCTCTCCATTGAATTATTCTTAATAAATTTGTAGATCATTTGGGGAAGCAAGTGGGGGGGGCTCAGCACATTTCCAAGAGAGCTGCAAAATGGCTTAAAATATTTTAAATTAAGACTCAATAACCTATAAAATCAGCTAAAACATTTAAAAAATCAAGAAATATTTCTTATTTTAATGTGTTCCCTCAAAAACTTAACCTTAACCTTAAAAAAGCTTTTTTTTTGTTTGTTTGTTTTAAAGACATTTTAAAAGTTTGATTTCTAGACCTAAAAATAGAAATTTATATAATGAATATAATTTTTTGTAGTTATGTTAAGCTCTAATACATTTTATCAGGAAGAAATTGCAAATTGTGGGGGAAAAAATAAAATACTTTATCCTGTAGTGACAAATGACTTGAAACGTCATGTAAATGTATTAGTCATAAAAAGTGTGAACCCTGCAGAACATTCAGTACTTAAATTTAGTAATTTTTTTTAATTATTTATAATTATTTTACATTTACATTTATTCATTTAGCAGGCACATTTTTTCAAAATGACTAACAAATGAGGAATACACCAAGCTACTCATCTTAATAACTAGAGAATGCTAATAATAAAAAGCTTCATACGTTGTCTAAAATAATACAGACTAACAGGGAGGAATTTAAGCAGAGTAAAAAGAGTCAGCAGGATGCAGTTAAGTGCTTATGGAGCTCGAAACAAAAGCCTACACCATGCAAATGTCTGAAATCGAAACTAGTGCAGGACAGTTTATCACTTAAACACAAAAAAATTAACAAGCATTTCAAATACCAAATCTTCTAAACAAATGAATACATTAGGAATAAAAATAAAAATTTAGAGCAGCATAAATAGATCCTTCAATGCAGCAAATGTTAATTTAAACAAAAGAAGCAGGATTTTAAGGGTTTATATATATATATATATATATATACAGTCAAACCAAAATTTATTCAGACACCTTGAACATTTCATTCATTATTACTGTTTATTCACTATAGTTAAAAAAAATGGTAATAAAATATGACAAGATCTCAGAGTTAAACTGTGTCAGAAAAAAATAATCTTAATTATGTCAGATAACACTTAAGCAAAACATGGTCAGGTGAAGGTGTCTGAATAATTTTTGGTTCCAAATTTTTATCAATTTTACTGGTATTCCACTGTATGAAGAATGTTTGGTTATAATATGTCACAGTTTACTTCATTTTGCTATCCTCACTTACTTAAATGAACTATAGTGTCCTGTACCCACTAGTAAAAATATATCAAAAATTTCAAAAATGTCTGAATAATTTTTGGTTTGACTGTATATATGTGTGTGTATATATATATATATATATATATATATATATATATATATATAGACCATTTAGTTAATAATTGAATAAACAATGACAGACAAAGAGAATCTCAGTACAAGAGATTTATCCGAAAGGTACATTTATTCTACAGTATGACTTAAATACAGGAATATGAATATATACATATTTAATTGCCCATATTTTAATTGAAGATGTCATAATAGCATCAAGATCTCATCTTAACACAAGGGTCTAATTTTATCTTTTCACTTCAAAATTAATACATTATTTTTTACTCCACAAATCTAAAAATATTAACGTGTCTACAAATCCCTCATTAACAAACAGACAAAAAAAACTTTGATATTTAACATAATACAAATTCACAGATCATTATATTCCAGAGACACAAAATTGGATAACCTGAGTTAACCTCGGGTTAACCCTATATATCTATTGAATAATTAAATTTTGTCAAATATTTTGTTTCAAAGACTACTTTGCTCTCTCAAATTTTTGACCTGTGAATTGCATCATTCTAAAGTCAAATATTCTGTATAATCTATGCTATATTCTTATGTTTTGCCTTCTCAGGCATCTATTTTTCATCATTATCCCATACTTGTGTGTCTTCCAGCCAGAGAACGTATTACTCGAGCAAACATCAACCCAGCCTCTAGTCAAACTGACGGACTTCGGCGACGCGGCACATCTCTCCAACACCCCTTACATCCACCCTCTGCTGGGCAGCCCAGAGTTCTCGGCCCCTGAGCTGGTGTTGGGTGAGCCAGCGGCTCTGGCGTCTGACCTCTGGAGTCTAGGCGTGTTGGCGTACGTGATGCTCAGCGGGGCGTCCCCGTTCCTGGACGAGAGCGTTGAGGAGACCTGCCTCAACATCTGCCGCCTCGACTTCAGCTTCCCAGAGGACTACTTCCGTGGCGTGAGTCAGGCGGCGCGGGACTTTGTATGCGTCTTACTCCAAGGCGAGCCTTGCAGACGTCCCTCTGCACAGGTTTGCCTCCGCGAGGAGCCCTGGCTGCAGCCAAACACGGCCTCCGGCGCGACTCGCCTCGACACTTCCAGACTCGTCTCATTTATAGAGCGGAGGAAACATCAGAACGACCTGCGACCCGTTGCCAGTTTCCGATCATTCCTGCGTAGTCGCCTACTCAGCCAGACCTGAGAGAAACGTAGAGGGGAAATTTAGTAGTAATCATGTTCTCCTGCAGATCTGTTTAAGATATGGAGGAAGTCTGGTGAAAATGTAGATCATAAATAGGAAATATGCTGAAATCTCATCCTCATTTTAGAGTCATTCTGAAATGGTTCTGGGTCTCTGTTACTGTAACTGCTGCTGACAAATCTCTGAAGTCCCCTTTTCAACCCTTCAAGAAATCATTTCAACTACATGTTCTTTCTCTCTTTGTATGAATGACACTTTTAAGAAAAAAAAAATGTGAATTAGGAAGGGGGCAAGATTTTTTGAAGGTTGTTCCCTGAGCCAGAAAGGTTTATCCTTGTGTTCCGACAGTATTCCCATCAGGTTGTTTCAGTGGAGTACTGTAATTTGAATAGCTACATTCAGGAAAGATTACATTTTGTATAAACCATGTATAGAAGCACAGTAAAGATGATATCTTTATCCTGAACGTTTTGGAGAAGAAAAAATGCTTATTTAAAGGGAAATAAAATTGGTTAAATTATGGTGTTCATCTCGAGTTTCATGTTTGATAAGCATACAGTCATATTGGAAATCAATCATAACAAATGAAACGCTTTTTAACAGCTGCAACTCTATCAGACAAGGGGAGTAAAAGATAAGCTTTTTGTTTCGATTCACATCTGTCTATCAGCCTTATGTTGTAAATAAACTGGACCTGCCTTCATTCATGTTCATTTGCAGTGTTTGAAATGCTTTCTCATTGGCTGATCATGACCAGTTAGAATACAAGCTAGAAAACCGCAGAAGGCAGGAAGCGCCAGTAACCAGAGCAAATGTGCACTCTTTGTAATTTGTTGAAATGTGCAATGTTGGGGCTTTTACATTTTGCAGCTATTTATAATGATTCGTGTTAAATCGCCATTGTTAAGTACATGTATCGGCCACTGCGAGTTGAGATATGTGTCTGTGGCTCTTTTGCTGAGTTTTCTGTGTTCAGTATTATTTTGTAAGCTTAAGCTTCATTGGTGAAAATCATTTGTGTCTTTGTCACACTTTCGTTATGAATGTCATTATTTTGAATTGTTATACCAAAGTTAATCCTCATGTACCTAAATGCTTCTTCTCCCTGTTTGGTGGTTATAATTTGTAACAATAAGTTATGAATGCAATTCTGACTCCTAGAGCAGGAGTTTACATGTATTGATTGTTGATTTATTTATTGTGTCTTGTTCGGTTTTTGTTAATCGAATTTAAGTAAGTAGTGCTTCATATTGTCAGATTATTAGGAAGTTTTATTTCCATATCTGCTCATTGTAGCAGTAGTCTGTTAATGTAAGGTTGCATGACTAAATGACAATAATTATTATTTGTTTTCAGTTAATGGCCTCCAAATTGTGGGTTTAAGTTAAGGAGGCAAGTTGCAATGGACTAATTGCCCAAAATAGCAACTGTTAACTCTTGTCACTAAAACCTGCAGTTATTTTATTGCTGAATATAAAGGAGGTAAATAATATGCTGGGACAGTAATGTTAGTATGACTTTTCATGTTTTATTTAAATTAGTTTCTCATAATGTATAGATGTACAGACACCATAAAAACCTGGACGTAGCAACACCCTGTTTTTTACATAACAATGTCATTTTGAATGTTTTTGACTCGATATTAATTTTGCATGTACATTTCTTTGTACAGAAACCATACATGTTTGCACATTCTGTGCTGTACATAAGTTACTTTACCCTCAGTTATTTTTGAGATTAAACATCTGAAACATTTTATTCGTACAACTAGTCTCCAATGTCTTCGTTTATAATCCGGTGTTGTGCCGAATTCTGACCCCCGTCAGATTATTACCCCCATGAGTCCCCAGTATAGGTAGGTTTAGGATTAGGTGTGGGGATGGGGTTATAGGATTAGGCAACCAGGTTGCGTTGAGGTAGCAGTCAACAAGGGGCATAATAAATTGGAAAAGAGTTAAAATTTGGTACTCCTTAGATGTGTGTGTGGGATCGTGATTATACAACAGCATTGTTGCCATACAGTAGGGTGAGACCGGTTATGGTTGTAACACTTTTTGCTTCTACATCTGTAACTAACAGAATTTTTGAGCTATAGAGTGCTCACACCTTCATATAAATTACCCACATTTGTTCACTACAAAAGGAACCAATTCAAATCTCTGCAAAAGAAATCACAGCTCTTATAAATTGATGTCAAATACATGGTGTGCCTTTGTTACAATCTACCCCACTAGTGGGGTAGGTTGTGACACATGCTGGGCTAGGTTGCAACCAAAAACCGGTTTATTGAAACAATCCAAAAGAACAATACAAAACAATGCCTCTCTTTCTGTGACTGACCACAGCTCACTTACTGTTTGTCACAGCTGTGTGTGTACATGTGTGTGTAAATTAGTCTACTAGGACAAATTTCCTATCGGTATTTATGCTTAATGAACTGCAGTGTGCCTGTGTAAAAACATGTAGATTTAACAATTTTTTTTTTTTACATTTGTGTGTGTGTATGTGAATATTCTCAGAGTAAAAATGGTGACAAATTAATGCAGACTTGGTGGGCCTAGAGGGCCCCCCCCTGTTCTAGGATTCATATTTTTACATATTTCCTGTCTATGTCTCTTGAGGCTTCACCCAGCCCATGTGAAAACCATCCTGAGCGGCTGAGGAAACAGGCAGGTGTGAAAAGCTGCATCTGCAGGTGCCGTGAGATCCCAAAACAGATAAATGACTAATTAAACCTCCCCTGATCTTATCGCGGAGATCTCAGCATGTGCAGGCAACTGTAACACAACTGTAACACATCAAATATGATGTTATAATAAAGGTTTTTTTTTTTTTTTTTTATGTATTTATTTATTTGCAGAACGAAAAGAATCTCAAAAACCCTTGCACGCATATTGATTTTATTACTTTTAACCAGACACCGCACTTTCGCTTTTTTTTCTAGAATTTTAACCCGCAGTTGTTATGTTAAGAAACAGCATGGAATGTGCGTACTTTTAAAACATTTATCTACAGGAACATTCGTAAATAAATTGGTATCAATTTATTAATGTGTGTGTCTCTTTGTAAGCATGTATATAGGCTACCTGTAGCCTATTTAAAAAAGAAGAATGATGCCTTTTCTAAAAACGTTCGTGTCTTTATTCAAGGCAGTTTTTTTTTTTTTTTTTACTCTTGCAGCCTCTGTGGTTGTTTTTCTGATTGTGTGAATATAACTGCTTTGTTTTTTATGAGGTGTGAGCAGACGTGTCGAGTATAAACTGTGGCTAAAGCTGTTCTGCAGGCTCCCACACATTACGGTATGTTTCTCTCATGAAACGCAATGTCCCACGGATGGAAGTTTCAAAGTCTTGACTTTGATGTAAAAATAATTCCATTTCGTGGCCCAGCCCAGGCTTTAAGGTGTAAGATAACCAGTCGAATAAACTGAAATGATGTCAATTCAATTTTGAGGTTGAAAATACAACTTCAAATCCAAACTTAAGTAGGCTGTGAATAAAAAATTCCCCTCTCACACAGCTTTCTAAGAAATCATGAACAGTTTCCGTGACTCATTTTTGTCTTTTGCTAATTGTCATTTAAGTTTGAAATAAAGTTATCAGTTGACACGTTCGTAGTAAAGGGGTTTTTAGACCCGTGTCAGTTAAAAGAATGGTTTTGTAGAGCTGATAGCTAGGCCTACACCACCAGGAGGCGACCTTTGACTATAAAGAGGTCTAATCTACATCTAATCTGTTTATCTGTTACTCTATTTGAAATGGTGTCAGTGTATTTAAAACCTATGATTATGCTATATTTGTGGTTTGTGACTGTGGTCGTGATTTGATCAGATAAACTGAATCACTGATATATTAGCAAAGATAATAGGCTATACAAAGTTCTCGGTTTTTCTCAGTAACTTCAGTCTCTAACGTGACATGGAAACAACAGTCAATTTTTCAAATGCCTATTCAGTCAGTTTAAAAGGTAAGAGTGTTTTTTGTTATCTTAATACATTTTAATTTTGTGCAAAATAAAGGGACAACAATGTACTTATGAAACAACTTTTTTAAAAGTTTTTATTTTAAAAAATAATAATAATAATAATAATGCTTTGTATTGCTTACATTATACTTCTAAACTAAAACATCAAGAAAACAGCTGGTGACAAAATAAATGCATGTTTTTTTGCGATATTTGGACTTTATCAAGTTTCAAAATCCAAATTTTACTAAGTGGAAATAATTCAGATCTGTCTGTGTCATTTAAATAAAATGACAAATCACTCAAGCAAACTTCCAGATTTGTCTTGTACTGAAATAATCAAAAATCTCATTTCTCAAGAGAATGAATTTGCAAAAACATGTGCATATAAAATAATTGCATAGCAAATGGAAAAATTGTTATTCAAATAACTGGTGTAGTCTACTAATGTAATATATTATTTATTATTTAGTGCTTTGTTAATATTTTAATATTATTATTTAAATTATTTAAATGCATGCCATTTTAAATGACTAAATTTAACAATAAACTATATTAATAAAATTCAACAATATCTATAACTGTCAAATTAGTTAGTGTCAAATTATAGAAAGCAAATAAATATTGTTAATAAATTAAATTAAATCTTTATGTAAAAATAAATGTAAAACTGACAATGCCGTAAACTGATTGAAATATTTAGAAACATTTTAGAGTGTTGAAACAATTTTTATTGCAGCCAATATATAGCTTGTTTACTAAACCAAAACAGTAGATCAAAAATCAAAATGCATACATTTGAGGAACATAGATCAACTGATTGTTCACCATGTTCATTGTCAACTAAATATATATATATGGTTTTTTTTACAGAAAACAGTATGGATTTAATGTGGGAAGCAGGTTTGCTAACATACTGTAAACATGTGTATTGTGAAATTGCCAATAAAATTAAAAATTCTTTTTAACAAAGTGTTGGCTTCATCAGCTTTCAACCTGTTTTTACATAGAAGACCTAAAGGAGGCGACACCTGCATAATCACAAACACACTACAGAGCTTTGTGACTGAAAATGACTTACAGTTCAACTGCAGAAAATCCCCTTGTAGCAGTGAGAGTTTAATTGGAGTCTTAAAAAACAATATTTTTACACATAAATGTATTTATAAAACAGACAAATCAACATCCAGGAACAGGATTATCTTATGCTGTGTTGCTAAATTCCAAAATATAGTAACATGTTTGACTTATTGATCATATCAATGTGCAGCACCCGTAACGGATCTTGATTTTTGAGCATACCAACATTATGTAATGTTAAGAAATGTATATTCGACTTCTACCAGATGTACACAATGTTTTTCAGCAGTTGGATATATTAAAATTGGCTGTGAGTGTGTCCCAGTACTATGAGTTAGTGCACTGTAAAACCTGTGCCAAATCCAATATGTGGATAATTCTGCTGTGAAGTGGACCATGCAGACGAGTGGGACTAACGCTAGGATGAGAGAGAGTCATTTTCGCAGACCTTTTCCCTCTCACAATGCACCACACCATCTCCAATTAATTAAGTCAATGGATTTGCTGCGTTCTCTGATGCACCATGAACTCTATTGTGCAGGCACCTTTAGTTAAATAGACACATGTGACATGTTCAGAGCTTCAGCCTTTTCCCTTAGGATCAGTATCTGAGAGTAGGAGACCAGTTTGTTTTGTAACACATTTTGCTTTGATATCTGTATCTGTTTTTTGCACAAAGTATCTCAAAAGTTGATAGGTCTATAATTTTTCCACACTTATCAACAAAGTCCACGCCAAAGGGAACCAACAGAAAACACTTGCCTTAAATGCCTTGTTTGTATTCATGTTAACAGTTTGTTAAATCATTTTAGCAACATGCTAATTCATGCTAGCAGTGTGCTAAAACATGCTAGCAACATACTAATTCATGCGAGAGATGTGCTAAATCATGTTAGCAACATGTAAATTCATGGTAGCAGTGGGCTAGTCTCAGCCTCAGACGTCACGCCCATGGACCGTTGGCTGAACATCTGATGCATGGCACACTTAATTGGAAACACTTCAGGAGTTTCAAAGTCGTCATCTGGTTGGTTGAATTATACAGGATGTCCAGGAGACACGTGTGATGCATTCTTTAACGGTCTGCCTGGAAACAAATGCAGTGACGCCAAACCCCCTTGTGGAAAAAAAGACGCTGTCGTGTTTACAAGCGTTTACCAGGATCAACTAAACGCTAGATTTTTAAAAGTATGTGAAGTTCGTGGCTCCATTGTTGTAGTAAACTTGCACAATGCTCTTGAATTAATAATTTATAGATGCACGGTCTGTTATTGCAGGGACATCAACTTTACATTTTCATGCCCCTAAACATGACGCGGAACAAAACGAACTGTGATTAGTTGCGTTACATGTCAGTCAAACGTCCTCTTGGGAGGTCCTTGGCCAATAAAAGCTGCAATAGAGTCCAGACTTTCTGCCGTCAGTCTGAAACAAGGTCTGGCTACGCAAGACTAGCAGTGGGCTAACACATGCTAGCAACGTGAATTCATGTTAGCAACCTGCTAATTCATGTAGCAACATGCTAAAACATGTTAGCAACATGTTAAATCATGCTAGCAACATGATAAAACGTGCTAGTAACATTTATTTTTACTTTCTCTGAGTAAAACCTTCAAACTTTAAGCTGTTCAAAGTTATTAAACTTTCAGACCTGGCTTTGTCAAGCCAACATCAAAGTTTGTCATCAAACTTTACTCATCTTCTTCTTTTTCTTCTTCTTTGGTGTTTATTGGCGGTTGGCAACCTAACTTATTGGTGCATTACCGCCACAGACTGGAATGGAGTATGGATCAGGATATATGCTTGTATACAGAATAGAAATAAACATAAAAAAAACAAACAAGCAAAACAAATAAACAAACTGGAAAATAAAACAAAACAAATAAACAAAAAAACAATCAAAACGCTAAATTCTTTTATATAATTTACTTTCTTTCACAAATTTAATAATATCATCATACAACTTACTAGCTGTTTTCCCTAATAAACCTGACAAAGTAAAGTCATGATGTTTTATTATCTTCAATGATTGAATATGGTGACGTCTCTCATTGTTATATTTTCTACAATGGAGTAGTACATGCTCAACTGTTTCTTGTTGGCTACAGTGTATGCATTCCCCAGTTGGATGTTTTCCAATTTTATATAGTGTACTGTTAAGTCCAGTATGACCTATTCTCATCCAAGTTATGATACTTCCTTCTCTTCGATTCCTGCTCTCCCTCCTCACAGCACCAACTTGATTTTGTATATTATATAAATGTCTGCCTGTTTCAATGCCATCCCAATATACCTGCCATACTGATTGCGCATATTTCCTGATGTGCGCATTAGCTTCTGTTTTGCTTAATGGAACTTGTAGATCTATCTGTTTTAATTTTAGAGTTTGTTTAGCCAGAATATCCACCTTCTCATTCCCTTCCACACCAACATGAGCAGGAACCCAAATGAATTGTATTGATTTGCCCTTAACCTTTAAATTATACATCTTATGTAATATTTAATTGATTATGTCCATCCTAAAAGATGACCTGCCAGATCTTATGCTTTCCATTGCAGAATAACTATCAGATGCAACGACTGTGTTATTTATTTCTTTCTCCTCTAACCACTGCAGGGCCAATAATATCGCCAATAACTCTGTAGCTGTCACGATTTCTGTCTGGACTACACTTCCCATAATCCTCCCTGCCTGTCACATGCACACTCCACACCAATCATCATTTGCCACATACACCTGTAGCTTGTTATCTGGACTATTTAAGACTCACTCACACACCACCTCAGGGCGAAGTCTTGTTTCACCTAGTGTACATTACTGAGCGTTATTATCCTGTCTACCTGTCTACCTGTCTACCTGTCTACCTGTCTACCTGTCTACCTGTCTACCTGTCTACCTGTCTACCTGTCTACCTGTCTACCTGTCTGTTTACCGTTTACGATTCCCTGCTGCCTGCCTTTGGACTGTATATTGTTTCCCGACCCGTGAGTGATATCTGCCTGTCTTGATCTCTGCCTGGATCCTGACCACGATTCCGCCTGTCCCTTGCTGTTCCTGTTTGTCCCTGTTTGACCCTGCCTGTATGACCACGCTCACTTTTAATAAAGCTTTGCAATTGGATCCCTGCCTGAGTCCCGCTTCGTTACAGAAGACTTCGCCATACCCAGATCCAGCAGCTTCTATGAGCATTTCCAGCCTCAGCATGGACCCAGCAATGTGTCTCGTCAACCTTTGTCAAGGTAACTGTACCCTCGAGGCACATATTCAGAAGTTTCTGGATATTGCTTACTTATCTGATCTGCCGGACTGTGCCCTCATTGACTTCTTTGGTTATGGATTAAACGAACCACTAAAGAACTATTTACTCCCCAATGGTCCCCAAGGGTCGTTCGTGGAATTTCTGGACTTTGCCCTGCTCACTGTTGGTTCACTTTTTACTGTGGGTATCGCGGAGAAATGCGACACCACGGTGAATCACATCATGGCGGCCGCTAAAGAGAACACTCACAAAATGGTGGCTACCACAACAACATCACGTCACGTCTCCGCTGATCTTCTAGAGCAACGTCACGTCTTTGCTGATCTTCCAGAGCCAAGTCACGTCTTCACTGATCTTCCAGAGCCAAGTCAAGTCTCCGTTGATCGTCTAGAATCTCGTCACGTCTCTGGATCTGTCCGGGAGCGGAGAGGGTTGCGTTCCAGTGTGGCTGATCCACCACTGACTTCAGGCTGGCATTCCTAAGCCTCCGGCGGCCGCTTCGCACTCAAGCCCGGCGGCCGCTTCGCACTCAAGCCCGCCGGCCGCTTCGCACTCAAGCCCGCCGGCCGCTTCGCACTCAAGCCCGCCGGCCGCTTCGCACTCAAGCCCGCCGGCCGCTTCGCACTCAAGCCCGCCGGCCGCTTCGCACTCAAGCCCGCCGGCCGCTTCGCACTCAAGCCCGCCGGCCGCTTCGCACTCAAGCCCGCCGGTTGCTACGCACTCAAGCTCGCCGGTTGCTACGCACTCAAGCTCGCCGGTTGCTACGCACTCAAGCTCGCCGGTTGCTACGCACTCAAGCTCGCCGGTTGCTACGGACAAGATGGCCGCTTCGCCAGTGCCCACGGGCAATTAAATAATTTATTAAATAATATGTTAATTTATTTATTAATATGTTAATTATTAATAAATTAACATTAATTAATAATGTTAATTTATTAACGGACTACATACACTACCTTGTGGTGTTCCATTCTCCACTGTATACAACCTGGAGTATTCTTCACCTACTTTCACTTGTATTTTCCTGTCTAATAAAAAGTCTTGAACCCAATTATATATACTACCACCAATTCCCAAAGATTTTAACTTTATTAATAATCCTTCTTTCCAGAGCATATCATATGCCTTTTCCACATCAAAAAAGACAGCTACTACTACTACTACTTCTCTGTTGGTCTGTGCTTTTCTGATATCTGACTCTAGACATAATACAGAGTCCATTGTATTCCGACCCCTACGGAATCCACTCTGATAAGGAGACAAGAGATCTTTACTCTCTAGGAAATATGTTATTCTTTCTGTGATTATTCTTTCCATTACTTTACATAGATGGGAAGTTAAGGCAATAGGTCTGTAACTAGTAGGTTCCGATGGGTTTTTCGCAGGTTTAAGAATAGGTACTATTGTTGCTTGTTTCCAAACTTTAGGGAGTCGACCAGTATCCCAAATTAGGTTAAATAATTTTAGAACTATTTCTAGTGTATTATCTGTCATGTATGCCAACATTTTGTAACATACTTCATCTCTTCCAGGAGTAGTCTGCCGAGCACTTATGATTGCTCTTCTTAACTCAAACATGTTTAGAGGCAGGTTAAGTAAACTGACATCTCATCTTTCTTTAATAAATTAGGGTAATCCATTAATGTGCTACTCCGACACTGCCTGGCTTCTTCTGAAAGATTATCGGAGCTATGAACTTTCTTGAATGTTTGTACTAGAAGTTCAGCTTTATCTAGATTGCTGACAGCCATTCTGTCTGCACCGATCATCACTGGCAACTCATAATTCCTTCTAATCCCCCCCATTTTCCTGATCATATTCCATACATCTGACAGTTGCACTTCTCTTCCAATACTATCACAGTACTGCCTCCAAAACGTACGCTTTTGTGTTTTTATTGTTTTCCTTACTAACGCCTGAGCACATTTATACTTGATCATGGCATCCATAGAATGCTGTTTTTTAAGTTGCCTAAACGCTTTATTTCTTGTTTTCACAGCTGCTTTACAGTCATCATTCCACCAGGGTACGTTCTTGATACGTCTAATTCCTGTAGTTTTGGGTATTATTTCCTCAGCTGACTGAATTATTTCATTAACTAGCTTATTGTTGAATACATTTACATCCATCTGGTTTTCCTCTAGTATAGTCATACATCTATTTCCACATATTACTTGAAAAACTTCCCAATTTACCTTCTCCAATTTCCATCTAGGACCTCTCTTTTCTTTTTCATAACATATCTTTGTACCAACTGTAGTCACTACAGGATAATGATCACTCCCTATTGTAGTATGTTTGATCACCCTCCATGTACTGATCCCTGCTATTACAGTAGATACAAATGTCAGGTCAAGTGCCGTTTCTGTATTTTGTATACTGTTATATCGCGTTCCCTCTCCATTATTAATACACACCAAATAATTATCATCAATAAATTCTTCAATAAGTTGGCCGTTCACATCAGTATTATTACTTCCCCATAATGAATTATAAGAGTTAAAATCACCACACCATACTACATTGTCATACAAAGTGTCACAGTCACATGGACTTTCTGTTTGTTTGTTGTCATCGGTCACATGTTCCTTTGTTCTAGTTTCCCGCCACAATCTGTATACATGGACACTAATCACTTTCATCACAGCTGTTCGTCATTTGAGTTAATCAATCAGTGTATTTGAGTTCCAGTTTCTGTTCAGTATGTGGTTGGGTGGCGTTAGTGTCTACATGGTGTGAATTCCTGTCTGTTCCTGTATTCTCCTGTTGGATCTTCAAGTAAAGACTTACTTAATCCTTATCTCCTCGTTCATGTGCTTTATACACCAGAGGTATTGTAACACAAAGGACCAACAACAGCTTCTAAAATGATTTGACTTTTTCATATGGATTATAGTAATTAATAATATCTATACACCCTCTTTCAGTCCATATCTTACTTATAATTGATTCATAATCTTTATTTATTTGTACTACCTTATATTTCATCCCATTTTGTATAAATGTAGCTATTCCTCCCCCTCTGCCAGATTCTCTAACTCTTCTAATTCCATTATATCCTTTTATTATAACATCCAATTGTGGTTTCAACCATGTTTCCTGAAAACATATTACGTTAGGTTTCTCTATTAAATTATCAACGTATTTCTTAAACTCTTGGCCGTTTGCAATTAAACTCCTTGCATTCCACTGTAGTATGGTCAAAAACATTAAGATGATCCAGCACATGCCTGAGAAGATTGTGTCTCTTCATTAAGGGAGTCTCTAACTGTCTCCCATGGCAGCCCTTTTACATCTAGATACTTCTCTGCAGATTTGACAATTATTTTGATTCTCTCATTTCGGCTTTTTGTCTGAGCAGAACAGTTTATTATCTCTGCCATGAACAGTACAAAATCATTCTTCACTATCAGAGTTTCCTCTTTCAATTTATCACATCCTTAACACTTATTAATTTCTTTGCTCCTAACTTCAGATTGTCTATCCATTGTTACATTCCCTGGAACCTTCTTTGCTGCTTCTGCATAACTGATTCCCTGTACAACCTTGATACGTTGCACTTCAGCCTGCCTCTTACTAACCTCACGTCCTCTGTAAGCAGAACTGTGTTCCCCACCACAATTACAACACTTCAGCTTTGTTCCCTCTTGGCATTTTCCATACTCATGTTCACCACCACATCTTTGCTTCCCCTTGCACACCGATGCCACATGTCCAAATCTCTGACATTTAAAGCACCTAAGTGGAGGGGGTATATATAACCTCACGTCATAACACATGAATCCAATGTACACTTTTTCCGGGAGTTTTTCCTGATCAAAATTGACCATAACCGAGAGACTATCTTGCATATTTCGTTCCTGTTTATTTTTAGACGTCTGACTTCTTTTACTCTTGCATTTATGTTTCTTTTCACATCTTCAACCGATACGTTTACCGGAATCCCTGTAATGACTCCTTTTGCGAATTTTCTATAAGTCATAGAACATTCTACTTTCTTTTTATTATGCTCATTTTGATTGCTTTCCCTTGTTGTCTTTCATCCTTACAAATAACCATCAGTGCTCCATTTCTTAATACTTTTGCACTCTTTATTTCACCAATTTCCCTATTTAGAGATTTCGTTAGCTGTATTGGATTCATACCGCCAAACGAGTCCCCTTCGTCCACAAGTTTTGCAAAAACCACATACTCCTCCCTCCGCTTCTCCTCCATAGTCGATCCCCTGAGTCACTTTCATCGGTTTTATTTTTCCTTTTCTTTTTCCGTTTATTATTCCTAGCCGTCTCCCATTTTTCATACAAACCCGATTCCAAAAAAGTTGGGACACTGTACAAATTGTGAATAAAAAAGGAATGCAATGATGTGGAAGTTTCAAATTTCAATATTTTATTCAGAATACAACATAGATGACATATCAAATGTTTAAACTGAGAAAATGTATCATTTTAAGGGAAAAATAAGTTGATTTTAAATTTCATGGCATCAACACATCTCAAAAAAGTTGGGACAAGGCCATGTTTACCACTGTGTGGCATCCCCTCTTCTTTTTATAACAGTCTGCAAACATCTGGGGACTGAGGAGACAAGTTGCTCAAGTTTAGGAATAGGAATGTTGTCCCATTCTTGTCTAATACAGGCTTCTAGTTGCTCAACTGTCTTAGGTCTTCTTTGTCGCATCTTCCTCTTTATGATGCGCCAAATGTTTTCTATGGGTGAAAGATTTGGACTGCAGGCTGGCCATTTTAGTACCCGGATCCTTCTTCTACGCAGCCATGATGTTGTAATTGATGCAGTATGTGGTCTGGCATTGTCATGTTGGAAAATGCAAGGTCTTCCCTGAAAGAGACGATGTCTGGATGGGAGCATATGTTGTTCTAGAACTTGGATATACCTTTCAGCATTGATGGTGCCTTTCCAGATGTGTAAGCTGCCCATGCCACACACACTCATGCAACCCCATACCATCAGAGATGCAGGCTTCTGAACTGAGCGCTGATAACAACTTGGGTTGTCCTTGTCCTCTTTAGTCCGGATGACATGGCGTCCCAGTTTTCCAAAAAGAACTTCAAATTTTGATTCGTCTGACCACAGAACAGTTTTCCACTTTGCCACAGTCCATTTTAAATGAGCCTTGGCCCAGAGAAAACGCCTGCGCTTCTGGATCATGTTTAGATATGGCTTCTTTTTTGACCTATAGAGTTTTAGCCGGCAACGGCGAATGGCACGGTGGATTGTGTTCACCGACAATGTTTTCTGGAAGTATTCCTGAGCCCATGTTGTGATTTCCATTACAGTAGCATTCCTGTATGTGATGCAGTGCCGTCTAAGGGCCCGAAGATCACGGGCATCCAGTATGGTTTTCCGGCCTTGACCCTTACGCACAGAGATTGTTCCAGATTCTCTGAATCTTTGGATGATATTATGCACTGTAGATGATGATAACTTCAAACTCTTTGCAATTTTTTTCTGAGAAACTCCTTTCTGATATTGCTCCACTATTTTTCGCCGCAGCATTGGGGGAATTGGTGATCCTCTGCCCATCTTGACTTCTGAGAGACACTGCCACTCTGAGAGGCTCTTTTTATACCCAATCATGTTGCCAGTTGACCTAATAAGTTGCAAATTGGTCCTCCAGCTGTTCCTTATATGTACATTTAACTTTTCCGGCCTCTTATTGCTACCTGCCCCTCATGAAATCCAAAATGAGCCAATATTTGGCATGACATTTCAAAATGTCTCACTTTCAACATTTGATATGTTATCTATATTCTATTGTGAATAAAATATAAGTTTATGAGATTTGTAAATTATATTAAACATTTGATATGTCATCTATGTTGTATTCTGAATAAAATATTGAAATTTGAAACTTCCACATCATTGCATTCCTTTTTTATTCACAATTTGTACAGTGTCCGAACTTTTTTGGAATCGGGTTTGTACATCCCGCCACCTACTTCCATCTCTCCTCGTTCATTTCCTGATCCGTCACTTCCCTCCGCACTCTCCTGTCCACTCACAGTCCAGCTGTTGCCAACCGCCTTGGGAATCGACATCTCCCCGGTCGAGCAGCTGCGTCAACGGATAGCCCTCAACTTTACTCATCTATTTTAGTTATCCCTGTAATAGGCCTTTTTCACAAGAATCGGAAATCACGTGACGCGGGGTAAAGTTAGTTCCACTATGGGTCTACGGCTATTAGATTGATATGCTCTTTTCTCAAATATCGCTTCTTACCTTTTCTGTTTTGTCTGTTTTCCAAGTTGCTGTTGTATAATCTACAAAGAAATTATTTTCTACTTGTTTGTAGCTTATACGGCCACTCAGACCGTTGCTCGTGGATTTATATTACCAGCTGTCATACAGTATAGGCTATGCAGCTACTCATTCAGCAATTCCCCCGATCGTATCAAGTATGACGAACATTATTTATGTAATGTATTCATTAAAAAAAAAAAAAACTCCTAATACTTCAATGGGGGATATAAAGTCGTGAGATACACAATATTGTCATGAGTTTAATACGTTTTAAAAAATATATAGCATGTATTAATCTCATATGGCATTACATCCCACATTCAAGCATATGTTATAACTAATCCTGATCGATTAAAATGATTAAACTAAGACATAATTAATTTCCAACACCACACTGTACACAACTATCAGTCTTTGCATTAATGTTGCAACAGCACAATAATACTGTGCATAATACACACTTTAAGATGATGACGACAGGAAAATATGAGTGAGAGATGACTGAAGTGCTTATATATATCCAGGGTGCGAGCGGTCCTGTTTCATGAATCAGAGGATCAGGCTTGCGTGATAAGGGAGCTGCCAGCTTATCATTTCACCAGCACGTCGCGAAAAACACTCTATACATCCCAATGTGCATACTATCCACCCTAAATAGTACTGAATATTACTAATGTCACATAGACTACTATTTAGGATGGATAGTATGCACTTTGAGACGCAGGCACTGTCTTTACAGCACATGGAGCGCGATAATGCACAGCCGCGCCAAACAGACACGAAGAATATAACCAGTTTAACCACAATCACTTCGAATTATTTATTAAATTTAGCTCTTAATGAGAGCTCTGTAGTCTCACCAATAATTCACCAAGACTGTTCAAACATTTTCATGACATTTAATTCGTAAAACGACTTTGATTCCCGAGCTGGTTCTGATCGAGGCTATCTATCACTGTAACCGGAAAAACTTTTACCCGGCGTGGATCATTCCGGAAGCCAAAAACCCCGAAGTGTGAAATAGGCCTATCTCCTGATTATTTCTGAGTTGGATTTAAAATTAAAAAACAGTTTTGTTTCTTGGATTCTCCTGCATTGTGCGATTATTACTGCAACCCACTTACTAACTGACCTTGTTACTGTTCTCAACGGTGTAAAATTATCACTCTGCAATGTGAGCCATACATCTTTATTAAAGGTGTTTATTCTTACAAAATACAGTTCATCTAATTATAGTATTAGTAAACAAAAAAGCTACTAAGAGTAAAAGCCACTTTTTTCTCTTTATCCAAGTAAAACCTTATTAGAATTTTCTTTTCCTTTTTTTTTCTTTTGCCTGTATTCCCTACTCCAATTAATGTTCCGCTCACACTGCAGCGGATCTCTCATCCACACTAGTGGAATGTAAATAAACAGATCCTGTGGCTGGTGTAATATAACTCTGCATGAACTGCAATCTATTTAAGGGTGTCTTGTACAGGAGTCTAAAAAGATCCCTCTTAAATTTCCCTCCCACAAACACATAGAGAATTGGATTCAGGCAGCTGTGTGAGAAAGCCAACGCTTCTGTGATCTGTAGACTTAGACTGATTGCCTTACTGCTCTCACAGGAATGAGTTATGTATTCTTTTATCTCTAAGGCTTTCACAAAAGCTGCAACATTGTATGGAGCCCAACAGCAAAAGACCACCATCACCACAATAACTAGATGCATGGCCTGCCTCCTGGAAGAGTGAACTGTCAGGAGTCTGCTTAGAATCAATGAAAAACAAAATCCAATCACAATAAGTGGGATAATTAAACCAATGACATACATTTTAAAGATACCAATTATCTTTGAAGAATGATTAGAAGTGTGATAATCTGTTGGATAATATGTACAATAAGTTTGATTATTTTCATTTGTGGTTTTAAAGTACATCAGCTCAGGAAAGGATGCAAAAACAGCAATGATCCATGTGACCACACTGGCTAAGATCCCATATATCCTTGTTCTGACTCTCAAGGCAAACACAGCATGAACTACAGCTAAGTATCAATCAACACTCATCAATACTATAAAGAATATCTCACTGTAGAACCCGATGTGGTAGACACTGAGGACCATAGTGCACATGACATTTCCAAAGATCCACTGGTCTCTGGCATAGTGTGCCAGGAAGGGAAGGGAGGAGACCAAGAGCAGATCAGATAAAGCCAGGTTCAGGAGACAGATGTCAGTCATGCTTCTCAGCTTCATACCTATCAAGACCACCCAGATCACAAGTGTGTTACCCAGAAAGCCCACCACAAAAAAACGGAGTATAAAGTGAGGAAGCTAGCTCCATGATCTCCATAATTACAGGAAAACACAGACTGATCAAAGTTTTGAGCATAGTAGTCATCATAGTAGTCATCATCAGCACGTCGTCCATTCACACTTGAACAGGAAAAAAAATACCATGAGCAAAGCAGAGCTCCTCTTTTAACTGTTAACTAAAAAAATGTGATATGGCCTCACCTGGATGATGCATAATAATTTAGATCAAGGGTGCTGTTGGTCACCATCTCAGTCCATGGAGGCTGTGCAGTGGTCCTGTTAATGCCAAAAATGAAACGTATTATGCAGTGCAAATGGATCTTTAATTAACATACTGTACTATCATCAACTGAATCAACACTGAACTGACTTGAGCTGAATAATGATATCTTCTTTAGAGTTGCTTTATAGTTGAACTGAGTTTGCTTAATTGCTAATGATCTTTGCAACATTCACACTGTTACTGAAATAAATTGAATCAACATTGAACTCAGTTGAGCTGAATAATGACATGTTTTTTTAGAGCTGCTTTACGGCTGAAAGTGTATTTGTCGCCCTCACATGGGTTTTATCTGGGTTATATGGGCGTCATCTGGGCATGGGGCTACAGGTGTGATACTGCATTTATACAACACTTTGATGGCACGAGTGTGTAAATAAATAAGAAGCAACAATGGATTGTCTTTAAAAACACTCTTTTGTGAGGAACTACTTCCTTCCGCCACGGATTCAAATCTCAAGTTGACAGTTTAACAGTTGAGCCCAAGCCTCCGTTACTAATTCTAAAATGTCACTTTAGAACTAGTAATGAAGGAAACGGAAATTGTAAATATGTAGAGTATTATGAGAGAGAGAGATTGCCTGAGCGAGTGTATTACCTACATCTAGCTGACATTCTTTAGGTCAATCTTATATTCATAATTACAAAATCAGTTTGAATGTCCACTGAGGAAAGCGATATCTTTGTCTTTGTCTTTTTAACATTTAAGACATTCCCATGACAGCAATACTCAATGCATTTGTCGGTTGCGTCTCGTAAAATGTTGTTTAAAGTAAAAACAATGTCCTTGTTTCCTTGTTTCAGTCCATTTCAATATAAAAGTCTTTGTGACTGACTGACTCATTCATAAAGACAGTCTTTGCTGCCATCTAATGGTGTATTAATGTAACTTTCACTGAAGTCGAAATCACTAACAGACTCTTTCTCAATACCAAAAATATGGCATGTTATTTATATAAAATATTATTTATTGAACAATAATATTTTAATGAACAACAATAGCCATTATAACTGTATTAGAAGTAAAATAGGAAATAAACACATGCAAACAGTTGTCAAATTTACAAAAGCAATAGATTAATAAGACCAAAGATTGCCCATTTGATATACCCCAAACAAATTATACCTCATGTTTAAACACTATCTACATAGGAGCCAGCAGCAAATTCCCGAAGGACTGGCCGAGATTATATTAGTGATGGGCATAGATTAATTTTTTTTAATCTAGATTAATCTCACTGTAATCTTGGAATTAATCTAGATTAAAATGGCTCATTTGAATTCCGCCGAAGGCATTCAGAATGTGTGTGCTACCCAAATAATGACTAAAAGTAAGTCTTTGAGAACGGGTTTCTCAAGCCAGGTGGCGCATTAGACCAGGGCTCATCTCCTGTTTCCAAAATGCATCACAAACTGCTTGAGAAAGCTGTTCTACTATGATAATTGGTGATGAAAATAAATTATGTTCAATAAGATGTACTTGTGTTTACTAACTGTTTATTCAGTTAAACATGAATTTTGAACTGTAGGCCTACATAAGAGGTCATGATGAACTGTTTACAGTCAGTAGCTTTGTGTCAATCAGTGCAAGCTCTATTTCTCCTTCTTCCACCAGTCACTCAGGCAGACCAGCTTGTTCACATTTTCTGGTGACAAACTAGATCTCCTCTTCTGCACAATATGGCCATCTTCAACCACGCTGATGGGCTGGCAGCTGATGGCAATCCACTGAGCGAGGAGATTAGTTAGCTTGGCTGATAGAGCTGTGCTGACGGGCTTGCCTCAGTTGCACTCAAACATAGTAGTTTGATGACGACTCTTCCCCTGCGCTACATCAGTGCTTGGCCCGGCATCTTCCGCATTAGCTAAGGGATGCTTTGCGTTTAGGTGGTATTTGAGACTGGAAGAACTCCTACAGTAAACTAATTCCGCATTGCACAAGGTGCAAACAACCTTAGTCTTCTCGAGGTTTCCATTGGGAAGCTTCTTAAAAATAAATTTTCCCTGAAGCAAACCCGGCGGCTTCATAGCTGCATCCATGTTAGCACGTCACGTTTGATGTGGTAATTTCATACACAAGGCATACACACAGGTTCGAAGACTCGTTCTCGCCCCCTACAGTGCAATTCGGCTAGGTATACATCCGCGCTAAAATATCAAGGTGAAAGTCATCATAGCTTGCGTAGTATAGACCCAGCTCCCAACCCAACTTTGAGAATAGATTAACGGCGATATTTTTTTTATCGCCCAATAAGAGTCTCACGTTAACGCAGCACGTTAACGCTGATAACGGCCCACCACTAATATATATATATCACCTGCATGTCAAGGGATATAAACTGTCTATCAAGTTAAGATATGTATATTTTATTTCATATTAACCAAGTTTTACTGTTGCTTTTATATAATTATAAAATTTTTAATTTTTAAAGATTTTGGAATTCAGTAACGACAGCCGAATTAACCCTTAACGAAGCCAGCCGAACTACCGCAGCTAAACAGCTATGTAAAGAATGAAAATGAAAATATTGTCAGTTAACTAACAAGTTTTGTACAGTATGTCTCTCTTATCTGACACACTAAATTGAGTTCAATGAGCTCTCTTCTAACAAGCTGATGATCTGATTCAGGTATGTTAAATAGGGAAGACATAGGCCTACAAAATGTACAGAGTGGTGGGTCACCAGGATTAAGAACCACTGCATTAGAATAAATGCTTTATGCTGTTTGCACATTTGACTTGCTGAAGATTAGTAATACTATGTCTTTTCTTCCTTTACTCTTTAGGTATGAAGCTGAGTAGTCTGTACATGCCCAGGGATAAGAGAGTTGGAGTGGTTTGAAAGTTAATTTTGCAGCTCATTATTTGACCCACTGGAATACTTAAAGAAATTAATAAATGGGGCCCAATTTTCACCCACTGTGGTGCTACAAGTAAAACAATGGGGCCATTTGTGGGTCTAGTGTGATCACCCATGTGGGCCCCATAAGGTTTTTGTGTGTAGCCCACCTCTGCCCCATTATTAGCACCCATTTGGGACCCAAGTGAGCCCATATAATGAACATCTAAATGGGCCCCACTTAGAGCCCACTGTGGACCCATCATGTGCCCCTACACTCTAAAAAATGCTGGGTTGTTTCAACTCAAATTTGGGTCAAAAATGGACAAACCCAATCGTTGGGTTTAAATTTTTAATTACATTTTTAACCCAGCAGTTTGGTTTGTCCATATTTGACCCAAATTTGGGTTGAAACAAACCAGCATATTTTAGAGTATATCGGCTAACACACATGTGGCCCATGTGGAGCCAATGGACAAATTTCTCTGTTCCCCATTTGGTTTGCCCATGCAGGGCCCAAGTGACAGCCCGTCAAAAACCCATATGGTGCCCATGGAAATGTTGGCTGGGAACATAACCAGCTAGCTGCACGCCTTCAGACTTCAGAGGTATTTGGCGCATACTGTACATACCCTTTCGACAAAGCTCCAGTGGGTGTGACTGCACAGGTTTAGACATAATATAATATTATATAATTTATAAAGCATTATTATAACATAAACCGATGTTTTTTTGTTTTTGTTTGTTTTTTTTCACCTTACAAAAATAATAATCATAATAATAATAATAATAATGGCAGTAATGGAGCCCATTTTAAAATATTCCATGGAATTCCTGAAGAGGCTCAGACAATCTGGTCCACAAAGCCTTTGGCTGAGAAAGATCTTAAGCAAAGAAGGGGTGACACGGATAACAAATAGGAAATGAGGATGTAGAGGGGGTAAGAACATTTTGCACAAGATTAAGACTGTGGTTAGCAGAAGATTTGACCTCATTAGACCCCAATTGTTTGGATTTAGGAATGGAGACAAATCATAATCAAACCTAAAAAGTTAGTGCATAAAAGATCATCTAACCATGCTACGTTACAAATTTTTGGATGCCAAATCCCAGATCTCTTGTAAATAAGACTAATGAGTTCCAGGCCATAATGATGAAAAACCATATGGATATGGCTGCAATTTCAGAGACTTGGTTTACTCTCCACATGTCTGAGGAATTATGAGGTATTAATGGATACACTTTGTTTTCCAACTGCCAAACAACTTGCTGGGGTGGAGGTGTTGTATTGTACATCAGAGACAATGTTCCATGATATCCTTTAACCTGTAGTAATATTCCAGACTATCTAGAATGTCTGTGGGTGAAGGTGAGACCTTCCAGGCATATACTGTATCTGCTGTTGCTGTGTGTATGTGGTGTTTTCACCACCACAGTTACCACATTACTATGAACCCACTGAATATCTAATTGCCTCATATGACCTGCTTCATACTATGTATCCAGGCATTGGACTTATCATTGGAGACTTCAACCATCTCAGAGTCCATGATATCTGCCTAGATAGCAAACTCTGTCATTCATGACAGGAGGTGAATAAGGCAACCTGTACCAATGAAAAAAAAAAAAAGTCTTTTATAATACGATCTTGCCTGAAATTGATAAATATTTCTCTATGAAAACAGTAAAAATATATCCTTCAGACAAATCATGGATCTTTTTGCTCTAAGTCATTTAAAGAGATTTGGTCTTCAAGTCCCTATAATGAGAGGCTGACATCCAGCTCTCCTTCTTTGGATGTAATGGGTGGAGTTTGAAGGTCTAGCCACACCCTAACCATAACCCTACCCCTAAACATAAACTAGGTAAAGCTTCACCAATTAGACCCACAGAGGTGGAGCTGGACTAGGTCAAGCTCCAGCCATTGACTTTGCTGTGAGCAGCCTCTCATTATAGGGAGCTGGACGTCATTTGGCTCTGCAGTGAGCACCATTTGCCCTGAACATGTTTTCATCTACACAGGCTATGTGCGCCTGGAGTTCCTGTCTGGCACAGTTCTTTGAATGTAGACCAAGTTAAAAGTATGGAAAGTGTGTAGAAACATGCTGTTATAATCATACTAGGCCACATCGGAGAACACCAATCCCCTATATGTGTGGTATTCTAAATGATTGTGGATTTTAGAATTTAGCTTTGTAATATGAAATGTTAGATTTTAGAGAACTAATTTGTATATTTTACATATTTGTCTATTTTTGTATTATTATTATTTTTTAAATTGTTCTTAAATTGTTGGTCTACTTAGTACTAATGTTTCATTGGAACAGCAAAATACACAGTTGGGGAAACTTGTTGAATAAAGTTGTTATTTTTGTTTTGTTTTTGCACAAAAAGTAACATGTATATAAAGCTACATCAGCAGAGTTTTTAAATGTCTCTCATAGTTGTACTATTAGTAATTTCCAGTGTAAATGTCATAGCCTTTGTTTTTGAGTACTACATGTTCACTTTTACCTGTAGTGTCTTTGAGCAAACTTTCCAAACTTGCAGAAAGCAAAAACACTAAGTACCAGTTTCATTATGGTAGTGGGGATAGTCCCACAGAAGGTATCAGTATGTTATTATGAATGTCCTGTGAATGAGTGATGTCTATCACATGATGATTTGACTGCCTAGTAAAGATCTATTCACTGGAACTGGTCAGATATGAGAACGCTGCACATAATTTCATTAGAAGGGTCACAGTGGGAATATTAGACTGAATCATAATGTCCGCTATGATGACAGTCTATGTATGGTCTACGTGAAATCGGCTCATCATGGGAGAAACATAGCTGAGCACAATTTGAATCATGTGTTTGAGGAGGAGTTTGGTGGCTGGGGTCTGTGGTTAAGCCAATGACCTAGTTTCTAGCCTGAGCTCTAGACGAGTTTAGGGCTGTTTTTGTTAATTGTTTTACTATAGATAACACAATTTATCTATTTTGTGAAGAGTGCAGTACACTGAGTGCTGTTATTTTGCTTCACAAATTTGGCCATTGCATCACTATCACTCATCACGTTATTTTTAATAACTCATCAAAGCTTACATGTTCTTTCTTGTGACATTTGCCTGTTTACTGGTAGTCCAAATTGTACAGCATCTACTTTGAACATAAATGCCCCAATGTCCCAAAGTGATTTTGTGACATTTATGCTAGCAAATACATTTACAGAAGCGATCCCTGGGGAGCATTATTATTTTACTTTCCTTGATCATGATCATAAATAAATGGTACAAACTGAATTTTTTTTTTTTTTAATTTTTTAATTTTCAATTTTTCTGAATTTCAAAATGGTTGGTTTTATGAGATGCTTAATTTTAGAACTTATTTACACATTTATTCAAAAAGTAGAAGTTCTGCAGAGCTTCTATTATAGTTAAACAGATTTCAGTTTTATGCAAGTCTAGTGATTGTTAGATATTTATATTCTGAACAACTTAAGTTATAGGTATTTTGTTTTCCCCTCATTTTTTTAAAAAGGAATTATCAATATGAATGTTGCATAATATATTACATATTGTGCTAAATTCATATTGATAATTCCTTTTTAAAAATGCTACTACATTACTACATTAACTCACTGGTAACACATTACAATAAGGTTTCATTTGTTAACATTAGTTAACTACAGACATGAACTAACAATCAAAAATACTTATTAATTTTATTTAATATTAATTTTAACATTTACTAATGCATTATTAAAATCAAAGATTGTATCTGTTAATACAGCCTGAGCTAACCTAAACCAACAATGAACAGATGTATTTTTATTAAAGATCATTAACAAAGATTAATGAATAATATAATGTATTGCTCATTGTTAGTTTATTTAATGCATTTATTGACGTTAAATAATGGGACTTTATTGTAAAGTTTTACTGACTTTGTTGCTGCTCTTCAGTAAAATTATCACCAATGAGAGTCACACACTTATATACATCTTTATTAGAGGTATTTATTCTAACAAAATATAGTTCATCTCATTACAATATTAGTAAACAAAAAAGCCAGTAACAGTAAAATATATGTATACATGTAAAATATAAAATTCATATAGCTGCTAGAAAACAACCAAAAATTCTGAATAAAAAAAATAAAAGATAAGAAATCTAAATACAAACATTTACAAATATATGCACAAATAACACTATGAGGCTTGTGCATGACATTGTATGATTCAAAAGTTCTTTGTCTATATACAATTTTGGAAAAAAAAAAAAAAAAAGCTAAATTGTGAGTGTGTATCAGTAGATATACTGGAAAGGAAACCTTTTTTCTGTCTATCCAAGTAAATCCTTATTAGATGTTCATATCCTCTCACACTGCAGCGGATCTCTCATCCACACTAGTGGTCTGTGAGTAAACAGATCCCGTGGCCTGTATAATATAACTCTTCATGAATTGCAATTTACTGAAGGGTGTCCTGTACAGGAGTCTGAAAAGATGCCTCCTAAATTTTTCTCCCACAAACACATAGAGAATGGGATTCAGGCAGCTGTGTAAGTAAGCCAAAACTTCTGTGATTTGCAGACTTAGACGGATTGCCTTACTGCTGTCACAAGACTGAGTTATGTATCCTTTTAGCTCTAAGGCTTTCACAAAAGCTGCAAGATTGTATGGAGCCCAACAGCAGAAGAAGACCACCATCACCACAATAACTAGACGCATGGCCTGCCTCCTGGAAGAGCGAACTGTCAGGAGTCTCTTCAGAATCATTGAGTAACAAAATCCAATCACAATAAGTGGGATAATTAAACCAATGACATTCATTTTAAAGATACAATTTATCTTTGAAGAATGATAAGAAGTTTGATCATTTGTTGGATAATGTGTACAATAAGAATGATTATTTAAGTCTGTGGTTTTGAGGTACTTCAACTCAGGAAAGGATGCAAAAACAGCAATGATCCATATGACCATACTGGCAAAGATCCCATATGTCTTTGTTCTGACTCTCAAGGCAAACACAGCATGAACTACAGCTAAGTATCGATCAACACTCATCAGTACAATAAAGAATATACCACTGTAGAATCCAATGTAGTAGATGCTGAGGACCATAGTGCACATAACTGTTCCAAAGATCCACTGGTCTCTGGCATAGTGTGCCAGGAAGGGAAGAGAGGAGACCAGCAGCAGGTCAGCTATAGCCAGGTTCAGGAGACAGATGTCAGTCATGCTTCTCATCTTCACACCCATCAAGACCACCCAGATCACAAGTGTGTTACCCAGAAAGCCCACCACAAAAAACAGGGAGTATAACACAGGGATGAAGATAGTTCCATGATCTCCATAAACACAGGAATGTGACTCCAAGCTTCCATTATTATAGTAGTCAGAATAGTCATATAGCACATCAGTATATGGCTCATCAGCACTTTGTCCATTCACTCTTGAACAAGGGGAAAAAAACAAACAAATCTATAAGCAAAGCAGAGCTCATCCTTCAATTGTGACTAATAAATGTGATATGAACTCACCTGGACGATGCATGATAATTTAGATCAAGGATGCTGTTGGTCACCATCTCAGTCCATGGAGGCTGTGCAGTGGTCCTGTTCATGTGAAAGAGAAGAGGAAAAGAAACTTTTTACACAATACAACTGGATCTTCAATGAACATACCAGCATATCAGCTATTATCAACTACCATCAACTGAATCAACATTGAACTGACTTGAGCTTGAGCTGTCATCAATAATGATACAGTAACACTTTACAATAAGGTTCATTAGTTAACTACATTAGTTAACATGAACTATGAACTCCACTTATACAGCATTTATTAATCTTTGTTAATGTTAATTTCAACATTTACTAATACATTATTAAAATCTTGTTAACATTAGTTAATGCACTGTGAACTAACATGAACAAACATTGAACAACTGTATTTTCATTAACTAATGTTAACGAAGATTAGTAAATACAGTAACAAATGTATTGCTCATGGTTAGTTCATGTTAGTTAATACATAAACACAATACGTTAATACATTAAATAATGTTTAACTGATGAACCTTATTGTAAAGTGTTACCAATTACACTTCTTCTGTAGATTTGCTTTGTAGTTTAATTGAGTTTGCTTCATAACTTATGTGCATTGCAATATTTACACTGATATTCAACTAAATTGAATCAATAATGAACTAAATTGAGCTGAAATTGTGTTCCTGGGGGTCCCCACCCCGGTTAAAGTCGCTTTCCTGGGGATTTCCCTCGGTTAATTTCACATTCTTTGGGGACCATTCACACCAAACAAATTCATACTCAATCAATAATGTGAGAATTTCATAAAGAAATCTATTGGTTTTAAAAACTGAATAACTTGTGTAGCCTATTCATAGACTGTTTTATGTCATTTCCATTTTCTCCCCTTCCTATTTTGGACAGTTCTTTTACTGTTGTTGAGAGATGAAGTTTGGTCTTACCTCAGCAAGGCAGCTGTAGAATTCATATTCAGGGAACCAGAGGTGTTCTTACTGTGTTAGACAAATGGAAACAGAGAGTATTAGGATATAATGCTGCTAATAGATCATCTTTAAGGCATTAGTACAAATGTATTCGCAAACAATATGTGGCTGCGCTAGCTTTGGTAGACAAATTGGAAAAAAACATATTTATATTATTTACATGTTTTATTTTATTTTGGATAATAATTTGGACAATGATGTGAGGCCTTATGTGACAGAAGAATTAAATATAGGCAATCTCTACTTATAAACCAAATAGGTCCCTAAGATCCATTAATCTTGGTCTCCTCTCTGTTCCTAGATCTAGGTTCCATCGCAGAGGTGATTGAGCCTTCGCTGTTGCTGGTCCTAGTCTATGGAACAATTTACCAGCTTCTATTAGAGCTGCGCCCTCTTTGCCTGTATTTAAATGCCGGCTTAAAAATCATCTTCCGTCAATAGCCTTTATCTAGCCATGTAAATTTTATTGTTATGCTGTTTCGATGTTTTGTTGTCTTTTATTCGTTTTATTCTAGCTGTATTGTACAGCACTTTGGATCAACTGGTAGCTGTGTGAAAGTGCTTTATAAATAAAGAAGAAAGAAAGAAAGTAGTAAAATACTTTCCTCGGTAACACTTAGGGCCAGATTTACTAAACAGGGCGAATTAGCATGAGAATGCAATCCCATAAAATTGTCGATGGGAGTGGAAATTTCTGTGGGTGATTTACTGACAATGCGTATATTAAAGAACACGGATGCAGCCAGTTCATTTCTATAATGACCAACGCAGTCTTTCAAGAGCAGGCAAATTCGCGTAGGGACGCAAACAAGCAGAGCCTATGATAATCAGGTGCATGTGATCTACTAACAACATTAGATACATGCTTTTTTGGGGGCGTTAAATAATGGCGCAAATACCAGTAAATTGACTAGCATTAACCTTGGTAGACTAAATCATGCTGCATGATTCATTTAAATACTCTCCTCCCATAAATATTGCATCTGAAAGGGAAACTCCTACAAATGTAATAAGGTCAGCCCAAAATAACTGTGCAGTAAATCCTGTAGTTTTTTAATTGCAAAAGAGGGTATGCGTCGGCGCAAACTCTTGGTAATTCTGGCCCTTAGGGGCCATATTATATATAATAAAGCTAACTTGAAATAACAATGAACAATTTTTACAGAATGTATTAATTTTAATGTGAATTTCCATGTATTTTAATACATTTTTACATCACAAGTTGTTTACATTAAAATCAATATTTTATGAATTAACAGAAATTAACAATGAACAATACATAAATTAACATTATCCTATAGTGTAATAAATGCTGTGGAAAAAAGTTAATTATTAGTTTATGGTACCTAATGCATTAATGGTATCACATTGAAATTTATTATAAAACATTACCCTATACTGTTTACAGTAGTATTACTGTATTGCTGATTATAATCATAGTCATCAAAAGAAAAACATGAATAAGAACATGATTAACGTTTTGGCATCTTTTTTTTTTTTTTTTTTTTTTTTTTTTTTTTATAAGTGGGCACGCTTTAATAAATTCAATTTATTTGTACAGCACTTAAATATATATTGCACTTAAATATATAACATATGCTGAAACTTTATTTTACAGTGTCCTTGCTACATATGTTATATGTAGTTACTATAGTAATAACAAAATTATGCATACTTACATGCAACTAACCCTAAACCGAAACAAACCCTAATCCCCTATGGTAAGTATGTGCAGTTAATATTAAAGTTGTTTTTAAACAGCATGCCTTAAAACCCCCAGTGAGAAGCTAAAGGCGACAATTGGCAGTGGCAAGTCCACCTCTTCAGACAAATACATACAAAGCATAGATTATTGTTAATTTGAACCACATAGTATTGATGATAAAGGATAATATTGACTAATTTCTTGCTTAATTAAACAATGAATATGTTATTAACTAATTTGTATTTAATAGTTTTATTTAATATAAAAAAAGTCTGCATTTTGAAAATTTGAAATACCAAAGTTATCCAACTACTTTAATGAATAAAGTCTATGAATGATTGATTATCGTAAAAATTTCACATACCTATGAGCATTATGAGCATCGATGTGTGGTGCAAACCACCTGTGACATTCAGACTTATTCTGTGACATTTAATGTTTCCAACAGCTGGTTTACCAACCTTAAAAAAAGGTGTGAAACCATAACCCTTTCTACCATTTCAAACTCATACGACAGGTTTGCAATGAAAGTGGGGGTTAGGACTTGACCAACAAATGAACATA
Source organism: Mylopharyngodon piceus (assembly GCA_039654765.1). Taxonomy (NCBI): domain Eukaryota; kingdom Metazoa; phylum Chordata; class Actinopteri; order Cypriniformes; family Xenocyprididae; genus Mylopharyngodon; species Mylopharyngodon piceus. Next base: position 9,033,720 of record CM077445.1, read on the forward strand.
CAGCGAATGTTTGTGCATATTATTTTAAAAAGATGTCAAATAAAAAATGTGCTTGCCAGGAATACTCACAAATGTGATAACTGGTGTTGCCCTCTGACCTTCCGAGCAAAGAAGGGAAGTTGAGATGAGAGATAAGATCGTATCATATGAGATCGGTCAAAAAAACATGATCTATTATAGTTTTTTTTTTTTCTCAGGGTATTGGTTTGTGACACTTCCTCTGTAATAGGTAAACTGGGGTATAGGGGCTTTGCAGATTGCAGAACTAGTTTCATATTGGCTGCAATAGCAATGACCCGATTGGCTCCCACCATGTTTCGACTACAGTCTAGAGGAAATTACATCACTATGCATCTGTTCTGTTTTTTTTATGTGAAAAGAAAAAACAATGGTGCAGCACTGCAATATAAATTTCATAGTGTTTTAATGGCTTGAAAAAATAAAAAAAATAAATAAAAAATCCTATGCTAATAAACAGCCAGTAAAAAAACATACTCAGCATTGCATAGGTAGTCAGAACAGCTGAGCAATAGTGTTAGAATGTGGTTTTACACACTCCACACACAACCAACCACTTAAAAGTGCTTTTAAAAGGGATGTCAAATACTCTATATAAACAGATGCATCTTAACCTCATAAGTAAGTAAGATAAGTGTTTTAACATTACATAACATAAAGATTGAGATCTACACAATCTCAATTAGTAACACACTAAAACAGAAAACATGAAACCAATTGAGGGGATGAAAGTCTTTTGCGGGTTCTTGTTTGCCTTGCAAGAGTTTAACTCAAAGTTAGTTCAGCACACTTTTCTGGTTCTACAGTCTTTTCACTGTGTGGCAGAATGTATGCTTGGGCTCAATAGTAAGCATATGTAAAAATATAAAGTGTAACAATATTTTTTACATTTTCTGAAGAAACATTAAAGTTAAAATAGTGCTTGCTTGTATATACAAAAATCTCTGTTAGGGTGTTCTGGTCGGTTGCAGGTGGTTCTTTACAGGTCCAAAAGAGCCCACCCTCAAAGTCTCATATTTTATTTGTCTGTAGATGTGACTAAATATGACTCCCCCCTTCAACACAATGTTTGGGGCCTGTTTAATCATCCACAAAGCAAAAATTGTAAGACTGATCACTTCAGGAGAAAAAAAGCCCTTCTCAACAAGCCACATGATTTTAGTTTATACGTTTATATTGCTCAAGTCACATGCCAAAATGTAATACTTAGGGTAAGGGTTTTGTTTAAATCACTAACCCCAAGTACAAGCAAAAGTAAGAGTGATATTATATAAATATGTTTTAAAAGTCTCAAGAACTTAAACATTTCTGTGCATCTCACAATTTAGTGAACTACCTGTTGCACAGGAAACATTCAAGTCCTTTTTGTACTGTGATATTTACTATGCTATTTTGTCCCCTTCCTTTTTTCCGATCAGCGTGGTGTGTCTGTCTTTTTGTTTAATGAACAACCCATTAAAACAAAAACAAACAAAAAAGATAAGTGGAGTTAAAACACAAGACAAAATGCAGTAAAATAGAAAAAATGTAATAAAATCAAATCAAAAATCAAATGAAGATAATTTGTCGAGTCAAGAAAATTTTTAAACTTTAAAATGTGTCTTGAACACTGAAATTGTAATACATTTCTGTTTTTCACACTAAAATGTAACAGAAGAAATGTCAAAATTCAATGTAAAGTGGTTTAAAGTCACCATGAAATCAAAATGGACAATTCTTTTTTTTTTCTTTTCTTTTTTTATGGAATATTGCCGTATTTATTATAAATGATTTATACGTGCACATCATTTTTTTTTACTCATGGGGTCTCGTAATCTTTAATCAAAATAACTTCCCCTCCCTCTTGTAGTGACATCTATTCTCTTCTGATGACGTTCACTGGCGCAAGAGAGGGACAAGGTGTCACTTACATGAGATCACAGCAATAGCAAGTGACAATGATCAAACGAACCAATCAATTCCCGATAGAAAAAAATAAAGTCCCGCCCTATATTTTTTTGTTTCTTGTTCTAGAAGCCGTTTCACTCAGATATACATCACAATAGGGAAGAAAAGACTATCACAGCCATTGTGATTTTACTTAACAGTGGCTTCGTGTACTGCAAATACAGATGAGTGTTGTTCATTATGTCATCTTTTCAGGTCTTCTCCTCTGCTCCCTAGTTAGTTTCCTTGGTTATTAGTTAGTTCTACACACCTGTTCCATTTTATCTTAATTACTCTCCCCATATATTTAAGCCCCGTGTCACCTGCTTTGATTTATAATGGGCAACATACTCTGGCGTGATGCAACTGTGTTCCCCTCGCACACATAGGTTACTATATATGCATAACAAACTGTATATATGTAGTTTACATGATAAAAGTAATCTTAAAGTTAAGATATACCACTACTTTTAATAATTTAAACAGGCTTTTTGTGGTTTAGGCACAAAACTCAAGGCAATAATTTGTTTTTGTGTATTTTATTTATTTTTTCACAGTGCTGAAAGTCATATGGTAACTGTGCAAAACAGAACACCTCACTTGTGACTATATGATTTTATGGTGAAATTTTTGTTAACTCAGGTGTATTTTGACCAAGAACAATGTTCTGTGGCTTTAATTCAGTGTGAGCAGTGCAACAAAAATAGACTCAGCACCAAAATGATAGCTTCACTGCCACTTCTGCTCTGCTCCTGCTATGCGCTAATGTGCCTTGGCATGCAGTGTGAATGCTCTAATCTGTTAACATATACGCCAAAAATAATTATGCACTGCTTCCGCTCTGTGGAAAGGATGGAGTGCGGGGAGACAGGACAGATAAAGAACCTGAGGGACTTGAACCAAGGTCACCTAAGGCACAGCTGCTCCATCTGTTGAAGCACTGCCCACAAGGCTACTGATCTGACATCCATGGAAATCCTTGACAAGACAGGATCAGAGATAATTACAGTCCACAGAAGGGTTCATAGTGACTTGTGGTCTGGCTTGAACAATCACAAAACTAGAAACACAGAAACAACATTGGTAGTATTGTCTGCTGGAGGGCTTGTGGAATGGGTTACCACAGCCTCGCTGCTGAGTGGTTTGCGTTTGTATAGCTTCTCCAAATAGCTTTGTTTTGAATCTCTATTTACTATAATTCCTTGTTGTTTATATTGCTAAATATAACTTACTCATCACCATATACAGTTTCTGATATTGTCTAATATTGCCTATCACATTAATCTGACAACCGTGGTATGCCGGAATCAGTCAACAAACACGGTGAGTCATGTCATCTTCTCCTGTTATTGTTACTTGCACTGCAAATGCAGGTAAATAGACAGGCTGATGGAGATGATTTCATAACTAGAGACAAGCATCCAAACTTTAATCGAGGACAGTAAGAATGCTGCTTTGTATGCGACTAGCTTAGCAAGCCCCGTTCATTATTCGGTTCTGGCTGTAGAGCCTGTGCAGCAGGGCAACTGGGTGACTGTGAGACAGCAAAACACCGCTGTTCCGTTCTGATTAGAACATCAAACACGTTCTCTCCACTTAGTGATGCACTAAGAATCCTGTTGAAAGTGCCCTAGTTATTGGCGATTATATTACACAGAACGTGAACATAGAGACACCAGCCACATGTTTGCCGGGAGCCAGAGCACCTAACATCAAAGCAAATTTAAATAAAAGTGCTGGCTAATACTGATCGTAAATACTCTAAGATTATTATTCACGTCGGCACTAATGATGTTCAACTTCGCCATTCAGAGATCACTAAAATTAACATTAAAGAGGTGTGTGCAACTCGCAAGTATGATGTCAGACACTGTAATATGCTCTGGCCCCCTCCCTGTTCGCCGGATTGAAGAGATACTTAGCAAACTGTCGTCACTCAATGGCTGGCTATCTAAGGCTATGTTCAGACTGTCAGTCCAAATCCGATTATTTGTGTATCCAAATGGAATCTGATCTAAAATTATTGACTGTCCACATTGTGTATCGCAGCTGTTCAGATCCGATTTGTGTGTCCATGCCACTCTTTTGTTTTCCATGATATCTGCATTGTTTTCTATGGCAATGACGTTGTGATTAGACAAAGGCAGAAACGTGAGAGGCTGGTATGAGTGGCTTTATTCCGCGCTGTCATCTCCACCGGTTTCAAAACATGTCTCCGTTATAGCCTATTGTTATTCTGCTCATCCGGCACATTGCAACAACACAACCTTGTTTCTGCCATGACTTTCAGCATGTTTCTTATAACAACGTCTGATGTTTATGTTTTACGTGGTGTGAGAAAGTCTCATAAACCATGCAAAATCCAATCAGAGCAGTCAAACTGAAATGTATTTCCAGAAATGCGATTTGAATAGGATTTCAAACCACATATGAATGTAGCTCAAAATGGATTTGTAAAAATCACATTTCATGTCATTTTTGGCTATTCAGACTTGCTAAATCTGTTTGGATTTCAATTGGATATGCACAAAAATTTGATTTTCTTTTCAAATCTGGCCCAGGAGAGTCACTGCCCTGCAGAGTTTAGCTCCAATACTGATCAATCTCACCTATACCAATTTACTAGTAACTCAGAAGACCTCGATTAGCTTGCACAGGTGTCTTTGATCAGAGTTGAAACTAAACTTTGCACGGCAGATAAATGAGAGTCTGGTTAAGATGTCTCTTGGATCCTCCTTGTTTAGGTACTTTGGACATGTCCCACTAGGTCCTACCAGAGTAGACCCATGACACAATGGAGGGATTATATCTCTTGGCTGGTGTAGAAACACCCTGGGGTCCCCCATGAGGAGTTGTTTGAAGTGGCCAAGGCAAAAGACACGTGGGCTGCTTTGTTTAGGCTTCTGTCACCCAGACCTGGCCCTGGATAAACAGCAGAAAAAGGATGGAATAATAATTCAGATGTGAATCTTTTCAATCATTTGACACCTGTATTGTTTACATTTACTGTTCATTAGCCATCACTTTCACATGTAACACATTTTTGGATGATTTGTCCCAACTTGCTGTGCTCATAGTGTCAGCGTGAGAACTTCCACACTCCTACAGTCATATATTGCACACAAAACTGGGGAAGCACTTTCTCGGTATAGTAAACTTTAATCTGATTGGCTGACATTTTGACACAACTTCTAGGAATAAGAGCACCCAGATTTCAGTCTGCCTGGAAAAGTTTTTAACCAAGTGCCAGGTTAATACAGAGAGCACTTTTAGATAAGCTGCCCAGTGTTTGGTCGCTATAAGCTTGTCAGTCAGATGACTTCCTTTTGTGGAGTCATTCCTACATTCCCTATATTTCCCAGATTTACACTGTATTGAACATAATGAACACATGACAAAGTTTGTTTTCATGGCCCAGTGTTCCCTAAATTTATATGGAACATAATAAACACATGACAAAAGGTCCTATGTTCCCTGATAAACAGTTAGGGTTAGGGTAAAATAGAAACATAGTGTTAACCCTGGGAATATATAGAGACCTACATTGTGGATCAGACCCCTGCTGCCCAGTTGGTGGCATTGGACAATTAGTAAACATGGATATTTTATTCAACTGTATCTCAGTTTTCAAGTCTGGTATCAAATCAGTCTTGATCAGTGTAAATTATCTTGCACATTTAGTTTTAACAATGCTACCTGTAACTTACAAGGGCAGGTCGAGGCAAAATTCTGCAAACTTCACTTCTACTCTGCACCACTCAGACTTTGGTCTGGAAGACTAGGAACATAAGCTCACTGATGCAAATGGTAAAACCATTTGCACTTAATTGGTGTAACATGTATGTTCTGTTTTGGTTTATTTTGATTGTGTTTTGGTTCTTTTTCCCTGTTCTGGTTTGCCTCTGCTCCCTAGTTAGTTTCCTTGGTTATTAGTTAGTTCTACACACCTGTTCCATTTTATCTTAATTACTCTCCCCATATATTTAAGCCCCGTGTTTCATTAGTTCTTTTGTTCGGTATCGTCTTAGTTTTACATGGTTGTGTTTATGTTTTTTCTCCTGTGATCTCCTGAGTATTCCTTGTAGTTATCTACTCCTTTTGACTTGCGCTCTCTACAACAACTATTCATGACAGAATATCGGACTTAAGACAGGATTTTTTTGCAGCGTCTCTTCTTTTTGCTCCCCCTCACAAATTGATCTACCCGCAGTCCAACTACTCTGCCTGGAGCAGAATGACCGTTCACTGGAGGACCATACAAGGGACTTTTTAGATCTGACATGCCTAATTCGCTACCCAAACCTCACACCTTCCAGTGAACAGTCCCAGAGAGGATTTCACCATGTTTATGGAGTGAGTGCTGGTGAACAACGGATCAGTATTCGCCATTGGCCCAGTGGAGGACTTCACCAGCCCCACTTCAGACCCAGAGCCCAGCCAGCCATCTCCCGCTGCATGGACATGATGCCAGAGCCCACCACGGATGCACGAGCCAGTGCCAGGTACAAGGACTGAGCAAGCCATCGCCTCAGAGCCTAAACCTCACAAAATGTCTGACCAGGAGTGTAAGGCCGCAACATCATGTGCCACCGTGGAATTACTAGTGTAGTTTGAGAGAATGGAGGAAGACCCCGCCCACTCTCTCACCACTGAGGGTGAGCTGCTGCTGACCTCTGTAACATATGATGACTTAGAAGAGAATGTTTGCATGAATCTCCAGCCCCCGCTGGTCCCGTCCAGCTCAAAGTCTCCCGTGTCTCCGCTGGTCCTGTCCAGCTCAAAGTCACCTGTGCCCCTGCTGATCCCGTCCAGCTCAAAGTCTCCTGTGCCCCCACTGGTCCCATCCAGCTCAAAGTCTCCTGTGTCTCAGCTGCTTCCTCCCAGCTCGAAGTCTCCTGTGTCTCCAGAGTTACCACCCAGCCTCCCTATCCCACCTCCTCTTCCAAAGTCAGCCAGTCTGTCGACCCCGCCTCCACTGGTTCCCGTCAGCTCCTCAGTTCCTCCATTGTTAACTCCAAAATGGTGCATGGATGCGCCTAGGATCTTCCATTCACCAGCTCTGCCTTGGAAAGAGGATCTTCTGGCTTTGCCTCTAGCCGTTGAGCCCATCGCTCCATCTCGGCTCGTTGACCTGTCAGCTCCACCTTGGCTCCTCAAGTCAAGTCACCTTTATTTATATAGCGCTTTTTACAATGTAGATTGTGTCAAAGCAGCTTTACATTGATAACTGGTACATTATTTGGCTGCACAGCAGCTCTTAAAGAATAGTGTCAATGCAGGCAGATCAAAGCACTGTTGAATATCAAATGTCAAGTGTCCCCAACTAAGCAAGCCAAAGGCGACAGCGGCAAGGAACCCAAACTCCATCAGGTGGCAGACAAGTGGCAAATAGGTGTTTAAATGGAGAAAAAAACCTTGGGAGAAACCAGGCTTAGTCGGGGGGCCAGTAAGTCCAATAGGATCGCAACATTCAAAGTATTTATTCCAGTTCCATCCAATTGAGGATCGTATTCATCACGCCGGTATGGACGGTTGTTGAGGAACTGTGTCGTGGCTGTCGTGTCGATGAGGCCCTCACAGTGGATGATCTAGTTGACTCAATCTCTGCTGATACTTCAGGGCTGCGTTGTGGTCGTGTCAAGGCGCAGGTCCTTGGTCTCACCTGGATACGGCCCGGATCCGGTTGACTACGGTGAACCTCGGGATAACCAGAAAGACTAATATTAGCGTAGATGCCATTCTTCTTCTGATGTAACGAGTACATCAGGTGTTATAGGAAGTGTTCCCGGTTCCGGCTGACCTAATTTATGCAGCCTAATAATCCTTTAACGGATTTGAAAATATAAATTGGTAATGTGTTATGTGTATGCCAGGTTAAAGAAATGCGTTTTTAGTCTAGATTTAAACTGACAGAGTGTGTCTGCTTCCCGAACAATGCTAGGAAGATTGTTCCAGAGTTTAGGTGCCAAATAGGAGAAGGATCTACCGCCTGCGGTTGATTTTGATATTCTAGGTATTATCAGCTGGCCTGAATTCTGAGATCGCAATAGACGTGAAGGACTATAATGAATTAGGAGCTCGCTCAGGTACCGGGGAGCTAAACCATTTAGTGCTTTGTAAGCAATTAGCAAGATTTTAAAATCTATACGATGTTCCTCGACTCCACCTGGGACTATCGTCCATACGGCTCCACCGGGCTCCCTCATGCCTCCGGCTCCACCTTGGTCAGACGACACTCTGTCTGCGCCATGGATTTACGGGCCTTCAGCAGAGATTCATCTCTCCACCCCTTCTGCTCTGTCGGGCTCCACCTTCCCTCCGCCTCCGCCATGGTCACACCGGCTCCGCCTCAGTCCTCTGGCATCCTGGCTCCACCACAGATGCTCGTTGTTGTGGCTCAGCCTCAGTCTCCAGAGTCATTGATGTCACGTGGGCTCATCGGTCCTTTAGCTCCACCTGGGTCTCCACCTCCATCGGCTTCATCTCTGTCAGTCGTCCCCCTGGTTTCATCAGCCAAGCCTCCACCATGGCTCCTTCCACCGTCATTGCTGCCCTGGTCACTATCTCTGTCATCTCCCCTGGTTTCCTGCCCTTCTCCTACTCTGCGTCCTCCTCCAGATGTATGTTCTGTTTTGGTTTAGTTTCATTGTATTTTGGTCCCATTTTCCCTGTTATGTTTTGCCTGTGCTCCCTAGTTAGTTTCCGTGGTTGTTAGGTGTGTAAAACTAATTGTTCCATTTTATATTGATTACTCTCTCCATGTACAGTATATAAGCCTTGTGTTACCTTATTTCCCTTATTCGGTATCGTCTTAGTTTTACGTGGTTGTCTTTATGTTTTTCTCCTTTGATCTCCTGAGTATTCCTTGTGGGTTTAATAAAGACTGTTTTTGTTATCTACTTTCATTGTGCGCTCTCTACAACAGCTATTTGTGACAACTGGAGTGCCACTTGGCCAGTCATATTGGAGGCCTGGAACAAACTTTTGATATAAATTCTATTGGTGAATACTACTGTATTACTGTAAAAGAGGTGAATTGGTTTATCATGCATTTTGTATCAACATTTTGCACACTTCCTTTTGACTTCTCAGGATGCAGCATTGTTGTCATCATGTTTTTTTAAACAGTTTTTTCTTTGATCATTCCAGAATGTGGTCTTAACCATAACATTTGCATGTAGATAAAATCACATGTACCTCACAATAAGGAAGTGGTTGCGTGTGATCACAAAGTCCAATCAGAAACATCAATGAATGAACTTGCATCATGGGTTGCATCAGATATTCGATATATATGCTGTTGATAGATTTTGATAAATATTGAATTTTATAGACAGAAATTAAAGTAGGTAGAGTTATTAATCATGTTTTAAACCAGGTTTTTGACACATCAAATATTGTTTTAAGTTAAACAACTAGCATTTAGATTTGATTTTGTTATTACTATAAAATACTTTAAATAATGTCCCATTACTGTATGTCACAACAGTTTTGGGACAGTTTTTATAAAAGTTACTGTCTGATTAAGGTTTTTTTGCGTAGGTGCTACTTGAAGTATCAATGTCATGTCAGCAGTCTTAATGTACTGTTTGCATCAGAGCCAAAGAACACAGGAAATCCACCTCACTCTGCAGAGCATATCTCTGTGGCTTTCCGCTGTAGCTTTTAAGGTAAAGACAAAGGTTAGGGTGAAGTTACTTCCCTGAAGCGTCGCATTTATGTTCACAGTTTTACAATAAGCTATTTTCAATAACTTTGTGAAGCTTTACACATAAGAATGTCAACTAACAGGAAAATAAGTAAATGAATGAACCTAAAAAGTTTTATAATCTAAAACATTGAATTATTTATATATTCTATCAGGATTTTATTAGAATTTTATTAATAATAGTTATTATTGAGTGGATTGGATTTTATGTTGAAATCAGTGACACACCATATATATAGTAATGACATATGGTTTGAAAATATAATAAAATGCCCCTGAAGATCAATTCCATGGTGCAAATATTGCCCCTTAATGAAAAGGTTAATTTCTGCTATGGACAAATGGTCAGAATTATATCATTCAGCATACTGTGAGGCAATATAGTTAGTTTTGAGATAGTGTTGTTACTGAAATGTTTTATGTTAATTATTTTTAAGCTGTTCAGTAAGTGTAGGCGTGTATGTGACTGTAGTAATGTGCCATATGTGTTAGGGAGGGCTCTTGTGGTAAGAGGTAGCATTACAAACTTTTGAAACAAATTTTTATTATTTATTTACATATTGATAAACATCTTGATACATTTATCAGTGTGTAAGTAGTTTAGGCAAAAAAGGTAACACAGACATTAGGAATATACAATATTTACAGACATCAATCCAGTATAGACTGCATTCAAAATAAAGTTCCTCCATATATTAACACTGCTCTCACATATCCTCTTTTAGCCTATGTGAGGGGTCATGTTTTTTTTGGGTTTTTTTTGGTTTTGCCTTCGAGGGGTGTGTGTGTGGTTGAGGATGTTGTTTCTTTTCCTGTGGTATTGACTGCTGTACAGAACCAGTGAATAAATTTTTAGCAGGTCATGTCATGAGAGTTTACAGATATTGAGGAACAGACGTTTGTAGGTGACACATACTTTGGCAAATATGAAATTATTTGTAAATTCATTACATTTAATGCATCAGTTAATTCTGAAGCCAGCATGAAATACAGGCACTAGTTTATTACTTTATTTTTTTTATTTTTTTTTAACAATGACGATTGTTTTCATTAATTGAGGTAGAGTAATTTATATGATATTACCATCATTAAATCAACAAATAGTGAAATGCATGTATGAAGATTAACATATTTATATTTACAAAAACAAAGCAAGATTAAATGATAAGCACAATATTTACAAAACAAAGAAACAGCACTAAAATATTCAGAAACAATATCATTGATCTTATTGCGTTTAAAAAAAAAAAAAAAAAAAAAACTTTAAACTTGTGTAGTTTTGGTTGGAGATGTAAAATAAATTGCTGTGTTGGAAGTTTCATTCTCTGAAACTTTTGATTGTGTAGATGTTGACTGGTAGGTCTTCACACATAGAAGATATCTTGAAAACACACTTATAAGGCATTTCCTGAACTTTTCTCCAACAAAAGCATAAATCACCGGATTTACAGAGCAGTGTGTGAGTGCGATTGTCTCTGTCCACTCCATGGCTGTGTTGACATGACCAACAGCATCACAGCTAGATAGAATGCCAAAGTCCTGCAAGGTTTTCAGAAACACCACCACGTTGTAGGGCACCCAGAAAACCACAAACACGATGACAATGCCTAAGATGAGCTTTATTGCCCGATCCTTTTTCGAGTTTTTTGTCTTCTTCACAACCATTAGGACTCTGATATAGCAGTAGGCTATAATGGGCAAAGAGATGAACAGTCCAACTGCATTTTCACCAAAGTTACGGAAAAGCTTCCACTTCTGGGACGACCCAGCAGGATAAACTCGCTGACAGCTGGTGATGTTGTCCTCTGTGACCATTGCTGCAAAGATGGCCTCTGGAAGGGCGGCACAGATCGAAACCATCCATATAATGAGACTTGCCACAATTCCGTAACGCAGCGTCTTTGCTCCCAGCACCGCAACGGCATGTACGATGACCAGATAGCGATCCACACTCATCAGGGTCACAAATAAGATCCCACTGTAAAATCCCACTTGGTATGTACCTGCCATAGCCTTACACAGTTCGTTGGCTTTTAAGGAGTGGCCCTGAGCATAGAGAGCCCAGGAGGGCAGTGAGAGGACCATTAGTAGGTCTGACAGGGCCAGATTTAGCAGGCAGAGATTTGTCATATTTTTCACATGCATTTTTTTCAAGAGGACCCATAAGACGGTGATGTTGCCAACAAGGCCAAGCACAAAAACTATGTAGAAAATGGCTGCCTTGATGCTTGAATTAAGATGTGAATTTTCAGTATTGCATGGGCTTTCCATTTCGTAGTAATCGTATGTTGTATCCATCCTGTAACAAACAATAAATATTATTTAGTAAAATATGAATGTCAGTTGATTTAAAATATCAATATTTGCTGAGGGAAGATAATAAAAATAGAAAACAAAAAGTGTCTTGTCTATATATTGTTTTAAATTGTAATAGTTTAATTTAATAATTTCTTTTTTATACTTGGTTTTGATTATATTTATTTATAATTATAATATTTATAATACTTAATTATGTTTTACTGCCCTTTTTACTCAATATCACTATATAAGCACCCCATTTTTAATTAGTTAAACGTTTCTGTTGTTCTTGAGCACAATGAATTAAACTAGTAACATCCCACTTTTGAGGACTGAGACCACTCATTTGACTCTATCATGCAGTGGTTTATGATGCTGTTTTTTGAAACCACAGAGAACATTGACATCGGGAGTGTAAACGTGCGATAATGTCATATTGTGAAAGTAGGTGTCAGCAAGTTCTAATGCATTCATTAGCAAATCTCCATCATGGGGACTTCTGTAAATCTGGAAAATGAGAGTCAGAAAGCACGTGGCAATTTACATTTGCATAATAATTTGTAGAGAGTAAATAAATACCGTTGCTTTATCGTTAGCGGCTGAGGTTACACTTTATTTTGATGGTCCACTTTAGACATTCTAATAACTATAAGTAGCTTTGCAACTACATGTCAACTAACCCTTAGAGTATCAGAAGACTGTTAGGTTAGGGTTAGATGTTAGGGTTCCGGTTAGTAGAATGAGTTGACCTGTAGTTGCAAAGTTACTTATAGTTAGTAAAAGGTCTATCTAGTGGACCATCAAGTGTTACCATGGCCATACATCAGACAAAGTGTTTTCCATTTTTTCTTACGATATTTTTATTACAAAATTTGACCATGAAAACAATTTGAAGGTGCCACTAAACCAAACCTCAAAGCTGTCATATGTAGACCTCATTTTTTTCTTCAAATATTAGTGCTTAGAAACAGGAGGTCGCAGTATCCTGTTTAACCACATGCTTTCTGAAACGTCCCACCACAATCCCACTATCATACCATCAGTGCCTGTGATCTCATCTACAATTTTTTTTGAATTACAGTACTTGCACAGTACAAAACAAATAATTATCAAAACCTCCCAATACTGAGTAGACATCACAGACAACATTGAATGTAATATATCAAACTTTTTCCAAGAAACAGGGGTTACATTTTAGAGCCAATCTCCGTAATTTATCAAAATTTGTCATTTTTTTAAATGCTGGATCTAAACACAACATGATAAAAAATCCAGTAAATTAAAAAAAAAAAAATCAGTTTACCTGGTGCTGTATGATTCAGTCATTACGACAAATTGCTGTCACTCTTGTTGTTGAGATGTTGAGACTTATGTGTTCATGGAGGCAAGTCTAATAAATTTCACACTCTTTCTTTACATTTGCCTTCAGCAAATTTCCTGTAAAATGAAGCCTCTGCATGTGTGAGTGCGCTTTTCTGCATATCTTGCGAAGCAAAGGTAACGTGAACACATTTCCTGTACTGAGGTTAGCAAGTTTTGGATGCTCAAAAGAAATTCCCGACGAGATAAAACAATAAATAAATGAGTCATTTAAGTCTGTGACGGCTGCTGAATGAATGCTAATATCTGCCCCCACCCACAGTGATTGTCTTGAAAGGACATTTTATATAGAAAATGTTAAAAACCAGTACCATCCCACACCAATGACAAATATGACAAAAAGACCAATATCTGTGCTCTTTTCTCCTTCAACATTGAGTCAGTTTTCAGGAATTGACGAAAATAAAGAGCAAGTGAAACTAATGCTTGTTAAAAAATTAATTAAGAATTTCTCTTTTTCCTGCTCATCATGGTATTTATAATAAAAACGTATGTTTTATATGCAAGCCTATCAGTTTTCCTACATTGCGAAACTTTTTACAGTTTTACAAATGAGGACAATCTTTGAGGGATGAACAAAACATTTTTCAATATTCAGACTTTTGAGCTTTGAAGTGCTGGAAAAAGTTGTTTGAAGTACTTGAAAGTGGGACTGTCACGCTGAAGGAGTAAGATTGTTTGACGTCATCAGAGTCTGACATAACTTGACTTTTGGTGAATTGATGCCACTGCTAGCTGTCAAGGGGACAGTTGTAGTTATGGATGTGCTGATGTCAGAATCCTTAATCAAATTCTTAGTCTCAGCCTCAGATGTCACGCCCACGGACCGTTGGCTGAACGTCTGATGCATATGACACACTTATCTGAAAACACTTCAGGAGTTTTGAAGTCGTCATCTTGTTCGTTGAATTCTACAGGATGTCCGGGAGACGTGTGTGTCGCGTTCTTTAACCCTTTAACGGTCCACCTAGAAACAAATGAACGTGACGCCAAACCCCCTCGTAGAAGAAGAACGCCATCATGTTTACAACTGTGACAACGAGCATTTACCAGGATCAACTTAATGCTGGATTTTCAAAAGGATGTGAAGTTCACGGTTCTATTGTTGCAGTAAACTTGCACAACGTTCTTGAATTAATAATTTATTAGATGCATGCTGTTATTGTAAGGACATTGACATTACATTTTCACGCCCCTAAAGCTGACGCGGAACAAAACCAACTGTGATTTGTTGCGTTACATGTCAGTCAAAGGTCCTCTTGGGCGGGCAGTCCAGACCTTCTGCCGTCAGTCTGGATTCTATGCTTCAAAAACAGTTGTATTTTTCATAATGTTGGGAAGATCACAAGGAGTCATCATTAGGAGACTGTCTGCCTACACATGACATCAACAGTACACCTCTGTGCAGCAGTGTTTGCACAGTATTGTCACTGGACCTTTTCAAACCGGCCAATGGACCGTTTTACCACCGAACGAAAGTGCGCATCATTGATCATTGTTCACCCAAGAAATATTTATATTTTGCAATTTAGTTTAAAGAGGAATTATCATGCGCCTAGCACTATTGCTTGGCATTGTGTGAATCTAAATTCATACAATTTTTGTTTAACTTCTGGATAATGACTTTGGGCCCTATTTTAACGATGGTCCCTATTTTAAAGCACATAGTCTGAAGTGCATGGTGCAGGTGCACTTTGGGCACGTCTGAATCCACTTTTGCTAGTTTAACGATGAAAAAAATGGTCGGCGTGCCAGGCGCATGGTCCAAAAGGACTGCACCTAGTCTCTTAATGAGTCATGGATGTGTTTTGTGCGTAACGTGCAATAAACCAATCAGAGTGTCATCTCCTATTGCCTTTAAAAGCCAGGAGCGCTTGCACCATGGCGGATTGCTATTTACATGGTGGAAAATAGACACCCTCAACCAGATAATTCAGTTTAAATACATGTGCGTATTGCCACGATTGGTCAAATAATTCACCAGTTTCAGTTCTATTTAAACAACGTGGGTGCTGGACGTGAAAATGATAACTGCTTCGGGCTGAAACTAGCAAAAAAACACTTGCGACACGCCTGCCGTCGCATTGCGCTGGGTCTATGATAGGGCCCTTTGTGTAACTCCATTAATGAGAGTGGAATATTTAATCTAAATGTGTAGGTATATCAAAATGTAAACAGAGTTTGAAATCATTCTGTTCATCAGGCCCTACAGGTCCCAACTCCTACAGACATTTAAAAAAAAAAAGAATATCAGATGCCCAGACAACATTTTGTTTACAGTGGTAGGCATTTGTGTAGGAGTGCCCAATCAAGTTCCTGGAGAAGATCTACCTACCTGCAGAGTTCAGATTCAACTAGGGGTGTGCAATCTATTAGATTGTGAACTAATGTCTCCACGATCTGTCTTTGAAAAGAGATTGTTAGTGTCGTGCTACAGTGCACATTCTTTCAGTTGCAATTCTAGGCTGACGCCCCCGTCCCAACATAAGCAACCTGACATTGTCAGGGTTCTGTAACATTCTCCAACAAGAGTGAGGCGTGAAACAGTTCAAACGGTGGGGAAGGGTATACGGCATGAAGACAGGCAGGAGGGATGACCAATGTCACAGTCCAAGTTGGCGATGACCTAGAGAACAGGAGAGGCAGCGCCAGAGGAAAGACTTCGCAGGAACACCAGGAACCCGTAACTTGATGTAGATTTCAGAGGTAGCGCCAGTCTTGCTGCCAGGTAGAAACTCACAGAACCAAAGGCTTGACATTTGAGAATTTGAAATAACAATTAAGAAACAAGAAATAGCAATTAAGAAAAATAATTGCAAATAAATAAAAACCGATGAAAAAAGGTAGAAATAAAATTCTAAAACAAAAGAAAACCCAGACTAGGTTAGAATGCACAAGAGCTAAAACCAAGCAAAACAGGACTAAAGAAAAACAAAATAGCAACAAGGATACTCTGTTACTGAAAATGAAATAAAAAAATAACTAGAGCAAGATAACTACAAGAGCACAAACCGGAAAACACCACAAACGAACCAGCCGAGAGATGAGGGAAGGAGCACAATATAAAGGGACCAGAGCACATAAAGATCAGGTAAGCACAGTTAGGGAAACGAGTACTAGACAAGGGCTGCATCTGAAAACCGTAAAATGCTGCCTTCGGAGGACACGTCCGAATTCAATGTTAGCTTCCTGTTTCCTGAGATACCTTCATCTGATTGATTTTTGAAGGCAGCATAGATGTATTTGCTGCCTTTGATATCCCACAATCCTGTGCTTAACACATTCTGTGACAGTTGAGCTAGAAAAATAAAGATGGCATCCAAAAGTTGTGTTTGCTGGTCAGTTTGTGTGTAAATGTATGTTTCTGACTAACGGGGAGGAGCTGAAAGGCTTCTTCGACCTGCATCGGCGCTGCGCAGACCGATCGGCGTATGACATCAAATTACCGCGAGAGCGATTCAAAAGCATAAGGAGTTGTATGCTCTTCAAAGCGCTCTCGCGGTATACTTGATGTCATACGCCGATAGGACTGCGCCGTGCCGATGCATCTTGAACAAGCCTGAAAACGGTGACGTGAAGTCGGACACTTTCTGCTTCCCGTAGTGACGCTCCCGTGGTGTTTGCACACAGCTGAAGTGAAATAAATGCAATATTTGACTGATACACCTATGTTTCAAAGACATTTTCATTCAATACTTTATGTACTGCTTACAGCGTCTGTTTTTACAAGAATAAAGTTCAATATAAGCCTATACTATTTAAATACTAATGTAGTGGGGTCTATGTTTTTTTTATCAGTTTTATTTTGATAAACTTGACACAATATAACATCGCGACTACATGAAAAGAGCTTTAACTGTTATAAAAATACAGATTTGTGAACATTAGTGGAACTGAAAGTTTCAAAATAAACACAAAACACGTAATTGTTGTCATGCGGTTAATCCGACCAATAGTGAAACAGCTGTGTTGTCATCAGAGCTCGTGCATCTCAGAGCCGTTAAATATGATGTTTTTCAACGACTCTGGTACAGCTGCTCTTGAGAAACTGCGCTGGCTGACTCAGGCGGCTGCTCTCTAATTGCTCTAGCGGTACTTTGAAGTCATACGTCACAGTCACATGGCGTCGGCGCTGTCTCAAGTCGGACAGAATTTCTTACTGGCATGCACTGCTTCAAGTCAGCCACCGATTGGTCTGTGCAGCGCTGCTTCAAGTCGAACAAGCCTAATCAAAGACAGAGCCACGTGCTCAGACTCAGACAAACAAAGAAACATTAAACATTAAACAAAGACAACACAGACAAGACTGTCAGGGTAGGATCCTGACAGACATACATTCCCTGCAAACAAGCCTGTACTGGCCCTTTACGGGCCCACTTAGGGCTAGCGTAAGGGCCCCCAGCAGGCTGCCAGCGCAGGGCCCCTTAGAATTTGCTCATTGGCAAAACGTTGGCCCCTTAGCGCTAACCCTGCATGGGCAGCCCTCACTTACCCCTCCAGGAATCCCTCACTGGGCCCACACAGGGTCCACACTATTAATCTACAACAATAAATCTGGCAGAACAGGGTGCCAAACGTTCACCATTAATGAAATAATAATAAACTCTGTAAAATGTAAATCTCTTTGATTCTGACCATTACATGATGATTGAATAATCAATAGTAACTTCACCTAACCAGAATTTCTCTTGCAATTTTTGCTAAAACAAATGTACTTCAGAAACACACAGTTATAGCAGCCAGAGAACGACTGATGTTGAAAAGTCAAGGGTCAAGAGCCCAACTAAAGCAAACGCTCACCTCCATAACGATGACTTGAATAAAACATCAACATCTAAAAGTTTTGTATGAAAGAAATAGTCAAACTGGATTGTAATAAGTAAAGATGCTGAGATCTAGACAGATCTGTTAGCTTTTAATGTTCTGTTGCTGCTGGTCATGTGACAGTGTTTTCAGCTTATTTAAATAAGATTTTACTTTACTGGCATTTGACTGTCATTTGACAGTTTTATCACTGTTTTGTTATTGTATTAATTACAGATTATTTTTTATTTTTTAATTTTAACATACATTTGTATGTAATTTAAGAAAACAGAAAATACTGTATAAAAATACAGCCAAACAGAGCATGGGAAACAAAAGTGGGCTGCCTACACAAAACCTGCATGGGCCCAAAGGTACAAAAGTTGCTCTGGGCCCGAACGGGCTGGCCCACACTGGGCCATCATAGGCTTAATGTGGGCAGTTCGCTAGTGTGGACTGCTCACAGAGAGCCCGCAGTGAGCCCAAAGCTGTGGGTCTCGCCTGAGCAAGCCCGCACTGGGCCTGTTTAGGTTTGGTGTGGGCTGGCCCTAGCTGTAGGAAAAGCCAGCATGGGCCCCGCAGGGGCATGTTTGCAGGGTTCACATCCTCTGTTTAGCAACATAGCGGTATGGTTATGCTCATGTGACACTGCAGTTCTTCATTTATGACTAAAGTTTATTATCTGCATGCATTTTAAAGCCTTGTCAGTTAATCTTTTTATTATCTACAAGCTATTTATTCATTTTAAAACTGACGCATAAATCTCCCCTTTAAATGACTCGATGCTTCCTTAATCCTCATGTTTATGTTGCGGGTTGCTAAGTTTAATAACTTTTTTTTTTATTTTCAAAGTTTGTGAAAACAAAACTTTACCTGTTAACTGTCAGTCCCCCTTTTTGAGCATAGACATGAAAATGACTTTTCCAATTTAAATTGTTATAAATCTTGAATACTTTGGAGCACAGACTTAAGTTTGGTATCTTTTTAAAGGGGACATTTCAAATATTATTGTAGAAGTAAGCTTATTAAAGTAAAGTAACAAAAGTGTTATAGAAGTTTGTTTATGAAAATGTAAAATATAAAAATGTAAGTTTTTATATTTATAAATATATATTTTACAAAACATGTTAAACTCTAAAACTTCAAGAAAAATCTTTTGAAAGTGAGTCACCAAATATGAAAACCAAAGTCTGAGAGCTTTCAAATGATATACAGTTTGTCAAGATTACTTTAGGTTTAGACCAAGATATTATTGTTATAAATGTGTAATCGCAAACGTCCCACAGGTGTTTGTTTTTTTTTGACCCACTCCCACAAGGCCGTACCCAGAAATCAAACATAACATGTGGGTTAAAGGGATAGTTCACCTAAAAATGAAAATTCTGTCATCATTTACTCACCCTCAAGTTATTCCAAACATGCATGAATGAATTTCTTTTTTCTACTGAATACAAAATAAGATATTTTGAAGAATGTGGGTAACCAAACAGTTGATGGGACCCCATTGACTTCCATAATTTTACTACTCTGAAAAGCTGAAACATCAGTCTTCATCCAACAATCCAGCATCAGTCTAGAAAGGCCTGAGGAACATCACCGAGTAAAGACTCCACCCCCCTGTCTCACCCCCACACCTGCTCTGATGCATTTCACACATTCACCAACACCTCCTGCAACCCCCTTCCAACCCCATCCTGCTATTCAATGTGCGCTTAAGGTCTGTGTGGAGGATGTGAGCCGAGTTTTCAAATAACAGAAGACTTGAAAAGCTTCAGGCCCAGACAGTGTTTCACCTGGCTGTTTAAAAGTCTGCACTGACCAACTGGCCCCCATCTTCACACAGATCTTCAACAGATCACTGGAGCAGTGTGAAGTTCCCTGCTGCTTTAAACTCTCCACCATCATACTGGTCCCCAAAAAAACAAAATCACTGGACTTAATGACCTGTCACTCTCATGTCTGTGGTCTTGAAGTCATTTGGGAGGCTGGTGTTGGCCGACCTGAAGGACATCACTGGAATGACTCCAAGACATATGCCTGTAAGTGTAATACCAGTATCTACTGTATGTAAATTTAGTTGATATTTATTCATTCAACACCTGGAAACAACACGGGCTGACGCTCACAAATCCGCAGTAAGTTTGCAGTGAGGTATTAACACTCCAGCTTCCTCCACTCTGTGTGTTCCTCGGCACAGGGCTCAAGCACCCAGAAAGCGTTCTTCCCAGCCCTCTTTCACTCCAGCGCCGACACATCACGGACCATGGGTGCTTCAGCAGTGTAAGGTGTGAGCAAGGTCGAGGATGAGGACCTCTCCCCCTCCGCGGCCCTTGGTTTTCGAGATCTCCACCCGAAACCGCTTCTCCACTCTTTGCGAGACGGAACGCGACACTGTGGTCATTGGAGACTCTATCGTCCGTCACATCCACGCTACCTCAGCTAAAGGTAAGGGGCACAATGCACATTCACTGCTTTCCTGGTGCTCGTGTTCTCAATGTCGTTGCAGAGTTATCTGTGATCCTGAATGGTGACGAGAGCATCGGAGCTGTAGTGCTGCACATGGGGTGAACGACATCAGGCGGTGGCAGACGGAGGTTCTGAAGCAGGACTTCAGGAGCCTAATCGAGACGGTACGCAGCACATCGCCCGCGATGAAGATCATTGTGTCCGGACCACTTCCGAGGTACCGACGAGGGCATGACAGGTTTAGTAGATCATTTGCTTTAAATGAATGGTTAATGTCTTTCTGTAATACAGCTGCTCTTCTCTTTCTGGGAGCGACCTAGGTTCTTCCGTGCTGATGGCCTGCACCCCAGCAGAATCTGAGCGGATCTTTTGTCGGACAACCTCTCCAAGACGCTATGCACCGTATGACAAGTAAGTCAAACCTCAAATCACAGTCTTTGTTCTACCCACTTAATTGACAGAAATAAATGTGAGTCTAGTACAGTCTATAGAAACTGTGCCTATTCCACGAATTATGAGGTCAAACAATAAATCTATAGGATGTAGAAAAAATCTGATCCTGATTAAACCAGAAAATCTCAAAATTACTGAACAAAAACAATTTCTAAAGCTAGGGCTCCTAAACATTAGATCACTGACACCTGAGGCGGTTATTGCAAATGAAATGATCATAGAGAATATAGTTTTGATTTTACTTTATTTATTTATTTGATTTGATTTTACTTTATTTAAGTTTTAAATCAGGATACTTGTCTTACAGGCTTTTATTAACCCCCTGGAGTCGTATGGATTCTTTTTTTTTTTTTTTTTTTTTTTTTTTTTATGGATAGATGCATTTTCTTTGTCTTTAGACATCAGATTATAAACCTGGGAGGACTAAGGATATTTTTAAATATATCGCCGATTGTGTTTGTCTGAAAGAAGATAGTCATATACAACTAGGATGGCTTGAGGGTGAGTAAATCATGGAATAATTTTCATTTTTGGGTGAACTACCCCTTTAAGTCTCATACTTAAAGGAAAAACTTGAGGTGCTTTATGCTACCTGGCACTGGAGAAGTTGCTTGCTTACTGAGGCGACTCTGGCCGAGAAGGTACGTCTGTAACGGCATCTTACCAGCACCCAGTTTGCTCTTATCCTTCATTCATCTTCGGAACACAAATTAAGATATTTCATTCTCCTACGCTGTTTACATTCAGCGCTTCCAGGTTCTACGTCAGAACACCGGCTCAGTATAATTTATTCACACTCACCAGCGCGGGCTCAGCAAAAGTGCGCATCGAGGGCGCATATCGGCCGCAAAGGGGGGCGCTCGCTAGCACCCTTCTGAAGCCTAAAATTGACAAATGGGACACCCTACGGTCTCGTGGACTTAACGGACACGCGCATGCGGCAGCCATTGTTAGTCCACAAGAGCGAAAGTGCATAGTGTGCCATTTGGGACAGGGCCAAGGTCTGACTAGGATTGGCCCAATTACAATGAGAAAAAATATTGTTTATTAATTAAATCTTATAATATTACTTGGTAAATTTCATATACACAAATGTAAATGGTCTGAAAGGATACCTAATATCACCCATTTCAAGGGTGACATGAAGATTTATTTTGAAACATTACAAGGACTGTCAAACCTCAAAGCAATCAGAACTATAAACATTTACAAAGACTTAAATTCCTCTTCTTTAATTTAAATATACATGTATACCCTTTTTTTTCTTTTTCTTCCTTTCTTTTTTCTCTCTAATTTCTGGAAATATTTTTTCTAATATTTTTGATATGAATGTTACTGTTCGCAATATATAATAACTAAGGTAAAAGTGTTATTGATTCATGATGATATGAAACTCAGAGCATTATTTGTGAAACATTTATATCTGTTGAATATATGTGAAATTCGTACAATAAATAATTTTGGGAAAAAATATATATATATTGCTGTCTAAAACATTATATTTTAAAATTACATTTTTGTGAAAAATGGTACTTTCGTCCCTGCTCTCCCCAACTGGCACTTTGAAGTACAGCATTTTAAATGTATAAAACACTATAGGCTATGATTTATGTATTTGAGAACGGAGAAGAGTGTCTAGCATTTGCTGTCAAGTCATAGCCAATTCGTTCTTGAATAGGCTATATTAATAATATAATGACACATGAAAGTATATGATCATATAAAGCCACAACATCAACTCAGCACCAGAGCATCATAGCCTCTAATATTTGGATGGCCTCTATTTGTTTGAGGCAGTGTACTGATACAGCTACCTAGCAACTATGTATGACACCTTAATAACATCCTCGCAACCACCCAGAGCACCCTAGCACCTGGAGGAGCACCCACACAGACACAGAGAGAACATGCAAACTATACACACAGAAAGTCCTCCTGGCTCACCCTGGACGGCCTGCTTGCCAGCGACAGTGCTAATCACTGAGAGGACATAAACAGTCAAAACATTTTTTCTTCTTTTATCTTCTTTTGTGTTCCACAGAATAGAGAAAATCATCCAGGTTTGGAATTAAATGAAAGTGAGTAAATGATAATATTTCTGGGGTGAACTATCCCTTTAAGACATATTTGTTTTCTCACTAGCCTATCTATCCACTTTACTTTTCAACACGAAAGTAAGCTACTTCCTGTGATTGTGAAAGACTTCCGATTCATTTGCCCATTTAGGTAAATAACTAGAAGGATAAAAAAGTGCAGTACAAAGTGACAAACCAGTGTACGAGTATAAGTTAAAATAATATTAAAACAAATACAGTTTGTGACATCAAGAAGTATAACACACTGTTTATGTACAAAAAAAAAAACAAAAACAAAAAAAACAAAACCTGGAAGCACCTGACACCAGAAGCTTGCACATTCGAGTTAAATGTCTCTCTTTTTTTTTCTTCTTTTTAATTTTGAGTAGTCTTTTTGTACTTCACTTGTTTGTACATGGAGGCAGAGCACATGTTGTGATAGAGGATGTTGGAACATCATCTAGTGGTTGATCTCACAAACCTATCTGTGGTGATCCAGCAGCAGAAGAAACCTTTCATCTTATTCAGTATAATCAAGCAGCAAACACAGCCTTTAATGCACCTCACCACAATAATCCCCCCGAAGTGTTTGCCCACAATGTTTTTCCCTTGCCAGCATGACGAATCATAGCAATACAAACAAATTCCCATTATAGGTATCTAAAATGAATGACTAACCTCAAACACTTTTGATGAAACCTATGAATATTTAAAATTAGTTATTAGTTTAGAGGACAACACAATTGGCAGTTTAAAAAGAAATGTCTAAGAAAGTGGGTGTAACAAATGGCCATAAACTGGTTAATAAAGTAAAATATTACACAAATGATCTGGTACCCCTTCTCCGTCTGCCCCGTTAAATAAATGTATTATCTGGGTATGTAAAGTGCACTTCTTCTTGTTTTTTTTTTTCAGTGTGAACGCAGTACTTGCACTATTTATACTACAAAATGGCTTAGAGTTGTGCATAAGTATGTGAATTGGGATGCACAACGTGGCTACACATGCTTCATAGATATATAAACACTTACGCAGATGTGGTTTACAACTATACATCAGACTTCCTCTCTGACAGACAGACGGGCACAACTGCACATGATATATGTCATAATTCTCATCATAAGTACTTTAAGGAATTCTACCTCCAAGGTTTTTTTTTTTTTTTTTTTCTAAACATTTGGAGTATTTGTAACTGTGAAAGTTTTTTTTTCCAATATAATACTTTAAACACATAGTACAATCAGGACAATACATTAAAAATCCTTTATTAAAAAACACTAAAAAAAAAACCTTAAAAGCAAAACTTAAAATACACTTAAACTAAAAAATACAATTTCTTCAAGAAAGATTTCAAAAAGTCATAACTGAAAAATAACGCTTTTTTTTTTTTTTTTAACACTTTTTAACCCCTGATGCAAATACAAACAGTGGGTTTATTTAAAATTGCTGATGAAATCATTCATATGACAACTATTGTCAGTATCATTTGCAAATCTCCAATATAAGCAATATACACGCACAAGGAAGAATATCTTAGCAACAGTGTCAAGTTCTGCATTCTCCTACTTAACATACATCATTATTGTCAAACAAAATTGTCAAAAAAACAGAACAAAAACAACTTTCTAGGTAAACTCGATACATTCAATAAAAAGGGGAACTTAGGGATAGCAAAAATATAAGCTACTCTGAATGAAAATAATTCTCTGGAGGAATCTGTTTGCTCTATGCAATTTGTGTGGAGGAATATTCAGAAGATCTGGAGAAGACTGAGCTTCTGCGTTCAGATAACTGTCGAGAGAAATTTGTACATTGGCTGAAGCACAATGGAAACTGCTCTTTTAGGACTTTAAGGACTGCTCTTCTGAACTTCTGTCCGGCAAAGGCATAGATGATAGGGTTGAGGCAACAGTGGCTTAAGGCGATAGTTTCCACCCACTGCATGGCAAGGCTCAAATTACTATGCACTTCGCAAGAAAACATGTAGCCTTTCTTCTGCAGGAACATGAGAAACATGACAATGTTGTATGGGGTCCAGAAGAGGAAATAAACTGCCACCACAGCCAGGATGAGTCTGATGACTTTGTGCCTTTTTTGTGATTTTATGCTGAGCAGAGTGGGGATGATCCGGGAATAGCAAAAGCTCATAATAATCAGAGGGATAATCAAGCTCAGGAAGTTCATCTGAAGGTAAGTAAATGACATCCAGGCTGTACCTTCAGGAAAATCTGATCCACAGGATGTTTTGACGCTTGTCTCATTATCCTCTTTGGCAAAAATAATATTAGGGAGGGATGCAAGCAGACTGAGGATCCATACAAATGAGGTGAGAATCAAACCCATTTTTGGAGACCGATTTCTGGAAAAGATACTGTGGGCATGGACAATGACGACATAGCGATCCAGTGTCATAAGGACCATGAAGAAGATGCTGCCATAGAGACCTATCATGAAGAGACCTGTTATGGTATGACACATGAATTTGCCGAAAATCCACTCATCTATGGCACCATGAGCCCAAAAAGGGAGTGACACAAGAAAGAGTAGGTCAGATAGGGCTAGGTTGAAGAGGCACACATCTGTCATATTGGATTTTTGACGGTATCTGATCAGGACCCACACTACCAGGCTGTTTCCAACGAAGCCAATGATGAAAACTATGCTGTACAGGGTGGGGAGGAAAACCTCACTGAAGGCCTTTGTGTTGCCATTATTGCATGGTGCTCCGGAAAGGTTTTCTTGGCTATTATAGTAGTCTTCATAGTTTTCTATCACTGTATTTTGGAAGGCACACAAAGAACACAATGATAAGTCATATAATATATAATATATTTATAATATAGTATGTGTATAATATGCTTAATAATATACTTAATAATATATTCTGAAACCTTAACATTGGTTCACCATTTCTTTAGTTTTAAAGGTAGACAAAATAAAATGACACCACAAACAGGAACTCGTAACAGACTTGAATTTTAGTTTGTGTTTTCATGACATCTACTGGTCAGAGTAGGTATGATCTCCTTTCAGCATCGTACGTGTTGCAAACCGACGGTTTAAGTGTCTAGTTGGAATGTAATACTTTTTCATGTTTAAATACCTATCATAATAATGCTGTTTTTTTTTTTTTAAACAAATAACGGTTTTTGAAATTTTAATGAATGTTGTGACAAAAACCACAATAATAATAATAAAAAAATCGAATGTAATCATTATAATTAAGAACAACATAAGAATAACTTTTGTATTATTATTGTTATTATTTTAAATGTAGCATAATTACACTGAATAGACTGTACGACCTACCAGCCACAGCCCCTGGGTCCTCTGTCATGTCTCTTGATAACGATAGCTGAATCTGTGAAATTTGTGTGATCCTATCTGTCAAAAAGCTTTACAAAGCACAGGAGGTGCTATTTCCTGAACCACCCTCAGGCGGGACTTCTCACTAAAAAGCTACGTAGCTAGGCTATATATAATGTAGTTACACTTGAATGGCATTAAAAAAGTTCACACTGCTGTTTGTATCATTAAATTCATTCATTTGAAATGTGGATGTAAGTGCAATATGCCTACACACACAGAGAGAGGTTGGTTTTGCTATCAAAGTGAGGACATTCCATAGGCATAATGGTTTTTATGCTGTACAAACTGTACATTCTATCCCCCGACATTACCCCTACCACTAAACCTAACCATCACAGAAAACATTCTGCATTTTTACATTTTTAATAAAACATCGTTTAGTATGTTTTTAAAGCTACACTCTTAAAACAGATGTGTTAAGATATAACACAGGTTGTGTTGTTTTTAACACATCTGTGTGTCTAGTTAAGGACAACACATTTTGTGTTACTTTTAACTCAAACATGTGTTATTCCTGCTCATTTTCTACACACTAATGTGTTATATTTACACAATTTGTGTCAATTATGTACACAAAATGACAAAATGTGTCACAAAAAAATAACACAAAAAATGTGTTATTAATTTACACATCCTTTTTGAGAGTGTATTTTAAATATGAGGACTCATGAAATGTCCTCATATTTCATGTTTACGTCGTAATACCAGTGTAATACCAATGTCATTATACAAATTTGTGTCCTCATCACAAATACGCGCGCGCGCACATGCACGCACACACACACACACACACACATATATATATATATATTTACACACATGATCATAGCTTGTACTCCACTCGATGTCAAATTGCACATTTCCAGTATTTTAAGTATCTTCTTTTAACTTTTACAACTACAAATGATTTAGTGTTAAAACGCCCTCTTAGGGTTACGGTGCAGCGTAACCTGTCATTCTGGGAACACGGTTGTAAAATGGTCGGAACCCAAGTGTTCAGAGGCAGTGGTGGTTGAATCAGCCGACAAGGATGGTGCTGTCCTTTAATTTGTTATTTAACATTTATCAAACTCCTTTATGCACAAATAGAAAACTGTAATTCGTAGTACATATAGATTAACATTCTCACTGTATAAATACTCTCGGGCGCACTGTTCATCAATACTGTTCTCTTGGGTGCGCTCTCGCGCTCAGAATTCCAAGCTGCAGTTGAGCGCGGGCTCGAGAAGCCGCGGGAACGGCGCTGCCTGGTGGACGGATTAGAATAGAATTCATAACTCCTGTGCCGTTGTTGTCTGCCTAGGAAGCCGAATCCACGTAAGTATTTCAGTGTTTTATATTATGGAGATATTTCGTTGACGATATTCGTTTTGTTTAGGCGCGCAACTTTTTATGGCAATAGCTGCGTTAAACTTTTACTGTATATGTTAGTAGTCTCTGTTGTGGCAAGTGAAATATTTGAATGCCTTCATTTGTTTTTCCTTTTTTAAAAACATAAGTGTGTACATCAAACACTTGTCCACATCTTAGACAACTGTAAATGTAGTACTCCTGGATAGAAGTAAAAGAAAATTAAGAGAAAGTCTGATGTGATGGCTTCTCGTCTCTTCATTTACAACGAATGAATCAAGAATGCATATTACAACAGTTTGGCAAATTACAGTGGTCAAAACATGTATGACTTATTTATACAGCAATGACTGGATATAAACATGAACAACAAACATTTTTCATATTCAGAATCTACTAGTGCCTAAATGACACTCAAATGTCTTATTCTTTACAAGATTAAATTTGTAGAATATACAGATAAGCACCAAAACAATTTATATATTATGTATATAATAAACATATCTATATATAACATCACTAGTATTTAACCTTTATCCAAATAACATGAAATTTATGTCAAAATAAATACATTTAGAATACGAACAATATTCTCAGTTCGTTCTGATGATGTATTACATTGAATATGAAATTCACTCGTCACATATATTGTCAAATGTAACGCATAACACAGACATAACCGTGGATTAAACAACCATGTATGCAAGATGAAGATAATTCATAACGCTAAAACAATATTATATACATATACATATATATATATATATATATATATATATATATATATATAGATTCGAATTATATTTCTATTTTAAACATTCATCATATATGGCGGGCTTTCGTGCTGATCGCGGAGCACATGCTAATCATGTGCTCAACCGCTCTGAACTCACGACAACTTTTTCTAAAGTATAAAATAACAGCTTAAAACACATACAACTTGTTCGTATTACATTAAACAGTGTTCATACTTAAACCGAAAGTGTGTTTTGTGCATTTTACTTTGTAGTTACCTGGATAGAAGTAAAAGAAAATTAAGAGAAAGTCTGATGTGATGGCTTCTCGTCTCTTCATTTACAACGAATGAAGCACATCACAGGCGCGCACCAAACTATCGTGCGATGACGTCATGACGCAGGTATGCCAAATGAAAATAATTAATTTACTAAACGCACAAAACATACTTTTCTTCTCATAAACCCAAATAACGAATTAAATACTATTTTACAATATTAGAAAAATACTATTAACCATATATTAACTTTGGGAACTTAATCACCATATCACACTCTCCCCCTCAAAATAAAGATGTCGTCCCGACATCAAATTGCTTAATTAGTCAGTCACAGTAATGCTCAATTTACAGTATTTAAACTCTTTTCACTTTACCCAGCAGTTGTCTACAACATCAGATATTACAGTACTATTATCAACATTTTCCTTGTACATTCTTTTTTTTTTTTTAAGCATACATTCACAATTGTGCTATTGCTCATTTCACCTTACAAAAGTCCTTATTCGTCAACAGACAAGAGGCACTTGTTTGTAAATAGTCCCATGAGGTAATTCTTAAAAAAAAAGAGAGAGTCATTTGCAAACCACCAACAAGTCTCTGTTAGAAAGGAAAAACAGTCCATTCATTTGCTCTAGCAAGAAAAAAATGGCAAAGAGTCCTTCAAGGAAGAAAAAGATTCAAAAAGTGTCAAAAAAAAGAAAGTCTCAAAGTGATTCAAAGTGTCCATAGTTTCAAAACCGCACAACAGTCCATTATTTTTCAAGGTCTGATAACAGTCCACTGTTTTCATTTTGCAATAGTTTCTCACTATGGGTAATAAACAGTCTCTGGGTAATGTTCTGTATCGTGACACTTCATGCCTCCAACACAGGCCATACAGTGACTAGTTATTGGGGTAAAATTCATGTGGTAGTGCAATTCAAAGTTAATAGCACACGTATGGGGGCTGGGGGTAACAAAGGGGTGTTGATAACCAGGGCGTCACAGCTGTCATCCCACTAGATGCAAAGTGTGGGTAGTGGTTGTTGCCCACTATCTGCACATTGTAGCATGATGGGGACCCAAGATTGTCGTAGGTAAACTTTTTAGGTGGCCGTCGTTTTCTCCTGGTGAATTGGTACTCGTTTTCTTCCTCGGAAGTCCTGTCTCTGGACCCAGGCCCTGCAGCTGCTTCCCTAACAGGTAAGTCTTGTTGCATTAGGTCAACAGTTGGTTCCTTTTCATTAAGTTGTTCTCTTATTTCAGGTGCAGACTCTGGACAACCTATCTCTGACTTGGCTGGAAGTGACTGTGGCCTTGGTTCCACCACTGGAGAGTTAGACCGTGGCTCAGAAGGTACTGACTGTTGTGATAACACAATTCCTTTTTCTAGGCAATCACTGCTTTCTTGTGGTCTTATCTGAAAGGGCTCCACTTGAAAGTACTACTCATCCTCTTCACTTTCATTATCATACTCTGACTCACATTCTCTTCCCCGGGTGGGCTGCGTTCTGCTGTTTCTTAGCTGATGTCCTTGTTTTGGTTTAGTACTTTGAGCTGGTGTGATTTCAAGAGGTAGATGGTCACATGGAAGAAGAAGATTGCGATGTAAAACTCGTGATCTACCTTTACTCTGTTCAGGTTTTACTTCGTAGACTGGTGCATCATCTGCCACCTGGCGTGTAACAACGTGAACTTCATCCTCCCAGTAATTTCGCAGTTTCCCGGTCCCACCTCTCGGGGTCAGGTTTTTTACGAGGACCCTGCTTCCTGGGAACAGGTCAGTACACCTCACTCGTTGGTCGTAATTCCTTTTGTTTCTTTCTGCACACTTGTTTGCCTGTTCTCTCGCTATCGCATAAGCTTCCTGCATTTCTTTTGTCCATCGTTCCATGTACTCACTGTAACTTTGGGAGTTATTGTCAGACTTGAGTCCGAAAAGAGCATCAATGGGCAACTTTGGTGAGCGTCCGAACAGTAATTGGAAAGGTGAGAAGCCAGTCACGTCACATCTAGTGCAGTTATAGGCAAAGATTAATTTGTTCAGTGCATCTTTCCAATTAGCTTTTTGTCTTTCAGTCAGGGTTTTCAGCATCTGCAATAATGTCCGGTTAAATCGTTCCACCTGCCCATTTCCCTGGGGGTGGTAGGGGGTGGTCCTTGAGCCTGCAACGCCGCTGTATTTTTTGAGTTGGGTAAGTAGCTGGTTTTCAAATTCTCCCCCTTGATCGTGGTGAATTCTGGATGGAAAACCAAACTTCAGGGCGAAATCATTGAATAACCGGTCAGCTACTGTTTTTGCTGATTTTGAGGTGGTGGGATATGCCTGGGCAAATCGAGTGAAGTGGTCGACGATCACCAAAATGTACTCATAGCCCCCTTTGCATTTGTCCAGATGTAGAAAGTCAATGGACACCAATTCAAATGGGTGGGTCGTTTTGATATTTTTAAGGGGCGCTCTTGTCTCACGGCAGGGTTTTTTCTGTTTAATACAGCAGCAGGTTCTCAGGACATAGTTTTCAATGTCTTTCTGCATGTAAGGCCAGAAAAACCGATCCCTAATGAGGCTTGTGGTGCGATCGAGTCCCTGATGACCCATCTCATCATGCATCTCTCTCAGAACAGTTCTTTTGAATTGCGTTGGTAACACCAGCTGTTTTCTTTGAGACGTTTGGCAGAACAGGATGCCATGTTCATCTAGCTTCAGCTTCTCCCACTCTCTCAGAAGAACTTTGGCTGGCGAGTTGACTGAACGCCACTGCTGAGGAGGCCTAGATCCTGCTTGTAAGTGTTCAATTATTACTCTAATGTCCTTGTCATCCTTTTGTGCTTGTCTGATTTCCTCTTTTGACAGGGGTTTGAGGAGTCCCTCATTTTCCTCCATACTTGCCAGTACACTCTGACAGGCTACTGCAAGAGTCACATCTGGATTCCCTTGGAACTCCACTGCTTGGATCACAGCTCCCACACAGTCAGGTGAAAACTGCTCAGTACATTCTCTCATTGTTGTTTCCAGGTCCGCCGGCATCCTGGAGAGTGAGTCAGCATCTATGTTTTCTTTACCTGGACGGTAACGGATGGTAAAGTGAAAATCTGTGAGCTCTGACACCCATCTACACCCGGTGGCGTTCAACTTCGCAGAGGTCAGGACATAGGTCAATGGGTTATTGTCACTGAAAACTGTAAAGGTTGGTGCATAGTACAGGTAGTCTCTGAATTTTTCAGTAATGGCCCATTTCAGAGCTAAGAATTCCAGCTTCCCGCTGTGCAGATGGTAATTTTTCTCAGCTGCCGTCAAAGTACGAGAACCATAGGCAATTACTCTCAGCTTGCCATTCTGCTGCTGGTATAAGACAGCTCCCAACCCTTGGTTGGACGCATCCGTATGAAGGATGAATGGTTGAGAGAAGTCCGGAAATCCCAGGATCGGAGGCTGAATCAAACAGTTAATCAACTTTTCTAGTATCTCCTGATGTTTTGCTGTCCACTCAATTGATTTACTTGATGGCACCACATGATTTCTTTTGTTGTTTCTTACTTTGTGTTTCCCCTTTCTCTGTGGCCCAGCATCTTCAGTGTTACTTTTTAGCAGGTCATAGAGGGGACTGGCAATTCGGGAAAAGTCTTTAATGTACTGCCGATAATAGCTGAGCAGGCCCAGAATCTTGCGTAGCTCCCCCACCGTGCTTGGTGTCTGTTCCTTCAGTGCCGTTACAGCGATGGTGTCTGCGGGATCAATACGACTGCCTTCAGCTGACACAATTCTCCCCAGATATCGCACCTCTTTCTTAAAGAGCTCACATTTTCTTGGTTTTAACTTGACTCCATGGGACTGTAACCTCTGCAGTACTTTCTTCACCGCTTCCACTTGTTCATCGAAGGACTCAGTGAAGACCAGGATGTCGTCTAAGTATGGTATGCAAATTTTGTCTCTTAACCCTTCCAGGCTCTCTTCCATGAACCGTTGGAATGCTGCAGGCGCATTCATAAGGCCGAAAGGAATACGAATCCATTCGTATAGGCCCCACGGTGTTGTGAATGCAGTCAGGTACCTGCTCTCTGGAGACATGAAACCTTGGTGGTACGCCTTTCCTTGGTCTAGCAGCGAGAACCACGCATTACCTCCCAGCCCATCTAGGATATCCTGCACCCTGGGTATTGGCTGGCGATCAGGGATTGTTTTGCTGTTCAGGTCCCTGTAATCAATACATAGCCTGAGGCTGCCATCCTTTTTACGGACGCAGACGATTGGGGACGAGTAAGGGGAATGAGACCTGGCCACCCACCCTTGAGCAATCAGGTCATGTAAGTAGTCCTTCATCTCCTGATATAACGGTTTAGGGACTGATGTGTATGTGTGGGCAACAGGGGTGTTATCATTTAATAAGATACTCAGTTGTAAACCTGGAACACAGCCGATATCGTCGTCTGACTTCGAAAAGGCATGACATTCTTCACGTAACATCCGCTTAACTTGTTGTTGTTGGGGCGGAGTTAAATGGCTCACATCCACTGGAGGGTCCCATTGATCTGTACTGCCATCTCCCTCAGTTGTCTCTGGTAGAACCTGAGTAACAGATGCTGTGGCTTCACACTGTGCATTTGATATTGGTAAGACAGATTTAACTGGCTGCAGAGTTCCTAGCTCTGTTCTACCACTGAGCGTGATGTCGTGATCTGTCCCATTCTGCACACTGATAGTAATTATTGGGCGGGCCCCCTTTTCCAGAATGAGGAGGGTATCAAAGAGTTCAAGGCCATCTGGGTACATTGGGTTAACATGTGGCTCAAACAGTAGCACCGTATCTTGTTTCACGTGAGGCACTTTTACCAGACACTGAATTTGCATAATGGTGTGTTTCCGTATGTTCACAGGCTCCTTCCTGGTTCTTACTACATACTCGCTGAGGTCCTCTGCAGTTACCAAGTTGATGAAGGTATGTACACTTTTCTTCTTTATGCTAGGGAAAGCACTTCTGACAGTTCTGTACAAACAAGCATTAGTCACATCAAGAGATCCACTTGTTTCACTTTGTTTCAGTATTTGTTCTATCACATTATACCCGATGATAGGTCTGGGCAATTCTTGGTCCTTCAAAACGAGCACAGGAATGTTTAATTCTTTCTCATTGGTCACAGGGGATGCCAGCTTGAAAGTCAACTCCACCCATCCACTGTATGGCATGTTTGCTCTGTTGGCCGCCACCAGGCGCAGGCTGTCTGGCGCTTCGGTCGCCTCCGAAATATTTCTCAGTGTCACCTCAGGTGCATATTTGGCTTTCCACTCCTCATCTATGCATACTTGGGAGCCTGTGTCCCATAATGCTTCAGTCTTTTTTTCCTGTAGATAACAGGTAACAAGGCACTGTTTCCCCACTAAGGACGTGATGGCAGAATGCTGGTTAACTTGACAAGGGGCAGTTAAAATACTATTTAAGTGACTGGAACTCAAACTGTCTCTGATGGCCCATGCTACATTTTTCATGTTTTTGGGACTTCTCTGCCGCTCGGGTCACACCCTGTCCCTTGGGGGTAACCCGCTCCTGTTTAACGGAGCTCCAAGCTGAAGTCTGGCACCTTTTCTCTTACAGCCAGCTGAGAAGTGCTCGCTGCTGCCACAGTGGTAACAATGGGTGCAAGGTTCTTCTGCTTTGCGCTGCTGGCAATGGAAACATTGTCTGGCTCGTGAGGGACGGGGCTGGCGGAACTGATGGGGGTGCTGTTGTGGTGGCACCATATACTGCTGGTGATAATACTGCGGTGCTGCAAAGCTTGAAGGCTGAGTTGCATAATTGATGGACATGGGGTGCTGCTGAGAAGAAGGATACATATACGGCTGTCCATGGTGAGTTTCTAATATTGAATAATGCTGACGTGACTGGAGAGAATGTTCTGGTGGAACAGTGGACAACTGAACTGGGTTTGCAGGTAGAGGAGGTATTTTCTGTTCCCTCACCTGTTGTTGGCTTTGCGAGAACTGGTGTGGAGACATATATGGACTTCCCTGCCATTGGTATGTAGCTGTATCGGGTTTCCAGGTCTGATGCTCTGGGACTTGGGTCCATCCTGATGTCTGTTGGGACGCTGCTGCTGGTTCTTTGTCATAAACTGCAAAACACTGCTGAGGGACAGATAAGGGCTGTTGGATCGACTCTTTAATCTGTATGATATCATCACTCAGGCTTTTCAGTTGTGACATTAAATCGAACTTCGACTGTTTGCACTGAAGTTTTTGTTCAGGGGCAGGCTCATTTAACTGTACAGCATGAACAGTACCATTTTTTTCATATTTTCGCTTATTCTGTCTTTCAGATTCATTGGAACAAGCTACATTGAGTTTCTCCAGCAACACTTCGTCTGGGACAGCGGGATCTGAAAGATATGGTTGAAGATCGCTTTGGATTCGATCGTTTTGCAATCCAGTCAAGACGGTGTGCAAGAACATATTCTGAACTAGGGCGGGATCATATTTCAACCCTGAGTCATCCTCCTGAGAAGCAAACAGAATTTTCTGTCTCAGATCAAGGGCTCGTTTTTTTTAGTGCGCTGAGCTTCTGTAGTGAGCTGCTTATATAATTCAGTCGCATTTTTCTCCTGATAATGAGAACGAAGTATCCGCCTTAGCATCGGGAGCGTCAGCCCTGCCTTCCCCTCAAGATAGCTCCGCAGCTGAAGCCCTGGTGTGATAGCCCTGATGACAGAATCTACTATTTCCTGTTCTGCATAGCCCTTTTTGAGACCACCTTCTATCTGCCGTGCCAGACTGGAGAATGAGAGCCGGTCCTTCTGCCCTAGATCTCCTATCAGACCAGAAATTTTGAAGTCTTTCTGCCATGTTGAGGTGACTTGTCTCTGAAAAGTGGGTGAAGAATGAACTGGGTTCTGGGCTGCATTTTGTGATGGGGTGGGGCTAATGTGCATGGCAGAAAACAATTCAGCTGTACCCTCTCCACTTAAGTGTATTGTTCTCTGGGCTGTGTTAACGTCCCCAAGTTCACTTTCCTCCCTCTCTGTATCTTTTTCAGGAGCATTAATTGTGACTCCCGTGAGCTGGCTCAGTTTATCATTAATTGTTAACAGTTCAGCCATACCGCCATCTTCGAACTCCTCTAGCTCAGCTCTCAGTAAATAGTTACTAATGAGGTTTAACAGGGACAAACGAGTCACATGTGTTTCATCCTCTCGCGTCAGCCGAAGGAAGACACTGAGTTTTATCAGCTTTTCACGTGATAGTGTGCATAATTTCTCACCAATTTCCTCTTGAAGATGTTTAAGCTCATCCATTTTAGCTGCTATGTAGACAGGCCGTTGAGAGCGGTGTTTCACTTACTGACTTGACTTAGCCGCCGCTGGTATCAAACTGAACCACCAGTGCACGCACTGCTCAATCAGATCTTTTCCACCACTAGTCTTGACTGTCTCACCCTGTAGCTCAACTGGTTCGCTAATGAGGGATGATGTTGCTTGATGGGCTCTGCCGGTCAGGGAGTCACTCCACCGAACATCAATCCCAGCGGTGCCTCCAAAATTGTAGTACTCCTGGATAGAAGTAAAAGAAAATTAAGAGAAAGTCTGATGTGATGGCTTCTCTTCTCTTCATTTACAACGAATGGATCAAGAATGCATATTACAACAGTTTGGCAAATTACAGTGGTCAAAACATGTATGACTTATTTATACAGCAATGACTGGATATAAACATGAACAACAAACATTTTTCATATTCAGAATCTACTAGTGCCTAAATGACACTCAAATGTCTTATTCTTTACAAGATTAAATTTGTAGAATATACAGATAAGCACCAAAACAATTTATATATTATGTATATAATAAACATATCTATATATAACATCACTAGTATTTAACCTTTATCCAAATAACATGAAATTTATGTCAAAATAAATACATTTAGAATACGAACAATATTCTCAGTTCGTTCTGATGATGTATTACATTGAATATGAAATTCACTCGTCACATATATTGTCAAATGTATGTGCATTTTACATATATTGTCAAATATTTTGTGCATTTTACTTTGTAGTTACCTGGATAGAAGTAAAAGAAAATTAAGAGAAAGTCTGATGTGATGGCTTCTCGTCTCTTCATTTACAACGAATGAAGCACATCACAGGCGCGCACCAAACTATCGTGCGATGACGTCATGACGCAGGTATGCCAAATGAAAATAATTAATTTACTAAATGCACAAAACATACTTTTCTTCTCATAAACCCAAATAACGAATTAAATACTATTTTACAATATTAGAAAAATACTATTAACCATATATTAACTTTGGGAACTTAATCACCATATCACATAAATGGATAAGTCGTTCTGTGACTGTGACACATTGGTGCTGCTCAGTTGTGTTTTTTTGTAAAAGAGTTTTATCCTTGTTCTGCTGAAGTGTATTTTCATGTTCTTTCTTTAAAGGTGACACTCTTATGAATGTTTTTGAGTTATATACCAATGTCCCCGCCTGGACGTACGAGTGAATTGCGTTGATACAAAACGGATTTAGTTTATGACAGATGAATTTGGGAGACGCTACGATCAGACCTCCTGTAGGGTGAGTGTATTACTAAATGTTTTCCTGGATTTCAATGATATAGCTGCCTCTCCATATTGATGTACCAATAACAGTGACAACGACAACATTCTAGTGTGCCTATTTTAACAATTTCTCTTTTAAATCTGATCTGATCTACTGGTCAATAACACCGCAAACAACAAAAAAGTTGACATGGCATTTGGCTTGTTGGTATAAAAGCTCTATTCTAGCAGCTATTCTAGAGGAGAGTAACCAGGAAATGAAAACAAATAACTGCCTGTTCATCTGCCAGAGTGATGCTTTGTATTCCACTTCTCTCACCCTCTGTCACCTCTGCTTTTGACTCAAAACTCATTATTCCATTTTACTGAACAACATGTTTTTTTTTTTTTTTGAATCAAAATTAATTACCTTAAACAGAAATTGTGCGGTATATTTGGTATTAATATAGTAAGGCATAATGAGAAGTAAACACAGGTGTGACATAAATTCCTCTGCTTTCTCACAGAAACTTCTGGTGATGGTAACATACACTATATTGCCAAAAGTATTGGGACACCCCTCCAAATCATTGAATTCAGGTGTTCCAATCACTTTAATGGCCACAGGTGTATAAAATCAAGCACCTAGGCATGCAGACTGCTTCTACAAACATTTGTGAAAGAATGGGTCGCTCTCAGGAGCTCAGTGAATTCAAGCGTGGTACCGTGATACGTTGCCACCTGTGCAATAGGTCTATTTGTGAAATTTCCTCACTACTAAATATGGGGATGGCCCCTTCCTGTTCCAACATGACTGCGCACCAGTGCACAAAGCAAGGTCCATAAAGACATGGATGAGCGAGTTTGGTGTGGAGGAACCTGACTGGCCTGCACAGAGTCCTGACCTCAACCCGACAGAACACCTTTGGGATGAATTAGAGTGGAAACTGCGAGCCAGACCTTCTCACCAACATCACTGCCTGACCTCACAAATGCTCTTCTAGAAGAATGGTCAAAAATTCCCATAAACACACTCCTAAACCTTGTGGAAAGCCTTCCCAGAAGAGTTGAGGCTGTTATAGCTGCAAAGGGTGGGCCAACTCCATATTAAACCCTACGGATTAAGAATGGGATGTCATTAAAGTTCATGTGCACGTAAAGGCAGGCGTCCCAAAACTTTTGGCAATATAGTGTATCTCAGTAGCCATTTAAAAGTTAGCCAGTGTTCTCTCTCTGACAACACAACAGTCTGCTTTGTGGATCTTACCCACAGCCCCCCTTTCCTTTTATGTAATCAGATCCCATTACATAGCTAAAGCAGTGGACGATTGTGGTTATTTAAAGCTTTAACAGTTGTTGAGCATTCCCACCGCTATCTTCTCATTACTGTAGTATTACTCTTATATATGTATATATGAGTATCCAATAAGATTTAGGATGAAGAAGTAAATTTTGTTTCAGTCTTGGTCTAAGTTTTGATATTATGCAATATGTTCATTGAGGATAAAATGGTTCAGTCTTTTAAAGCACACCTTACTCCAATTTAGGTCTTTAGTGTGAATATGTGAATTTGAGGTTACTATGAAACTCACAATTTCTTTGAGAAATTTGAGAAATGTCTTTTGTTAAATGTAAACAAGCTGTGTGATTTTATTAATTATTATCTCAAATCACACAGGACAGTTGTCTTTTCTAAGCTTTAATGAAGCATTGATTTCATCATATCTATAAACTCCTCTCGGTGAAATTAGCTGTTCAGACCAGGTTACACTTTATTTTGATAGTCTACTTTAGACATTCTACTAAGTAACTTTGCAACTGCATGTCATTGTCAACTAACTTCCATTAATTTGCAAGAATAAGTAGAATTAGTAGAATAAGTTGACATACTCGCAGTCAAGTTACAGTCAGTACTAGAATGTTTGTTGGGGACCATCAAAATAAAGTGTTAGCAAATATTAAACAGACAGTCTACTAATACTCTAATGACTGGTAGTTGACAGGTAGTTGCAAGAATGTCTAAAGTGGACTATCGAAATAACATGTTACCATAGACCAGTGGTTCCCAAAATTTTAAAAATTGCGTAGGCCTACCCCCTGAGGCATTCAACATCCTTCCACTTAGACTGCAGTCACACCTTTTCCATTAAGAGACAATATTTGCCCCCTTAAATTGATTTTCAAGTGCATTTTTTATCTTTATAAAATAAATAATGTTTTAAATAAAAAATATTTAATTGAGAAATATGCAGTGATGGTAAAAACAAAGTGATGCTTTTAAATATTAAACTAAGGCCCAGTTTCACAGACAGGGCTTAGCCTAAGCCAGGATTAGTCCTTAGTTCAATTAGGATATTTAAGTAGCTTTTATAAAAGTACACTAGAAAAAAACATTACTGGTGTGCATCTTGAGACAAAACAATGGCACTGACATATTTAAAGGTGCCCTAGAACCCTATTTCACAAGGTGTAATATAAGTCTAAGGTGTCCCCAGAATGTGTCTGTGAAGTTTCAGCTCAAAATACCCTATAGATTTTTTATTATACAATGTTTTAACTGCCTATTTTGGGGCGTAATTAAAAATGCGCCGATTCAGTGCGTGTACACCTTTAAATGCTCGTGATACCCGCCCCTAAGCTCGCAACTCTATAATACATTGCATAAACAAAGTTCACACAGCTAATATAACCCTCAAAATGGATCTTTACAAAGTGTTCGTGATGCAGCATATCAGATCATGGTATGGTCTATACCATATAGATATGGTATTTATTTTGCGGATGTTTACATTTGATTCTGAATGAGTTTGATAGTATGCTGCGGCTAACGGGGCTAAAGCTAACGTTACACACTG
The DNA here is from genome assembly GCA_039654765.1 of Mylopharyngodon piceus. Classification (NCBI taxonomy): domain Eukaryota; kingdom Metazoa; phylum Chordata; class Actinopteri; order Cypriniformes; family Xenocyprididae; genus Mylopharyngodon; species Mylopharyngodon piceus. The sequence goes on from CM077445.1 coordinate 9,073,956, forward strand.
TTGGAGAGCTTTATAAAGAATGAAGATGCGTTTATGAATTATACAGACTGCAAGCGTTTAAAAATGAAAATAACGACATGGCTCTGGTCTCCGTGAATACAGTAAGAAACAATGGTAACTTTAACCAAATTTAACAGTACATTAGCAACATGCTAACGAAACATTTAGAAAGACAATTTACAAATATCACTAAATATATCATGATATCATTGAGATTCGCCTGTTTTTCAGTAGTCTTTTGCACAGATTAAATTTACATAAGAAGGAGGAAACAATGGTGTTTGAGACTCACTGTATGTCATTTCCATGTACAGAACTCTAATTATTTAACTATGCCAAGGTAAATTCAATTTTAAGTTCTAGGGCACCTTTAAAGATATGTCAGTACAAGTTGCTTTCAGTTAAAACAGCTCAGACATGCATTTTAGTCTAGGACGGGTTGTCGAACATATGGCCCGCGGGCCGAATACGGCCCACAAAGGTGTCCAATCCGGCCCAGGGGATGATTTGAACAATAATAAAAAACAGTTATGCATGGTCCACCAGTCATAAATCCGATCTCTATTCTGGACTTTCCCAAACTGTAATTTGTGTGGAAAATTACGAAGTCTGTAAACAGGACGTTAACAGGCACACAGCTGAATATGTAAATTGTTGTAAATTGTTGTAAATTGCTGTAAATCTTGAAATTATACAATCTAATTTAAATCAAAAACAACTGCTCATGCTCATGTGCATAACATCTTTGTTTGGATTGTAATTAAAATGCAGTGGTGCCTGTAGCCAAATGGCTACAAATATTTTTTGTTTAAGGCCAGTTTGGCCTGTTTTAGAACAAATAAACAACAAATAAATTTGCTTAATTTGCTATTGTATTTATTTGTGATATTGCTTGTAGTTTGATTATTTGTTCTTGTTTTCTTTATTTTTATTTGACAGTAGTCCTGTTTTCCCTAAACATAGCACATACCGAACCGTACCAAAACCGTGACCCTAAAACCATGATACGAACCGAACCGTGAGCAATTAGAACCGTTGCACCCCTACTATTTATCTATTGTTTACTTCACACATTCACCAACACCTCCTGCAACCCCCCTCCAACCCCATCTTGCTATTCAATCTGTGGTTAAGGTCTGTGTGGAGGACGTGAGCCGAGTTTTCAAATAACAGAGGACTAGAAAAGCTTCAGGCCCAGACAGTGTTTCACCTGCTTTTTTAAAAGTCTGCTTTGACCAATGGCCCTCATCTTCACACAGATCTTTAACAGATCACTGGAGCAGTGTGAAGTTCCCTGCTGCTTCAAACTCTCCACCATCATTCCGGTCCCCAAAAAAACAAAATCACTGGACTTAATGACTACAGACCTGTCACTCTCACGTCTGTGGTCTTGAAGTCATTTGAGAGACTGGTGTTGGCCTACCTGAAGGACATCACTGGAATGACTCCAAAGACATATGCCTGTAAGTGCAATACCAAAATCTATGTAAATTTAGTTGATATTTATTTATTCATTCATAATACTGTAAATGTTCATAATCTGTAAATATGTTTATTATGACTAAACATAACTGTATCTTCATACTTTTTATATTTTTTAGTCTTAAATTTATTACTATATTTCTTGTTGTTGTATTTGTATTTGTACATGTGCACTGGAAGCTTCCTGTTTATTGCTGCCATGCGGTTTGAGTTAGAGCTCCGTCAAGCTGATTCCTAATTGCCTGTTTTCTTCTTAAACTCAAATTCATAACCTATTATTTTTCTCTTTTTACAGCGGGTGAACATATCCCAGACATTATTCCAAATAAAAAACAATCGGATTGCCTTGATATCGCTAGTTTTATCTGACTTCCCGAACTTCCGCTACTAGCTTTAGCCCATTAGCATTAGTAGCGTGGTCTCACTGTCGCTTGTGTTGTTTACACTCTTCACACTCAAAAAAATGATTGTTCATCTGTTCTAATGGTGAATGTATCGGATGTGTCTCTCGAACATGTCCAGGTGAGGACATGTTTGAGCTGCACGTGGTGCAGTTAGAGCTGGAGACCGTGGAGAACCAGATCCGCGACCTGCTAGAGAACCAGGCCGAGCTATGGGAACGGCAAACACCGCTGGAAACATCCTGGGCTGACGCTCCCCTTACAAAAGATAACTGCAGTTTTTACATATAGAAAACTGCAGTTCTTTTTTGTAAGGGTCACAAATCCGCAGTAAATTTGCAGTGTGGTATTAATACTCCAGCTTCCTCCACTCCGTGTGTTCCTCGGCACAGGGCTCGAGCACCCAGAAAGCGTTCTTCCCAGCCCTCTTTCACTCCAGCGCCGATACACCACAGACCATGGGTGCTTCAGCAGTGTAAGGAGTGAGCAAGGTCGTGGATGAGGATCTCTCCCCCTCTGCCGTCCCCGGTCTTCAAGATCTTCACCTGGAACCGCTCCTCCACTCTTCACGAGATGGAATGTGACGCTGTGGTCATTGGAGACTCTATCGTCCGTCACATCCACGCTACTCCAGCTAAAGGTAAGGTGCACATTCACTGCTTTCCTGGTGCTCCTGTTCTCGATGTTGTTGTGCAGTTACCCAGTGATCCTGAATGGTGACTAGAGCTTTGGAGCTGTAGTGCTGCACGCGGGGGTGAACGACATCAGGCTGCGGCAGACGGAGGTTCTGAAGCAGGACTTCAGGAGCCTGATCGAGACGGTACGCAGCATCGTGTCTGGACAGATTTAGTACAGGGCAAGAGGGCAAGATTTATGCATAGTCATTCTAGGCACGTGCTGCTCGCACGTACAGGAGTGGCCTAGACTCAGCCTCGGACGTCACGCCCAAGGACCGTTGGCTGAAAATCTGATGCGTATGGCACACTTAACTGGAAACACTTTAGGATTTTCGAAGTCGTCTTCTGGTTGGTTGAATTTTACAGAATGTCCGGGAGACGTGTGTTCTTTAACGGTTCGCCTGGAAACAAATGCATTGGCGCAAAAACCCCTTGTGGAAGAAGAACGCCATTGTGTTTACAGCTGTAAACATTTATTAGATGCACGCCGGTCTGTTATTGTAGGGACATCAACTTTATATTTTCACGCCCCTAAACATGACGCAGAACAAAATGAACTGTGATTGGTTGTGTTACATGTCAGTCAAACGTCCTTTGGGTGGTCCTTGGCCAATTAAAGCAGCAATAGAGTCCAGGGGCCTCATGTATCAACACTGCGTATGCACAAAAACTTTGCGTACGCCAGCTTTCACGCTCACGGTCGAATGTACTAACAGTGAAATTAACACGAGAATGTGTGTTCCTCCACACCAACTTCATGTCTGGCGTACGTACATTTCCCATGGTTTTGTCCGTTGGCGACTCTTACAGGCAATAAAGTGACGTTGCAAACATTACACTACAAGTTGTTGTACAAGTCTATCGCACCACCACCTGTGAGAAGCATTGCTATTAATTTTCAATTTATAAAATAATTGACATACTATTGTCACACGAGCCTTATGGGAATATTCTATCAATTATGCAAGAACATATAAAAGCATGTGCAAATTGATACAACCCTTAGTCTATGGCAATGGCAGCGTTGGCCTTATTAGAGGACATTGCTAATGGCAGAATCCGAAGAGAATGAGTTTTTAGGGACCACAATGATTTTCTGGCCCACGATGATGACTGACTTATCAGCCGTTTCAGATTTCCAAGAGCTATCCTCTTGGAGCTCTGTGCTGAGTTGGGTCCGAATTTGGAGAGAGAGACAGCGAGGAGCCACACAATACCTGTTCCCTTACAGGTGCTGACAACACTTGGTTTCCTGGCAACTGGTTATTTTACTGGTTAAGGGAATTGGCAGACCGCTCAGGAATAAGCCAGTCGTCTTTGAGCCGCGCAATGCCAGCTGTATGGGACGGGATCATCCGCATGTCTACCAGGTATATAAGGTTCCCATACGATGCAGTTGACCAGCCAAACATTAAAGCGCAATTTGCAGTGATAGCCAGTTTTCCTAATGTAATTGGAGCGATCGACTGCACACACATTGCTATAAAGGCGCCATCTGAAGAAGAATTTGCATATGTGAATCGGAAACATTTCCATTCAATAAATGTGCAGATAATATGTGATGCACAAATGCGCCTAACATATATTGTGGCAAGATGGCCTGGGTCAACCCATGATTCATACATCCTTACAAACAGCATGGTTGGGATGAGGCTCCAAGCTGGCAGGGTGCGTGATGGGTGGCTTCTTGGTGAGTGATGCATTTAAAGTTTTTTTTTGTTTAATTATTCAACTGCCCATCAGGAGACCGCGGTTATCTACTAAAGACGTGGCTGTTAATCCCCCTCACCAACCCACAAACTGACCGAGAGCACAGAGACAATGATGCCCATTCTTGGGCAGCTGAAATGTCGGTGACGCTGCCTTGACAGGACCAGGGGGATGCTGTTATACCGCCCTGACAAGGTGTGCTGCGTTGTGCTGGTCTGCGGTGTGCTGCACAATGTCGCGCACAGGCACGGCATACCACTTGGTGAGGTGGCGGCACCGCCAGATGACCCCGACCCAGGACCAATGTATGTGCAGCCCAACCAACAAGCCATTCAGGCCCGTCAACATGTGATTGCAACAATATAAATGGTAATCAGAGACAAAATTCATTTTTTGACCAATTCCTTTAATGAGTGGCTTATGTCTGTGAGTGCGTCAGTGATATTTTTCAGGTGACTGTTAATTTCTCCAGTGGCCATAATGATTTGCTGTTGTGACTCCAGAACAGCATGCGTCAAGACGCGGCCAGACGGATGGGGCTCAGAATTGGGGGGAGCACTGGAAAGGCCGGAGACACTGGAGACGCCGGACACAATTTATATCAGACCATTTCTTTTTGAGGTCATTTACAATGCGATTTTCAGATCCCACCGCATTGATGGCGTCAGCCAAACTCTCCCACTCATTTTTTTCCCCTTTTGTTATTAATTTCGGAGGATAAAGTTCCAAATGAAATATTTTTTCTCGTTTCTACCTCTGATAGTAGCACCTCCAATTCACTTTCCATAAAGTTTCGTTTCTTGCTGCTTGTTTTCGCCATTTTCTTGCTGCTTGCTTTTGCCAAAGTGGACTCATTACCATATTAAAATTTATTTAATTAAGGAAGGAGACGGGGTGGGGTGTTGTGCTCGTGAGCTCAATTTTACGTTAATTTGGATGTACAAAGAGAATATGCGTGGGATCCTGCGTACGCAAATACATCTGATTTTTTTGTGTGTACGCACATTTACGGCTTTGTCCGTATGCAATGTTTTAGTATGAATTCAACGCAAGTCTTTGTACATGAGGCCCCAGACCTTCTGCCATAAGTCGCACCCTAAACACTTGCGGTCTTCCTACGAGTCTGCACTTTCGCAACGCTTTGACTGTCGGGAAGAAGTCTGCCGTGGAGCTCGCACCAGTGTGGGCATTTAACATGAGATTAACAGACTCTCAAATTACAGAAAAAAAAAAAAAAAAAAAAAAAAGAGCGCCCACATAGGTACAGCTACAATAAACTTCATAACCAAACTAATCCGATGCTCTGCCTCAGATGCGGCAGGGGAAAAACACTACATTCGCTGGTCAAAAACTTTGTAACTTCATTTGAGCTTGATTTTGGTAAATGTTAATAATATAATGACACATGCAAGTATATGAACATATATAAAGCCACAACATCAACTCAGCACCAGAGCATCATAGCCTCTAATATTTGGATGGACTCTATTTGTTTGAGGCAGTGTACTTGATACCATACCAGCTACCTAGCAACTATGTATGACACCTACTAAGTACTTAATAACATCCTAGCAACTACCCAGAGCACCCTAGCACCTGGAGGAGCACCCACACAGACACAGAGAGAACATGCAAACTATACACACAGAAAGTCCTCCTGGCTCACCCTGGACGGCCTGCTTGCCAGCGACAGTGCTAATCACTGAGAGGACATAAACAGTCAAAACATTTTTTCTTCTTTTATCTTCTTTTGTGTTCCACAGAATAGAGAAAATCATCCAGGTTTGGAATAAAATGAAAGTGAGTAATGATAATATTTCTGGGGTGAACTATGCCTTTAAGACCTATTTGTTTTCTCACTAGCCTATTCACTTTTCAACATGAAAGTAAGCTACTTCCTGTGAATGTAAAAGACTTCCGATTAATTTGCCCTTTTAGGTAAATAACTAGAAGAATAACAAAGTGCAGTACACAGTGAAACTGTTTGTGCTTCAAACCAGTGTATAAGTTAAAATAATATTAAAACAAATACAGTTTGTGACATCAAGAAGCATAACACACTGTTTATGTACAAAAAAAAAAAAAAAACATATTCAAGTTAAATGTCATTTAGTTTTTTTTTGTTTTTTTTAGTTTTTTTATTACATTTTGAGAAGTCTTATTGTACTTCACTTGTTTGTACATGGAGGCAGAGCACATGTTGTGATAGAGGATGTTGGAACATCATCTAGTGGTTGATCTCACAAACTTATCTGTGGTGATCCATCAGCAGAAGAAACCTTTCACCTTATTCAGTATAATCAAGCAGCAAACACAGCCTTTAATGCACCTCACCACAAGTGTTTGCCCACAATGTTCTTCTCTTGCCTCTTGCCAGCATGACTAATCATAACAATACAACCAAATTCCCATTATATGTATCTAAAATGAATGACTAACCTCAAACGCTTTCTTTTGATGAAACCTATGAATATTTAAAATGAGTTATTAGCTTAGATTACAACACAATAGGGAGCTTTAAAAAATGTCTAAGAAAGTGGGCGTATTATTAAACAAATGGCCATAAACTTAACATTCTTGAAACTGTATCACTGTTACATCTGTCAGCTGCAGTACCCTTAAGTACCAGCTGAAGGCAGCCTCGTCCCTCGTTGTTTCCATAGACTCCGTTATTCCCGGACTTTATTTCCCAGTATCCCCTGCTTATTATTAGTTAACCTGTTTCAGCTGTGTCTTGTTTCTCATTTATTACCCGGTCTATTTAAATGCCTTTTGCCCTGTATTCTTTATGAAGTCTTGTTGGTTTTGGTTGTTATTTTCTGTTGGCATTTTGAGCAGTTCTGGTGTTCTTTTTGTTATTACTGAGACGTGGATTCCTTGTTTCTGTCTGCCCTTCATGGAGTGTATGTACAGACTGATTAAATGTGCTTGACCCTCTGCCTGGTATGGACTAAGACCTTGGATTGTAACTTTTATTAAACTGCATTTAGAGTCTCACTCCTTCTGCTGTATGCCTTCATTCCACCTCCACCAAAACATTACACACTATATGTACTCTCCTATCTTGAGTGAGATTTATAAGGTTATTTTGTGATTCAGCATTGGAGTCTGGTACCCCTTCTCCGTCTGCTACATAAATGAAGCTGCATGATGCTGTTGAGTGCATGAAAGTGCATAAAGTTTCTACGCACAATGTGGCTACCCATGCTTCATAGATAAATAAACGCTTACGCAGATGTGGTTTACAACTATGCATCAGACTTCCTCTCTGACGGACAGACAGGCACAACTGCCCATAATATGTCATAATTCTCATAAGTACTTTAAGGAATTGTACCTCAAGGTTTTTTAAAACAAACAACAACAACAAAAAAACATTTAGAGTATTTGTAACTGTGAAAGTCCCCCCCCCCCCTTATATTATACTTTAAACAGTACAATCAGGACAATACATTAATTAAAAATCCTTTATTAAAACACACACACACAAAAAAAACCCTTAAAAGCGAAACTTAAAATAGACAAACTTAAAATACACAAACTTAAAATAGAATTTCTTCAAGAAAGATTTAAAAAAGTCAACGCTTTTTTACCCCTGATGCAAATACAAACAGTGGGTTTATTTAAAATTGCTGATGAAATCATTCATATGACAACTATTGTCAGTATCATTTGCAAATCTCCAATTTAAGCAATGTACACGCACAAGGAAGAATATCTTAGCAACAGTGTCAAGTTCTGCATTCTCCTACTTAACATACATCATTATTGTCAAACAAAATTGACAAAAAACAGAACAAAGACAACTTTCTAGGTAAACTCGATACATTCAATAAAGGGGAACTTAGGGATGGCAAAAATATAAGCTACTCAGAATGAAAATACTCTGGAGGAACCTGTTTTCTATGCAATTTGTGTGGAGGAATATTCAGAAGATCTGGAAAAGACTGAGCTTCTACGTTCAGATAACTGTCGAGAGAAATTTGTACATTGGCTGAAGCACAATGGAAACTGCTCTTTTAGGACTTTAAGAACTGCTCTTCTGAACTTCTGTCCGGCAAAGGCATAGATGATAGGGTTGAGGCAACAGTGGCTTAAGGCGATAGTTTCCACCCACTGCATGGCAAGGCTCAAATTACTATGCACTTCGCAAGAAAACATGTAGCCTTTCTTCTGCAGGAACATGAAAAACATGACAATGTTGTATGGGGTCCAGAAGAGGAAATAAACTGCCACCACAGCCAGGATGAGTCTGATGACTTTGTGCCTTTTTTGTGATTTTATGCTGAGCAGAGTGGGGATGATCCGGGAATAGCAAAAGCTCATAATAATCAGAGGGATAATCAAGCTCAGGAAGTTCATCTGAAGGTAAGTAAATGACATCCAGGCTGTACCTTCAGGAAAATCTGATCCACAGGATGTTTTGACGCTTGTCTCATTATCCTCTTTGGCAAAAATAATATTAGGGAGGGATGCAAGCAGACTGAGGATCCATACAAATGAGGCGAGAATCAAACCCATTTTTGGAGACCGATTTCTGGAAAAGATACTGTGGGCATGGACAATGACGACATAGCGATCCAGTGTCATAAGGACCATGAAGAAGATGCTGCCATAGAGACCTATCATGAAGAAACCTGTTATGGTATGACACATGAATTTGCCGAAAATCCACTCATCTATGGCACCATGAGCCCAAAAAGGGAGTGACACAAGAAAGAGTAGGTCAGATAGGGCTAGGTTGAAGAGGCACACATCTGTCATATTGGATTTTTGACGGTATCTGATCAGGACCCACACTACCAGGCTGTTTCCAATGAAGCCAATGATGAAAACTATGCTGTACAGGGTGGGGAGGAAAACCTCACTGAAGGCCTTTGTGTTGCCATTATTGCATGGTTTTCCGGAACCGTCTTCTTGGTAATCATAGTATTCTTGATAGATTTCTGTCATTGTATTTTGGAAGGCACACAAAGAACACAATGATAAGTCATATAATATATTTATAATATAGTAGGCTATGTGTATAATATGCTTAATAATATATTCTGAAACCTTAACATTGGTTCACCATTTCTTTAGTTTTAAAGGTAGACAAAATAAAATAACACAAGCAGGAACTCATAACAGACTTGAATTTTAGTTTGTGTTTTCATGACATCTACTGGTCAGAGTAGTGTCTAGTTGAAATGTTATACTTTTTCATGTTTAAATACCTATCATAATAATGCTGTTTTAAATGTTTTAATGGTTTGATTTTCAATTTTTGAAATTTTAATGAATGCTGTGAAAAAAAAATCACAATAATGATAATAAAAAATCTAATGTCCTAATTATAATTAAGAACAACGTTATTATTATTATTGTTATTTTTAATGTAGCATAATTACACTGAATAGATTGTACGACCTACCAGCAGTCCCTGTGTTCTCTGCCATGTCTCTTGGTAATGATAGCTGAATCTGTGAAATTTGTGTGATCTTGTCTGTCAGAAAGCTTTACAAAGCACAGGAGGTGCTATTTCCTGAACCTCCCACAGGCGGGACTTCTCACTAAAAAGCTACGTATATATAATGTAGTTGCACTTGAATGGCATTAAAAAAGTTCACATAGCTGTTTGTATCATTAAATTCATTCATTTGAAATGTGGATGTAAGTGCAATAGGTAAAACTGCACATTTCCAGTAGGGTATTTTAAGTATCTTCTTTTAACTTTTACAACTACAAATATTTCAGTGTTAAAACGCCCTCTTAGGGTTACGGTGCAGCGTTAACTGTCATTCTGGGAAGACGGTTGTAAAATGGTCGGAACCCAATTGTTCACAGGCAGTGGTTGGTTGAATCAGCAGACAAGGATGGTGCTGACCTTTAATTTGTTATTTAAGATTTATCAAACTCCTTTTTGCACAAATAGAAAACTGTAATGCGTCCTACATATATAGATTGACATTGGTGACAAGTTTGACGAGGTTTGACCTACATATCCGAGGATCCTTCTTAAATGGACAGAGGGCGGGGCGTATTGACGGCGAATAGCCAATCAGGCAGACCGCAAAAGGAATAACAAACGCTAGGGACGCTGGGAGTAAACACTCTGAATATTAAGTTATGGCTTTTGTTGCAGATTAACGATTAACACGGTAAAATCCTGTGTCTTCATTAGCAATTACACATTGGTATTACAAAAATCCTAATGATAATTACGTAAAATTGATTTTATGTTTTTATAAAGACAATAAAATCGGTAATGACAAAAAACATCTTGACAGTCACGCTAATGCGAACTGTTCTTTAGGGAAACGTTTTTAAGTGGTGAGATTCATTTATTGACAGTCTCACTGTATAAATACTCTCGGGCGCACTGTTCTCTCACTGTATCAATACTGCTCTCTCGGGCGCGCTCTCGCGCTCAGAATTCCAAGCTGCCGTTGAGCGCGGGCTCGAGAAGCCGCGGGAACGGCGCTGCCTGGTGGACGGATTAGAATAGAATTCAGAACTCCTGTGCCGTTGTTGTCTGCCTAGGAAGCCGAATCCACGTAAGTATTTCAGTGTTTTATATTATGGAGATATTTCGTTGACGATATTCGTTTTGTTTAGGCGCGCAACTTTTTATGTCAATAGCTGCGTTAAACTTTTACTGTATATGTTAGTAGTCTCTGATGTGGCAAGTGAAATATTTAAATGCCTTCATTTGTTTTTCCTTTTTTAAAAACATAAGCGTGTACATCAAACACTTGTCCACATCTTAGACAACTGTAAATGGATAAGTCGTTCTGTGACTGTGACACATTGGTGCTGCTCAGTTGTGTTTTTTTGTAAAAGAGTTTTATCCTTGTTCTGCTGAAGTGTATTTTCATGTTCTTTCTTTAAAGGTGACACTCTTATGAATGTTTTTGAGTTATATACCAATGTCCCCGCCTGGACGTACGAGTGAATTGCGTTGATACAAAACGGATTTAGTTTATGACAGATGAATTTGGGAGACGCTACGATCATACCTCCTGTAGGGTGAGTGTATTACTAAATGTTTTCCTGGATTTCAATGATATAGCTGCCTCTCCACACTGATGTACCAATAACAGTGACAACGACTCTATCTATCTATCTATCTATCTATAGATAGATAGATAGATAGATAGATAGATCTTGTTAATTCTAGTTTGCCTATTTTAACAATTTCTCTTTTAAATCTGATCTGATCTACTGGTTTATAACACCCCAAACAAAAAAGTTGACATGGCATTTGGCTTGTTGGTATAAAAGCTCTATTCTAGCAGCTACATGAGAGGAGAGTAACCAGGAAATGAAAACAAATAACTGCCTGTTCATCTGCCAGAGTGATGCTTTGTATTCCACTTCTCTCACCCTTTGTCACCTCTGCTTTTGACTCAAAAACACATTATTCCTTTTTACTGAACATGTTTGCTTGGTTTTTCTACATCAAAATTAAGTACCTTAAACAGAAATTGTGCTGTATATTTGGTAATAATAAAGTAAGGCATAATGAGAAGTAAACACACGTGTGACATAAATTCCTCTGCTTTCTCACAGAAACTTCTGGTGATGGTAACATATCTCAGTAGCAATTTAAAAGTTAGCCAGTGTTCTCTCACTGACAACACAACAGTCTGCTTTGTGGATCTTACCCACAGCCCCCCTTTCCTTTTATGTAATCAGATCCCATTACATAGCTAAAGCAGTGGACGATTGTGGTTATTTAAAGCTTTAACAGTTGTTGAGCATTCCCACCGCTATCTTCTCATTACTGTTTATGAGTATCCAATAAGATTAAGGATAAAGTAATTTTTGTTACAGTCTTGGTCTAAGTTTTGATATTATGCAATATGTTCATTGATGATAAAATGGTTCAGTCTTTTAAAGCACACCTTTTACTCCAATTTAGGTCTTTAGTGTGAATATGTGAATTTGAGGTTACTATGAAACACAATTTCTTTGAGAAATTTGTGAAATGTCTTTTGTTAAATGTTTCTTGTCTAAAATGGCTATTTGAGAGCTGTGTGATTTTATTTATTTATGAGAGCTGTGTGATTTTATTAATTATTATCTTACAAATCACACAGGAAAGTTGTCTTTTCTAAGCTTTAATGAAGCATTGAATTCATCATATCTATAAACTCCTCTCGGTGAAATTAGCTGTTCAGACCAGGTTACACTTTATTTTGATAGTCTACTTTAGACATTCTACTAAGTAACTTTGCAACTACATGTCATTGTCAACTAACTTCCATTAATTTGCATCTACATGTCAAGAAACTGTCATTAGAGTATTAGTGGACTATTGGTTAGGGTTAGTAGAATAAGTTGACATACTCGCAGTCAAGTTACAGTCAGTACTAGAATGTTTGTTGGGGACCATCAAAATAAAGTGTTAGCAAATATTTAGTAGACAGTCTACTGATACTCTGGTAGTTGACAGGTAGTTGCAAAGTATTTAGTAGTAGAATGTCTAAAGTGGAGTATCGAAATAACATGTTACCATAGACCAGTGGTTCCCAAAATCTTTAAAATTGCGTAGGCCTACCCCCTGAGGCATCTTCCACTTAGACTGCAGTTACATCTTTTCCATTAAGAGACAATATTTGCCCCCTTAAATTGATTTTCCAGTGCATTTTTTTATCTTTATGAAATAAATAATGTTTTAAATAAAAAATATTTAATTGAGAAATATGTAATGATGGTAAAAACAAAGTGATGCTTTTAAATATTAAACTAAAACTGTCAGTAGGTGGCTGTAAGTCAATGTTGAGCCAGTGAGCCATCAATTCATTCATTCATTCATTCATTAACGAAGCAAGTAGCTGTATTTATGAATGGGTCATTGAATCATTGACTCTCACAATTCGTTCAACGCCGCAGATTCATTCATGAAACATCGCTGCGCTGTGTGTTGCAGTTCTGCTGTGACTTTTGTTGAAACAGTTATTTTGCTGCAAAATAGAGCAATCAATACTGTTTAAAATGTACATTACCACCGTTTTGTATGTTGAACTGGAAAAATTGCATTCTTGCTCGTATAAAATAATACATATTAAAATATTTTTAAAATAACAAAAATATTATATTAATTATATCATATAATAAAATATAATATTTATTGTGACTGCTGTAATATAATATTACATTTTTATGGGATCTCCTTCAAGGCTTTCAGATTCTTTTATTTTTTAATATTTGCTCCGTGATGTTTTTTTAACTACGTGAGAAAATGGACGTGTGGCATGAGAACAGTGTCAATTGCATGGCTCTCATGCTGATTATAATATTAACATTAAAAACAAGAACACACACAGGGTTTGTTTTTGTATTGAAGAGAGTTTGAGTCTTAAATAGATCTCTAGGCACAGTCTGTGTGTTCAATTTGTGTTCATGCTAGTGCTAAAACCCCACTTTTACAAAGGTACATTGTCGAGAATGGCAGTAATATGCTCGATTTGCTAAGGCAGCATACTCTGCATGAAACCTAACATATGCACGCTGCTTGTGTGGATGCAGTCAGTTTTGACTGCAAAAGATGAGGTAACCTGATTGGATGTCATGTATCTGATCAGTTATCACATTACTTACAACCACTCATCCTCATGTCGTTCCAAACCCGTAAGACATTCGTTCATCTTTGGAACACAAATGAAGTTCTTTTTAATGAAATCTTGAGTGCTTTCTGTCCCTCCATTGTCAGCCTACGCAACTACCACTTTCAAGCCACAGAAAGGTAGTAAAGGCTTCATTAAAATAATCCATGTGACTTCAGTGGTTTAACCTCAATTTTATGAACCGACATGGGTTTACTTTTTTCTTATTTTGCACAATTTCTTTTTTTGTAAAAAACAAAACAAAAAACTAGAATTACAGAACCAAGAATTTGCCATCTAAGTATTAAATTTGCCATCCAGTATAAATTTATTTTACAAAATTACTACAAATTACTTTTTCATATTCATTTTTTTTATTTATTAAATATTATGTAAAGTAAATTATTAAATTAAATTGTGTAAAATAAATTATTAAAATAAATTACTAATTAAATAGTGTGATATCAAATCGGTTTTATATTGGCCATTGGCCTCCCTGCTCTCTAAAATATTAGCATTGGCATCGGCCATCAAAAAATAAGTATGGATCGACCGCTACTCTGAACAAGTCTCATGATTTTTTCCCCTATGCTTTCCTTTTGCACGTAGGTGTTACACTCTTAATTAGCAGCTAATTGTTTTCTTGCTCTATGAGGAATTCTTACTCCTGCTGGATCTCATTGTACAATTAATTATTTTCCACTGATATGTACAATACATGAGAATACAATGTGCACACAGTACAGAAAAATGCACATAATTTGAAAAACAAGGTAGAAAAAGTGATTGTCTCTATTCTACTACAGGTCACCTGAAGTCCAAAGTGAGTTTCTTAGTTTTATTGACTTTTAAGGCACATTCAGGTAAAGACTTTAAAGGTCCATTCAATCAGTCAGTTTTGGGAGTTTTGTGTTTAGCCATGAAGGTCAAACAGTATTGAAACAGTGAATCAAATGGCAATCAGGGTTTTTCCTGGCTCAAAATGAGGCGGAGATGGTAAAATACTGATCACAGCAGAAAAAACACTTTTACAAGCACGTATTTTAAATTAATAAATTCATTAATCTGGTGCACTTTGAGAGTTCAAAATTAAGAGCTCCAACCCATGTTCAGTGTGCAAATTGAACAAAGAAAAACTCTTGTACCTCAACTTTAAAGGGGACTCTATAGGGCTTGTGCGCTAGAGATGTGCGGATCAGCTCTAACATCACCCAAATCCGCTGTTAAAAATAAATCATCCACCCGCCAACTTCCCAAACCTACGATATTCTCTGATTTAGATATCTGCACCTGATCATCACAAAATAATTTTTCAAATTCTCAGTGTTAAGCATGATGATATAATAACATATGACACTTAAGTAGGCTTCTTTTAAATAAATATCTAAAATAAAAGTTCTTCTTTGGCAAAATTACATTTCCTTAATAGCCTATAAACACAGGCTTTACTCCCTTCAAACTAAAATTGTCACTGTTTCATTACATCAATGACAAAACACTAATAATTTCTGTTAAGTTTGTGTATATTTTTAGTTAAAGCTGTTAAGTTTTTAAGCAATATCTCATGTTTTCCTTTGTGGTTTATATAATGACCACTAGAAGGTGCTCTAGGCATATGCTTTCCTTGATTGGTTTTCCCTGAATAGAAATGCGTTGCCGCTGAAAATGAAAGTAAAAGAGTGACGCACATTCCTTGCGTTTTACCAAATGAGAGTTCCGTGTCTTTATTAAAATCAACACATTAATGATTTATCTCTCATCCACCCGCGACCCACCTACAATTACTTGGAAAGTTATTTTGTATTACTTAGCCGGCCCGACCCGTGGATTATCTGATGCGGATATAACCGCGAGCCGTGCATCACTTTCGTGCGCTCTCGCAGAATGTCCTGAGCGGCTCCATTCGAAGCCAGCAAGTTGTAGGGCCGGAGTGAAAGCGATCTTTTCGGAACGGAACCCCATTTTCTGCAGTGGGGATGGGTGGAACGGTTCAAGAATGGACACAGGCCGGGAAGCTGCAACGGAACCGTGGTAAAGGGGTATCTGAGCATGTGACTGCCTGTCTGAGTTTTGTCAACACTCGACAGCCGGAGGCGGCACGAAATTTGACGGAGGCGGCCGCCTTGTAATTCTCTATGTAGGAAAAACCCTGGCAATATATTTATCAAATATGAGATTTGAGATAAAGGTTAAGCTTCACTAAGCATATTTCTCTAATGACATCTAGGTAAAGAAAGACTGTTCAACAACCTGTGGAGAAAAAAAAGAGTACAGTTTAGGGCTGTGCGATAAATCATTTTAGCATCGATTTTGCGATGTGTGCGTGTGCGAAAGTCACATCCCAGCATGTGAGATGTCAAGTATAGCAGTGCTGTATGCAATGCAGTTTTTTTTATGAGAGGATAACAAAAATGTCACAGATGTCACATTGTGTTAACAAGGACTGTCTGAGATGTGTATGAATAAAAGCACAGAATAAAATGATGCTGGATCATTTACACCGAACCAAAGCAGGATCATAGCCACCTCTGATATACTAAAGGCTAAAGTGGCCATTATAGTACAGCTTTTATGTGGCATTGTGCCTTTACGCAGAATTTAGATACGGCACAGAGCCTTCACTGAGCAGCCTTGACCCATCAGTATAAAGATATTGTAATATTGCTGCTCCTAAACAAATTGCCAGGTCAGTTTTTACTCTCATTTGGCACTTGGTGTTAATTTCGAAGTACAACCTTTCGGAAACCACGATTTTTGTGTCAGATAAACCCAGTTTTAAATGACGTTAAAATAAAACAAATTGTGGTTGGTCGCTTTGCATGTTGGTCAGACAGTCTCTTTAGGCAGTGTTTAAGTAGGCAGTTCATGGCCACAATAATATGCTGCGTGCCAACAACCTTATGCCAATAGTGAAAAGTCTGGCTATGCAAGATTAGATTTCATGAGATCTGAATACTCATTGTTGAACCCATAGTCCAGAGTACTTCCATTGACACCACGGGCATAAACCTCATTTGTTTGCCTCAGTGCACACTGCAGCTCATATTTCTGCTTTCCTATGTCAGCCTCCCTGTCACTGGTGCTTAAAATAGAGCCCATAACAGATAATCCTGTCTATCAGCTGTACTAACCACTGCATCACTACACCCTTCTCCCTGTTCACACCCACCACAATCCTCACTGAAGCTCGTAGACACACCCAACATTTGAACCATGATCCATGTCTAATGTTCTGATTATATTTCTATTTTTGTATTGAAATGATACTCCTTTTTAATACTTAGAAGTATTCTTTATAATACTTAGAAGTATCCTTTATAATACTTTCAATTTTTATAGTTAAAAATGCTTCACACGACTCACAAATGAGCGTGTCTCAGAGGCTGAAAGATGAGAGACAAGCTTTGCATATCTGGCAGCAGCACATGGTCTCTTAATATTAGCTCAACAAATATACCAGCTCTTTTGGCACAGGCACGTCTATGTGGTCTGTTAGTGCATCACCAAATGTGATGAGCTTGACCAACTTCATGTTTGTTCACGTGAGCTTTCCACACTGAATCCTTCACTTTTGCAGTAGACTGGAGGCAATGTAAGATCACAGTGGAAAACCAGGATATTTTTAGTTAGGATATTGCAAATGATCCTAACTCACTGAAGTTGGGCTAACTAATTTAACCCTGATGGGAATGAGAAATTGTAGTGTCTACGTCTTCTTTGGGCTGGGCTGATCGTCCTTACATTTTAGCTTGTTATGCCATTACTATTTTGGGAATCTGCTGTCAGGCGGTGTTTTATGAGAACTGTTCAGAACGCAGTTCAACAGCCTTTATAGTGGAGGCCACAGAGCAACACACATCTACAAGAAAGTTGGCCCTTTATCCAAGACTTGTCTCAAAAGTCATCTTATTACCCCATAACTTGCTGTTATTCAGACAGTGTTGTTTCTCATAGGATCAAGGTGCAGTAACATTGGGCTAATTTCAGATGACATTTTTGCATCCTTGAAGGGCATCGTGGAAAGGAGATACTGTGTGCAGTTGGTCTAAACAAAAATTAAAATAAACATTTTCACACAAAAATTAAACAAAAATTTAAATTATAATAATGAAAATTGCTGTGCTATCAAGGGAAGATTCTGACAGTCATGCACTGCACCCTTAAGTGTACTAACTGAAGTGTTCTGCCCTCCAGAGTAAATAGGGCATAGTTATGTTTGCTTCTGAATGGAATTCGCCCATTAAATATGATTATCAGTAAACAGTAAAGTTGATCTTTACTGTTATTGATCCCCTGTAACTATAGCGACTTCTACAGATAAACTACTAATAAATTTACTTCATTTGTCATGTACTATAGATGTGCTACATACATCTATAGTACATGACAAATGAAGTAAATTTATTAGTGCAGTATCTGAGTATCTGAGACCTATTCCTAAATCAGTCAGTGGCTCAGGGTGTTTGGAACAAACTAATTATTATTTCTTGCCCTCTCCGCCCATCCTCTAATCCCGTTGGGGTTATTTCTCTCCCAGACTTAGCCTGAGCAAATGCTGTTTTTCTGCAGTTTTCCCAGACACCTGCTTTCCCCAACACCTGCACCTGCTTGCCTTGCATTATGATCATTGTATATTAAAGGGTACATAACACACACAGTTTCTGCCAATCTCATGTTAAGCTTCAGTACCTATAGAGTAGTATTGCATCCTTCACATCTCCGAAAAGTCTTTAGTTTTATCATATTTATAAAAGATAGATACTCTGTACTGAGTCTTTCTGAAAAAAGCAGAGCTCCTGGAGGTGTGCCTGCCGTGGGCAGAGCTAAAGAGTGATGACCACGTGCAGCTTTTGTGTAGAGATCGTCTGCAAGCTGCGACATCATTATAAATAAAAATGGAACAAAATGTTTGTGTTGTTTACATTATATGCACTTGCGCGCTGATTGCCAACAAAACACAAACATTTGATGCAGTTTTACTCACCGCCTGCGATCTGCAAATCCAGCATCAAACTGGGACTTGTTTACAAAACATTCGTCACCGAAATTCCGGGAACAAACAAACATATGTGCACAACTCCGTTGCTGCCCCGGAAATACAAACTACATCCACTGTTCCCATAATGCTGGGTTCTTTGGGAAGCTGAAAAAGGTAATCTTTCCCTCACAACCAAAAACACACTTCTTTGGTGACATTTTTGAAAAATCTCTCGGCTTTCATAACCCAAACGAAGCACGTTAATGGGCTCTTGCTCTCTCGCTCTGGGTGATGTGTGCGCACGCTTATCAGGGAGAAGCGCCCATACAAGGAATTCCGCACTTTATTATGTGATACAGGGCCATACTCGAAAAAAAACTTTCCGAAACTTATCCGAAACCAGAAGGAGTGTATTTGGCACAGAAATACTCAGTCATACGTCCAACTCATGTTTTGAAACTTTGGCCATGTTTAGCATGAGAATGCAACTCTTTAACAGTGTAAATAAGTCAGAATACATTTTTTGTTGTTTGATTAGCATTAATAATGACAGCAGGTAAATTTGGATGCTGTCCCTTTAAGACTGACTGCACCGATCCATTAACTCAAGCCTTGTCTTTCTCAACTGTACCTTCACTTAAGACATAAATGGCTCTGTTTACTTGCAAATACGTGGTCACTTTGACACATAGGTATGTGTATTTAACCGTTCAAGCCCAATTAGTCAGCAAAAAGCACTCAGTTCAGTCCTCACGCGCTCTTTGAGCAGCAGCTTTATGTCTTGCGTCTCTCAGATGGCGCTGAGAGAGCACGTGCATATGCTGAAATGAGTTGTCTTTCACTGCTAATTGCACTTAAATGGTTTAAAACCATTTGTTTTTAAACCGCAATGTTTAATGCAAATAAGCTTTCGTGATCGCGCAGCATAGCAACCTCACGTGAGCATAACCTTGACAGAGACGATAGTCCAAAATCTCTACCAGTTGACAGATTTCTACCGGCTAATCATGTCTACCAGTATATCGCCCACCCCTACTTATTGTGCTTAATAACACTTTCATCGAGCACGTCTCTAATTCGCGACCGCCTTCTGAGAGAGGCAAGTTACATGCGCGCACTTTGGCAGTGTGCCAGTCAGCACGAGTGCTGCACCGAGTTCCTTTTCAGGATATATTGCGCTTATAACTATTTTAACATCAAGCACGTCCCACTCTTTATATTCTCATTCATGCATTTCATCACTCTGAAGTGTCAATAGTGCAATATATTTACATACTACGATATATACGATATAGCAAAATCTCTAACGATAGACATTTTATTTTGTGGTAACGATATATCGTCATATCGCACAGCCCTAATGTAATCGATGTGAAAGAGAGGAATATCCAGTTGCAAACTAATTACCCAATTGTAATCTCTTGGAGGCTGAATAAGACACTAGGCCAAAGGTGTCAAACATCAACTCTTGTGTAACTCATGATCATGCCTAGTAGATCTAGGCTGAAAACTCAGCAGATTTCTGCAGAATTGGAATATCTGTCATTCATAGTTCTAAACATCTTCCATGCCTCGATCTCAGCTTCGTTTAATGCATTTTAATTTTTACTTTTAAATTGTATTTAAATGCATTTTACACATTTCCACAGATTTTCACTGAAAAAGCAAATTCAGTATGGACCTGTCCATGAGCAGACCCACAGCTCAAATTTCCACAGAAGTTCTACATATATCTCTTATCTTGTGTGTTTATTTATTAAAGGTGCATTCAGTAGTTTGATGCTAATTAAAAATCATCACATGAATCCTCATGCTCATTGGCTGCCACCTCTGTAGTTATTATTGTGCTTTACCTGGGGAGACAATGGGAGAATCAGTACCTGTACAGCCGAAAGCAGAAAAGCTCTGAAGTCAGAAGACAGAAAGACCGAAGAAAAAAAAAAACAAAAAACAATAGCATTGATACGTCATATGCACTTAGGTTGAAAGATTTGATGACTGGAAAAAAAATCCTGACAGGAAAGGCAATTGTTATTGTGTAGACCATTCTCTAAAACTCACTAGTATGAGTGCAGTTTACATAAAAAATCAGAGATGATCATGCTGATCCACATCACTAGCTTGCAGTGCAGCATCTAACACCATTGTGGCATCGGCTCAGGTATACTTCATTTTCCATGTTCTTTACTCAAATCACTCACATTGCGGACGGTGTGCATCGACATCAGCGTACTGTACTGATGATGAAATTACACAGACAGTTCCAAAACTCATAGACAAGTCAGTTAGCTGAACACGGTGAGTGTTAAAAGCAGTGGGCAAATAAACACTGGTTCCAGAATTGTGCTTTGAACTGAACCTCATGGGTCCACAGTTTTTATTCCTAATTTCTGTGCAAAAACATTGTAAAGATGAAAGTCATAAAGGCAAGCAAAGCAAGCATACCACATCAACATTTATATAGCCATTGATAGTGAAATGGCTATTGAACCTTATATAGATGACAAAGTGCAATATTTATTTTATGACATTATGATTTTGAGCATTTTGCCTTTATTAGAGAGGACAGTATGAGGAGGGATAGGATGCAGTAGGAGTGAAGAGAGGAGAACAGGATCGGGGAAGAACCTTGAGCCAGGAGATCAAACTCAGAGTACATTATTCTTAGTGATCATGAGCAAACTACATACTCCTCTAATACTCAGACCCTAATTAGAGCATAGGTGGACGGATCATCCCGTGACGCACAGCAGACAGTGGGAGAGTGAGTGAAGCTCTGGCTAAATCCATGCATGCATTGGATTAGGAGCTAGTTTAAGACAGAGCCAGAAAAGACAGCTCGGGAAACAACCCATTCATTTTGCACAATTCATTTCTCAGTGCTTTTGCTCAGAAGGCCTTACTCTATTGTCAGTAATATCCCAAAGACAGTAATATATTACAATTGAAATGTAACTGTAATGTAAAATAAATGTACATGAAAAATTTCAGAATTATTGTACTTCACACTACAGCAGTAAACTACAATACTCTTCACAAGAGAAAACTAATTTGAAAGTTTTAATAGGCTCTTTGGCTCATAAATATTAATCATGTATGTGTTTACTCGAACTAATTTGCTAAAATCAAAAGGTGTGTGGTGACAGGTAAGCACTAGCGAATGAAAATTGCACATTGCAGAAAGTATCCAGTAGTGTTGTCATGGTACCAAAATTTCAGTAGTTCTCCATACCAATTTCTGGACCAGAGCAAAAACTGTTGAATTAAGTACTTTAAAAATTTTGTCCTGTTTTGTTTTGTCCATTGGTAATCTCTGTCAATCATCGCAGTTTACGATTCAATCTTGCTTTTAAATACGGTTGTAAATACAGCTTTGTATTATCAGTATGCTGTAATAAGCCGAAGTGTCTTGTAATAATAATAATAAAAAAAAATATTAGCATTAAAGTTTCTTCACTGTAGTTTACTATTAGTTTGTAAACTGTGGTATAGCTGACTACTGAATCAAAAAGGTAGTTTAACTGTTGCTCAACTAAGTATCAGTGACCGTGGCAAGATACAATTTCAGGCAGCTTCCTTGAAACTGGTGTATAAAGATGCATTTGACTTTGAGTCACCTCAGGCTGGAAGATGTGACTTTTCTTTCTTTTTTCTTTCCTCAGGGCTCCAGATTAACTTTTTTTTTTATTAGGAGTACTGTAGCCCCTTACTGAAGATTTATTCACAGTTATTCACATTTTCCCTCATTATGACTTTATTACTAACAAATGCCCTTGGTAATAAATAGACTTAACTTACAGAAATTATATATATTAGGGAATGGAAATAGCTACTAAGTCAATAAGCACCCCTCTGCAGCCACCTACTGTTTAATTTACTTTTTTTTTTGAGTGAGTTTTCCTATATCCTTTAGTTTTATAAATGGAGATAATCTTTGAAGGATGAACAAATAATATTTTGGTCATCACATTACAAATAACATTTAAATATGATAATAGAGTTTTGAAGTGCTGGAAAAAGATGTGTGAAGTACTTGAAAGCATTTGACTATTCCTGCCACAATTCCATGGTTACAGTTAGTGTTACTACATTAAATCCATAGTGAATGTTGTTAATTTGTGGACTGAAAGCCTTCTATAACTTCATCATTCATGGCACAATGTTTCTCCTGGTTTCCACATCAGCGCTGTTTGATTTGATATTTACGGTTAACCTGTTAGCGTTCCACTGTACTGCCCACAGTACACATACCTTTCAAAAGATACCAAAACCATGCATATACTCCGTATGGTTCAAGAACAGCATGCAATTAAATTTGGGTTTGCCTTTTTTAAGCGTTTTAGGCTAATTTTACAGGAATGCTTCTCACTAGATCTCACAGCGATGTTATTAATTCTGTGGTCAAATTCAAATGCTTTCTTCACTGGATCGCCCAACTCCTTGTTGTAACAGTGTTGTGTGATCAAGATCGGCCTGTGAGTAGCTTACGGCTAGCGCTGCACTGTCTATTATTGGTCTGAACTGATAAACTGTCCGTGAAGCACAAACGAGAAGCGTAGTTTCGTTCCGCTTTCATTTCTTTGCCCTATTATGTTGTGCAACGTTGTGCAACCGCTAACAATATTTTGGCAGGGTTCCCACGCGCCTTGAAAGTACTTGGATTTCAGACACATGAATTCAAGGCCTGGAAAGTACTTGAAAACAAATATTGGTCCTTGAAAGTGCTTGAATTAAATTTGAAATAAATTTTGTGAAAATTATAACATGCCCTTAGTCCTAGTATATTTGTTTTGGAATATTATTTTACAATCAGTTTCCAAGTGTTTTCCATTTCGGTACTTCCCCTTTCTTGTTATAGGCGGGGTTTGGACATTTGAGCTGTGACACTTGCTGTGTCTCAAATGAACATTCTTATAGGTGTGTGCGATTTTGATTGTGGACGATTAAAAGGTCTCCACGATCTGCTTTTGAAGAAATATTGTTGTATCGTGCTATAGTGCTTTCTGTCAGTTGCAGTCCTCTGTCTCAACATACTGTGTAGTACAAAGCGACATACATTCACATCACATGTTAACACAGCGGTAGAGTTATAACGTTACTCACGGAACACTGCAGTTATTCACAATCACAAAAGTTTATTATTTGCATGAGTTTTAAAGCCTTGTCGGTTAAACATTTTATCTGCGTGCTGGTCTGACACGTGCTTTTCTGAGCAATACACCCGAAGCGCGCACACTCAAGAAGCCTGTCAAACGCTGCATTTGCTGGACAAAGTTATCATTCACATCTTATTCTGCTAATACTTTCAGTACACACAAGGTTTACACCATCAGTTAAGTGTAAAGTTAAAGTAAACAGTTGAGAGAAAATCGAATGCGTGTCAATATATTAGATGCGCGCAAGAGCCTTAAAGGGACAGACAACAAATGCTGCGACTTGTCCTTAAAGGGATAGTTCAACCAAAAATGAAAATTCTGTCTTTATTTACTCACTCTGAAGTTGTTCCAAACCTGTATTAATTTCTGTATTGTGCTGAACACAAAAGAACATATTTTGAAGAATGTGGGTAACCAAACATTTGCTAGTACCCATTGACATCCATAGTATTTTCTTTATGGAACTCACTGGGGACCAGCAACTGTTTGGTTACCCACATTCTTCAAAAAAAACTTGTATGTTCAACAGAAGAAATTTATTCGGGTTTTAAACAACTTCTACGGTGAGTAAATAATGACAGAATTTCCTTTTTTCTTTAATACAGTAGCTTTAACAAGAAACTAATACTGAAAAAAACTAAATTAGTATTTTTATCTTCATCCACTTTATCTGGAAGTCTGTCATTCTTTTTTCTTTTATATTTTGTTACCTTGTAAGGCTACTTTTTTAATATATAGGGAAATTAGTTTGAGAGTACTGCTCAGTCACTAGCAAAATAGTAAAACCAACATGAAATAGATTTGTGATCTAATCATGAATCGTGATATTTTTGCCATATCGCCCACCTCTACTTATTAATAATAATATTATGCATACTGTGTAGAGTTAGTTTTCCCCCAAGGGTGCGTTTTCCCCCACTCTACCCTAAATTCACAATTGTGAGTTAAAGTCAAGTCAAGTCATCTTCGTTTATATAGCGCTTTTCACAATACATATTGTTTCAAAGCAGCTTTACAGTGACAATAGGAAAATTATTATCGAGCTAAAGTTGGTTTTTGATTGACTCACTTCCGTTGTTAATTATTACTTTAGGGGCCACTTAAATGGCACCTTTTATATTGAAAAAAAAAAACAAACAAAAAAAAACGAATACCTTTAATGCATTCTTGCTGTTCGTTTACGTGTTTAGTCTATAGGTTTGTGGGATAGTTCACCCAAAAATGAAAATTCTGTCATTTACTCACTCTCAAGTTGTTCGAAACCTGTTTGAATTTCATTGTTCTGCTGAACACAAAGAAAGATATTTTGAAGAATGTCAGTATCCAAACAGATCTCGCCCCCCATTGACTACCATAGTAGGAAAAATAATTACTATGGTAGTCAATAAGGGGCGAGATCTGTTTGGTTACTGACATTCTTCCAGATTTAAAAATCAACATGTCATTCAAGTATTTTATGAGAGTAGTAAATGTAAAGGGATAACAACATGTAATTGAATATAAATGTAAGACGTTTCTAATAGCCTATATACAGGATAAAGAAGTTTGAACACTGAGTTTGTGTTTTTCTTTATTATCTTTATTCCTATTTTCATTTTTAATGTAGAGTAGAGATTTAAACTATATTCACTATATACACTATATACAGTGCTAAAGTTATTAGACATCTGATACCCAATGTAAGGTTTGTGCCATAGCTGCCCTAAACTATCAGTATTGGTGCTAAAATAATTTTTCATGTTTCTGTAATGGTTAATCCATCAGTATGTGTAAGCTCTTTAGTTACAGCAGTAATTCTAAAGCTACAATATATTTATTGTTGTCATCCATGAATTTTTGATTTTACTGTTTTACAAGAAAGGCAGGAAAAAGTAAAACACTTCATTTTTTTTCAGATGCCCAAATGACAGTCAATAAGAAATCCTAAAATATTTGTGTTCTCTTTTAATTATGACAGATAGTCTAATAAATTAAGCACTGTATGTTTTCATAGCATTAAGTTGGCACATTTGTTTGAAGTACATTGGGTAGGATGTGCAATACAGTTTTTTGTCAATAAAATAAAAATAAAATGAGGATTTTTATCAGATTAATCGATTAATCGAAAAAATAATCGGCCAACTAATCGATTATCAAAATAATCGTTAGTTGCAGCCCTATGTGAAAAATATGGCAAGGTGAAAAAGGAGGAACAGACTCAAATTGGCTGAATAAGCAGCATGGACAGAAATCTTGTGACAGAGTACCAGTTTTACACTGACTAAGTTAAGGGGTGAAATGAAAATTCTGTTAGTTTACTCATCCTCATGTCTTCTGTAAAACACTTCTGTAGAATAGATGATATTGTTTTTTTTTTTTGTTTTTTTTTTGTCCATACAATGAAAGTCGATGGGGCCCAGTGCTGTTTTAGACCCCTTTGACTTACATTGTATGGATATATAAATAGTGTTCTGCAGAAGAAATAAGTGCATACGGGTTTGGATTAGGGCTGCACGATATTGGGAAAAAAAACTGACATTTTGATAATTTGTTTTTCTGCGATATATATTGCAATATGAAATAAATTCACCAGATTATTTGAATAGCTCTATTTGGAAAGAATGAATAATTCTAGAATTATTGGGGTGATTTAAATGAAATAAACAGTGCTTTATATTTTTCAGGTAAGTATTCAGGTACAGAAAATGAATAATCAAATGTAAAATAACACTGCATAGTCTTCACTGTATAAATTGAATATAATTAATCTGTGTTAAAGCTGCAAAAGTGATTTTCTCTTTGTATTTTGTTGTTTGTTAACATTCATGACACGGAAAGCAGCAAGCCTGCTTTCACTTTAAGACAGAATGAATATTTCCATAATGATACATCCATTTTCTTTGTTTGCGTTACCTAAGCCATAAGCAACTGTGTTTACAAGGCTACTCGCAGAGACGGACATTTTGACATAGTTATGCGTGTATGTGTCCGTACAATGCACAAATAGATGAAGAAGTGAAAGAAATTCGGTTCCCTTTCAAGTTCCCTTGAACTTATACGACCTCACATAAAAAAAAAAAAAACGGGGGTTAAGGCTCAATTCCAGGAAAAGTGTGCTCGTTCCAGCTCAGAAGACCACTTTTTTAGGAGTAGTGTGGGATTCTATATCGATGCGGGCAACACTTTCCCCTGCTCGTATCGAGTCGATACTAGTAGCCATAAACAAGCTAAAGCTAGGCCAATCCATCACTGTGAAACTGTTTCAGAGACTGTTAGGCCTCATGGCGGCAGCATCCAACGTGATACCTTTTGGCCTGCTGTACATGAGACTTTTACAGTGGTGGCTCAGGACCAGAGTGTTTTCCCCGAGGGGCAACCCATTTCGCATGATCAAGGTCACGCAGCGATGCCTTCATGCCTTTGACATGTGGAAGAATCGTTGGTTCCTGTTCCAAGGCCCAGTGTTGGGGGCTTTTTGTCGTCGCCTAGTGCTAACGACGGATGCCTCTCTCACGGGTTGGGGAGCGATCCTGGACAGACACTCAGTACGAGGTCTGTGGAGGGACCATCATCTCACTTGGCATATAAATTGTTTAGCACTGAAACATTTCCTCCCAGACCCATGTTCTAGTTCGTTCAGACAATACATCGGTGGTGGCCTATATAAATCATCAAGGGGGTCTGTGATCACGCCCACTTTGCAAACTGGCACATCAGATCCTCTTTCGGGCCCAGGGGAAGCTTCTGTCATTGAGGGCTATGTACATCCTGGGGTCAATGAATCAGGGGGCAGACGTCCTGTCGAGGCATGGGCTAAGGCCCGGGGAATGGAGGCTTCATCCCGAGGTGGTGAAGTCTCTATGGGAGAAGTTTGGTCAGTCGGAAGTGGATCTCTTTGCATCTCGAGAGACGACTCACTGTCCGCTCTGGTTTTCCCTGACACAGCCAGCCCCTCTGGGGTTGGATGCTATGGTTCAGAACTGGCCGAGGCTACGTCTGTATGCTTTTCCCCCCGATTGCTCTGCTCCCAGGGGTTCTGGAAAGAGTTCGCAGGGACGGGGTCAGTCTGTTGCTGATATCCCCGTTCTGGCCAGGCCGAGTGTGGTTCTCGGACCTGGTAGCTCTCCTCAACGGCCCTCCTCTGGAAATTCTGATCAGGAGGGACCTTCTATCTCAGGCAATGGGATCAATCTTCCATCCACGCCCAGAACTATGGAAACTGTGGGCTTGGCCTCTGAGGGGCCCAGCTCATAGATGCAGGTCTCTCAACTGAGGTTGTAGAGACCATCCTTCAATCCAGAGCTCCTTCCACAGGGAAACTCTATGCTTTGAAATGGAAACTTTTCACTTCTTGGTGTGGAAACCGTCAACAAGACCCTGTTAACTGCCCAGTTGGTACAGTGCTGAAGTTTTTGCACAAGCGGTTCTCTGCAGGGTTATCTCCGTCCACCTTAAAGGTGTATGTGGCGGCTATATCTGCCTACCACACTCCTTTGGGTGGTATGTCAGTTGGTAGAGACCCCTTAGTAATTTGTTTCCTTCGTGGCACTTTGATGCTGAGGCCTGCAGTTCATATGAGAGCACCATCATAGGATCTGGCTGTTGTAATGGAAGGCCTTTCTTTGGCTCCTTTTGAGCCCATTGAAGAGGTATCTGAGAAGTATCTAACTCTGAAAGTTCTCTTTCTCCTTGCTATTATGTCTCTCAAGAGAGTTGGAGACCTGCAAGCCCTGTCGGTTTCTCCTTCATGTCTAGACTTTGCTCCAGGAATGGTCAAGCTTTTCTTCACCCTAGACCAGGGTATATTGCTAAGGTTCCCACTAATGTGGCTAGAACTATCACACTGCAGGCCTTTTGTCCTCCCCCTTTCAGTACTCCAGACCAGGAAAAACTTCATCTGCTTTGCCCGGTTAGGGCCCTAGATGCATATGTCCACAGAGCTGCCCTGTGGCAAAAGTCAGATCAACTGTTTGTCTGTTTTGGGTCACCTAGAAAAGGGTGCCCTGCATCTAAGCAGAGGATGCGCAATTGGATAGTGGAGGCTATCTCTCTTGCTTATGAGTCGGCCATCCATCCCTCACCTTTGGTGGTCCGAGCCCATTCAACCAGAAGTATGGCTGCTTCAAAAGCATTATTGTCAGGAGTCTCCCTCCAAGATGTATGTGATGCTGCGGGGTGGTCTTCCCCCCACACCTTTGTGAGGTTTTACAATCTAGACCTGGGGTCTACTCCTAGGACGAGTGTGCTTTCTTAGTGTGCACAATTTCACACAGACGGGTACTTGTCAGTATGGCGGCGTGGGTATAAACGTTCCCACAGCGTCAAAACTATGATGCAGCGCGAGTTCCCTTGAAAGGGAACGTCTCAAGTTACGCATGTAACCATGGTTCCCTGAAAAGGGAACAATACGCTGCGTCATAGTTTTGACGCGCACAACCGACAGGACCTAAAACACGTACAAATGATGAACTTTCGCTCTATGATGGTTAAACTTTGCAATTAATCTTGAGAATTGCATGCTTTTCAAAATGTGGTGCCTGGTCTGTACGATTACCAATCCCTATACTAGACATCGCACTTCCTGCAATGTGACTATTGCGGATGCGCACATTGCGATATCGATGCTAAAACGATACGTTGTGTTTTAAAGTCACAATGAAACAACAGATCTTTTCTTCCATATTGTGACAAGGGCTGGGTATTGACACTTATTTTTACATATTGATTTGATTCTGATTCACAAGCTCTTGATTTGATTATTTAATTCATTTGATTTTGATTCGTTTTGAGTTATTACTTCATTTAGATGTATATCAGGTACAGTACATGTCAGTACCCCCCCCCCCCCCAAAAAAAAAAAAAAACCTCTCAACTAATCTATACAATGAACCACCAAAATCAACAACTAAGTCCAAATTTATAAGTCTAATTTCAAAAAAATATAAACAGGTTTATATAAACTTATTAATGAGATACAGTACCTGTAAGTTTGGAACCAAGTTTGGAAATATTAAACATTTTTAAGTCTTGTATGCTCACCAAGGCTGCATTTATTTAATCAAAAATACCGTAAAAACAGCTAAATATTATTACAAATTAAAAGATATTTGAATATATTTTTAAAATTTAATTTATTCCTGTGATGCAAAGCTGCATTTTCAGTACCATTACTCCAGTCTTCAGTGTCACATGATCCTTCAGAAATCATTCTAATATGCTGATTTGGTCCTCAGTTAACATTTCCTATTATTGTTATCAGTGTTGAAAACGTCTCAGGTTATGGCTGTAACCATTGTTCCCTGAGAAGGGAACGAAACGCTGCATCATAGTAGTGACGCTGTGGGAACGCCTCTGTGTGATTGCGCCTTGAAGCACATGTGAAATCAGTCCAATGGCATGGCGGAACTTCACAGGCGGGGTGACGTCATGACCAGGAAGCTGTAAAGTGCACCCAGACCAAACAATTTCAGCTTCTGATAGGCCAAAGCAAGTTGATCACAGGCATACAGGAAGTATGGCAGGGCGACGCAGCATCTTGTTCCCTTCTGAGGAAACAGTGGTTACAGTCATAACCTGAGACATTCTCTTTCAAGGGAACTGTGACTGTGTGTCAAAGTAGCGACACTGTGAGAATGATAATACCTACTGCGCCATACTGACAAGTGCCTGTCTAGTGTGAATCATGCGAGCACGACTATGACATAAGCACCAGGGAACCTGGTGCAGAGCCCAAGTCCACATCATAAAACTTTACCAATGTGAGTGGAGAGAACCAGCCCAGCGCATCACACATCTTGAAAGGATACTTCTGACAATAAGGCTTTAGAAGCCGCCATACTTCTTGTTGAGTGAGCTCTGACAGCCATAGGTGAAGGTTGCCCAGAAGTCTCATAAGCAAGAGAAATAGCCTAGACTATCCACTTGCTCAGCGTCTGCTTGGTCACGGGAAAACCTTTTTTTTTGGTGAACCAAATTAGACAAATAATTGATCTGACTTTCTCCACAGGGCAGCTCTGTGGACGTAAGTGTCCAGTGCTCTAACTGAACACACCAAATTTAGCTTCTCTTTTGGTCCGACGTTCTAAAAAGAGGAGGACAGAAAGCCTGCAAAACTATAGCCTGTGGCACATTGGTAGGCATCTTAGGCACATAACCCGTTCTCGGATGTAAGAATGCTTTCACCATTCCTGGTGCAAACGGGGCACAACGGGGCAACCAACAGGGCCTGGAGGTCTCCTACTCTCTTAAGAGAAACACAGTCTTTAGAGTCAGAAACTGGAACAGTTTCAATTGGCTATAGAGAGACCTTCCAACACAACAGCCAGATCTTAGGCCGGTACCCTCATGCGTATTGCAGGCCTCAGCCTCAAATCACCACAGAGAAAACGTGTCACCAATGGTTTCCTCCCCAAAGACTCACCCCCTAAAGCCCAAAGTATACTTCAGCCGGCTGTGTCCGTGCATCGTCTGCATGACCTAATTTTCGTCTTTAGGAGGGTGCACGTACAACAGCGCATAAGCGAGTGACTTGAGTGCTTGAAAACAAAACCCACTAGATAAACCCACGTCTTTTTGCGCTCATGTCCAAATAAGTAAAATTAAAAAATTAAGGAAAATAAAGTATACCCGGGTCTTAAAGGTACGTGATAAGCAGCTATGGCCACCACATAAACCTTTAAGGTAGAGGGGGATAACCCTGCGGAGAACCGATCCTGCAGGACCTCTAGCACTGTACCAACAGGGCAGTTAACTGAGTCCAATAACGATCCCCGCACCATGAAGTGAACACTCTCCACTTCAGGGCATACAGTTTCCTTTTGGAGGTAGCTCTTGAGTGAAGTATGGTCTCAACAACCTCAGTTGAGAGACCCGAGTCTATGTGTTGGGCCCCCTCAGAGGCAAACCCACAGCATCCGCAATTCTGCGCGGGGGTGAAGGATTAAGCCCCCTGCCTGGGTGTCATGGAGAATTTCTCATGGGGAGCCGTTGAGGAGGGACATGAGATTCGAGAACCACACTCGGGCTGGCCAGAAAGGGGCTACTAGCAACAGACAGGCCCCGTCCTGACGGACTCTCACCAGAACTCCCTGGAGCAGAGCAATTGGGGGAATTGTCTGCACCATGGCATCCAGCTCGAGAGGAGTTGGATGTGTGAGAAAACCATAGCAGATAATGTGTCATTTCCTGAGACGCAAATAAGTCCACCTCCACCTGGCCGAACTCTCCATATCTGCTCCACCACCTTGGGGTGGAGCCTCCATCCCCTTGGCCTCAGCCCCTGCCTCGACAGAATGTCTGCCCCCTGGTTTTGGTGCCCAGGGATGCAGGGATGTTGACGGCTCCCAGGGAGAGCAGCTTTCCTGGTGTGCCAGTGTGTAAAGTGGGCGCGACTTCAGACCCTCCTGATGATGTATGTAGGAGACCGCCAATGTGTGGTCATTGTACATGTACATGATGGCCCTGTAGGTCTTGGAGGAAGTGTTTCAATGCTAGAAAGACAGCCATTATCTCCAGGCAATTTATATGCCACGAAAGATGATGGCTTCCCACAGACCCTGAGCTGAGTGACCACTCATGACCACTGACTTACCAGCCCATGAGAGATGCATCCGTCGTAAGCGTTATGCTACAAAGAGCAGCAGCAGCCATATCACCCTGTAGCCCAAGACTGGTTTCCCACTGAAGCTAAGCAGGGTTGAGCCTGGTTAGTACCTGGATGGGAGACCTCCTGGGGAAACTAGGTAGCTGCTGGATGCGGTGTTAGTGAGGCCTGCAGGGGGTGCTCACCCTGTGGTCTGTGTGGGTCCTAACACCCCAGTATAGTGACGGGGACGCTATACTGTAACAAGCACCGTCCTTCGGATGAGACGTTAAACCAAGGTCCTGACTCTCTGTGGTCATTAAAAATCCCATGGCACTTCTCGTAAAGAGTAGGAGTGTAACCCTGGTGTCCTGGCCAAATTCCCTCCATTGGCCCTTACCAATCATGGCTTCCAAATAACCCCTTTCCATTGAATTGGCTCTATCACTCTCTCTCCTCTCCACCTACGGCTGGTGTGTGGTGAGCGCACTGGCGCCGTTGTACTGTGGCTGCCGTCGCATCATCCAAGCGGATGCTGCACACTGGTTGTGGTTAAGGAGAGACCCCCTGATATGATTGTAAAGAGCTTTGGGTGTACAGTTGTACATAGGAAATGCACTATATAAATATACCATTCATTCATTCATTCAAGTCGGTACTGAAATTTTGAAAATGTGACGATACCAGCATTTTTTTAGTACTGGGAGTATTGAGTATCTGGGTATATTCGGTACCCACTGATAGGGCTGTGCCAATATTTACGTGAATATGACACGAGTGAAGCACAAATCTTTGTTTACAAAACAAATAATAGGTTAGCAATTAAATGTGACATCGCAGCCATGGAAACATTTTGGTTCATGCCAAATGAGAAAGGTACGCGAGTCCATAAATTTAAGCTTCGTCGGCTTTGTATTCTGTTTTGTGAAATGTGATCTGGTCACCCGATTATCAGAGAATTTAACAATATTCCATTAGTTATTCCACTGAACATGGAATCTGTTTCTTTTCCCAAATCTTCACTCACGCAGGGGATTATAAACCTTTCCTCCTTTCGTTCGCTTTTAGGCTTATTATATTCACATTCTTTACCGTGGTAAAGTAGAAAAAACACTGTAGGACAGAAACCTTTTTGCTTGCACGTCAGTTTCTATTTAACTCAGTTTGCGCTTGTAGACTTTATAAGGCGCGTCAAGTTTATTTGTATAGCGTGTTTGACACATGCCGGTGATTTTTAGTTTTGCTTTCTCTGGCAGCGCAAATCAAACATAGTGGTGGAGGACAAAACTCACTCTTCAGACCTTTTACAATATGTGTCAGTTGCTTGTAACATCAGGAGATAACATGAAGATATTATAAAAGAGATGGTCTCTTTCCTGCTCGTGTCCCACATCCCTCTCAAAGCACAGAGCGGTAGGCTATATGACGCATCTTTGTGTGGAAATAAAAAACGATTGTTTTTTAAAATGATATTTAACCTTCTTATTATTTAGGTTACAATTATTTACTGATATTTATTTCATAGTTTTACAGGCTGTAGTGTGTCGTTTCACTGACAGAATAGCTAAAATAAACACGCACGTCTGATACAAAATGGATGTTTGAGCATTTGTTTATTTTTTTATATTTCAAAATTTATTTCATTGGGGTATAAAGGCCTATACACACAAACATACACACACACACACACACTCCAAATGTTTATATGTATGATTACCATCATATTTAATATTTTTTTAAAATAGTTAAATAAAATACTAAAATAGTTCCAACAGATTTTCCTGTGGTACCGAAATTGGTACCGAGAACCGTAACATTTTTATGGTATTGGTACCGACTACTGGAATTTTGGCACCGGGACAACACTAGTCGAGGCCTTGAGGGATGATGCCGTGTTAGGGGACAGTTCCACTTTAGGCATTGCCCCGTACCCGTGCTCTTTCAGTCCCCTTATATTTGAGTAGTTTGTGACTTGGGGACTATAAAGCCTTTGTAAAGTCTTTTTTTTCCACTTTTTTTTTTTTCAGCCAACTATTGAGTTATGGAAATTGAATGGTTTTCTTAAATGTAATATTACGTGGCTTATTGTTTACAAACTGTTTTTTTATGTCTTTCCTCAAAAATGAAAAAAAGGGGGGAAAAAAAGAAACCTATACATGGATGAATTGTTCTTAATAAGATCAATAACAATAGATAGGGTGATAATTCCATTTATGCCTACTTTAATGTTTATGTGGTGGGGTATACAGTCACAACAGATCACAACAGGACAGCTTTTACAAATGTTAGTGTCGTCAGTACAGTAGTATTTCTGTGAGCTGTTTATAGCTCCTCAAAAGACTGAGAAGCTTTAACCTCAGCAATAAAAGGGTGGGGCTTTCTGCTAGTGAAATGGCACTGTAACCAGAGATCAAGGGCAGATGCAGTGCCAGCAGGCTTCGTGCTTAGCAACAGCAAACAAACGCTGGTAAAGAGTTGAATGTCCCTCCAGATTCACCAGGCGTCTGGGTCATTCACTCTTTGCATGAAGCTTTAATCATAAATTTGCAGCTGCTTGGGTATAGGCTCTCTCTCTCTCTCTCTCTCTCTCTCTCTCTCTCTCTCTCTTCTTGGGTATAAAAATAGGTTGCTATGTGAACACCATGGCTCCCCAGAGGCATGTGCCTGTTGTTACACCCTGCTGATCTGCCGAGGGTGAGGGAACTCATTTCCTCAATGGAGCAATGCACACCGAAACTCAAGGGGTAGGCGATGCGACATGGACTATGAATGTGAGAGATTTAAATCTGACAAAACTGTTCAGTCATTTCTAGACCTTTTGTTGATCATGATAGAAATGACTTGAAGTGTATTTTAAAAGGGCAACAAATATGGGTATATTTAAGGAACTTTGTGTTAATTATCAAGCATCATTCAAGCTAAATAAATGCCATTGCTTTTGCTTACCCTTTAAAAGGCAATAGTAAACATGTTTAGTCATTGATCTCTGGAAATCCACACTCACAATGGCCTAACCTGAAAGAGAACAGCAAACAATCTGGATCCTTCAGGTTGAATCCCATTGTTTGCTCTGTGTTAAAACAGAAAAGCCCAACAAACAGCAGGATTAATGTGGCCTAATAAAAGTGCTATTGTTTGCTGTGCTGTTTAGTTCACTAGAGCATGTGCTCAGGTCAGATCTCATGTCCCATTTACACATACATCCATTTATTTAACACTAATCCATCCATAGAAATTTTGTCAGATATCTTTTGCTGAGTAATATAATTCACAGTGCCCTAGAGTACTCTATACTCTAACTTTTTATTCTACATGCACAGTTTACTCTGAAGTTAAATGAACATTTTACGCAATAATTACTCAGTAAGTACTCAAAATTCACTGGGATTATTTGAAAACAGAAACTACATTATCCACTGACTAGACTGATGGTAGATTTGGTTGGTAGTGGCATTTAATGAAAGATAACATATTTTCCAAGCAAGAAGGGAGGTTTGAAATGATGAAACAAGTGTTTAAAATTAAGACAAAAAGTATTCTCACTTCCTCTTCTGTTTGCCAAACATTAGTGGAACATGTCCATAGTTCACAACTGTGGTTAACTTAGTTTAATTATCAAACATATAATAATTATGGTAACACTTTATTTTAGGATCTTTTAATTAGTTGCTTATTAGCATGCATATTACTAAAATATTGGCTATTTATTAGTACTTATTAAGCACATATTAATGCCTTATTCTGCATGGCCTTATTCTACATTCTTAATCCTACCCAATACCTAAACTTAACAACTACCTTACTAACTATTAATAAGCAGTAAATTATGAGTTTATTGAGGGAAAAGTCATAGTTAATAGTTTATATGTGTTCCCTATACTAAAGTGTTACCATAATGGTGTATATATATATATATATATATATATATATATATATATATATATATATATATATATATATATATAGAATTATTATATGTTTGATAATTAAACTAAGTTAACCACAGTTGTAGTTCATCACATTAACTATTTTAACTAAGTTTATTAAATAGGTTATAGGTGATATTCATGTTTCTGGAATGGGTATATGCAGTCCTATGCCAATCTGTGCTGAAACTCATTAAACCCTCAGCAGCCTATAGTCTACATGACATAACAACTGTAGACAAGAACAGCCTGTTTTACCCAAGTTCCTAGATACTTGAAGTCTATAAATAATGTTTTGAGGTTTTCCTGTTTTCATATGTTGTCAGCACTCATTAGTGGACAGAAATGGCATTAGAACTCTTCCTTCTCTCTTGAGTAACAGTTGATATTGAATGATTTGGCATGTCAGGTGCTTTGATAGATTGCATTTTCAAAAGTTTTTTACCCCAATGCATAAAAAAACTTTTAATGTTATGTTTTTATGTTTTTCATGCAGTATTTCCGTTTCGCTAAAATGATCAACAGATTTACAGGGTATTTGCAACATTTACAGGGGCTAGCTGGTGATTTTATTGCCTTCCGAATCCAGCATGTCAGTGTTTTTCTCCCACCAACCTCGTAAAAATCCCTGGCCGAATTACCTACTGTTTTTTGACAAATGCCAAGGTCCGAATCCACTTATATGAGTTTACAAGAGGAGATCAATTCAAAATTCACCGTTTAAACCCTTTTTGACCACTGCAGAACAATGTATGATAACTGTTGCTTCACTGTAATTTGCATTTTAAATATGTACACTTTTATTACTGAAATGCTGTAAAGTATTTACAAGAACAATATTTCATCAGTGGTCCACCTCAGCGAAAGGTGAAAGGAAAAAAAAGCACATAAACATTTGAAATGGGCCGTTACAGCAATACAATTTTAAAATGTATTATATACAATTGTATACATAAACCAATCAGCTTTATGTTTACCTCATGTACATAAGAGGCTGCTTTAACTTATTTCCGCTAATTTTTATATTTTCAAAATGACATCCATCATTTTGAGATAAAATGCAAGACAAAACCATTTCAACTATAGCGTGTTATCTTCCTATTTTTAAACAGATTTAAATAATCACATAATAAAAAGGATATTATTTTCCTATTATTATCTGAATGCATGAGTTTTATCACTGAGGTGGCATACAAATTTATTTTTACAGACGTCCATATGAGAAATAATTACCATCTGAATAGGGCTTTAGATATACAACAGAGACAGGAACAATAATTTTAAAATATTAGTATTATTAAAATATTAATTTTGATTTGTTGCTGAACATTTTGTTTCATATTTACAATACTGAAATCCTGCATGTAACGCAAGTAAATATTTTCTTTGAGAACAGTAACTGTAATGGGTTATAAATGCAAGAAGTCCTTACATTAAAGAAACTACACCAACGTGTTACAGTGTTTAGAAGAAGAATTTATTTTTTCAGAATTGAACATTCCTTTTTTTTTTTTTTTTTTGCACATAACGTATACCATAACCTACATTCATACCTGAATGTTTTTGATTAAAATTAATAATTTAAATTTCAGAAAATAAACCTAAGACAAGTTGGCAATTAATTAATCAAAGAAATAATCAACAGCTTAATCACTTTAATAATAAAAATAATAATTAGCTGCAGTTTTAATTTTTGTCCTAACAAAATTTTATTAGATTAATTTGCTAGTGAAAGAAATGTATTGTTTTCCCTGCAGATGATTGTGTTAACTGGAGCATGGAGTCTAATGGACAGCATGGGTGGTGAGGTGGGAGTTTGTTTGGGTCCTGATTTGGGTCATGTAGTCATTCATTCTAACTGATCCGTTAATCGGGCTGTTGATCCAACAGTGTGTTGAAATAGGCAGGTTAGTGAAGGGCTATTCCTTTAACATGCACAGCTGATTAGGCATGATCTCAACTGCAGAACAATTTCTGAATTGTCGTGTAATCTCAGTAGATATCACAGGTTCACTTAGTCTGTGCCCCCTTACTGTCATTTTCATAGCGGTGTAAGTGGAAATTGTAAAGGTTCCTTAATTTAAAGTAGGAGTGTGCAATATATATCATATACGATAATATCCTGATTGTTGTTTTAACAATGTGTGATCTAACAATATCGAGTATGTCCCTCACTTTACAAAAACACTCCTAAAGAGTGCACCCATACACTGTGATGTAGTCTAGAATAGTGCGCTCGTGCATTTGGAGTGCACGCTTTCACTGCGTGATTTAGTCTATTAAAATGGATTTAGAATGCACACAATATTCAAGATAAGGGTCTGTACCTCTGTATGTCTTTTATATTTATATAATTTAATAGTTAATTTTTATCACAAGAACAGTTCCGTTTCTCCAAATATCAGCATTATTACAAATGTGATTATTTTTTTTTTATACGACAGTTCAATAAACAAGAAGTTAATATTAAATAACTTACATTTTAGACACAATATTGCCCGTTTTTGCTCTATTTCACCAACAAAAATACTTCCAAATAAGGCAACAGGACATTTTGCATCTCTGAGCAACACACGGCTGTGCTGAATGAATGAATCGTTTGAATGAATGATACAGTGACTCACTCATTAAGACTCAAATGTTTCGTTCCTGAATAAATCAGCCGTTTGAATAAATCGAAACTCAGTGACTCACTCATTAACAGTGACTTGCTGCCTACCTACTGGTTTTGATTTCACATTTTAAAGTATCTTTTCATTTTTTAAATTGTTTCTAATATTAATATTCCAACTGCATTGCAAAGAAGAATTTAATACTGATTTCATTTGATTGGGATTGGTAACAGCCCTACTGTGTCTTATTATTGAATTTATTTATTAAATGTAGGAATTTCACACAAAAGATGATGTATACATTTATTTAGTAAAAAAAAAAAAAAAGGCATTTGTGAAGGTAAAAATGCCCATAAAAGGT
Organism: Mylopharyngodon piceus; assembly: GCA_039654765.1. Classification (NCBI taxonomy): domain Eukaryota; kingdom Metazoa; phylum Chordata; class Actinopteri; order Cypriniformes; family Xenocyprididae; genus Mylopharyngodon; species Mylopharyngodon piceus. The sequence continues at coordinate 9,113,409 of CM077445.1, forward strand.
AAAAATCAATATAAACTTATTGGGAAAGACATATACATAACTATAGAAACAAATGAGGAGATAATCAGAAACCAATAAAACTGGAACTAAACAGAGTAGGCAAAACAGGAACTAACAGAACAGAATAACAAAACAGAAGTCCACAACTGTGACAGTATGCCCCCTCTCGAAAAGGCACGTCCTCGCCCCGCGTAGTGTCCAATTGAGGAGTGAGGAGGCTTTGGAGGTGGGCGTGGAGCAGGTGACGGACATAGACCAGGAGGAGTCGGAGGACACAAACACCATAGTGGAGTCAGGGTGGAGCCTTGACTGAAGGGCTAGGCAGAACCTGAGAATTGGCCGATGGGGGCGGAACCAGGGTGTATGCGGTATCTGGCAGAGCAGAGAGACCGATGGACCAGGGTGACATCTCTGGCCTGGAAGCCCAAGGTGGAGCTGCTGGCTCAGGGGTCCGATGCGGAGACGTGGGCTCGGTAGACTGGGGTGACAACAGAGGGAGTGAGGATGAAGGGAAGCTGGAGGGAAGGAGAAGCCCAGTGGAGTCGAAGGGGTGGAGGGTCGAGGCGCAGCCAGAGACCAGGAAGTCTGCGGCGGAGGCAGAGCGATGACAGACTGAGACTGATCCGGATGGACGAGGGAGCTCGGAGGAGTCCCAGGGCTGGCAGACCACAGCGGAGTCGAGGGAGCGCAGATCTGGGGTGGAGCCGACGGGCTGACAGGTTGAGGTAGAGACAAGGGCCTGGAGGCCTGATATGAAGCCAGGGGCTCCACCTCAAGTCGAGCTGGTAGACGGGAGGCCTGAGGTGGAGCCGAAGAGCCGCATGGAGCAAGTGGTGGGGGCAGAACCGTGGAGCAGGACAACACCAGTGGCTCAGACGGATCCAGGGAACTGGACAAAACCAGCAGAGGAGATGGGACCAGGAAGTCAGGCGGGGTTATCGGAGGAGGAAGATTTCCAGATTGAACCGGAGCATCCAGATGGCCAGACAGGACCATGTGGAAGGCGAAGACTCAAGAGTGGGGACTAGGGAGGGAACTGGATCCGAATAAAAGACTTTGTTTATGAACTCTATCATCGTGCGTACTGCAGACCACCATTACAGAAGAACCGACCGAAAAAAGTTTTTTATTATGGACTTACCAGTTTTGTGGAGGCTCATCACCTGTGAGAACAGGGCGCTGGTGGAATACTGGTGGTGGAGGATACAGCAGGGCGACTATCCTGGTAACATCAGCAAGGCAGAGAGGGAGCCCATGCCGGAACCAGTTGCCTGGGTCTTCCCCGAGCCGAAGCAAGCTGCCCAATCCATCTCAGCGCCAGAAGCGGACCACTGCCTGATAGATCTGTGGTCCGCTTCTGGCGCTGAGATGGATTGGGCAGCTTGCTTCGGCTCGGGGAAGACCCAGGCAACTGGTTCCGGCATGGGCTCCCTCTCTGCCTTGCTGATGTTACTAGGATAGTCGCCCTGCTGTATCCTCCACCACCAGTATTCCACCAGCGCCCTGTTCTCACAGGTGATGAGCCTCCATAAAACTGGTAAGTCCATAATAAAAAACTTTTTTCGGTCGGTTCTTCTGTAATGGTGGTCTGCAGTACGCACGATGATAGAGTTCATAAACAAAGTCTTTTATTCAGAATAACAAACACTCAGGAGAATTCATAGAGGACATAGGAAAATGCAAACCAAATAAACTGAAATGAGAACTGACAAGGGACTGAATAAAACAGAGTGTATAAATACAAGATGAACATAATGACTGACAGGTGATGACTATACGTAACTATAGAAACAAATGAGGAGATAATCAGAAACCAATAAAACTGGAATGGAGTAGGCAAAACAGGAACTAACAGAACAGAGTAACAAAACAGAAGTCCACAACCGTGACACCTAGGATCATTGGAAAAAAGTATTACATTTTTCCAAAACTAAAAAAACATAACTATACATACAGTTAATTCACTGCTGTTGTGTGTAAGCTATAGAGTGGTGCAGGTATGATGTCAGAACCCGGAAGACTAATTCGCCGCTGGTTCCTTCGAGATTTTCCTATGGGGTTTTATAATGGGGTTTTTCAATTTATGAGTAAAACAAAGCCTGTGGTAAACATAATTTGATGATACTTTGACGTTTTGTTTTACAACGTACACTGCACACACTCACACCCCAAGTAGTCTTATCTAGTTACTTAAAAAAACATGTTTTCAAAAATGAACATAACTGCTTTAAAATTTGTGTTTTCGCTATAGGTGTGTGTAATTTACGTTGTAGAACAAAACATCAAAGTATAGTCAAGTTATGTTTACCACAGGCTTTATTTTACACATAAATCGAAAAACCCCATTATAAAACCCCATAGGAAAATCTTGAAGGAACCAGCGTTGAATTAGACTTCCAGGTTCTGATGTCATACGTGCACCACTCTATTGCAAAAAAAAAATGACCCAAATTCTCTAAATAATATGAGATAATATTAAAAGTATATATATGGCAGTTTTCCCCTATGGCATGTTTTTGAATATCGATATTTTTCAAGGTATTGTATCGGAGTTAGAAATTTCAGTATCGTGACACTAATGCATACAGGAAATTTGCATACTGTGCACACCATAAATACTATATACTGCAGAAGTAGTTGGAGGAGCAAGTTATAAAGTGAAAATGTACCAGTCAGTGCAGTGAAAGCTAAGTCATCTCTAAAGGACAAAGTCAATCAATTAGTAACCCAGTCGCAGTGAAGGCTCTGTGTTTGGAGCTGCCAGCTGAGAAGCTGAGAGTTTCCTGCTCTCCCAGGGAAGCTGGCTCATGCCTAAAGAGCTCTTTGTTGGACAAGGTGTGCGATCTGAGCAGCCACTGAGCTCCATACAAAACCACACTTTCAAAACCTCCTGTTCCTGTCAGCACCGGAGGTGTGTTCTTCCACACTTCACACACATAACACACACATACACACATAAGAGCACTATCCCACAAGGTGCCAAGTTTTGCTACAAGTCTGCCTTTCTTGAGCATAACTACTGAGCATGACTTATAATTTGAAGAACTATTGATAACACTTTACCTTACTCATGTATGTTGCATTTTCATAAATAATTCTATTATAATGTATTATAATTTTGTAATAAATAGAATATATACAAATGTGTATGGTATAATGCTTCATTATAACGCCTTAAAGAGATAGTTTACCCAAAAATTAAAAATCTGTCCTCATCTGCTCACCTTCATGTTGTTGAGCAAAATTTCAACACGACTGTAAAAGAATGTTGTGAATTATTTGACCATAATCAAAGTACTATCTCAGTTAGGGCTGCACGATTATGACAAAAATCATAACTGTCGATTATTCCCTTGAAATTGTAATTGCGATTATTATTTATTATGATTATCACAATTTACATTGAATGATGTTTTGAATAGTTTATACCATTGTTTGAAGCAACTGCATGCCATATTTTTATATAAAAATAAAAAACAAGCTTAAAAAACACTATTATTGAATTTTTTATTGCTTTTCTATAGCATTAAGCCTCAAATGTAAACTATACATTGGTTTGGTTTCTTCTTTAAATAAAAAATAAAATAAACATATGCATGGTATAACAATAGGGGCTTTCGCACTGGGTTGTTCTAGGAACTTAATTATAGGAACTGGCCACCAGGGTGGTTCCCCAAGAACTAATGTTCCCCTAGGGCTATTTTCCGGGTTGCATTCGCACTGCCAGTAAGAACTCTGAAGTGATGTAAACTGCGCTTGTTGTTGTGACTTTTATTTTGATGGCGCGGTGGACATTTATTTTGACGGCACTGAGAACAGCTCAGCCAGAGCCTGAGCACACATCGCTCCCATTCTCCATCTTCATTAGTTTACATTAAGTTCTTATTAGTTCATCTGTTTAACAGTCCTGTCTAATACGTTATTAGATAGAACTGTTATACAAAGAAAGTAGACAGTATATGAAAAAGTATTAGCTTTTGCCATGTGGTTGATGCCCAATGTCGCTAGCTGAGCAGAAATACATAATCATGTTTCGCTTGGTCTGCTCAAAGTCACGCTGGATTTTCTCCTTAGCGTAAGGTCGAGAGGTCCATCTATCACTGTTTTCTTTACTGTTTGTAGAGTTAGTTCATGGAGTAAATATATAGGCTGTGTACACGGCTTTTTAAAAATGGCGGGTGCTGGTGTGCGTTCGACTTATCAGCATACACTGACATCACTGGTAGTTCCTTTTGTGCTGGGTTAGACCTTTTACATTCTGAATTAGACGTGATTTGCCTCATACAACGTAACATGCTCTAAACACACCTCTTAAGCACACAGAATAATGTAAGTGGATATTTTTTTTATAATTGCGCCTTTGAACGATTATGAATTCGTGGCATCCGTAATCCATAATTGACCAAATATTTCTTCAAGCATGATACAGAGCTGAGAGATGGTTACAACTACACAGCCCAGCCTATGAAAGCTTTCATATTGGGAGATATTTGCATGCATCAGGGTGCCACTTTCAAAATGCGGGTATTTAAATCGCATTTGAATGTGCGCTTGCATTTTACTTAATTTTTTACTTGCCCTGCCAAAAAAAGTACCGAATTGAGTTCTCTTTCCCATCTTCTGCACATGAATATTTAAATTACCTTAAAAGCACAATACAAAAGACAAACTTTTGTGACGATGCAACACTGCCCTAATCAGGACATCACAGTTCTGTCAGCTGTCCCAAATGTCTTTCATGCTGGCTCCGGGCCATCGGGCAGTCTTCCTGATGTCGAGTCCTGCACTATAATGAAGTCTTATACCATAAACATTTGTATGTTCTGTTAAGTAATTATACATTATAATATAATTATTTATGAATAGCTTTATAATCCATATATTCAGCCTTGAAGCAGAGTTTTCAGACACTTCCTGTGTTGTCATTGAAATCATTGTGTTTTAACATTCATTTGGTCTGTTTTGGAGTAGTTGGTCATTCCGGGGCAGAGGGCAGTCTTCGTTGCATAATCAGTGAATGACAACAGCGTGTTGATAGCAGGCGTTTTGGCACAAGTCTTTATAAATCATTAACTGGACGTACTTGAGGAGTCGAGGTCCAAGCTTTTTGGCATTCTCACATGCTCTCTCTCAGCTGCCTAGTAGTGTCTTCCAGGACCGTAGAAGCTCCATGTTCCAGTAGCTTGCCTCATGTGTGCTTCCTGGATTTGGACTACAGACAGACTCTCACGGCTGCTTTGACATAGTAGGATAGTTTTATCTACTGCTAATATTTGCACTGCTGAAAGAGAATTTGCTTGAACCGAAAAGAGCGCTCATCAGTTTTCAGTATATTTGGGTGTTGATGTGGCAAGTGAGAGGTTTTGCGGTATGAAGTTTGGGGCCTAGTTTATGAAGTAAGAGTGAAATATGAATTCTTTTTACTTCAAAGTGTGTTAATGGTCAATCTGTTAACATGTGGTGGAGCACTGGCGACCCATTTCTAGGTTTTTTTTTTATTTATGTATTTACTTCATAAGTAAAGTAATCTTTATTTTTATTTTTATAATAGTATTTATTTAATCTTGACAAACTACTGTGTAAATCATTAGAAAGATCAAAGTCTTTTTTGACCTCTGTTTAAATATCTTACTATGACAATATTTAAAAAAAAAAAAAAAAAAAATTAAAAATCCATGCCTTTAATATGAAATATGAGCTTCTTACGCATCTACTGAGGGAAAAACAAAAATGTCTGTACACTTCTCAGCAGAGCCCTTTACTAAACAACGCCTATCTGGGCTTTTAGTCCAAAAGTTTTGTCATTTGGAGAAAAAAACTATTCTCATCTGTTTACTTCAGATTTAGAGAGGAGTTAGAGAGGAGTATTATGATTTAAAATGTTTTCCATTCATTTTATTCTTTTTTTAAACCCTCAAATGTCTTGTTTAATGACTTATTCATTACTGAGTAGTTTTTGAGTGGCTATGGAATTTATGTAACAAATATTTATGTTATTAAATTACATAGAAATTTACAATTTTGTCAAATCGGTGAACTGTTAGAACAACTAGTCTGTATATATTTATACATTTCTGTGTACATGGTTGAGGATTATCTGAAGGTATTCCTATTAGTTTTTTTTGTTTTGTTTTGTTTTGTTTTGTTTAAATATATTGCCTGTCTTGTCCTCTACTTCATTATGTAATATCAGCAGATAGAGTTTATGTTGTGCTGTTATGGAAAGGAGGAGTTCAGTCTAATCAATCAAAGCTATCTTGAATCAGGTTTGAAAAAGATAGGCCTAGTATGTTTTATTATTGCAATATGACATAACATATCACATTGACTTAAGCATTGTAACCATAATCAAAACACTGATTACATTTCCTTAAATATTCCTTAAATTTCCTTAATATTCTTTGTTTATTACATCAAGATGATCCTATAGTACCTCATGATCTTATAGATAAATTGGGCATGTTCTTGAGGAGTAATCTTTTACTGCCCAACCATTTGAAACATTGATCCAGTGCTTAGATGATCAAATGCTTAGAAATATATATATTTTTTTCTAAACTGGTTGTCAATCATTATACTGTAGATTTTTTACTGGAGAACAGAGTGGCTGAAAACTGTACATAAAACAATACACATAATAGACAAATAGACAAAAAGATACATTAACTAATATATGATACATTAAAGGGTTCACCCAAAAAAGAAAAAAAGAAAAGAAAAAAAAAATGTCATCAATTACTCACCCTTATGTCATTCCAAACTCATAAGACGTTCGTTCATCTTCAAAATTAAATTATTTTAAATGGAATCTGATCGATTTCTGTCCCTCCATTGACAGTCCACGCAACTACCACTTTGTTGCTTCAAAGGGCCTTTTTACACCTGGTCACTTCATGCGTTTTCTCTGATCCGATAGCTATCCAATCGTGAAAAGGCCAGGTGTAAATGCCCTCCAAAATGCTTTAGAGAAGGATTTAAATCTGATCACTCAAACCACTTCAGGAGGTGGTCTAAGACGCATTCCAGACGAAACTGGACAGGTGTAAATGCATCTGGTTGTTGAAACCACACATGTAAATTTTACTCCTCCCAAAATGTTAAAAAATAAATGTATTAGAGTGTGTTACAGGCTATATGACATGTTATAATCAGATATGATAGCGCTATTGCAACATTCATCGCCACAGATGAGTAGCTGTGTATCTCTTCAGCAAGCCATTGCTCAAACTGCCGCAAATGACACCTAAACAAGTTGCAGACGCTCAAAACACAATCATCTTCATTAAAAGTGGTGAGATTAAATGATCTTACCAGTGCTGATGTCGCTCTCTCTCCTATTGTGTTCTTTGATTTTGAAATTAGCTGATGATAAATAAAATGCAGCTCATATCTGTTGCTTTCATTGACGTGAACTTTTCAGATCAGATTTGTATTCGTTTTGCGGAGACACATTTATGTGGCCAAGTGTAAATGGAACCGTTTTTAATAAATCAGATAGCTATCCAATCAGTAAAAACGCATGTAACCAGGTGTAAAAAGGCCCAAAAAGTTCATAAAGTGATCGTAAAACTAATCCATATGAATTGAGTGGTTTAGTCCAAATTTTCTGAAGAGACTGAATCGCTTTAAATAATGAACAGATTGAATTTAGGCTTTTATTCACAAATAAACATTCCACGAACATAAACAGAATCAGGTTGAGAATTGGGTGAGTAAATGATGAGAGAATTGTCATTTTTGGGTGAACTAACCCTTTAACTATGCACTGTATTAACTAATATATTATTGGGCATTATTATAAATATTAAATTTTTATTATAATATTATAAATGCTTTTCCAATGGTTTTAAGTACAGAGTTATAGAATTGTCTGTTGATTTATGGATATATCAGTCCATAGTACAACTTACCGCTTTTTATGTCTGCCTTAACAGTATTAAGGCTATTAAGTGATTGTTTCTTGTTTGGGTATTTGATATGTTGCTTAACAAAACATGCAGTCAAATTAATACCAGAACTAGTGTTATGATACAACACATTCTCACTCCCAAGGTGTCAAATATTGCAACTTGGCAGGAGCCCTGCACAACACCCTGTTGCTTCCAAAAGAACCCGCTGGTGTTGTTGTACTGACACATAGCAGGGCTTCTTCCATCACTTCACTACTTGCACTTATGGATCATTTTATAATTACATAGCAAAACATCTTCATGCTTTTATTTTTATTTTATTTTTCCAGCATATGTATTTCCATAACATTTCTCATTAAACTGCATACATAGTCACTAGGGGTGTAACGGTACACAAACATGATGGTTCGGTACGTACCTCGGTATTGAAGTCACGGTTCGGTACAGCATGGGAGGAGAAAACTAAACATAAAATTGCTTCTTTTTTCTTCTTTTTTTATTAACAGTGGTTTATTGAACAAATGGTGTTCTCTCTTTAAATTATAATTAACATTTTCTTAAGGATAAAAAAATCTATCTCAGCCTAGGGGTGGGCGCTATACCGGTATGAAAGTGACTACCGGTATTATGTTGTGCCATGATATAGATTTTGCTATACCGTGGATACCGTTAAATAGTCATGAATTCTAATTTTGCATTTATATTGTTTTGTTCAATTTTGTACTTTTTACAACTTTTAACACTACTAATGACGATACAGAGTCGAGGCTGAACGTTTAACTTTTTGTCCGCTGCCGTGTCCAACGCCTTATTACACAGGCATTAGTAATCAAACACAGAGAGCATTGTAACAGTCCAAATTAATAGAGCACAAACTGCCTACTCAAAAACACACACACACACACAAAAAAATCGATGCATAGACGCAACAATTCTGGATCGATTCTGAGCTTAGTTTTTAACAGCAGATGCGCGATGACTGCGTGTGCATGGTGCGTGTCCACTGGTACAGAGCAGAGTGAGCGTTTTCAATTAATTCCTACTGAAGTTGAGCGTGAAGCTCGGAAAGTTTGGAAAAGCTGAAGCACATTATATTCACGGGATTCATTGCACAGGGTATGAGAGAGCTGTGAGAAACGCGTGCTTTGCTTGATGTTACGTTTGCAGTTTGTGGTCTCGCCTGCCGATAGGCCTGTTTTCCTTACTAACGCTCTATGAAGGCATCATTTATGTTGTTTGGAAAGCCGTGGGCTTATATATTAAAAATATTAAATTCACTGACAGAAGGCTGCTTTCGATTTCAAATTCTCATGTGCGCTTTGTGAGGAGTGCTGACGCGTGCGGCTGTGTGCGACTAGTGCTTAAATGTACTTCTTCTCAGAATGCTTTTATGAAGTGAAATTAATATAAACACAGTCAGTTATGTCTTAAAGTATTAAACAGACAGGACAGAAACTTCTTATATTTCAAAAGAGATCTGTGCATTGTGCATTAGTCTGGATGCAGCTTTTTAGATCTCCCGCTACAGTATGTCATAAGTAATAATCAAACAACCATAAATCTAAGAAAGTAAAAAATCACTCCAGCTCTTGAATGGAAAATGTTCTGAAAGCACTCTTTGTTTATTGCTTGTACTGTTTCGTTGTTCCTCTATTATTTACTAGGCGACTCACTTGCTTGTTTTGAAACTTTATATATATGTCCCTATATGAAATTCTTAACATACAGTTGTATTAATGTATTTTTAACTTGTAATTATTTAAAAAGTAGGCTACTTATAATTCCATATGTAATTAAAAAAATAATTAAAAAACAAATTAATTAATAATTAAAAAAAGTATCAAGAATCCTTTTGGAATCGGATCGTGACTCCTAGAATCGGAACCGGATCGTGAGGTGCCTAAAGATTCCATTTCCCATCCCTAAGATACATAAGGTCTGCTAAAATGTGATTCCAGTTTTTTTTTCTCATATCGCGATATAATATCAATATCATCTGGACAGTGGAAAATATCGTGATATGAATTTTAGCTCATATCGCCCACCCCTATCTCAGCTAATTCTGTAAACTGTATACAGGGAGCCCTATCTTGCGCATTACTTTAATATTAAAGGTTACAATTGACAACAGAGCAGATTATTCTATTTTTAGATAGAGTAATCAAAACTCAAATAAAATAAAATAAAAACATGTAAATTGCACATAAGGCAGGTTTTGCATTAACTTTTAAATCTAATTATAAAATTATTTTTCAATAATTTTTCTACACAATTCATTTTACACGTTTACTGTCATAACTTGTTTTCATCACAAATTTAATTAAACATGCTGTATATTAAGTAATTAAGACATTACTGACAGGTAAAGTAAATATAAAGAATATATAAGCTAATATAGTGCATATATTTAGTGAAATGCTCCCTTCTAGAGTTCATTTCTCTAGTGAACTAATAATTTCTCTAGTGAACTAACATGCTGTGGACAAGCTGTTTTATTGATGTCTTTCCATGATTGAAACACTGGTTGAGAGATTACACGTGAACTAAGCATAGATCCTCTGTTAGTCTTCTTCTGCGCTTTTTCCTGTTGTAGCGGATAGCAAACAGCATTGCATTACCGCATGCCCCCTTGTGGATTGGAGTGTGGATCGCATGTGATCGACTGTATTCGTTGTCTGCCTGCATGCACTAAACCGTGACGGGACGAATGTACTGTTACACCCCTAATAGTCACTGTTGCTATTTTCTTTTGGGTGAGGTTGTTTCAACAAGCACTACATGACAAAATTGACACTTCAATAGAAAACTTTTTTTTTTTTTTTCTCAAAATACAATACAGTTTGGGCCATTGTTGTGGTACTGGTTATTTAGGAGTGTCTGAGCTTAGAATTAACCTTTATTGCAATACTTAACTTGATATTTGCACCACTTAATCATCAAAACTAACGCATACTTATTGCTCTTCTGAATTTATTCGACAGGAGGAGAATGAAGGCCAAGGCCCCCCCTCCACCTCGCCCTCCCCAGCCTGCCCCCCGCAAGATCTTCCGCAATGCCGTTCCTGATGGAGGAGGATCTTCAGGGGGAGACAGCAAGGAAAACATGCTTCAACCATCTGTAGATCTCCATATCAGTCTGCCTTCAGGGTACCAGACCACTGTCAATGTGGATGGCAGGTGAATATGCTCATTGTACTGACCTTAGCCTAAACATTTCGTCAAAACATTTTATTTTTAGTATTGGCTGGTAGCTTAATGGTGGTACGGTTGACTGAATAGAGTTGGGACAGGAAGTGTACACAGTGACCTTCAAAAACAGTTAGACAGAGTGCAGCTGATGGAAAGGAATGTAACACATCTTGAGACTATTTTTGACTTTAATATGCATATTTATAAACATGACACAAGAACCAAAGATGTCCATCTGCTGCTTTGAATGAAACATTTTCTGAATAAATGGACATGAATCAAAAAGTGTTTAATTATCCCTGCTCTCCCGTATTTAATTAATTGGTGAAACAGAGCTCTGGCATTGAAAGATAATAAAGTCTTTAAGGGGACCTATTATGCAAAATTCACTTTTATGTGGTGTTTAAACATTGATGTGTTCACAGTGTGTGTAAACAGCCAACCTATAATGGAAAAATCCACCCACTCCTTTTTTTATAAAGCTGTATAGAGTGGGAGCTGTATATTCTAATACCCTGCCTATGACTGGTGACGATCTACCCTATTAGCATATCCGCTCTGAGTGAGCCGCACATAGTCCGCCATGTTTATACCCTCGCTACAGTACCTATTGATATAATGTCTGCACTACATAAACATTACAAATGTTCTGTTTTTGGATGTACCAATGAACATAAGAGTCTCCATAGACTCCCAACATCTATGCCACTGAAGACACAGTGGATTAATTTCATTTATGAAGGAAATGTGCTGAAGAAATTAGGTAAAGTCTTATATATTTGTGCAAATCATTTTATGCCGGACTGCTTCGGAAACGATGGTCAGTTCAACATGCTAATCAATAAGTTGAATAAAGTTAACTCCACAACAACTACATAAATTCATTTTGGCTGCGTGAGATTCTCCAGTTTTGTTGTTGCCGGAGTATCCAAAGCATGAGCCGTAAAGGCTCCACCCTCTTCTGGAATGGGGACTGGGAGCAGTGGCTTATTTGTATTTAAAGGTACACACATGAAAACGGCATGTTTTTGCTGACACCCAAATAGGGGCAAATTGGACATGCTATAATAGATGATCTGTGGGGTATTTTGAGCTGAAACTTCACAGACACATTCTGGAGACACCAGAGACTTATACTACATCTTATAAAAAGAGGCTTAATAGGTCCCCTTTAAATATCTTAAATGGTCCAAGAAAAGTCTTCATATTAAGAGATCTTAAATTTGTTGACAGAAAAACAGGAATTTTTGGCAGTTATTTGGCTTAATGTGAATAATAAACTTCACAAGGCAATGATTTAATTGTGAGCGCTGCATGTTTCAAAATAAAAACGTGTCGTTGTTGCTCATTCTGGCTTGTCCTTTCAGAGCAGTTCACAATACCAGGCGTTTATTGCTTATGATCTATTCTGTTGATGAATTTTGACAGTGTTTATCTTATAGTGTTTATATCATAGCTGCAAACTCAGCTATGATATAAAACTCGAAAAAAGTTCAGCTGCGTTGTATACAGGGGTTACCAGGTTAACCATTATATTTCTGCTGTTCTAAAAGTGCAACCTACTTTCAGAGAGTAAAACCGCACTTTCATGCAGCTGGTGGATTGAAAAGAAGCTAATGTGCACTCTAAAAATCTAAACAATTAGGGTAATCATATTTTAAAGTAATAAATATATATAATCATTTATAATTTTGACTCATCCATTTTCTTAAAAATGGTTATAATCTTATAATATCTTATAAAACTTTTTGTTACTCTGATTTGAAAAGCACACTTTGATTTCTACACAAGTTGGTTTGATTCTATGTGGATGAAAAAAGCTGTATGTTTTTACTGTTGTCTTGCACTAGTCAAGTGATTTTTGTTTTAGTTTTGTTGTGATTGGCTGTACTTTTACACAGCTACCTGTGCTTCGAGTGCAAATCCCCCACTCTTGGCTTTTGAGTGACTGTATGATTTATGGATGTTTGACCCTTGGCTTGATTTAATTAAACATACTGAGAGTATGGGCTGCATTTGATAGCACATATTGATTCTTTAAAGACATGAGCAAAACAATACGCCCTTAAAAAAGAGGAAACTTTTTTTTTTTTTTTTTTTTTTTTTAACAGGGTGTGTTCACAGAAGACAGTGGTTTCCACAACCCTGTAAAATAATGTCTTCTGGGTTTTTGTAGCTCACTCTACTGCTGTTAAAATACTGACTTTATTCAGTTATAAGATTACAATTTGTTGTAAATAATATAAATAATATACATTTTTCACAATAATACTGACTGTATTTTTGATAAAATAAATGCAGCCTTAATGAACATAAGAATATTCTTTTAAAAACAGAAAATCTTACTGACCCCAAATGTTTGAACATGAGATGAATATGAAATGACCACAATATCATAGATACTTAAAAGTGGCTTCTTTTGGCATGTTTATTTATTACTTGTTCAGTTGCTACTGAATTTTAATCGTTGTGAAATATTTTTTTTTAAGTAGAAAAAAAAAAGTAATAAAGATAATGAAAATAGGATGGGTGCATCAGTGTTTACTATGTGGTGAAACATTTCCGTGTTTTATAAGTATCATAAGAATAGGCATTTATAGTCAGATGAATCATTCAGCACATCTGAGCAACATAATGATTATATTCCAACATATTGGACTTTGTGTGCAAATTTTGTGAGCAAATTTGGACATGCACACACATAATGTAAAGGTGGGTTAATGGTTTAAAGTCTGTTCAAAGGCCATTGGTAAAGTTCTTACAAGCAGCTGTTATATAGTTAAGCAGGTATAGCTTGAATGGAGAAAGACTAAAATGTCCAATTTTTTTAGTTAAAGTTTTACTTCAAAAATGTGTCAGATTGCCAGTAAAATCTGTGGTACATCTTAACATTAACAATAAAACAGTACAATTCGATTTTTGAAGAATTTTTATGCAGCTCTCCAATCAAAGCCAGTGGCTTTGTCAAGGTTATTTCAGATCAACACGTGCAAGTGACCACTAAGTGTCACCGTGGAGACGGGTGTCAGATTGTTTCGAAGCCTCGACACAATTTGGCTCATATGCTTCAACTGTTTCAGTGTTTCACGAAGCCTCGCTAGTCCTTGCCCCCATGACTAGTTCACAGAGATCATCGCCCCCCAGTGGTGAACCACTGAAATTTCGAAACGTTTCAAAACACTTATAATGTAACGAAGCCTCATTTACTGAAATCACATGACTTTGGCAGTTTGATAAACGCTCCGAACCACTGATTCGAAACAAAAGATTTGTAAAGCTTCGAAGCTTCATGAAGCAGTCAAAATCGCCCATCACTAGATATTGTTGAATAAAGTCGTTATTTTGTTTTTTTGGTGCACAAAAAGTATTCTCGTCGCTTCATATCATTAAGGTTGAACCTCTGTGGTCACATAAACTGTTTTGAAAATGTCTTTAGTACCTTTCTGGGCATTGAAAGTGTAAATTAACTTGCTGTCAATGGAGGCCTCACTGAGCCATCGGATTTTATCAAAAATATCTTAATTTGTGCTCCGAAGATGAACAAAGGTCTTACGGGTGTGGAACGACATGAGGGTGATTAATTACATAATTTTCATTTTTTGGGTGAACTAACCCTTTAAATAGCAAATGGACTCTCGCCCATCTGTTCGCCCGTGGGCGTGCTGGTCTGAAAACTAGGTGTGTTCAGGCGCATTGTTGGTGTGTTGCTATTTTGAGGCAAGCGACTGTGTCATTGACCAATAAAAACCTGGTCTAAAGTCAATAGCGCAGTATTTATTTTATTTAAAGGGCGCGTTAGTAATATGTGCCTACAGGTGAGTGCATAACGCGCGTACACTCTGCTTGTTACACAGGGATGCACGGCAGCACACAAACATGCCAAATATTAAAAATAAAAGGATTACAAAGTAAAAGATTATTAATGTGTACAAAATAAAAATGCCTAAATGTCATAATGGATAGTCATTGCATGTATCAGAATTACCTATTTGCAGTAATGATGAATGAAATTGTCTAATTATTTGACCAATTGTGGCAATACACACATGTATTTAAACTGACTCATCAGGTTGAGGGTGTCTATAGTCCTCCATGTAAATAGCAATCCGCCATGGTGCAAGCGCTGCTGGCTTTTAAAGGGAATTGGAGATGACACTCTGGTTTATTGCACATTACGCCCAAAACACCCATGACTCATTAAGAGACTAGGTGCAGTCCTTTTGGACCATGCACCTGGCGCGCCGGCCATTTTTTCCATCCTTAAAGTATAGCAAAAGTGTATTTGGACACACCCTAATTGCACCTGCGCCATGCGCTTCAGACCATGCACTTAGATTATTAAAATAGGGCCCCAAATGTCATTGTTTCTCATGTGTCTTGTGACCAAACGTCATGATGTTAAACCTGTGCCAAATTTGTTTTGAGAAATGCTTTATAAGTTGCCTGAATTATGTGTTTTGAGAGTGAATAATGATCTTTTGGTATAAATTTAGAAAACTTGGAATATAGCAGAACAGTCCTATGAACACATTGTTTTCTTCAATGATTGAACTTTGAGCTGAAAATGAAGTATCTTGGTTTATTTATTTTTTTCTAAGACTAGATGGTAGTAATGACGTGGAATTTAAAAAGTATCTGGATTTAAAAATGTTTAGATATTTGTACTGGAAACAAGACAAAAATATTAAATAAGAAAAGCATTTTTTGCAGTGCAGCAATTTTGTTCAAATATCTGTCAGTGTTTAAAACCCTTTAACAGTGCCTGGATAGCAATTTTTGGTAGATGCGGGTTGGATTACTGACACTTGGTTAGTGAAGCCAAACATTTAAGACCAGCATTCATGTAGCAATTTGCTGCTTTACGTAACACTTGTAATTCAAGCTGACTCTCTCTCTCTCTCTCTCTCTCTCTCTCTCTCTCTCTCTCTCTCTCTCTCTATCCTCTCCATCTTCCTATCACGGTCCTGTCTGCATCACATGATGTAATTACAAGTCTAAACCGTCAAGTAACTCTATCTTTCTCTGTCCTTATGTCTCCTCTTGTCTCTTCAGAAAAGCTCTGATGGATTTGTTGGTGGATCTATGCAGTCAGTACCATCTGAATCCAGCATATCACACTTTGGAGCTGCTGTCACCTGATGCTCAGCCTGTCAGTTTCAAGCCCAATGCCCTGCTGGGCGCTCTGGATGTCTCCTGCGCCCTGATCAAAGAACGAGTGCTGGAGGACAAGGTGATCCGGAAACCTCCACCTAAAGTGCCAGAGGTGAGTGTCTGAAACACAGTGTGTTATGGAAGTTTTTGACCTCATGCCTCATGTTGATAATGTCTGAACTTTTGAAGATCTTTAAATTATAGACAGGCAGCAACTGTGATGACATGTGTTTCCTAAACTGGATGCACTACTGACGAGACATCACTACTGTAGACAAACTTTGTATTGTAAATAATTTGGTTTGCAGGTCAGTGTTGGGCATATGTCACACTACACTCTACTTCTCATTCAACTGCATCAGCCATATTGAATGCTCTCATTGTACGAGCAAGTGTTGTCTTCATTGCAGTACTTTTTTAGTGCTTGACAGCAGGGACCTACAGTATCTCATGAAATGCTTCATCTAAAACTGTTTTAAATGTTTTACAATTCTTGTATAGTTATTAGACATGTAGTTTTTATGATCTCCTTTTAAATGAGCAAATACTTGGAATATTTGCACCACAAGACTATTGAAGTGAACTAAAAAAAAATGAAGATAATGATTACAAATAGTGAAAAATGTAATCTTACTCTTGTAATAATGGTGACGTCTTGTTCTGACTATATGCATCAGGAGGGTCGTGTGATCATAAAAAGGGTTCGAGCAAAGGTACAGTGAGTCTTTCACAGAATCTGCTCTGAGTGTGTTCTCTCTATTTCTCGAGTGTCCTTTTCTCCTCCCCCTCATGTGTGAATATTTGATGAGAGTCTTACCTTTAGTTACCATGCATTATTTCTTCCTCAGCCTGGCTGACTGGCCTCTCTCTTGCTCTCTCTCCCATCGTGTCTGACCTCTGGGCAGAGTTAGAGGCTCTGACCTCTGATTCTGCTAGAACAACAGTACAATCTGTCACTGAATTGAAAGCACACAATACATAAGTATGGATATGTATAGAAATGGAATGGTAACTTTTCTTTTTAATGTTTGTAAGGTTAACAACAACTCTAGTAGAGATGGGTCAGGATGGTCTACCCTTTGGTTAGTTATTGTAAGTTGACGAAGTGAGCAGGTTGTTATAACTGTTATACTGGCTCAGAGTCAGCACACTAAACCACTTTCTCAGTCAAAGCTCCACTGCTACATTGCAAAGTTAAAATAACATTAAACCTTTAACATTATCATTAAAATCACATTTACATGAATTCAGGTTTTTATATATATATTTTTACCCCAAAAGAGGGTGTGGTACATGTTTGGGGTGTGTTCACATTTGGCAGGTTTAGCTTAAAAAGAACTCTGGAGTTGTTAGTGTGGTTCATTGAATAAGTGTGAGCGCTGCCATCTGAACCTTGGTGCGCACCAAACAGGCAGACCAAGACCCACCGTTTCAGTCCGCTTCCAAAACAAACTCTGGTGCGGTTCAACTGAAATATGAATGCAACATGGACCAAAGACACCGAAACGGACCAAAAACAAGATGTGTACGACCCTAAAAATGACAGAGAATTCTCAAGCATACCTGGTTCTTGTTGATGTAGGAGCTATGTTGCCCATTACAGTTCGTTACAGGCATCGGAACCGCCATCTGCAGCAGATTTTCATTTGTGTGTGTAACAGAGGAATTTCTGGTGCTGTTTTGACTCCATTACACATTTTATAAGCTCTTTGTGAGTTCTCAGCTGGTAAAAATACCATTAAATGTACGGGCATACAACGAGAACGTTTAGCCCAGCACACAGCATTGTTTTGGAAACATCAGAAAAGCTGTTTTTTTTTTTTTTTTTCTTTTGTATCTTTTGGTTTTAGTGTGAACATTAAGTGAACCAGGACTAAATGTATCTTTTTTTTTTTTTTTTTGTTCCGGAACAACAGAACCAAGAGAACTGAACTACAAGTTTGAACACACACTTAGAAGTACTGTAGAAAATATTAAAATCATTGATGTACAGTTACTTTCAATTTTGGAAGAACAATGAGACAAACTTGGGTTCTTAAATTTAGCATGTTGATACATTTTCATCAAACAATAACTGACAGGCCCCCAATTGAAGACCTTTGATTTAAGCTATTAGTTGCCCTGGAAAACATTAAATATACAGTGGTTTACTGCTTTGTTATGCAATGATATTTAACTGCTGAATGTTGCGGTTTACCAATTGTAATCAAGTGTTCCAGAGAGTCATGGCATTCAGTGTATTTATCTTATCAATATCTGTTAGTAGCACTTTAAGACCATATAGTCTTTCAGACAACCCATTTGTTGATTTTGAAATATATACATACAGTACATGTGTTTAGAGATAATGTTATAGTGCAAGTGATAAATACTGCATTAACTGTCTAATCTGCCTTTCCACCTACTTAACTCATACTAACACAAAGACAGTGGACATTTTCAGTTATCATTTTCTGTTTTTTAAGTGTCTTTTGAGTGTGTAGTGTCTATAAATATATATACTGCACATGTTGTCTCACATCTGTAGAAGTCTGAGAACTTGTGAACAGTTTTTCTCCAAGTGGGATTACACTTTAAAATGTGAAAAAAAAAAAAAAAAAAAAAAAACAGAATAAGTGTTGCCTACTGTTTCATGACACTTCAGTCTTCTCTGGTATGTTCTTGTTTGTCTGCATGAAAATGCACAGGAAACGGCACACATTAAGTGTCTTCCGTGCTAACCTTGATTAACAGTAGGTTTTTTACTATTAGCTAGGATGAAATTTAGCTGCCTCTGAGATAAAGTTTTTTGGATGTTTTTGAGCAATATTAGTATTTGCACAATGTGATTTATTGGTGTTCGATGGAACCTATAATGCAGATCTCTGAAAAAGATTTTCTCTAAGCAGTGTATTGTGGTTGGTGTGACACTTCCTCTACATGGTACTGCAGACATGTGCATATACAGTCTAATTTAGCCCACTACTCATGTGAAACTTCAGAAATATGTGCTGCATCTTATCTTATCTTGATCATGCAAATGATTATAGCCACAGGAGGGAGTTTACTACCTCTGTCATCTACAGGAAGAGTTTTTGAATGTTCGGTACCATGCTGGTTTTGAATTTCCATTTTCCCTTCATTAAAACAATTTTCTAGATTAAATACAACATAGCTGCTGTCAACATGCACCCTTATGTTGTGACTGCCTGCTAGGCTTTTTTTTTTTTTTTGCACAAATGCAATTCCAGAGATGGATCACAATTCAGCTTAATTGCTGTGGTAATTAACAGCATAAAGCTAAAGTTGTATTTAACTTCTTTAATATTCCTTTTTAAGTCAGATGATTAAGGATTTTAATGGATAGTTCACCCCAAAATGAAAATTCTGTCACCATTTACTCACCGTCATGTTCTTCCAAACCCTTTTGCATTACTTTCTCCTGCAGAAAATAAGATATTTTTTTAAAGAATGTTGGTAAGCAAACAGTTTTGCTTGACCATTGACTGCCATTGTATAGACAAAAAACAAACAAAAAATGTCAAAATCAAAATGTATCATTATGTTCCACAGAAACAAAAAAGTCATACAAGTTTGGTATGACACGAGGATGAGTAATGACAGATTTTTTGGGGGGTGAACTATCCCTTTAATACATATAAATTACTCTCTAAATGAATTACTCTCATGCTTCGTACTCATTACTGTCTGTTTCTCTTTCTCTTATCACCTAGAAAACGGTGCGTTTGGTAGTGAACTATCATCACAGTCAGAAGGCCGTGGTTCGAGTAAATCCATTGGTCCCCCTGCATACCCTGGTGCCTGTGATCTGTCAGAAGTGCGAGTTTGACCCTGCCCATGTCCTGCTGTTCAGAGACAATATCAGCCACCAACAACTGGACCTGGACAAGTCCCTGAGCGAGTTGGGTATCAGGGAACTCTATGTCCTGGATCAGATGCTAGGTATGAGATAAAAAAATTCAGGACACTTATGGTCACTTAGGCCCTGTTTACACCTGGTATTAAGTTTTTTTCATTGATCAGGTCACAAGTAGATGAGGGAAACACATACACCTGGTGTTTTGTCAACTTTCGACCACTTCGGTCCTGATTTCTTCGAGGGGAGGGTCTATGGGTGGGTAAATGTAGGGGCTTTTTCAGATCTTTCGATCTAATGGACGAAATAAGCTTGCGCAATTTGCATATGAACGCAAGATTGTGTGTTAGAAATCAGGAATGCCAAGAGAACATTGTGCTTGGTACATTTATCATCTTCAAACCAAACTTAGTTTTTCAGCTGACAAAGTTGAAATCCTGTCTGGCTAGTGCGCTTCCTGTAATGTTCACGCACTAGGTCAGTAGGCGGAGAGAAGGCATCTTTTGTGGCTGTTTGAATACGTTCGACCACATGAGCATCTACTCTATGAAAGCAATCCAGTCAAATGCATTTTCGACTACCTCTGGAAGTGGTCGAAAGTGGACAAGCTCAAAATGTTTCACACCCCGTTTACACCTGTATTTAGTGCCATCCACTTGTGATCGGATTGACAAAACACTTTTTAATACCAGGTGTAAACAGGGCATTAGAAATGCTAAAATTCATTACCATCTGTTCTTCTGAATCCAAAGTATTTAAACTATTATGTTTAATTTAAAATAAGTAAGCAATTTAGATCAGCAGTTCTCAACTGGTGGGTCACCGGTCTAGTCTAAGAGTTGTGGACAGCATGGCAAAACAATACTAAATATAATTAATAAAGTGCAACTAAACAATTTTTCTTAATTGGAGTGGCAAAATAAATAGGTTTTTATGTCACTTAATATGGCTAGAAAATATGACTAAAAAGAAGTCTCTTATGCTCACCAAGGCTGCATTTGTTTGATGAAAAATACAGTAAAAATCATAATATTGTGGAATATAACAATTTTAAATAACTGTTATATTTTAATATATTTTTAAATGTGATTTATTGCAGTGATGTCAAAGCTGAATGCTCAGCCATTACTCCAGTCTTCAGTGTCACATGATCCTTCAGAAATCAGTCTAATATGCTGATTTGGCAAAGTAGAAGTAGAATTATTATCAGTTTAAAACAATAAATATTGTGGAAACCGTCATGCATTTTAAAAAAAAAAAATTTTCTGTTATGCATTTTTTTCCTGTTCAGTCACACTCTTAGATGTTTCCACTTACTGTATTTTTGTTGAGGCAGCGTAAGAGTTTAGTCAGTTCTATTTTTACCTAACATACTTGTATAGAACCTAAAGGCACTAAAAGCCTATGACATTTCACTGTCTGAGCTTTGAGTCCTTTACTGTCTAGCCAAGAAATATGAAAAATATGTCTATTCATATCATTTCCTTTTTAAATGCTCTACTGGTTTGATTGTTTTCAGTTCTCCAGCCTAAAATGGCTTCGACACCTGCCCTGAACTACTCAGGTACTGATGTACATGACTTTGGCTGAATAGTCGTCATAGTGCCTGTACAGTATATGTTGTTAAACTGTCTTGAATGCGCTGAGAGTCTGCTTCCTGTTGCAGAACATTCTTGAGATTTTTATGATTAAAATAACCCGGTCGATAGAAACTAAACAAGACATGCAGTGCCTTTGTTGTATTCATGTTTCATGCTCATTGTTACTGTCATGCTTACATTCTCACTGCATTTATGTTGTATTCAGAAAAACTGTTCCTTGTCCTGCTGATTCTTCTTTAGGTTTTGTAGCTGTGTTAGTGTTCCTTCATCTAAATGCGTTGACGTAAAGCCTTTGCAGAAGTGTAGCGCCATCTAATGTCAGAATTTTGTACTGCTTTTAGTGCATTGCTGCTTATAACACTTCCTGTTTCATTTATTAATTCAGACTGTATACATGTTTAATAGTTATCAAGGAACTACAATATCTGGATGTTTCTTTATTGATTCCACAAATGTGAAATATCTATTTAAACTCTTAAATTCTTCATATAACAAACTGTCTCATACATGCTTAAATGTTGGACATTGAGTGACATGTTTTGGTGTCTTGTGATGCACGATGGGAAAGCATTATTACAGTGCTTGCAAGTCAGCACTTAACATACACCATTTTACACTCTGTGTGTGTGTGTGTGTGTGTGTGTGTGTGTGTGTTTGGATTATTCCAATGATAAATATGCTATTTATGTTTGGTTTACACTACCATTCAAAAGTTTAGGGTCAATAAGATTTTTTAAAATATTTTAGATTTTTTTTTTTTTGTAATGTTTTTGAAGTCTTTTATACTCACCAAGCCTACATATTTTTTAAAAATGTAATTTATTCCTATGAAAGCAAAGCTGAATTTTCAGCAGCCATTACTCTAGTTTTCAGTGTCACATGATTTTTAGTGCACAAGAAACATTTCTTATTATCAGTTTTTTTCAAACAGTTGTGCTGCTTTATATTTTTGTGGAAACTGATGTTTTTAAGGATTCTTTGATGAATAGAATGTTCAAAAGAACAATATTTATTTGAAATGGAAATCTTTTGTAACACTGTAAATGTCTTTACTGTCTCTTTTGATTAATTTAATGCACCCTTGCTGAATAAAAGTATTAATTTCTTTAAAAAAATCTTACTGACCCCAAAGAAGGCTAGTTTATGTCAAATGTAAGATTAAAGTTTGATCTTGTTGTCATTATAATAGCTGAGTTGCTTTGATGTGGCATTTCATTTGGACAGAACCAAAGCCTAAATCCTAACTCACTTAAAACTTTAACACTACTGTTTTGCTGACATTCAAGCACTAGTATTTATTCTGCATATGCTAATCTTGTATCTACCATAACCCATTATTCTCATTAGCTAGCTCAAAATTAACCACTCAAACCGAACAAAAGTAACATTGCTTGACTCAGTTCTAGATTATAATAGTAGCTCCTGTGTGTTTGTGTAAGATGCTGAACAGATATGTTTCTCTTTCAGCTGAATCTCTTCACTCCAACAGCCTGAGTGGATCAGATAAAAAGGGTCTGCTGGGCTTCCTCAAATTTAATCGCAGGAAATCAAAGGTAGAACACAGGCTCACATGTGCACAAACCTACACATACAGTACATTCGTTCATTCATATTTTTGTCTGTTTAAACCTTGACGGTGCTGTATGTTTGAACGCTGCATGTCGTATAGCAACAAACACCTGAATCCATGGATATGCTGGAGGAAACTAATACATGTCGCAAAATATACTGAAAATGAAACGTTTAATTGTTATTGCAGTGTTTAAATCCTGCACTGCATGGTTTTCATGGATACTGTGAGTCTGCCTGCCATGCTAGTGTTACATTCCCATTTCAGACTGAAGATCAGTCCTCTGAGGACATGGACAGTCTTGATGATGATAGTGTTGTTGACAATGCAGACACTAACATTAATGTAAGTACTAACCTATGAACTCCACTGTCCCTTACTAATGCACTCTCATCTCTCCACCTGCCACAGTTTTCAAACTTTAACACAATTATACTGTCTGCAGGTTAATTCTTCTACATTTCATAAATTTGTTCATTTGTTCTTTTCAGAACTTCTGTGCCAAATAGCACCACTCTTTTTTTGTGGTTAATTTGATTGGAAATGGACTTTTATTACTTTTTTTTTATCAGTGAATCATCTCTATTTTTAATTATGAAAAATAATAGTTCTGGATGCTGATTAGTCAATACAAAATATATTATATTAATACATTTTTAATAATACATTTTATTAATAACAACAACATCAACAACAGCAACACTAATAAAGATAATAAAACTATATTAATGGAAATTTGCCCCTTTTTTTTTTTTTTAATAACGTTTACAGAATAGTAATGGAAGTTTTTAGAAATTCCACACTTCAAAAAAGAATAGTTCTGCACCAGAACTTCTGGTCTGAATGCTGATTGGTTAGAATTTAAAAACAACATAAAAAATATATTCATGAATATATATTCATTTATTAATTTTTATGTAATAACAACAACAACAATAATATAAGATAATAAATCTACATTAATGGAAATTTGTGTCCTTATTTATTTATTTATTTATTCATTCATTCATTCATTCATTCATTTAAAAAAAAATTACAGACTAAGTGTGTTTCAGAAATTTCCATCCAGAAGTTTCCATCCAGTATCACCACCAGGTGTCAGTAATCACTTGGGCAAAAGTGTGATCTCCAGCAGCGCTCACACAGAATTGTTATAGATGATACGGTTTAAAATTTTATCTACATTTTATAAGATTTTCTTAAGCTTTCCTTAAGTCACTATCACTGTTCAAACTTCATTTAGATGGATAGTTTTACCTGAGCAAATCTGAGCAAGACAAGATCTCAGAGTTCTCTGCTGGTACTTACCTGCTTCTTGGATGACCCTTTTGTGATATTACCCCAATGCAAACACACACATACACATACACACACACTCACACACACTCACACACACACACACACACACACACACACACACGTACGTAAGCCTTTTTAACTAGTGAGGACCAGTAAAATGTGTTCACGAGTTTGTTGTCATAATATTTCACTATATAAGTGAGGGCCAAATGTCCTCACAAGTACAGTCAGACTCAAACCTGCACAAACTCTTTTTTTATCTCTACACCCACATTGCTCTGTACATCTTTTCGCTTCACTCTGAGAAACACACTGTGTTCTTGATGACACTCAGACACATGCGCTTAACAGCCCGGACGTCCATAATTCATCTTTAATTTGCCAGTTATTTTATAACAATCACCCTTTTTTATGAAGGGCTCTTCCCTGCTCTCGATGCTCCCCATGTAATTGCACAAGTTCAGGTGCACGCTATTTACAATATCACAGAGCCAAGAGCCATTTTCAACACGTCGCAGTAACTGATTTCCGATTATATAACCCGCTAATAGCCATTCCCACTTTGAACATTCCGTTCTAAGGGCAGAGAGGGGTGAGAAAAAAAGAAAGAAAGAAAAAGAAAAAGAAAAAAGCGATGGAGAGAACGCCAAACTTTTACAGGGAGGTTGTGTAGTCTAATGAAAGCAAGTGGCCAAGATAGGGGAGCTGTGATTATTTTGTCTTTGTACTTTTTCCAGATGTTAGTGTGTTTGTTTGTGTAGGTGTATATGTATGTTTGTGCCTAGTTTTATGTCTAGTTTGGATCATATGTCTGTTTGTTACTCTTTCTTCTCAAGTCAAGCTGCAAGACTGCATACCTTCCCTCTCTCCCATTCCAACCAACAGCTGAGCTCTCACTCAAACACTCATGCAAGGTTCTAGAAGATCCGGTGTCGTTCCTGTCAGTGTTTGCCAGATCTTGCTGCTCTCTCTTAAAGGAACATCCCCTCTGTCCTTTTCACACCTCTGTGTGTGTCTGTGCATATCCCTGCTTTCCTACTTCTGTTTGTAAGGTGAAGTGTGTAATTTTTGACATTAGCAGCAACAAACAAAATTGCAAAAATTTCCCAGACATTTCTACCACCGCTTCCAGTCCAAAATTGTTTAACTAAACAGGTAGTCACACCTCAATCTCACGCCATTGATTTAGCCAGTAGTTGAATGTTGGACCACTCAAACAAAAAAAAATCTTGTGAAAGAACCACAGTGTTAAACCTCCTTCAGGAGCCAAAGACTGGCCTACTTGTAGCTGTTTCTGCCAGAATGGGTGGTTCACCCAGGGCAAACTAGAACCGCCACTGGTTTGCAATGTTTTCAGATAAGTGATATCAAAATTTGATCTTTTGATTATGTAATATGAACTAAAACAATACAAGTGTACTAATATATATATATATATATATATATATATCTATATCTCCAAAGATTCCATAGTTTATTAAAAACTATGCTCGCAACAATTGTGCTCTCAACAGTTCAGTCCAAATTCAGGAATTGAATTGGAATTTAAATTGATTCTTAAATTCTCAGTTCAGCACACAGCCTTTGTCACATAATGGAATGTGTGGAGAATGAATTTTAACATCATGCAAAATTACGCTTTTAATGTCAAGTGTGTGTGTGTGTGTATGTGTGTTTTTTTTTTTTTTTCTTTTGCTTCTAGAAATTCACTATTGTAAAACTTAATACTTCTCATTCAAAGATCTACACAATATATGCACTTTTAAATCTTGCTAATGAAAGCTGTATAAAACACAGAGAATAGGGCCATAACTGGATTATTTATTCAAATGAATTTAGTTCTGGTTTCCCCATTCTTTTATTTACTTTCTCTTCACCTACCCTCGCTTGCAGTTCTGCTTCTCAATAATTACACAGTGTAATTACACTGTATGCTAAGTGTTGTACAGATTTATAAATTTGGGATTACTAAACTCGTAAACTTGCATAGCAGGTTAAGGAATCAGAAGATATCAGCAATTGTTGTAGTTTAGTTTATATCTTGAGACCCTCCCTGTTAACCGTCTTCTCAGGGCAGCTGTTTTATGGTGTGTAAACGTGGGGTCATGGCCAGGGTAAATGCCTCAGAACTCAGCCATTCTCCAGGAGCAGGTTGTGACATTTCCAGCCCAAATGTTATTGATTTGCTGTCCTTTGTTAAATCTGCTGCCCTTTAAATTCAGGATCCACTGCCTCTTACACTACAGGATTACTGTTATGCGCAGGATGTTGGAGTATGATACTACCAAAAAAAATATATAATCAAAATAATTTTAATTCTGAGGAGAAAATATTGAAGTTTATGTATAATTTATAAAAGGTTACAGTGGAACTTTCAAGAAATGTTATCTTTGCTCATGCCAAAAGTACAAGTTCCATCACTGTTATAGATATTGCGCCTCCCCTGTTTTTTATTGCCTTGCAAATTATTAAAGGATTAGTTCGATTTAAAATGAAAATTACCCCAAGCTTTACTTACCCTCAAGCCATCCTAGGTGTATATGACTTTCTTCTTTCTGATGAACACAATCGGAATTATATTAATAAATATCCTGACGCATCCCAGCTTTATAATGGCAGTGAAAAGTGAACGGGACGTCGCATCAGTTACGCTTTTTCGTAAGTTGAATACGGAAGGCGTAGGACTTAGCGTAAGGGCTTTGAACTGCGAGAGGCTTTACACTTTGTTCCTAAGTTGAATACGGAAGGCGGTCTGGCAGAAGCTAGATATTTTACTTTATAACTTGTTAAATATGGATATTTTTCTTACGCAAATTTTAATAACCCCCCGGAGCCGTGTGGAGTATGTTTATGATGGATGGATGCATTTTCTTGAGCTTCAAACTCGTTGGTCCCATTCACTGCCATTATAAAGGTTGGACACGTCAGGATATTTATTAATATAACTCCGATTGTGTTCATCGGAAAGAAGAAAGCCATATACATCTAGGATGGCTTGAGGGTGAGTAAAGCTTGGGGTAATTTTCATATTAAAGTGAACTAATCCTTTAAAGGGCACCTATTATGCAAAATTCACTTTTACATGGTATTTGAACATAAATGTGTGTTGGCAGTGTGTGTACACAAACACCCTATAATGATAAAAATCCACCCACTCCTTTTTTTTAATTCCCATAAATCATAAGCAGGGTTTCAGAACAAGCCGTTTGCAGATTCTGGGCAAAGTGACGTCACTTTGCACAGGCCCCGGCCATGAATGCTGACGGACTCTGCCGTATTAGCATAGACCCCACCCTGAGCGAGTTGTACACAGTCCGCCATCGGAGCAGCTGTAGTGACAAGAATGTCTCGTAAGCAAGGTGTTTTGTTGATGGATGTAAGATAGTCTCCATGTACTCCTTACATCAGTGCCGCTGAAGAAGCAGTGGATTAGTTTTGTTTTTGAAGGGAATGCACCCCCATATACCTAAATTTGTTTATGTCTGCGCGAATCATTTTACACCAGACTGCTTTGTGAACGAATGTCAATACAAAGGGACAATAAAAAAAACACAGGTTTTGCAAAAAAGTTGTTACTCAAGGATGGATCACTACCAACTGTTTGTGATCCAGCTTACAGTCTCTGGAGCGATACTGGTTACGGCAGTAATGAAAGGGAGAGCACGCACTTTATGAGAATGAGAAGAGAATGAGAATGAGCTTTATTGCCAGGTATGTTTACACATACTAGGAATTTGTTGTAGTGACAGAAGCTCCACAGTTCAACAGAGTGACAGTGACAAGACAGGACACAGATAATAAAAAGAACAATATACAAATATACAATGTGCAAAATAGCAAAGACACAATATACAAATTAAAATAAATTAAAATAGGCAATTTACTATGTACAGATATGTTAGGTGTAAATTAGAAATGTAAACAAGTATGTGTGTTAAATAAATAAATGAATGTATAATAGCGTGTGTGTTGTGTGTTCCTTGTTTATTGTCAAGTGTTCATGAGATGGATTGCCTGAGGGAAGAAACTGTTCCTGTGTCTGGTCGTTCTGGTGCTCAGGGCTCTGTAGCGTCGACCAGACGGCAACAGTTCAAAGAGGGAGTGTGCTGGATGTGAGGGGTCCAGAGTGATTTTGCCAGCCCTTTTGCGCACTCTGGATAAGTACAGTTCTTGGAGAGTGGGGAGGGTTGTACCAATGATTCGCTCAGCAGTCCGGACTATCCGACGTAGTCTTCTGAGGTCAGAATTGGTAGCTGAGCTGAACCAGACGGTAATTGAAGTGCATAGGACGGATTCAGTGATGGCAGAGTAGAACTGTTTCAGCAGTTCCTGTGGCAGGTTGAACTTCCTCAGTTGGCGGAGGAAGTACAGCCTCTGTTGGGCCTTTTTCACAATGGAGTCTATGTGAATGTCCCACTTCAGGTCCTGAGATATGGTGTTGCCGAGGAACCTGAATGACTCCACTGTTTTTACAGTGCTGTTCATGATGGTGAGTGGGGGGAGAGCAGGGGGGTTTCTTCTGAAGTCCACGATCATCTCCACTGTTTTGAGCGTGTTCAGCTCCAGGTTATTGTGACTGCACCAGACAGCCAGCTCTTTAACCTCCTGTCTGTAAGCAGACTCGTCTCCGTCCCGGATGAGGCCGATGACTGTGGTGTCGTCCGCAAACTTCAGGAGCTTGACAGAGGGGTCTTTAGAGGTGCAGTCGTTGGTGTAGAGGGAGAAGAGCAGTGGGGAGAGGACACAGCCCTGAGGGGCGCCAGTGCTGATGTTGCAGGTGTTGGATGAGAATTTTCCCAGCCTCACTAGCTGCTGCCTGTCTGTCAGGAAGCTGGTGATCCACTGACAGACAGAGGTGGGCACTGAGAGCTGAGTTAGTTTGGGCAGGAGGAGGTTTGGGATGATGGTGTTAAAAGCCGAGCTGAAGTCCACAAACAGGATCCTTACATAAGTCCCTGATTTATCCAGATGCTGTAGGATGAAGTGCAGACCCATGTTTACTGCATCATCCACAGACCTGTTTGCTCGGTAAGCAAACTGCAGGGGGTCCAGTAAGGGTCCGGTGATGTCCTTCAGATAAGCCAGAACCAGTTTTTCAAATGATTTCATGACGACAGACGTTAGCGCCACAGGTCTGTAGTCGTTAAGTCCTGTTATCTTGGGTTTCTTTGGAACGGGGATGATGGTGGAGCGTTTGAAGCAGGAAGGGATCTCACACAACTCCAGTGATCTGTTGAAGATCTGTGAAAAGATGGGGCCAGCTGATCAGCACAGGTTTTCAGACAGGCTGGTGTCACACCGTCTGGGCCTGGTGCTTTTTTTCTTTTGTTCTTTCTGAAGACCTGGCACACGTCATCTTCACTGATCTGAAGTGGGGGAGAGGGGGGTTCTTGGAGGTGTTAATGGTGTTTTTTCAAACCTGCAATAGAACTCATTCAGTTCGTCTGCCAGTTGTTGATTCACCACAGTGCTGGGGGATGGTGTCTTGTAGTTGGTGACGTCTTTCAGACCTTTCCACACTGATGAAGAGTCACTGGAATAGAATTGGTTCCTTAATTTTTCGGAATAATTCCTCTTTGCCACTTTGATCTCCTTTTCTAGTGTGTATTTGGCCTGTTTATACAACACTATGTCCCCATTCCTGTAAGAATCTTCTTTGGCCTGACGGAGCTGTCTGAGTTTTGCAGTGAACCATGGTTTGTCATTGTTGTAAGTTAGATGAGTCAGAAACTGATATATGAAGTTACAGTCTCTGTGAGCTCATCCAGATCGGTGGCAGCAGCTTCAAAAACACTCCAATCAGTCCATTCGAAACAGGCTTGTAAAGCCCGCTCTGTTTCGGTGGTCCATCTCTTTACAGTTTTTGCTACAGGTTTAGCAGATTTAAGTTTTTGCCTGTAGGTTGGTATAAGATGAACCAGGCAGTGATCAGAGAGCCCCAAAGCTGCCCGTGGGACAGAGTGATATGCATTCCTTGTTGCTGTGTAACAATGGTCCAGTATATTACTGTCTCTGGTGGGACATGTAACATGCTGTCTGTATTTTGGCAGCATGTTATTATACAGTAATTAATCAGAGTTGATTGATAAAGCTTACCAGTTTATTAATAACCCGCCAAAAATGCATAAGGTCTGTATATACTGTATTTGTTTACTGTTAATTGTAACAAGTGTTACTGTGTAATTCGCTGTGTATGTTGATGATAATGCAAGGGAGAGAGAGAGTTTATGGATAATATTTTAATGCACACTTCTTCCACTGTGTTTTATTAAGCTCTTACAGTGATTTTCTGGAGTGAAAACGGAGGCTTCATCTTTTGTGTGAAGTACAATAAACATCATAAAACTCAATAAAGTTTTGGCCGTCATTCGGACGGGGTCCGCTACAACAGGCTTATACTAATAATGGATAAAAGCAAGATGACAACATAAGTTATAACCATAATTAAACTAAACTATACCTGTTCTATTTTCATGCAGCATATATTCTCTGGCTCTGTAGGCATTATTTCAGAATCTGGTTCGGACTGAACACAGTTTCTGACATTATTAGTGTGTCCTAATTATTTATTCTAACTACCAAAGCCTAACTAAAAAAGTGATACTTTATTTCAAGCCCATCACATCATTGGAATTCCTATACTATACAGTACTTATAATTGAATTAGGTAGAGTAAATTTAGGTGGTATCACTCACATGCTTTGTAGTAGTTTATATTTAAAAATTGTTTCAAAATAAATGTTTTAAAACATTCTAAATAATGACGGTTTAATTTTATGATATTTTAATTTTTAAGATATTTATAAAGATATTTTGCATTACAAAGTTATATTTATGAAGATAAATATAATTATATCAGTAGTATGCAATGAGACCCACGTAGCAAATACTGTAAAGGGTGCTATTTCCTAAGAAAGGCTCATAAACATTCTTTCCTTTTGAATTGAATTGAAAAGTAACAGCTATTCTACCTCATTTACAACCTAATTTCTCTATACAATGCACCTTCATTATGCATACACCTTGTCATTTGCACTAAGCTAGCCTCTACTTTCTCTACTTTGCACTTATATTTATAGACATATTGCTAAATGTGTATTTGTAAATATCTTAAAGTTTCTCTTTGTTTTATGCTCAGGGTATATCAGTGGTGGCAAGTGGCTCCTGTGTGGAGACCCGTCCCAGCACTCTTGGTCAGTCTCAGTCTGTGATGAACATCTCCAAGATGTCCCCGAAAGTGGAATTAAAGAAACGCAGAGCTCCAGTACCCCCATCAGCTCCCACACAGACTTTACCACTAACATCACAGGTTTGAGCAATGACACACACACCAATCATACCCACTGACAAATATTTACACAGTCTAAATAATAATTCCTTGGAGTAGCTGTCATTTAAGGTCTTGAGTTTTTTTTTGCATAACAGCTCCTGTGCACTGTAAAAACCTGTGATTGTATTCTCTGCTCTGTTAATATTGTAGCTTACAGGGATGTAAAACTTACCATACATAAGCAGCTACACAGTTTAACTGATTGCTATAATTGCAAAACCGCATTGGAATTGAACCACAAGAACCAAACCAACCAGCTCTGAGATGAATCACAAAGAAACTGTCACATTAAAACTTTGATTTGCAGAAAAAAAAAATAAATTAAATGATTAGATGTAATGCTGGCGAACTCAGATATGAGTGAGAGCATGATCCAAGTGCAATAAGGTTTATTAAAGATATAAAAGAACCAAAATAAACAAAGTAACACTCTGGGGAACTCCGGGAACAGATAAACGAAACCGAACTGAGCTCACCAACAAAACAACCTAGGAAGAACAAGACCTGACAGTGAACACAGGAAAAACTGGGGTTTATATACACACAGGGTATTAGACTAACAAGACACACCTGGATACAATCAGGGAACTAATCATAAAGAAAAATACAAAGGACTACAAAATATGGCACAGGAAACAGGAAAAGAACAGGGCAGAATGTCCAAATAAAAGTCCAAATAACAAAACACAAGATACACAAAACCGGGAATATGTAACAATAGGACGGTGTAACAGCTGATGTGCCCTTCCATAGTAATGAAAGAATGGTTGGGAGGGAGCATGAAGAATCATTTTCACACATGAATTGGTACCTTTGAGTCTTCGGAATGTGCTGGAGTAGACTTTACAGAGTGCTTGACTCTTGCATTGTCAATAAGATCTTGACCAAAAACTGATGCACCTCTTGATGGAAATAACAGCACAATATTTATTTCCATCAACAGGTGCATCGATTTTTGGTCAAGATCAAGATAAATTTAAGGTCTGGCCTCAGAGGTGCCAATTCATGTGTGAAAATGATTCCTCATGCTCCCTCCCAACTATTCTTTCACAATTTGAGACTGATGAATCTTGACATTGTTTGAGAATTGAAAAGCTAAACACTTTATCAATTAGGGTTAGAAGAACTCTTGCCAAACAAATAACATGTTAGAAACATAATAATCACTGCAATAATGATCCAATCATAGACTCTTAAGCATTTGCCTATTTAAATCTAATCAACGACCTTTTTTTTTTTTTTTTTGGCCGGGCAATGTATAATAATAATTCAGTATAATTCCATCTATGTTACATGCAAGAGTGAGAAACATCATCTCATCTTGATTGCCATTTGCATCATTTATTTATAAAGAGATCAGATGAAATAGTGTTGATGTGTACTAATGTACATATAAATGTGAACCTGGACAACAAAACCAGTCATAAGTCACACAGGTATATTTGTAGCAATAGCCAACAATACATTGTATGGGTCAAAATTCTTGATTTTTCTTTTATGCCAAAAATCATTAGGATATTAAGTAAAGATCATGTTCCATGAAAATATTTTGTAAATTTCATACCATAAATATATCAAAAATTTGTTTTTGTGAGTGGATATGCGTTGCTAAGGACTTCATTTGGACAACTTTAAAGGCGATTTTCTCAATATTTTGATTTTTTTTGCACCCTCAGATTCCAGATATCTCGGCCAAATATTGTCCTATCTTAACAAACCATACACCAATGGAAAGCTTATTTATTCAGCTTTCAGATGATGAAATTGACCCTTATGACTGGTTTTGTGGTCCAGGGCAAATGTTGTGTATTCTTAGTCCCAGTATACTGTAAGTAGTATGGCAGTTTGGGATTTGACCACATGAGTGCAGTCATATAATGTCTGCCTGGCTCCTGTAGATCGCTCACAGGTTTTAAGCTTAAACTTTGACCTGGTCAAACTATAGAGCAATAACAGTGACTAAACAGTGCATTTTGTATCTTTTCTCATCTTTAGAGTCGTATATTTATCAAGATTAACCTGTAGAATTAAATGTGTTAAGTATATAAAAACATTGTTTTGGTTTTTTGAGCCTGATGCAAATAGTGAATGTTCATCATGTGTTCTCCTTCTGTTTACCTAAGATGAGGATTTTGCAATGGGCTGCTTTAAGAGGCTAGAGAAGGTCATCTCACCCTTATCCTCTCATGACATCATCAGAGCCCTTTGTTAGCTCAGCTCATGAAAATACTCTGCGCATGAGGCAGAGACCTTAAACTACTTCTCTGGCAAGATTTTGGTCGGAAAACGATAGCGAGTGATTCGTAGCCCTTAAAGGACTAACTCGTCCAACAATCCATATATCTTTCTTTCTTCCAGGGAAAACAAAATAAGACATTTAGTGCTGGTCAATGCAATTGCAATTACATTTCAAAATTCAAAAACAACACAAAAGCACCATAAAGTTATCAAGTTATCATAAAAGTGGTACATACAGCTCTTGCTAGACAATCAAAAAATATCTAGAACTTTCTATGGGAACTGAAGCTTCTAACAGCAGTTGCAGTGACACAATGCTTTTACCAATTAGTAGATGTTGTGGCCTATTTCCATTGTTAATTCTTGAAAGTTTTTACCATTACAGTGACTAGAACTTCTAGTGTGCCATCATTTTGTAAGTTAACCTGTTACACTATAATGGTCTACTGATTATATGGTTTTTCAATGGCCAATATTGACATCTAGAGAGAACAGTATAAAATACTGCTATATGCTCTATATATAACTTTTGAGAAAATTAAATTGCTTTTAAAATTTATGAAGTAAAATGATTTATTTTCGTTTAGCTCATTTTCTTTATACCAGTCAGACTCTGAAGGAGAGCCTGCATCTCTTTTTAGAATAAGACTATAAATTAGTCATTGGCCTTTCAATTTAAATAGTCTTACATATTAATTAAAAAAAGGGATTATTCAATTGTAGACAATATTTGACAGACAGTGCTCAGCGTAAATGAGTACACCCCCTTTGAAAAGTAACATTTTAAACAATATCTCAATGAACACAAAAGCAATTTCCAAAATGTTGACAAGACTAAGTTTTATATAACATCTGTTTAACTTATAACATGAAAGTACGGTTAATAATATAACTTAGATTACACATTTTTCAGTTTTACTCAAATTAGGCTGATGCAAAAATGAGTACACCCCACAACAAAAACTACTACATCTAGTACTTTGTATGACCTCCATGATTTTTAATGACAGCACCAAGTCTTCTAGGCATGGAATGAAGAAGTTGGCGACATTTTGCAACATCTGTCTTTTTCCATTCTTCAAGAATGACCTCTTTTAGAGACTGGATTCTGGATGGAGAGTGATGCTCAACTTGTCTCTTCAGAATTCCCCATAGGTGTTCGATTGGGTTCAGATCAGGAGCCACTGAATCACTTTCACCCTGTTCTTCTTCAGAAATCCAGCAGTGGCCTTAGATGTGTGTTTAGGATCATTGTCATGTTGGAAAAGTACACAACGACCAAGGGCATGGAGTGATGGTAGCATCTTCTCTTTCAGTATAGAGCAGTAGATCTGTGAATTCATGATGCCATCAATGAAATGCAGCTCCCCGACACCAGCAGCACTCATGCAGCCCCACATAAGGACACTGCCACCACCATGTTTCACTGTAGGCACCGTGCATTTTTTTTGTATTCCTCACCTTTGCGACGCCATACAGTTTTGAAGCCATCAGTTCCAAAAACATTTATCTTGGTCTCATCACTCCAGAGTATAGAGTCCCAGTAGTCTTCATCTTTGTCAGCATGGGCCCTGGCAAACTCTAGGCGGGCTTTTTTGTGCCTGGGCTTTAGGAAAGGCTTCTTTCATGCCATTCCTCTGCAGTGTACGCCGTATTGTGTCACGGGAAATAGTCACCTCAGTTTGGCTTTCTACTTCTTTAGATAACTGCAGTGAACTTGCATGCCGATTTTCTTCAACCCTTCTCATCAGAAGATGCTCCTGTCGAGGTGTTAACTTCCGTGGACGACCTGGACGTCTCTGTGAGATGGTTGCAGTTCCATCTTTTTAAAATATTTGTACCACTTTTGCTACAGTATTCTGACTGATAAGTAAAGATTTGCTGATCTTCTTGTAGCCTTCACCTTTCTGGTGTAAAGAAATTCTTTTCTTTCTCAGGTCTTGTGACATTTCTCTTCCATGTGGTGCCATTGCTGACAGCATGAAATGGGAAGGGGGTTTTAACACCCTTTTATAGTCAACTGTCTGCTGGACACCTGTGTAATGAATAATTAGACTCACCTGTGGTTGAATTCTTGTTAAAGATTACTGTATGTAGCATTTACACACTGGAAAAATTTACAAGGGCCACAAAGTGGTTTATTTTTCCCACATCCCTCCTCCTTCCCAAAAAGATCTGACTGTGGTCCTGTAACGCTAACTGACACTCTGGTCTATTAGATGTGTTTTCTGGGCTTTTCTCAGCGGTGGCTGGATTTATGACTGATTAGGCAACACCGTGGAGGTCTAAATGTGACCTGGAATAGGGAGATAAAAATAAAACGGTCACAACAAAGAAGTGTGGTACTGACGCAAGACCACACTGTTACAGTACAACTCTCCTTCTCTGTGTTTGTAAGGAGGGAGACATTGTGTTTTGTTTAAATGACCCCTATTGCCAAAGCAAACCTCTTTATGGATGTTTGTTTAGCTTTATTTTGAGGATTGTGTGTTTAGTGTAAGAATACTTGTTTCTATTTGCATCTTAGTTTTTTTTTATTTAAAAAAAAAGAAAAAAAAAAGAAGAATATTTCATTTTCCAATATTTTTGTTGTTTCTCATGTGAGAGAAGAGAAATTTATTTACAGTCAAGAATTGTAAAAATAATAAACACCAAAGAGCATGGTCTGAAGTGCATGGCGTAGGTGCATTTAGGGCATGTCCAAACCCTCTTTTGCTAGTTTAACGACGGAAAAAATTGTCTAAAAGGGTTGTCCCTATTCTCATCTCCCATCCCTTTTAAAAGCCAGTTGTGCTTGCATCATGGCGGATTCACTATTTACATGGCGAAATTTGCAAGCAGAAAGACTGGACGCTTCTCCAGAGAGGAATCCTTTTATTTTTAATATTTAAAAATGTTTGTGTGCTGCTGTGCGTCCCTGTGTGTGTAACAAGTAGAGTGTACGCACGTTGTGCACCCGCCTATAGGCGCATATTCATAACGCTCCCTTTAAATAACAAAAAAATACTGCGCCATTGACTTAAGACCAGGTTTTTGTTGGTCAATGGCACAGTCGTTTTCAGTTGCCTCAAAATAGCAACGCACCAGCAATGCGCCTGAATACACCTCGTTTTCAGACCAGCACGCCCATGGGCGAACGGATGGGCGCGAGTGCATTTGCTATTTAAACAACGTGGCATTGCGCCGGGTGTATGATAGGGCCCCTTGATTTACACAAATACTGACAACAGTAATCTTCATGTCAAGTTTTTTTTCTCTAATTTATGTAAAATGACCTCCTTTATGTTGATTTCCAAATGAATATATATATATATATAATTTTTTTTTTTTTTTAATCTAAAAATGACTCTGCATCCCAAGACACAGACACAACAAGATTCCAGCGACAAATGTTTCTTTCTGTCCACACTGAAAACTCATTGGACCAAAATTACACTTCTAAAAATGCTTGCCACTGAAATATTTATAATACTTGGCCATACATTATTTTGTTTCCCTCTTTCTTCTTCCCCCCAAAAATGGATGTCACCACTGTGATGCTACAGTGATGTGGTAGCTAAAAGTTTTCAGTGTGGGCGGGGTTACCCAGAATCAGCAATAGAAGCCAAGTGACCATTAAAAAATTGTTTAATTCAAAAAGGTTTATGTGAGGGAAAAGTTAAGGTGTTAGAGATTAAAATACCATTAGCTTGGTATAAAAAAAAAAAAAAAAAAAAAACTCAATAGATTGAAAACAAACATGTATGTGTGTGTACTGAACTGTGTGTGGTTTCACCATAAAAAAGGGTTAAATTCAATATTCTAGCTCATGACCAGGGTACAGGACAGCGTAATTAAATAGTACAGGGTTCTCAAAATTCATCACAGGACCAGCATTCCTCAGGATTAAGAGGGGAGAGACCTGGGATTTGATATATCTCCATATATAACTTAATAATTAACATGTAAGAGGCCATGGAAAGATGGAGAGAGAGATTACAGGAGACTGTGTGGTAAATCATCTCAGGTTTATTTGCAATAAAAGGAATAAGCAAAAAAAAAAAAGTGTTAATTTTATAAGCTTATGGGTTATCACATTGCACTTGTCTGCTGAAAAGTGCTGATAAGTCTGCTGAAAATTTCATTAGCTAAGATAACTTTTTATGGGTGCTCTGTTCAGTGCCTGATTCAAAATGATTGAAATTATTACTACAGGGTATTTAGTCTAAATATTTTAAAAATATTTTTTCCTTTAAAAGACACGCCACACGTGACCTTTCCAATGTGATTACGTAATGCGTGGCACATCGCAGAACTAGTGCAAGATGAGCATTTGCGGTTAAAAAGTATATAATTTTTATTTTATTTTAGAAAATGACCGATCATTTTGCTAGATAAGACCCTTATTCCTCGGCTGGGATCGTGTAGAGCCCATTGGAGCTGTAATGAAACTGCAATTTGGACATTCAACCCGTTGGTAACCATTGAAGTCCACTATACTGTATGGAGAAAAATCCTGGAATGTTTTCCTTAAAAACCTTAATTTCTAGATTTAACTCAGAGTGAAAAGTCAAACATTATTTAATGCCCATGAGAAGCATGCAATACTAATGCAATACTAGAAATTGCAAAGATAAAGCATGACCGTTGGACAGCAAAATGCTCATTGGGTTAGCTGGGTCAGACAAAAACAGGTGGATTAAGGTGAAGAATCGAGTGTGATAATATCAGGAACCTTTTCTCCAGCGCCACCATTTTCCAGAACGGCAACCTAATTGGAGTCTCCAGAAGTGCAAGGTGTCAGTATCTCAGAGACTTAAGTTAGGTAAAGAATCCTAAAAAATGACCCCCACTTTATAAGAATCACAAGTTGAAGTGTTGTAAAATACACAAATATTGTTTTTTATAGGCTTTATAGATAGACAGATTGAGAGTGACTCTTGAAGGACCAGCACTACAACCTCTTGTACCACTGTTTCAAGAATTTATCTTCCAGAATCTGGCAGTAAGTTTTGGAAAATCATTTTTATTCCATATATGCAAAACGGACTTTCAGGATAGGAGATGGACTAAAAATGAACTCCCACACCTTACTGCCAGTGTGAAGTCTAGCTGGTGAACCGGCATGATGCTCTTCATCTAAACTGCTGAAGACAGTGATTCTGATAAACCATCATAGTCTTTCTGGTGCTGTTAGGGAAATCTTACTGGTTAAGCTAGTTAAAGGCAAATGAAAATTCTGTTAGTTAAAGGCATACGTTTCCCAAAAATTAAAATTCTGTTAGTTAAAGGCATACGTTTCCCAAAAATTAAAATTCTGTCATCCTTTACATACATTCCTCTATGACACCTATCAAAGTCTAAAGTCTTTTTCTGAAAAACCCTGAGTCGGTGACTGCATGCATGCATGTGCACGTATGCATCAGAACAACCTAGAGCACGCTGTGTTTCTGTGTGTTTGCCGCTCTGAGCATTATGTAGGGGAAAGTTGAAACAGTGCTCAGTGTTATGGACAGAGCAGGAAGATGAATGACAAGCCAGCCTGCTGTGAAATGTAACCCAATGGCTCTGTGTCAGTGCGGTGAGACCCTGGCCTTCATAGCCTGTAATTAAGCACTCCTTCTGTCCCTTCTCTCATCCGCTCTACATTAAAACTTTAACATGCCAGAGGAGTGAAATCATACATTTTGCTGCCCGGTTGTAGATTTTAGGTCAGAGGTTAAGTGTGTGGTGCACACACAGATTAAGAGTCCCTTGAAGATCCATGTATTATGTACATACATCATGAAACGTAGATATGATTTTTATTTGACTAGGCCTACAGTAATTCTGTGCACTTTTTGAAACCTTTTCTGCATTTGTAATGAATTGAAATCGAATTGAAATATACCTTAAATGTCTTTGACTCCAGCAGCTATGCACTATGCAGACCTGATTTGAGAATTCCTTTTTTAAATTCCAATTCAATTCTAATTAAATTCAAATTAAATTGAAGTAGTAAACATTAAAGGGGACCTATTATGCCCCCTTTTACAAGATGTAAAATAAGTCTCTGATGTCCCCAGAGTGTGTATGTGAAGTTTTAGCTCAAAATACCCCCCAGATAATTTTTTATAGCATGTTAAAATTGGCACTTTTTGGGGTTGAGCAAAAACGCGCCGTTTAAGTGTGCACCCTTTAAATGCAAATGAGCTGCTGCGCTTGGCCTAAGAGGGTGGAGCTTCAAGAGCTGATTCTCCAGTGTCAGGATTCAGTCAGGACGCTCTATAATGTCAGAAACTGCGAATATATGCTGCATGGAGATAGAACAGGTATAGTTTAGTTTAATTACGGTTATAACTTATATTGTCTTCTTGTTTTTATCCACTATATTAGTACAAGCCAGTTAACCTATGAGATTTATAACGTTTATTGTACTTCACGCAAAATATGAAGCGTCTGTTTTCACTCTAGAAAATCACTGTAAGAGCTTAAACACAGTGCAAGTGTACATTAAAATATTATCCATAAACTCTCTCTCTCTCTCTCTCTCTCTCTTACA
Organism: Mylopharyngodon piceus; assembly: GCA_039654765.1. Classification (NCBI taxonomy): domain Eukaryota; kingdom Metazoa; phylum Chordata; class Actinopteri; order Cypriniformes; family Xenocyprididae; genus Mylopharyngodon; species Mylopharyngodon piceus. The sequence goes on from CM077445.1 coordinate 9,154,072, forward strand.
TTATCATCAAGATACACAGCGAAGTACACAGAAACACTCGTTACAACTAACAGTAAACAAATATATAAAGACCTTATGCCTTTTCGGGTGGTGCTTAATAAACTGGTAAACTTTATATCCGTAAATCAACTCCGATGAACTGTAATAGAGTGCTCTCACCTTCATTACTGCCGTATCCAGTATCACTCTGGAGACTGTATGTTTTGTATTGTCCCTTTGTATTGACATTCGTTCTCAAAGCAGTCCGGTGTGAAATGATTTGCGCCGACATAAACAAATTTCGGTAGAGTTGAGGGAGCATTTTATTCGAAAACAAAATGAATCTACCTCGTCTTCAGCGGTTCAGATTTAGGGAGTAAATGGAGAGAGCTATGTGGATTAATCCATCCAGCTACAGAACACCTAAAACGCTTGGGAGACATTCTCTTCAGTGCAGCAGTGGTGAACTGTGAACTCACTGTGAACGCGCTCAGGGCGGTTCTATGTTAAAACGGCAGTGTCTGTCAACATTCGTGGGCAGGGCCTGTGGCGAAAGTGACGTCACATTGCCAGGGATCTGGAAACGGCTTGTTCTGAGACACTGCTTATGATTTATGGGGATTAAAAAAAAAAGGAGTGGTTGGATTTTTATCATTATAGGGTGGTTGTGTACACACACTGCCAACACACATTTATGTCCAAACACCATGCAACAGTGAATTTTGCATAATAGGTCCCCTTTAAAGTAAAATTTAAATATATATATATAGTATATATTTATATAACTTCTCTAAATATAATTAATAATTTTTATTTTTACACAAACATTATCACACTATTGTTTATGTTTCTGATTAAGGAGCGTATATATAAATTATTGCAAATGTGTATAAACAATACATTGTCAAATGGACAATCAGTCAATACCAAACATTCATTTTATCTAATGGACATCACTGAAAATAATGGTTACTTACAGTTCAGTAAGTGAGTCAGATGTTGATTCATTATTCATTTTGACAGATTCAGTTCAATAAATAACGTGCCAAGTGATTCAAACTAACTTGTCTTGGTAACGCTTCACAATAAGGTTCCATTTGTTAACATTATTTAACGACATTATGAACTAACAATGAATACTTCTGAAGCATTTATTATTGTTAGTTCATGTTTATTTCAACATTTACTACTGTTTTCTGTCACATATGCTACTGAGGTTCACCAAAGCACAGGACTTGATGCGGGTGGCAGCGACCCATCAACTGATTGACAAGTGTATGGTCGCCATTGTTTTCACACAAGGAGCATCAATTACACTGCAGAATTGATTTCAAGTAGCGGAACATGAAAAGTTACAAAAAGGAGGCACTTGTTAATCAAATGCTATAACAGTCAATGTTGACCCATTTCTTTTGTCCTCAACATACAGAGTGTGAATATGTCATGTAGTTCAATGTTTTTCTCACCTCTGACCCACACTTTAGCATGCATGTACCCAGGAACATTCCTCCTAGGCTTGTTAATTTCCAACATACTGTAGCTTGTTTTTGATTTCATGGTTCACACATGGAATTGTACTGGAATTGAGTCGTTCAGGCTGGCTGCTGGTGTCTCGACATGCCAGCAAGCTGATTCATGTACAGTACAGCACGTTTTTTGGTGGCTTCATTTTCTTTAAAACTGATAAACTACGATGTTTGCAGCTATTCGATTCTTAAATACTAGTCTGAATTTTTGTATGTCCTTACAAACCTGTAGTGCTCTACAAAGCTGTATTTACCAATCAATATATGAAGCTGATACAAAAAAGACAGAAAATTACCCCCTTTTAAAGGGAGAGTGGCTCCTTTTTACTACCTGTAATGTTTTGTCTTTGAAAATTGAGTTTATTACTTTTGTTTGTCTCCTCTGACAAGTTTCTGAATTTGACAGAAATTTGATTACATCTGCACTGTAGGGCTGTGATTCACCCTTCATGATGTAGATTTACATCAGTGAGCTGAGAGGAACTTGTAATGATATCATGTTTTAAGTTATAGCTTTGTTCAGACTTTATTCTACTTTGTATATCTTGTTCTCTGATCTAAAATGGCCCCCAAAGGAACTTTACATCCTTCTATTATATCTCTCCCATCTCTGGGCAAGTTGTCTTTTGTTTACTTTCATATACATTAGCAACTCATTGAGCATTTTTGCTTTCTATATTAGTGGTGCTTGTTAATGGAAGCATCACTGTTGCTATTGTCTATACTTATGGTTTGGGGTTTTGTCGAAGAGTGTTATTACTTTTCTAAATGATCAGAAGGAGGGACTCAAGTCATATACAGTGACCAGAATATTGTAGGTCATTTTTACACCTGGAATTTACATGGTTTTCCTTTATGGATAGTATCTGGATATTGTTTTAGCCAGATCTCATTTACACCTTACACCAAAAGGAACTAAGATGTGAAGAAAAGGGGAGAAACTTTTTAAAGTGCTCTCTTTGGGGAGAAACCAATTTCCAAGTATAATGCAGGGAATAATTCCATAAATAATTGGATATTGGTGTTTAAATTGGGTGCAAAAATCACAAGATTGCAGTGTCTGTTGTGCCAAGAAACCACAACACATCGGTTTACGTGACTCAGTCCATCAAAGTGATGTATAAGATTATTTGGATTGTAGTGTTATTATATTTCACTTACATTGCTGAAAGTCAATAACAAAAAAATAATTTGCATTTATACACTTGAGGTCGGAATGATTTTTTAAAAATGTTTTTGAAAGAAGGCTTATCAAGGCTGGATTTATCTGATCAGAAATACAGTAAAACAGTAATATTGTTAATATATAGTTTTAATATTATTTTTTACAATTTAAAGTAATTGTTTTCTATTTTAATATATTTTAAAATGTAATTTATTCTTGTGATGCCAAAGTTGAATTTTCAGTAGCCATTACTCCAGTCTTCAGTGTCACATGATCCTTCAGAAATCATGCTAAAATGCAACATTTCTTATTATCAATGTTGAAAACAGTTGTGATACATTTTGATTAAAGTTAGGGTAGGGAATTTCGGAGAGGCTAACAATAGCAAGCTAGCTTTGAAAGCATAAGATCCCACCCTCCCTTCAGAGGACATCGTATCATTGGACAAATATTTTTTGGTAATGAGACTTCCACAGAAGATATATGTGCATTTTTAAATATTTAGACCACTTCTATTATTGATTGCTATCAGGATATGAAGAGAGTTTCAGCAAGTATAACAAAAAGTGTTCGTAAAAAAAATTGCCTACCCTACCTTTAATAGAAAATTCAAAAGAGCAACATTTATTTGAAATAGATTTTTTTTTAACAATGAAAAACATCTTAACTGTCACATTTGATCAATTTAATCCATCCTTGCTGAATAAAAGTTTTAATTTCTTTCCAAAAAAATAAAAAATCTTACTGAACTTTTGAATGGTAGTGTACCAAAATCTATTCTAGACCACCAAAAATGTGCATTTTCATGGGCAAGTATGATACAAGTGTCTAGTAGAGACACATAGCAACCACATAGCAACATCCTGAAGTACCATACATTAAAACATTTACATTTGTTCTCTGTTCCTCTATAGATAAGCCTCGGCTCTCCGTCCACACACAACCAGCTAAAGAAGCGGAAGGCTCCAGCACCTCCACCCACACCGCCCCCCAGTACACCCGAGCCAGTTATTTCCACCTCTGTGCCTACTGCACCTGTGCGGGCCCCCTGCATCCCGGTGCCAGTTGAAAGGACCCTGCTGCCAGCTCCCAGAGCCTCAACTCCAGCTAATGACTCTGATCTAAGCCATAGTATTGAGGATTCAGAGCCGGCCAGGTCCATCTGCAGTAGCTCCAGCGGTGATGATGCAGCTGCAGGATCCAGCAGCAGCAGTCTTGCTGAAGAACCTATCACACACCAGGCTCATGTGATAGCTGCATACACCCCATCTACACCAGAACCTGAACTAGAACCTGAACACAAGGAAGAAGCAGCTCCTCTCACTATGCCAGAACAAGAACCAGGTCCAAGTTCAGAGGATCCAACACCCGAAGACCCAGAGGTAGAGATGGAGCTAAAAATGGAAGAGATGGAGAATAACCGTAATAGTGGAATAGGTAATGTAACAATGTCTGTTTCTAGAGATATCCATAAAAAAATAGAACAATATTTTGTTATAAAATGCAGCAATGTAAACAGAAACTAGCCACAGAATTAGCTGTAACATTTCCAGCATTATTACAGCTCTTTATACTGGCAAATTGCCGATGCTGATTTGCTGGCATTTCAATGAGTTCCTGTTCAACATATGACCTATAAATGGAAAGATAATGTTAAATTGGCCCCAGAAGCAGCATGTCTAAAAGCGCATGCTGAGTTTTACATCTGCTCACCATCTCTTTCGCTTACTCTCCCACACTAAATCAGTTTAATATTGAATCTGGAGTGTGAGGGGGGGACAACAGGTAAAAAAGACCACTATATCAAGTTTTCATGTTCAGCTCCAGGCCATCTTTATAACACATCACTGATTTCTGAGAGCACAACATATCACCCCTCAGCCAAGATGTTCCTTGCAATATACAGTAAACAATGTCCAACGTACATATAAAGGTCAAAGTATACTCTGTTTTTACACATTCAGTAGTGTGTGTGACGTAAATTCTGCCATCAGCATAGCATCAGTATTTTTTTTTTTACGCTATTTAGTTGTTCCACAATTTGGCCATGTTTCACTGTTGAAAATTTAGTAGAAGAGGTGGAACAAAAACAACAATGTCCGCATAGACATGTTTGTGTAAGGGGGTTAAGAGTAGCAACTCTAAGTATAAAGATATTGTATTAGTCATAACTTCTGAAAAGAAATAGCACAGACACTGGTTTAAAGGTGAAACCTTCTAGCGCGTTTGTGTAGTTTCTAGTGTGCGTGCGTAGAACGGCTGTGTTTGTGCATGCTATCAAATGAAGTATAATTTGCACACACAAGTATACAGTTTGGCTGTTCACATACACTTGACGTACTTAGTATACTTTTCCCATTTTCAAAAGAAAACAAAGTGTGGTTATTATGGAAAAAGAAACATTTGCTTGAAACAACAGCTTTTAGGGTAATTGATTCCACCCTTAATTAGGAAGCGGTTTAATCAAAGATGGCTGCAGGTGAGGACACATCTTTCTTTCATGTGCCAAGAGAGATGAGTCTGCACAATTGGCATCATTTCAATACTCTGTCAACTCTTCTGAATCTTTTCAATTAATAAGACATGAAACCCAAAGCTTTGATCTACACTGCCGTTTCTTTGGATAGGGGTGAACTACAGTGTGCAATGTTTGTAAAATGCTCTTGCAGAGCTTTTAATTGTAGAACAGTAAACAAATGGATCTGTCTCCGTTTGCTGAGGAGAAAGAAAAAAAAGAACAAGTCTTTAACATTGAAGAACTGTGCTTTTGTAAAATGCTTACCAAGCATTGACCACAGACTTTATTTTTTTTTTAAAAAAACTACAAAGTTTCAGTGTAAAAGCTAAAAGGAGTATAGAGAGGGATGCCATTTATTGGTTCCTCCATGCTCAGTGTCTCCTAAGAAGCCGGTTATGGGATTAAGATTAATCTGCACCTACAAAAGAGGCTGCACCTACAATGTCCTAGGCTATTTCGTTGCTTGTTTCACACTGTTTACACTTTACCCTCACTAGGTAATATATCTTGGGTATTCAGGTTTCGAATTTTTCATTTTATGACATTTATAACATTATAAATTTGCATATTCATGAGGTTAATAACATTGATTAGACAACATTCAACACAACCTATTTTAATAACAGCTTGTCTATCTTTGGAAAAGTCAACTTGAACTGTAAATCCGCTGTGAATGTCCCAAGATGCTGCAAAAAAAATATAGCTGAAGATTGTTTTTTATCACTGTTCAACATTTTAAACCTCAGAAATAGTACAAAGTGCATGCATATTTAATGAAATGAGCATTGGGTTAGTTTATGATTGTTTTTCTGTAGCTTAACAACTTGGCCTAACACGTTAGCACAGCATTGTTTCGCGCTTTATGCATTTAAAGGGTTAGTTCACCCAAGAATGAAAATTCTGTCATTAATTACTCACCCTAATGTCGCTCCACACCTGTAAGACCTCCGTTAATCTTCGGAATACAAATTAAGATATTTTTGATGAAATCCGAGAGGTATATGACTCGTCCATAGACAGCAATATAATCAACACTCTCAAGGTCCAGAAAGGTACTAAAGGCATCGTTAAAACAGTCGACGTGACTACAGTGGTTCAACCTTAATTTTATGAAGCAACAAGAATACTTTTTGTGCGCAAAAACAAAACAAAAATAATGACTTTATTCAAAAATCTCTTCTCTTCCCTGTCATTATCCTTACGCAGGTGACGGAGTACGCACAGTGAAGGCTTCCGTGTTTACGTCTGAATGCCAGCTCAGTATTGGCCAAAGCTGCACACGTGAGCAGCACGACGCATGCGTTTGATGCTGACGCAGGAGCTGGCCAATAATGAGTCGACGTTCTGACGTAGAACCTGAAAGCGCTGGACATAAACAACATAGGAGAATGACACAGAAGAGAAAATATTGTTGATTAAAGTTATTTTTGTTTTGTTTTTGCACACACAAAGTATTCTTGTTGCTTCATAAAATTAAGGTTGAACCACTGCAGTCACGTCGACGGTTTTAACGATGTCTTTAGTACCTTTCTGGACCTTGAAAGTGTTGATTATATTGCTGTCTATGGACGAGTCATATACCTCTCGGATTTCATCAAAAATATCTTAATTTGTATTCCGAAGATGAACGAAGGTCTTACGGTGTGGAACAACATGAGGGTGAATAATAGTTGATTTAAAATGCTGCTTAACCCAGTTGCCTTAACCTGGGGTTTAAAAAAAAACAAAAACAAAAACAGATGACAGCATAAAGGTAAAAAGCAAATTTCTAATTTTTTTTTTTTTTTGTCTCTTATTTCCACTCTCACTGGATCAAACCATAACACAGTGAGCCAAATTCTCAGCTTCTTTTAACAGTTACACTCTTCCAACTACTATATATACACTATATTGCCAAAAGTTTTGGGACGTCTGCCTTTACGTGCACATGAACTTTAATGACATCCCATTCTTAATCCGTAGGGTATAATATGAAGTTGGCCCACCCTTTGCAGCTATAACAGCCTCAACTCTTCTGGGAAGGCTTTCCACAAGGTTTAGGAGTGTGTTTATGGGAATTTTTGACCATTCTTCTAGAAGAGCATTTGTGAGGTCAGGCACTGATGTTGGCGAGAAGGCCTGGCTCGCAGTCTCCGCTCTAATTGAGGTCAGGACTCTGTGCAGGCCAGTCAAGTTCCTCCACACCAAACTCGCTCATCCATGTCTTTATGGATCTTGCTTTGTGCACTGGTGCGCAGTCATGTTGGAACAGGAAGGGGCCATCCCCAAACTCTTCCCACAAAGTTGGGAGCATGAAATTGTCCAAAATGTCTTATTATGCTGAAGCATTAAGAGTTCCTTTCACTGGAACTAAGGGGCCAAGCCCAACCCCTGAAAAACAACCCCACACCATAATCCCCCCTCCACCAAAATTTACACTTGGCACAATGCAGTCAGGCAAGTACCGTTCTCCTGGCAACCGCCAAACCCAGACTCATCCATTGGATTGCCAGACAGAGAAGCGTGATTCGTCACTCCAGAGAACACGTCTCCACTGCTCTAGAGTCCAGTGGCGGCGTGCTTTACACCACTGCATCCGAAGCTTTGCATTGCACTTGGTGATGTAAGGCTTGGATGCAACTGCTCAGCCATAGTAACCCATTCCATGAAGCTCTCTACGCACTGTTCTTGAGCTAATCTGAAAGCCACACAAAGTGTGGAGGTCTGTAGCTATTGACTTTGCAGAAAGTTGGCGACTTCTGTGCACTGTGCACTGTGACCCCACTCTGTGATTTTACGTGGCCTACCACTTCATGGCTGAGTTGCTGTTGTTCCCAATTGCTTCCACTTTGTTATGATACCACTAACAGTTGACCGTGGAATATTTAGTAGTGAGGATATTTCACGAATGCCTTATTGGTGGGCAATCTATTACGGTACCACGCTTGAATTCACTGAGCTCCTGAGAGCGACCCATTCTTTCACAAATGTTTGTAGAAGCAGTCTGCATGCCTAGGTGCTTGATTTTATACACCTGTGGCCATGGAAGTGATTGGAACACCTGAATTCAATGATTTGGAGGGGTGTCCCAATACTTTTGGCAATATAGTGTATATATACTGTCGATATTTCACCTTTTTAATGCAAGCAGAGGAACTGCATATGCAAAAAAAAAAGAAAAAGAAAAAAAAAAGGATATAAATCTATATATAATTCAATTTAATAACATCGCCTAAAAGATTTAGGACATGAATAAGGAGTCAGCACAGTAAAAAAACAAAAGTAGATTTTGCAATTCATGTCCATTTCCATTTCCCTTTCATTTTGGTCCCTCATAGCAGGGGTTTTGTTTTTATCTTTATTGGTAAAAAGCTTTATTAGGTTTGATTTAGATAACAGCCAGGCCCCTCAGTGGGCCGATAGGAGGGGAGTAGTAAATTTATACTGATCTTAATTCTTTCCAGCATATAGATTTACAATCTGTATGAATTTACTGTTAAGAAAATGCCACTCTAATCTAAAGATCAAAAACTCCTCACTGTGGCCTTGGTACAAGCATTACTACACTGCTTTATCACTGAGCTCATTCATCACAGTAATTCAGATTATCATGTCTAAAGAGGTAAGATCAAGTAATTTTTCATGGTCAATTAAATGATAGAAAACTCCATGAATTTTTGCAGATTTTGTAAGTGAACATGCTTGACAAACGCTTTAGATATTTTTTTCAGTTCTTAACTGCCATTTCCTGACAGCAGGGAAAGTCTTTATTTCAGTTATTTAAGTTTTATATATTGGGATCGGTAGTATTTTTTTTTTTTTTTTTTTAAGTCTCTTCTGCTCACCTAGGCTGCATTTATTTAAAGCTGCATTCCGTAAGTTTTGCCTCTTTGTTGCCATCTCTGTTTGAAACCTGCAATTGCAGTTGTTTGCGGAATTATCCTTTTTACGTGAGTTGTGCCTCGGCATGGCTCCTCAGCGTGGATGAATCTAATGTTTGCTGTCAGTCACCACATCAGTGTGGATACTGTACTTCGGAATCACAGATTGTAGTCTTGAAGTATGACCAAAGTAGGAATTTTCACCAGAAAATGTCATCTGAACAAGTAAGTAACATGTCTGCCACTTTTGTTCTGACCAACTGAGAAAAAAAAAAGCATTACAATAAATCGCGCTGCCAATGGTGATTAAATATAACGATCGCTTAGCTCGGATCACGTCAAACTATGCAATTTATTATTATTGTTAAACTTTGTTCTCAAATTCTTAATGTTAACAACATCAGCATTGCATGACTATGTGTATTTAGTGTGTAGCATTACCTGTAGATTTCAATTTCTGTACAGTCTAATCTCTAACAATAATTTGTCATACCATACAATCCACCATCCAAATGATAAGTTTAATTATTGCAGCTGCGGTAAGAAAAGGCTAAAATGATCCGCCTCACATATATAAGGCAATATAGCCTTCTAGCTGGGACTCGTTCTTTCTGTTTACAGACGTGACACAATGACGCAAAGACATGCTTGAATTTCCCGCGGAAACCAACCAGTACCACCAGAATCATAAAACATTATTACAAGCTTACCGTTGTGAATTGGCTAAGGTAAGGAGATAGTTTTGAACACTGGCTGGTTATATACATGCTCAAAAATTGATTTTGGATCATTTTTAACCAAAAAAAGTTATGGACAGCAGCTTTAATCAAAAATACAGTAAAACAGTAATATTGTGAAATATTATTACAATTTAAAATAATTGTTTCCTGTTTGAATATATTTTAAAATGCAATTTATTTCTGTTGGTAAAGCTGAATTTTCAGCATAATTACTCAAGAAACATTTCTGATTATTATCAATGCTGAAAATGTCTCAGGTTATGACTGTAACCATAATTCCTTGAGAAGGGAACAAGACGCTGCGTGATCTGAAGCACTTGTGTCAACTAGTCCAATGGCGAGACGGAACATCACGGGTGGGTGGTGTCACGACCAGGAAAGCATAAAAGCACATCCGGAATGACTGCCTTTAGCTTCAATTAGCCGAAGCAAGTCGATCAAAGGGATGAAGGAAGTATGGCAGGGTGACGCAGCATCTCCTTCCCATCTCAGGGAACCCCTGAAAGCGAACCTCAGGAACCACAGGAACCCTGTGGAAGGATGGATACGTGGAAGTATGCATCCTGAGATCTACAGTGACAAACCAGTCCTCGGATCTGATTTGAGTCACAATCTGCCTGAGCGATTTAGATGGTGCAGATCTAAGATGGAACGCAACCCCCCATCCTTCTTTGGAACAATGAAGTACCGGCTGTTAGAAACTGGACTCTGCCTTGGGTGGAGGAACACATTATATAGCCTCCTAGCCCAAGAGAGTTTTTACTTCTTGTTCCATTACCAGAACTTGCTCGGGGCCCACAGCAGTGGTAAAATCCCGTTGAAATAAGGCAGATGACACCCAAATGGAATTTTGTAGCCTTTTTCTACAGTCTGCATGACCCATTGTGACACATTTGGCAGAAGTCTCACGCTGCCAGAAGGTCTAAGGGAACCAGCCTCTCAAGACTGGCCTCTGGTGTTCTTCGAATAGTCAGCTTGGTGCCCTGAAGCAAACTGGCAGGGAACATCCCAGCTGATTCCTCTATTTCCTTCATCAGAGGATGCGAGCATCCCGACGACACAACGTTGAGGGACTGACTCAGATGCACTGACGCAATATCTTGTGTCTGAGGCATGAGCTTGTTGGAAACCGCTGCGCCCCGAAGCACCGAGGGTGGCGGGGTTGGCAGATCGGCCTCCTGGAATGGGCACAGTATAATGAGGTAGAAACCATTAACCTCCGAAGGGGCCTGCCCTCTGAAGTCCAGAACTTTTCTTTGGCCGAAGCCTTTTTCACAAGAACAACAGTCCTCAGATCCATTTTTCTGCTTCAGAGGCTTCAGCTGAGTGAATCTTTCTGAGGGGGAGCACGGGAAGCAACACTTTACTTTGTACAAGGAGCTTGTTAACAGCTGTGGCTGCTCCGCCCAGCAGCCCCCCGTATACGCCTTACCCACCAGTGCCAAGTAGTTCTAACCGGCCTGGAGGGTAATGTCTGGCCTTAAGGGACGACGCTGGGACTTATACAAAGGGAATTGAGATGGCAAATCTTCAATTTCCCCCAACTCGATGCTCAGCACATCCGCCTCCTTGGAGCTAGACAGCTGCAGCACCTTGTTATACCATTTAATTTTGAGAAATTAAATGGTATAACAAGGTGTTGCAGCTGTCTAGGTCCGAGGAGGTGGATGTGCTGAGCATTGAGTCAACCAGACAAGTTAACACAGTCTGGATGAAAGGTTGAACTAATACATGAATCTAACTGATCACAGTCAGATAATTATTTTGCATTTAATTCCTCAAAATTAAATGCAGCCAACTTATTTAATTTCTCAAAATTAAATGCAGCAAAAGATCAACCAGACAAGTTAACACGGTCTGGATGAAAGGCTGAACTAATACATGAATCTAACTAGTCAAAGTCAGATAAGTATTTTTCATTTAATTCCTCAAAATTGAATACAGCAAAAAGATACCTATCTCTCTACCCATCTCTACCGATGGCTTCCGATCCCATAGAGAGAGCGCTGGATCCCCCAGGTGAAGACAGAGAAAAGACCCGTTTCTAACCTCTCGGTGAGATCCATTTGCGAACCCTGCAGTACCAGCTTCCATGCTGCCTTGGCAGCAACAGGGCTGGTACCGCAAGGAACGCAAGCCTGAACACCCTCCTCAGTGAGTGACAGAAGGGAGCGGAGCGTGCAAAGCGATAGTATCTCGCAATGCTCACAGTCAGCGCCCTCGAGAGCTGACAGAGCATGCTCCGTTCCCAAACCAACAACACATAGATCGTGTGTATCCCCATCCGTAATGAAACGAAGGCAGGGAGGAGCACACGATCTAAACATTTGTTTGCTCGCCATAATATCTTTATGCATGTGACTGATATAGTGACAGACAACAATAAATAAGACAAACTGTTTCACATAGAGTGCTTGCTGAGGCACAGAAGCTAATGCCAGTCATTCCGGATGTGCTTTTATGCTTTCCTGGTTGTGACGTCACCCGCCCGTGACGTTCCGTCTCGCCATTGGACTAGTTGACACAAGTGCTTCAGACGCAATCACGCAGAGGCATTCCCAAAGCATGATGCAGCGTGAGTTCCCTCGAAAGGGAACAGTTGTGTACAATTTTTTTTTAAATATTTTTTTAATAGAAAACAATTATTTTGAATTGTAATACTATTTCACAATATAACTGTTTTTACTGTATTTTAGATCAAATAAATGCAGCTTTGGTGAGCAGAAGAGACTTCTTTCAAAAACATTAAAAAAACTTACTGATCCCAAACTTTTGAACGGCAGTGCGGAGGTGATCGCAACATTCTCACTAGACAAAGGATGCTAGGAAGGGAAAAAAACAGACGTTGCGTTAATTGCATTAAATATTATTAACACATTAAACAGAAAATATTAATTACAGAAAATAACGTTAGTTTTGACAGCCCTAATATGTGTACTGTATATAATATATATATATATATATATATACCAAGTTCTGTCATGGAACTCTAGATGGCGCAGGCTGATGGGTCCTTAACGCAACCTGATGATACATCGTTAAATACATGGCACAAGCTGATTGGTTCATGTCACATCTGCAGCCAGTGAGCTTGCAGCTCAACATTTAAATAACATTTAAATACATATCCCTCCATCATGACCACATGATCCCCTAGTAATTGAGTGGAGCTTTTGTTCTGTTAGCTGCTGAACTGGCATTACTTAGACTGATATATTATTCACTAAACTGAATGCTGTCCCATCTCTTCTCAAAACACCCCACAAATATTATTTCTCTTTAAACTCCTGTTGGCTTCAAGATAACCTCCACTGGAGAGGGACAAGATAATGAGTAAACATTTAGATGTCACATCAGGACTGATGTAACTACACTCATGTTGTTGCTCCTCCTCGATTTATTCTGGTACATCCAAATGACTCATAAGCTGACTACCTCAGGCTCTGGAGTTGTGCTTTGTGTATAGCATTGATAATATATACAGAACATTGCAAAATCCTTACCCCAATCGCCGAACACTGGCATTTTGTTCCAAAAAACTGAAACTAACTGATTATTTAAATGTTACATAGTTGTATGTTAAAAAAATAGAAAATTGATAGAACAAAAAACAGAACACTGATATATGTTGTTTGCTTTAGTATTCAATTCAATTTATGGACTAAACCATTTTTAATGTCCTATAAATGCTTTATTTAAGGGAAATTGTATCAGTCCAGATTTTGAGAAGTTGGACTAAAAGACCTAAAAAGTTGATTGGATTTTCACATCATCCAGCATGTATATTTGGCCTTGATGTTGAGCACTTGCTCCAAAAGACAGAAGTGACGTGTATTTAATGCTTCAAATATTCATTTACGCATTGTGTCATGTACAGACGAGGAGATGGACAGAAACTTTAACTCAACTGTACAAAACACTAATCTAGCTTGATTAAAACTGCATGCAAACATACTGTAATGTGGTAAGGTCACTGTTTGCAGCAATGGCAGTTTCTACGTTTTTTAAGCAAGTACATAGCAGCTTTGCAGACTGTTTTGGTGTAATTTTGTGCCTATTTGGGGTATTCTTTCAGTTTGTTCAGGTTGGTCGGAAGGCTTTTATACAGCACAGTCTTCAGATGAACCACTGATTCTAATTTGGATGAAGATCAAGGCTTTGGCTGGGCCATTTCAGGACATTCACCTTTATGTTCTTTGATCTTGTGTTTGGGATCATTGTCCTAGAGATGAACTTTCTACAAAGTCATTGTTCTATTTAACAACACAGTCCACTCACTGCTAATGAAAGCAGACCCACAGCATGATGCCGTCACCACCATACTTTACTCTTTGCGGTGTGGCCAGTGATTTGCCCCACACACCCTCCAATTTTGGTGCACCTTTGTGCTCAGTTATTGAACTCTGTAGCTTCTTCAACATGATCTTTGTTCTCCCTATGTCCTTTCCTTCCTGCTTGAACAGAGTATTAAGCATTCACTCTTATGCAACACAGGAAATGAATGCTTAAGCAAACAACGTTTCAGTTTTTATTATTCTAAAAAAATTTTTAAGGGGAAATTAAGAGGGAAAAAATGCATCTATAAAGAGAGAATTATGGTTTAGGTTATACATACTTTTCTGAGGAACTGCAAATGTCCTGGAAAGAGAAAAACCTGGAAAAACCAGTACTGGAAAGAGGTCCTGGCTCAGTGTCTTTGTTTTCTACCCAAAAACTAACCCAGTTTATTTATTCATTGAAGTGTTTGGTAATTAGCCCAGTATTCTAATTAGGTGGGATACTCAAACGAATTATAAAAAAAAAAAAAAAAAATTCAGGGAGTTTTTCTCTTGACTGGAACTTAATGTTCTTGGACTAAAGAATGCTGATGTATCTGAGAAACAGACCAGCAATATGTAACGACAGAATAAGAATAAGTAGGTCCCACTGCTAAAGAGCCTCATGCTCACAGAATTATTAGGATAGACAGCCATCAATTGCTACAAAAACCAAGACAAAACCCATTGCAAGAGGTAACCCAGGTCACCTCCAACCTTTTCCTTTCCTTTAGGGAGTACTCCCAAGATGCCTCTTACAGTCATGTACAGACCACTCCTCAGTGTAGGTCCCATACTTTTAACTTTAACTTCAGACCCTCTTTACAGCTCTCTGCTTTTTTTTTTTTTTTTTTTGTCTGACAATATTTTTTCATCAATTGTTTTTTTTTTTTTTTTTTTTCTTGAGTTCTTCTCTTACAGATCTGCAGTAGATCCTCATTTTTTCCCCATTTAGCTTGGATCCTCTTTTCCATTTCTAAGCTTCTCAATGTGTTTATGGTTGAAGATGTCCCTTTTTTGCCTTTCCTTAGATGTCAATTTTGCGTGTGTCTGCGCATAGTAATTCTGCGAACACCTGATCTGTGACTTATTTCCCATGGTTCCCCAAGTCCATGGTTCACACTGTGCTCGCTATGACAGGTTACGAAGGAAGTTCTCATTCCAACACATCATTTCCTATTTACTCTGCCTCTCTTTGATGAGAAATTGATTTGACAGCAAACCACCTCATCCAGCTTGTGTTGTAAGAAGTTATATTAAAAAGTTTGGACTTCTGTTTGGATACAAATTAGTCATTCTCATTGAAGAAGAGAACTCTGGACTGGTTTGCAATGTTTTCTTAAAACACATATTTAATATTTGGCATAGCTGAAGCATTTGGCATGCTTTTCTGCTGAGTTCTATTACACAGTCTCTCTGTTGCCAAGACTTGGTTAGATTAGAAGAATCTTTCTTAGATTAGAAGAAGCAAAACCTTATAATGTACCTGTTAACTCAGAAGTGAATACCAGTTACATGATAAAGAAGGCCTCCCATTGTAAATACAAAAGAGCAAATTTTAATTTAGGTCTGTTTAATTTATACAAGGACATCTGAGGACATTTGTGTGTGTGTGTGTGTGTGTATTACAAGGAGAGGGTGACTTATGAGGACATTACTCTATGTCCCCATTTTTCAAAAGGCTTATAAATCATACAGAATGAGGGTTTTTTTTTTTTTTTTGAGAAAGTAAAAATGTGAACAGTTTCCTGTGATGGGTAGGTTTAGGTGTATGGTTGGTGTAGGGCGAGAGAATATATGGTTTGTACAGTATAAAAACCATTACGCCTATGGAATGTCCCCACAATTCACAAAAACAAATGTGTGTGTGTGTGTGTGTGTGTGTCTGTTTGTGTGTTTTGCTGTCTAAATTAAAATGTGAATAGTTATAAAATGGATTATTCTGTCTCTAAAATTTGATTTAAGTGACTTTCGATGCCATTGAAAAACCTCTGACATGTGGCTATTTCGAGTCACTCAAATATCTAAAATGAATCTAAATAATATTGTGTAGCCATTTCCTTTGTATATTAAATAATACACTCAGTATATCATGTAGTATCAACACTCCAGTGCACCAACACATTCTAGAAATGGTTTAACGTAAAACAAAACTGACATTGTCCTCTAAGGCGAAAATTGATTTTCTAATGTAAATTTACCTGAAAAATAGTGTGTCAGCTCATGGAGCAATACTTCAACCATTTTTAATGTTCACTGTCAACTAAAAAATACCTGTTGTGTATGTGTGGCATTCTTATGGCCAAGTAAACATTGCAGCTAAAAACAACTGTCACTCCAGTTTTGCTTAATCCGTTTCTATATATAGACAGTTAATTTATAGGAGTGACAACCACATTCATATAAAATCTGCATGATGTGCACAGAATTGACCTGAGCTACTAGCTGTCAATGCAGAAGCATACTTATTTTTCACAAAGTTTGTTGCACTAGAAAACAATAAAAACACATATTTGAATCTTGATTTACTAAATTTTGATGCTACAGTAGCTCTTTCCACTGTATTATCTCCCACCAGCCTTGCAGTCTATAATGTTAATTAACAAAACATGCTGTATCTGTTGATGGTGGTTTACTAATAATTGTCAGACAATTTGCTGCCGATAACTTTGGTCAAAAACAGCTTCACCAGATGTGTTAAAATGGGTGAACGTGATTTCACCAAGTACAGGATGTTCCTGGATCAACATCTTTGTTGATCCTGGAACAACATTCCAATCAACTAATCAGATTTGAAGGACAAGTTTACAGTTTGTCAAGTTTAAGCTTATAACCAGGGTTAGGTGCTTCTACATCAGTGTTATTTTAGTGTCATTTTCCTCTGATTTTTATGGAAGCCCGTTTTCAGTCGCGCTCGGGCTCGGTTCAAGGCAACCGTGCCTAGTGTGAGTACACCCTTAGTGTCTCATTATTATGAGAAAGTTTCTCATAATGACTTAGTATGTCATAATAATGACTTAGTTTCTCATAATAATGAGAAACTTTCTTGTAATGAGAAACTTTCTCATATTAATGAAAAATGTTATCATAATAATGACTTAGTTTCTCGAAATAATGAGAAACTTTCTCAAATTATTATTTCTATGTATGTGCAAAGCAGTAGACCAGAAGGGAGTGGCACATTGCCAGGTCATGGTGTTGACGCAATGGGAATGTCTTCAGAGCGTGCCGGTGTCTGAATCGTTGTCCTAGGACGAAGTCAGGTGAAGCAACAAAGTGCATAATCAATGTGCGCCAAACTTTCTGTCTGTCTGTCTTTAGAACAGGAGTTGAAAAAAAAAAAAAAAAAAAGAAATGTCAAAGTTTAGGAGATGTGTTTTGCCATGCCCCCGATCCATTCCTGGGGACGATGGACACGAGCTTTGTGTTCTTTGTTTAGGAGCAGAGCACACTTGATCAGCTCTCGAGAATTACATCATTCATTTTTGGAAAGGCTTATGAGGCAAGCAGGTCAGGCTGGTGGGTCCCTGCACACCATGGCGGTGTTGCAGGCCTACCAGGCTGATCTGCTTGAAGAATTTGACACCGGCGAGGGCATTGGCCCTGAAGCGGTGAAAGAACTACGCAGGGCCACAGGGCTCCCAGCTCAAGGAGAGAGGAACAGAAGGCCAGTGTTATGGCTTGTGGCCCCCCTCATAGGGATTGGTGGTCCGTGCGAAGCTCTCAGCCCCAGCTTGCAGGGGGCAGACCTGACCTCAGAACTGTAATAGCAGCAAAGCGTGCTGATAAGAAGAAGTCCTGATGTCAGATGCCCCCTAGGGGGAGGGAGAGTGGTTTCTTTCCATCATTCCACCTCTCTCCCCCATCCCTTTCCAGGAATCTCTCCGCCACCCCCGCCACCTCTGGTGTTTCAGGGAGCGGGAGTTCCAGGCGGGGTTTCCACTCCATCCATTGTGTGAGTTGGCGGTTCGACATTGAGATGTCGTTCTCGCTCATATCGAGAATGTAGGTTTGAGACTAAATCTAAAGAAGAGCATTCCGTAACCATGTCAGAGAACTACGTTTCTCGGGGTTGTCTGGGATTCGACCACGATGCAGGCACAATTGTCCCCGGCTCGGGTGAATTCTATTCACACCATTGTAGGCAGTCTGAGGATAGGCCAGGAGATCTCCATCCGTCAAGTCCTAGCGAGGGTCCGTCAGGAGGGGTTTTGTTTGATATTGGTAGCCCCGTTCTGGCCGGCCCGAGTATGGTTTGTGGACCCTCTGTCTCTCCTGGAAGGCTCTCCTTGGGAGATTTCAACCAAGAGGGACCTTCTGTCCCAGGCTCGGGGGACAATCTTTCACCCCTGACTAGAGATTTGAAAACTGTGGGTCTGGCCCATGAGGGGTACCAGTTCATAGATTCTGGTCTCTCTACTGAAGTTATCGATACTATTCTCAATGCTAGGGCTCCCTCTACCAGAAAGCTGTACTCTCTTAAATGCCGTTTATTTTAATCATGGTGTCAGCGACACCATCTTAACCAAGTTGATTGCCCAATTGGTTCAGTACTGGAGTTCCTTCAGGAGCGTCTGTCAGCTGGATTGACCCCCGCGACTCTTGAGTTTTATGTGGCCATTATTTCGGCTTGCCACAACCAGATTGAGGGGGTTTCAGTGGGGAAACATGTCTTGGTGTCCCATTTTCTGCACGGTGCCAGACGGCTGAGGCCAATCTGCAAACCACGGGTTTCCTCATGGGATCTTTCTGTGGTACTTGAAGGGTTGTTTAACCCCCAGGGGTCTGAGGGTTTTTGGGGCCCTGGAGAAGTTTTGACATGCCCTGACATTTGTGCTTTTTTCAGTTGCTTATAAACATATTAATGGCAAAAGTGTCATTACACTGACCTTTTGAAACTCAGCACGAACTAGGCTACCATAATAAGTGAGCAACATATATGTACATGTTTGTATTTTTGAGAGCATAACGTTTATGTGTGGTTATTGAAAAAAAAAAAAAAAAAAAATAAGTCACTGAAATAAGGCCACAAAACAAATACTAAATATGTGCCCACAAGACTTCTGGGTACTGAATGTAGAAGCCTAGATTTTTTGCTTCAAAATGATGTGAAAATCATCCTGCCTGTGAAAATCATTCTCACGCAGGTGTTATTTATAGAATTGATTACATACTTCGTTGCATCACCTGACTGTACTACACGTGACTCATACACCGGCACGCTCTGAAGGCGTTCCCATTGCGTCAACACCATGACAAGGACCAGAGACGTCATTATTATGATAAAGTTTCTCATTATTACGAGAAAGTTTCTCATTGCTATGACTTACAAAATCATTTTTTTACTCAAGTGTGGCAGAAACAGGCTTCCATAGATTTTAGGGATAGGTTATGGGTAGGGTTAGGTTTAGGAGTAGGGATAGGGTTAGGACATTCAAATTTTCATACAGGAATGTTGTTTCAGGATCAACAAAATATGTTGATCCAGGAACATGTCTTACTTGGCCAAATCCCAGTGACCGTTAAAATGTTGGCATTCATGTTTCTGTTTTATAGCTGCAAGTTCAAAATTTTGTGGTTACCACTATGGCAATCATTGCAATTTTTGGAGTAACTCAGAATGATAATTTAGCTGATTCACTCCTGCATTTAGATGCGGTTGTCACTCCCAAAACTTGCATGTGTTCTGTTTTTTTTTTTTTTTTTTTTTTTTTTTTTGTATGTGCCTGTGTATATGTATGGGGCTGGAGTATGCACATATTTTTAATGTCTGACCCAGTTGAATTCTATATTAATGCACCAAGTTGCTTGGTGACTAAACAGTCTACAGACAGGTCAGTGAACTATATTTTTTGGTGTTTCTTTTGATTATCACATAGATAAAGCCATTTTACAAAAAGCAATATAACACTCATGGTTGTGTTACAGTGATTTTATTATAGTTGCAACTTGCAAGTGCTTTTAGAGGCTTACTAAAATTCAGAATGTAGCAGTATATACTAAATATTACATTATAATCAAGCAATATTTGCTTTTTCCTCTCTTTCTTTTCTTCTGCAGTCTACTGCTGTGCACCTGTCTCCCTGCGCTCTGGACGCCGGTGAACTGATGTTCATCTCTTCTTCACCTTTTCTCTTTCTCACCTTCCTCTACCTGATGGTTTTCTATTCATTTGCGTCTATCTTCTTCCACACTATTCTTGTTGCTTGCCCTCTATGCTTAGTTCCCTAAAGCTTACAGAAAGCCAAGATGTGAGACTCAAGCACTTTTTTATTTGTCTGTAAATATACGCCTTTTTGTATTGCAACTGATTAGCTTGAGAAGACAGATGAAGGAATGAAACCATACAGCATGGTTAGAGTTACAGCCCTGGAGCAATGTTCTTTATTTACATTTGTTAAAACAGCTTAAATTGATCTTTGAAAATGGTTTGAGGGATATTAAAGCATGTGATGTAATGTCAATGACATGTTTCAAACCTCATGTGCACAGGTGATATACAAGAAACAAGTCTTGTTTTACACTGTTGCATGCTGGTTTGCTCCAGAAGGAAAAAAGTATGTTCTGTTTTGTTTAAACTAGTACTGCTAGCTCCTTTTTACCACCATGTTTATCATTGTATTTATGGGTAGGTAAACCACAGATTTATAAAGGGCAACAAACAAAAAAACAATCAATAATAAGAATGTCTTTGTTTACACTTGCTTAGCTTTACATTAGCATGACTGAAGTGCTAAATGCTGTTTTGATTTATGGATTTGCCCCCAAGTACAAAACTTTTTCAGATTTTGTGCACTTTGTCTTTAAGGGTCTGTGTGACATATTCTTATTAAATGATTTGAGATGTGTCTGCACTTCTAAGTTTTTATAATTCAGATTACAATTAGCATCTCGTGATGGCAGCTGTGATGTGATTGCACTAAGAGGTTGTCATCCCATTTCATACTGGATTAGTCAGGAGTTTTATGGCATTACATGACGCATGCTATTCATTATCTGTGAGGATTTATAGGGAGTGGCCTTAGCAATTATAACATGGTTAACTGAAGTAATACCAGTACAGTAAATATAATATGGCTTCAGGAGATATGAGAATTGACACAAAGGTCAATGACTATGCACTTTTTTTTTGTGTGTGGGGGGGTGGTGGTGGTTAGCTTTTTATTTCTGGTGATTGTATTTAGACATCAAAATTCATAAAAGTTGTGTTCATTGGTGAAAATGATCATGATTGCCAAAACGTGAAAGTATCAAACTTTTGTTGATCACAGAGCTTTTCTTTTCTTCTTCTTTTTTTTTTTTTTTGTTGTTGTGATAATTCAAAAGCCTATGGAAAAATCCTATTGGGTTTTTGTCGAGGGAACCAGTGTGATGCTAACTTCCATGTTGGCCTATGAAAATACATCATCCCTGCAGCACTCTACTACAGAGATGGTTTCTGCAGAGTGCAGACCCTTACTGACTGTGTGTCATGGTCAATAAGTCTTAAAGATAATTTTACCTTTTTATGTCTAGGCAAGGTTATTTCAGCTTGTAAAATGTCATGTGGTGCAACTCGTCGCATGTTTTTCAAACCAGTTCAAAACTATAGAAACCCAACATAAATACAAGAGCACATGTCTAAAAACTTTGCATTTGTGCTTTAAACTGGATTTTTAAAAGACTAGTTTGGTAAGTTTTTTTTTTTTTTTTTTTTGTCAGTCACTTTGTTTACATGTGCACCAATAATGCAATTATTACTCATAATCAGAGTAAGGTCTTAATCGCAGTAAGATGCTTACATGACACAAGCAGAACTCTTCATTCCAGTTTACATGCAATTTTCATTACTCTGATTATTCACTAATAAGTATGCCACACTCAGATAGGCATACAGTATGGATGTTAAAGGGTTAGTTCACCCAAAAATAAAATTTCTATCATTAAGTACTCATCCTGATGTCGTTCCACACCCTCAAGACCTT
Source organism: Mylopharyngodon piceus (assembly GCA_039654765.1). Classification (NCBI taxonomy): domain Eukaryota; kingdom Metazoa; phylum Chordata; class Actinopteri; order Cypriniformes; family Xenocyprididae; genus Mylopharyngodon; species Mylopharyngodon piceus. The sequence goes on from CM077445.1 coordinate 9,176,140, forward strand.
TGTTCATCTTCGGAACACAAATTAAGACATTTTTGATGAAATCTCAATATTATTTTTATTAATTTTATAACAACAACAAACAAACAGCAACAACCCCCCCCCCCCCTCCCAAAAAAAAAAAAAAAAAAAAAAGGCCAGACGAAATTACAAATGACATAAATGTCTAGATAAAGATAAAGTACAAAGAATAAATATAACTCATACAATTGGAGGGATAGAAATCAGCACAAAAAAACAGTATAACAGATGTATTACTATCTTTAAGTTCTGCTATCATGTAAATGTTGGAGGAAGGGACCCCAGACCATGGAAAAATTAAGAGACTTTGCTTCATTAAGCCGTATTTTTTCAAGGTTTAAGACAGACACCATCTCAGCCAGCCATTTCTGAAAACATGGGGAAGCAGTGGCTTTCCAATCCCTTAATATAATTCTCTTGGCCACAACCATGCCCAACATTAATGCCAGCTGCAAATAATAAGGTAAAGAGGACACTGTGTCAGAATAGCCAAAGATGGCCAATTCCATTTCAGGAGGAAGAGTCTGATCATATGCCACTGAATACCAAGAGAAAATATCTTGCCAGTAATTCTGGAGTTTCAGGCAAAACCAAAAAGAATGAGATAAGGTTCCCTCTGCACCCTGATCACACAAAGGAGACACAGCTGGGTAGATCTTATGGAGTTTGGTTTTGGAATAGTGCAGTCTGTGTACAATTTTAAACTGAATTAATTGAAGTCTGGCGTTGATGGAACCGCTATGTATTCTATTCAAGAATTTAGACCAGAAGTTGACAGATAAGTTGACACCAGCCTCCTTTTCCCAGGCTACCCTAAGATAATCAGAAGATGTATTCAACTGCGAAGAGAACAGGGAAACAAATAGTGCAACCATATGCCTAGAATCTGGTGCTCTTTGCACTAGGTTATAGAAACAGTGCTCTTCCTGCTGAATCCTATAGTCAGAGAAAGCCTGCCGAACATAATGAGGAATCTGCAAGTAACGAAAAAAATGAGAATGAGAAAGATGAAATCTATTAAGAAGGTGATCAAAGGAAGAAAAGTGACCATCTGTGTATTTTTGATAAAATCTGAGGGTATCTGATCCACACATAGGCAGCAACGTCATTGCACCTTTTGACGTCCAGAAAGGTAGTTAAAAACATGGTTAAAATAGTCAACGTGACTACAGTGGTTCAACCTTCATGTTATGAAGCGACGAGAATAGTTTTTGTGCGTAAAAAACCCCCCAAAAATAACGACTTTATTCAACAATTTGAACCATTTTCATACATAGTGAACTTCCTTCAGAAGTATTGCGTCATACGTAGTGAACTCAGTGCAGGCTTCCTTGTTTACATCTGAACGGCAACTCAGTATTGGCCGCACGACGCATCCATGTGATGCTGACACAGGATCCGGCCAATAATGAGGCGGCATTCAGACGTAAACAAGGAAGCCTGCACTGAGTTCACTACGTATGACAACAGTTCAAATTGTTGAATAAAGTTGTTATTTTTGTTTTGTTTTTGCAATGACGTTGCTGCCTATGTGTGGATCAGATACCCTCGGATTTCATCAAAAATCTCTTAATTTAAAGATGAACAAAGGTCTTACGGGTGTGGAACGACATGAGGGTGAGTACTTAATGACAGAAGTTTCATTTTTGGGTGAACTAACCCTTTTATGGCCATTGTTTCAATCTAATCACATCAAATTCAAAATACATTTTTGTATGAATGAATCACTGGTTGTTAGTTGATCAGTAAATGTTGTATGAACCAAATGCTCATTCTGAATATTGCAGATTTGTAAGATTTTTCTTAAACTCTGTGGTCAGTGTGAGTCCTCACTGCAGGACATTACATAACTACAGTTTATTATAAGCCATTGCGTTGTGCTATTAATTTCTTAGGAATTAAGAAATTTAATTAAATGCTTCTTATGGCTTCTTGCTAAGAATGCATCTAATGCCAAATTGCTCTGGAAATAAACCAAAGATTGAGTACAGAGGGACACCACTATGATTTGTCACCTGGGAAGATCTACTTGTATGGTTTGCCACAACGTAAGTTTTTTTTTTTTTTTTATTTTTTTTTTTTGCACGTTGGTCTGTTGGTGAGATCTTTGCATGGGTGTGTTGTAATCAAGATGTCAACAAAATCAGACTTAGTAGTGTGGCTCTGATTTCCAGAAAATGTCTAATTTTGTGGATGTGACAGTGTTTACTCATGACACAAGATGCCATGTACCACTAATCGATATTGAGTGTGTGTGCGCGCATGCACATAAACTCTCTCTGTGGTTGCAGCTGGCGTATATATGAGCTCTGCTGGGAAAGGGTTGGGAAACAGCTTGTGAGTCACAATGAATCCAGGAACAGGCCTCTCTTCAACTTAACTACCAAACCTGAACACATACACACACATTCACAACACACCGAGTTCATCCTGAGGTTCCTCCGTTAAAACCTCCCTCATTTCTTCTGTCTGTTTTGAATATCCTGAAAAAGGCAGATGCATTTATTGTAATAACAGATGATTATGTGAGGGATTTTAGGGTTTAGAGAATGAGAGGGAAATCAGAGCTAAAGTCATAAAGGGACATCAGAAAAAGATAGAGCAGTTTGAAGAATAGGACGGTGTTGGGACACACATATTTGCACAAGCGGTTTCTCGAGAACAAGTGAGTTATGTTTGGTTTGTTATTTTTGGCGTTAATCCATGACCCACATTCCATTTGATTTTATTCACCATCTCATTTTTCATATACAAGAAACAGAGAAAATACAGATCAGATCTGTTTAGGCCTAAAAAGAGCAGTTATTTATTATATGTAGAGCAGTTTTAGCAAATTTTGGCTTTGTGTTTGTCTTTGCAAAACTTTAAAGGGGGGGTAATCACACACAGCTTCTGCCAATTTCATGTTAATCTTGAGTACCTATAGAGTAGTAGTGCATCCTTCATATCTCCGAAAAGTCTTTAGTTTCATCATATTTATAAAAGATAGATACACTGTACCGAGTCTTTCCGAAAAAAGCCGAGCTCCTGGAGGCATGCCTGCCGTGGGCAGAGCTAAAGAGTCAAGAGCGCGCGCAGCTTTTGCGTAGAGATCATCTGCAAGCTGTGAAATCATTATAAATAAAAAGGGAACAAAAACGTTCGTGTTGTTTACATTTTATGCACTTGCGCGCCGATTGCCAACAAAACACAGACATTTGATGCAGTTTTACTCACCACCCGCGATTTGCAAATCCAGGGCCGAACTGGGACTTGTTTACAAAACATTCATCACTGAAATTCCGGGAACAAACAAACATACGCGCACAACTCCGTTGCTGCCCCGGAAAAAACAAACTTCATCCAATGTTCCCTTAACGCTGGGTTCTTTGGCAAGCTGAAAAAGGTAATCTTTCCCTCACAACCAAAAACACACTCCTTCGGTGACAGAAGCTGCATCTCATTTCGGAGGCTGCGCCCTCCGGAGGTCGCATTTGAAGGCTGCAAACGTCATCAAGGATGTCGTATTTAAGAAAAGTAACCGTAATAAAATTGACTGATATTAATTGTGAGGTGTAAAATGCTGTAATTTCTTTCTTACTTTGCAATCTAAGGGTTATTTTTCTTAAATGAGAGTGCCTCGATGATGTATGCAGCCTTCGAAGGGTGCAGCTCCTGAATTGGGATACAGCCATTGTTGAAAAATCTCTCGGCTTCCGTATCCTGAACGTAGCGCGTTGATGGGCGTGCTCTTGCCCTTTCTCTGGGTGGTGTGTGTGTGCACGCTTATCAGGAAGAAGTGCCTATACAAGGAATTACGCTCTTATTACGTGATAAAGGCCATACTCAAAAAAAATTCGGCGAAACATGTCCACAACTGGAAGTAGTATATTTGGCACAGAAATACTCCGTCATACGTCCAACTCGTGTTTTGAAACTTTGGAAACTTTAACAGTGTAAGTAAGTCAGAATGCATGAAATAGCATTACACCCCCCCTTTAAGGTGCTAAGGTGTTCTAAGTGGTTGTATGGCTCTAGATGGCTCCTTCAAAGTAATTTTTTGTCCATTTTTTTTTGTCTGAATAATGAAAAAACAGCACACTGTTTTATCTGCTTGCATGAAACTTTAATGAAATGCAAGGTTTTGACCAAACAAGGTCTTCGTCAGGCAATAACAACAAATATAAAAGGATTTTATATTCACGTAGCAAATCCTCACACCCGATAAAAGACAAGTGCAATCAGCAAACTAACCAATTATTCAATAAGCAAAAAGACATTAAACAATCATTGTAATGAAAGACAGAATTGCATTTGTCAAAAATGCACAAATGCAATTCAAACAACAACCCAACATTTTATTGTCTGCCAGGCATTAAAAGTCCATTCACATAATTAATAGCACACCTCTCCTCAACAAGCTTAAACAAATGATCCAGGACAAGTAATGATCTTAAGATTAATTCTTAGGGTAAAGTCGGGCACATGTGCTGTTTTTAAGTTAAATTTATCTATATAGTGTTTTATGTGAGTATACTGCTGTATGCACACAGGTAAAGTAGGATGTACTGTATATCCAACTTTTTATATATCGCTGGGCCATGGCTTGTTAGACTGTACAATATGATTCCAGTGAGATCTTGGGTAGAAACCATGGCATACTGTGCAACATCAACTCTGTTTTATGTCAGACGCACAATGTACGACACACAGTGTAGCCAAGACTTTGGTCCCATTTGTCTGTTGTCACATTGTAGGAGCATTCAGTCGGTCGATGGTAACACACCTAGTGATCAAAGATTTTGCCCTACAATGAAAAATTCATGTCAGGTGGCCAAAATTAATTAATCTGAACACGACTGTAGGAGCTTCAAAAGTAATGTTGAGGACTGCATCATGATTGCGCTAATTTTGATAGTAAATAGTGATCGACTGTCTAGAATCTTATGTGATTTACCATCTTTTCCCTTTTATCCTTTCCTTTCTACATGCTTGCTTTGCTTGCGTACAGGCACGTTTTGCACTAATTCTGTTCTTTTGGTTCTGGTGACTTGATGAAGCATGTTACATAGTTAACCCAATCTGAAGTACTGACCCATTATGGCAGGGTTCCTTCAATCCGGCCCTTGAGGCTCTCTGCCCTCCAGAGTTTAGCTCAAACCCTGATCAAACACACCTGCCTGTAAATTTCTAGTGGCTGTGTCTGAAAGCTTAGGCAGCTGACTTGTTGCCTCGCTGTCCTGTCAGGCAATGACTTCGCAGGTAGCGTTTGTGCACAAAGGTACCTCACAAAACTTATTTTGGACAGGCTTTGGAGGCAGCATAATGATCTAATGATCTACAACAAGCAAAGCGAGCTTTGGTGATAACTAAGCAAATATTTAATTACTACAATAGTAATTTCTCACTAGAAATGACTGTCTAGAAGTTGGTCAAAAACATACATTTACATACAAACTGACTATCAACCGCAGCTTTCAGACGCCATGATCAGATGAAGGCATCTCAGTAGACAGGATGTGTCTCAATCATTGGTTTGGACATGCCTTGTTGTTCCCTTTCGAAAGGGAACTCGCGTTGACCCTAGGGGTCACTATGGGGAATGCCTCCGACATGCCAGGTGTCTGAAGCGTGAGTCTAAACACGACAATGAACTTGACATTGACAGGCAGCAGCCTATGATTTTATGATGCATTTTGAGCGCCTTCCTATGAGAAATTTCGCTCTCTTCTGGCCCTTTTTTCGAGGGAATCGGGCCAGCCATCGGGCTAGCATCTCCATATGCGGCAGCAGGTCAGGCTGGTGTGGCGCTGCACACTATGGCTGTGTTGCAATGCCTACCAGGCTGATCTCCTGTTGGACCTGGCTATATGCCAGGAGGGGCTCTCACACGTTACACCTGGCCCTGAAGCTGGACCTGTGTTGTTTTTGGCAGTTTGTTTTTACTTTTACATCTGCCTTACTAATGGTTCGGCATTAGTTGTGAATGCGCTGTCTGACGCCAGGTAGTTTACGGAGTAGTAGGCTCTCTGTAAGCCTCCTTGGTGACTTTTTTTTCAAAACGCTTCCTTGAGCTCCACTCAGAGAGTGTTATCTTTAGTTTTATTTTACTAAAGCTTTCTGTGTTTTGGATGTTGCTAGGACTATATTTGAGGCCTCCATCTGTAGAGCTCCACCTACTGGTGATGCTGAGTTCTTAGGCTTTTTAGCCTCCTTAGCCGTTGCTATAGGAAGTACATTATGCCTGTGAGGCCCCTGCTTTTTCTAGAAGTGTTGTCAAGTCGTTAGGCTCTCTTTGAGCCTCCTTGGCTACTGCATTTATAGAATCTGCTAACAGCAGCATCATGCTGTATTGATTTTTGTATTGATGCAGTGTTTTTTAGCGTTGCTAGGCCTTCTCTCGCTAGGGTGATATTTTTCTGAGGTCTATGCTTCCCCGGAGTTCCGTTTGGATATCGAGTGCGAGTTGTAGGCTCTCTGTGAGCCTCCTTGCAGGATATCCTGAGTTTTTGGGCGTTGTTAGGTCTCCTCTTGATTTAGAGAGTTGTCATTTGTGGCCTCCACTTCTAGAGCTCAGCTACGTTTGCTAAGTTGTTAGGCTCTCTCTGAGCCTCCTTGGCTACTGCAGATTTCGTCTGGCCTCCTCTCACTAGCGAGTTTTTATTTAGGTCGCCGCTCTCCAGGGCTCCACCAGGGTAACAGTTTGAGTTGAAGGCTCTCTGTGAGCCTCCTTGCTAGACATCCTGAGTGTGGGGCATTGTTAGGCCTCCTCTCGATTAGAGAGTCATTATGCTGAGGCCTCCGCTTCTAGAGCTCGGCTATTATTTGTCTATTATAAGTCGTCAGGCTCTCTTTGAGGCTGCTTGGCTAATATGAGCGACATTTGTGAGAGTTGTTTTTATTTAGGTCTCTGCTCTTTAGAGCTCCGCCACGATAGCAGGTGCGGGTTGTAGGCTCTTTGTGAGCCTCTCTGCAAGATATTCTGATTGTGGAATGTTGTTAGGCCTCCTCTCGATAGGAGAGTTGTCATGATGAGGCCTCTGCTCCTAGAGCTCGGCTATTATTAGCTAAGTCGTCATGCTCACTGTGAGCCTCCTTGGCTAACTTGAGCATCGTTAGGTCTCTTGTTCTCTCGTTAGTGGGAGTTATCTTATTAAGGCCTCCGCTCTCTAGAGCTCTGCTAGGGTAACAGTTATGAGTTGAAGGCTCTCTGTGAGCCTCCTTGTAAGTTATCCTGAGTGTGGAACATTGCTTAGGCCTCCTCTCAATAGGAGAGTGGTTATGCTGTGGCCTCCGCTCCTAGAGTTTGGCTATTATTAGCTAAGTCGTCAGGCTCTCTGTGAGCCTCCTTGGCTAATATGAGTGTTGTCAGGTCTCCTCTCATTTTTGAGAGTTGTTCTCATTGAAGCCTCTGCTCTTTAGATCTCCGCCAGTATAACAGTTGCGGGTTGCAGGCTCTCTGTGAGCCTCCTCGTGAGTTATCCTGTGTGTGGAACATTGCTTAGGCCTCCTCTCAATAGGAGAGTCACTATGCTGAGGCCTCCGCTCCTAGAGCTCGGCTGTTGTTATCCAAGTCGTCAGGCTCTCTGTGAGCCTCCTTGGCTAATATGAGCATCGTCAGGCCTCCTCTCATTCAAGAGGGTTGTTTTATTGAGGCCTCCACTCTCTGAGCTCTGCCAGGTTAACAATTACGAGTTGTAGGCTCTCTGTGAGGCTCCTTAATGTATATCTTGTGTGTGGAACGTTGTTAAGGCCTCCTCTCGATAGGAGAGTCGTTATGCTGAGGCCTCCGCTCCTAGAGCTTGGCTATTATTAGCTAAGTTGTCAGGCTCTCTGTGAGCCTCCTTGGCTAATATGAGCGTCATCAGGCTTCCTCTCGTTTAGAGAGTTATCTTTTTTTGAGGCTCTCTAGAGCTCTGCCTGGATATCAGTTGCGGGTTGCAGGCTCTCTGTGAGCCTCCTCACAGGTTTTCCTGAGTGTGGATCATTGTTAGGCCTCCTCTCGATAGGAGAGTCGTTATGCTGAGGCCTCCGCTCCTAGAGTTCGGCTTTAATTAGCCAAGTCGTCCGGCTCTCTGTGATTAGCCTCCTAGGCTAATTTGAGCGTCGCCAGGCCTCTAAATTGAGAGAGTTGCCTTCTCTGAGGCCTCCACTCTCTAGAGCTCTGCTCAATATTAGTTACGGGTTGCAGGCTCTCTTTAAGCCTCCTCGTGAATTGTCCTGAGTGTGTATGTTGTTAGGCCTCCTCTTGATAGGAGAGTCTTTATGCTGAGGCCTCCGCTCCTAGAGCTCGGCTATTATTAGCTAAGTCGTCAGGCTCACTGTGAGCCTCCTTGGCTAACTTGAGCGTCGTCAGGTCTCCTCTCATTAGTGGGAGTTTGACTTTGACTTTGCTCAGCCAATAAGGCATTCATCCCTTCAGCTTGGCAGCGTGGGTATTCCGTTCCCCATAGCGACCCTAGGGGATGCAGCACGAGTTCCCTTTTGAAAGGGAATGTCTCAGGTTACGCATGTAACTATGGTTCCCTGAGAACAGGGAATGAGACGCTGTGTCCCTTTGCCATGCTTCAGGCATTCCTGCTCGGCCTCCTTCAGACAAGAAGTTGATGACATTAGTTCCAGGTGCCCTTTTATACTCATGGTCACACCTGTGGTGACGTCATAGGCTGCCGCCTGCCAATGTCAAGTTCATTGTCGTGTTTAGACTCGCGCTTCAGACACCTGGCATGCCAGAGGCTCTTAGCAACCCCTAGGGGACGAAGCATCTCGTTCCCTATTCTCAGGGAGCCATGGTTACATGCGTAACCTGAGATGCTTTCCTGCCTCTGTATGCTGCCTGTGCAGGCAGTATTTTTCAGCTTTTGGGTACAGCCAATAACTTGATTAGCTTGTTTAGGCGTCTTAACTCTGCAGGGCAGTGGCCATTCAGGACCAGATTTGAGGAGCTCTGCATTATGGCATTAATGACAGTGACATTTTATCTCCCTTTCAGCCTGGCTGCATTCAGCTCATGAGTCTGTGTCAGAGAGGATGGCAGAGCAGGAAGTGGAAACAGTGTCCGTGGCCAGCAGTGAGAGTTTTGCAGACCAGGGCTATGCGGCATCAGAGGGCATGGCCGAAGAGTCTGGCCCAGTCTCTCCCTCTGAAAGGATACAATCTGTGTCACCTGTGGACATCATGTCTCTGAACAGTGGCTCAGCTATGCCTACAAAGCAGTCCAAAGATTCTTCCAGTGACAGTGATGAGGGCTGTGCGACCTGGGGTTCCAGAAAAAGGTATGCACATGTACACGTTTACTCTAGCTACAGACCACCACAACAAACAAAAGCCCTGTTCACAACAACACAGATAATTTGGTCTGAAAAATACCTAAATGGTTGCCCAGTTTCTTCGTAGTTTAATTGACAAGATATTAGAACATCTCTCCATAAATAAATTTGGTCTGAACAGACACATTAACAGCCATTTTAAAGTTCATATGTTTAGCGCACCAAATATCACACCAGGCCTTTGTATGTGTATTTCTGACAATCTCTGTAAGTTGTTCTCCTGAAAAGTCCAGCTACATCCAGGTTTTTGCTACTCCAAGATGGCCTACCACTGCAGACATAAGGGGTGGGAGAAAAAAATAGATTCTACGATGCATCACAATTCTCTCTTCAATGATTCTGATTCTTAGTTTCAACGAAACTCAGAATCTATTCTGAAATTCAGAATCGATTCTGAGTTTCATTTTTAACCACAGATGCACGATGGCAAGGTGACAAAAACCTTTGAACCTTCCGTATAACAATCTTCTATAAAGTTTGGAAAGGTTAAAGCGAATTACAAGAACAATTGCGAGCTTCATTGCACAGGAGGGTGTACAACTTTGCTTGATGTTACGCTGTGGTATTTCAGCATTTTCCCCTCAAAATTCTCTACAAAGCATAATTTATGCAGGTCTATATATTTAATACAAGAAACTCACTTAATGACAGACGGCTGCTTTCAAATACTCGTGTGCTTTGTGAAGAGCGCTTGCTGCATATGGCTATGTGTGAATCCTGTGTAAGCAGTTAAATGCACTTACATCTCAACATGCTTTTTTGACAAGAAATTAATGTAAACAGTCAGTTATGTCTTAAGGGATTCAACATACAGGACAAAACATCTGATATGAATTGTTTTGGAATCAGATTGTGACTCCAAGAATCTGAAGCGGATCAGATCGTTCCTAAAGATTCCAACCCCCAGCATGTTTCCTTACCTCCCTGCTGGTACTATAGTTTGGCTGGTCAACCATCTAAACCAGCTTGGACCAGCCAAAAAGTACTGTAGCTACCACCTTAGAGTCAACGTGAAATGGCATTTTTGACCCATTTTGTTAATTGAAATTTGCTTCCCTTACTCCAAGTGAAAAGAATATTTGATGAGAAAATTAGGACCAGATCTCCAAACCAGATTCGCACCAGAATAGAATGCAGTTGTTTATTAGTAGCCTGAAACAATGGCTAAATAGATATTTGGCTATTGGTTAAAATTTACTGACATTAATTGGTTAACACTGTATGATGTCAGCAGAGAAGGAAAAAAAAAGTCATTCAGAGGTGGAGCAAGTTATTACACTTTGATAAAAGATTATAAAGAAAAGCATTTTTTTCTTCTTCAAAATAATGTGCATTGCTGAATCTTGCACAATAAGAGCATTAATGTGCATTAAGAACGTTAAAAAAAATCAGATTTGAGTGATAGGGTCATCTTCACTTTAAGCTGGTAGTAGCTAGACTTTCTAGAAGGGATTGGTACAAAAACAATGAAGTAGAAGGAAACATGGCTCTGAAACATTTTACCCACATATTTGAGTTGGATTTGTAATGGTTTTATTACTGTTTCAGATATTTTAAATTTAAACTACAAATAGTCATATTCACCACACCTGATCTACCACACATTATTTAAACTCCATAAGATCAATACATTCATTGGACTTTTATTTTTCTGCTGGACAGGAATCAAAAGCTCTCCCAGGCAGAGAGGAGACAGAGCAAAGGATTTATCTCTCTCATTCTCTCTGTTTGCCACTATCAATTCATTCCCACAGTTCAGCCAGTCTCACGTTTATCCTTTTCCTGCCAGCCAGTGTTCCTCCAGGGCTGACTGAGGAGTCTAGCTTTTTAAAACGTTGCTTTATGGAGCTGAAAGTGCTGACTGTTATCCAGATGTATGTGTGCGGATTCTCCGCCAAAGCCTGCAGCCTGCAGCCTCACCTCAAGCTCCTCACTCCAGCTCTGTCTCCACTATAGAACTCCATACTGTCTTCTCACACTCTTTTCTTTTTCCAGGAAAGGGCTATTAGTTTTTCCACTCGGTCATCTGTAAAAGCAGCCTTTTCCAAGGGTGTTAAAACACACATTTTTCTAGGCTCGTGTTCTCATCTTCACACCTCACCCAATCGTTTTTTAGTGCCTAGTGAATGTTTTTAAATAATGTGATTGTTTTTTGCCAAGTACAAAGAGAGCTCAGGAGTTCTGTTTGGAATAAAGAGTTGGAATTATAAACAGGTGGAATTCTTATTGTTGATAAATACAACTCTAAACCTGAAATGAGCACGATAAAGAGTTCCACCTCCCATCTAATATTGTAGATTTTATACTGTAATATTATGTGTGTGTTATTTTCGTCCAGTTGACATTGAACACTGACTCAAACCTTGTATGTGAGGCACAAAATAAAGCTAATAACTAGACAAATATGCAATTTATTATTTACTCTTATACAGAAATGCAGTATAACCTTAAGAGTACCGTTGATACTAGGGACAGCTTTACTAAATTTGGTCACTTCTTTTACTTGCTTGTTACAAATACACAACCAGCTGAGATGATTATTTATTTATTTCTCAGTAGTGGAAATATACAGCGAGGACAGCAGTCAATCAAGAGACAAAATGGATATGAAGAAGATCCAGAGATTACCGCACAGATACACCTCACCCTTGCCGATCTAGACGCAAATCTGGCAGGTAAATTACTCATGGATAAAGTTAATGATTAAGGTTCAACCACTCAACTGTGCTTCATCATTAATACTTTAAAGGGTCATGAAACCCCCTGTTAGTTTTCACCATAGTTTTGAAAAATACTACAAAATTGGGTGTGGTAAGCTGTGAGTGGTGTGTGAATACAGACAACAATAGCATCTTCTGATTCAGACAGTTTTATTTCACTCTCATACAGTTAAGATTCCCTCAAATGCATGCTGAAATTCACCATTACATGCAACAGAATGAACAAATACATGGTCTTGTAATATCACTGTACATTATACATACACACAAATTCTGTGACAGCTATAATTTAATGCACAAATAAATGCACAGCTGTTTACATTTGTATTCTGCATTAAAGTCTCATGAATTATTATGAGATACTGGTCAGTCATCTATGTACTATAGGTTTAAGAAAACGTCACATCCTGTGATGTTGACACAATGAAGATTTTAAACCTGAAAGACAAAAATATTGCAAAAAAGCTTAAAACGAACCAATTTTCTCCTACTGTACATTTAAAATTAACGGATGCTAAAGTTATCTTCTATGATGTGCAACAAACATACCTCTGTTAAAATCTCAGAAAATGTATTTTAGTGTTTCATGATCCTTTAAAAATCTTCCTATTTTGTTCTACCAGTTATCCATTCTGTTAATTGCTAGGAAATAATTTAGGTAAACATGTTCCTGGCAGTTTAGCTGCCATACCATGAACACTGTTAGCCCTATGAATTACTAATTGATTTATTTAATCACTCAGGAGGAGCATCTGTGTTTGTGGAAGATGAAATACCTGTGTCCATTGTTGACATGGACATTCCAGTTACAACCATTGATGACATTCTTGATGATGACCGGTTCAGCACGAGCGAGTGTGAGGCAGAATTGTTGAACAGCACGCAAAACATCACCAGCCAAACGTTTACCCCATGTGAAGCTATCCAAAACAAAAACAACAATGCCTGCATGACAGAGGAGAAACACAGAAGTTCATCTCCAGACATAGAAAAGCAGTCAGAAGTGACTACACTCACAGTTATTGAGAAAAATACAAGTCCATCTGTAACCAACAAGAAGTTGTCTCAAGACACTAAGTGCATGGACAATATGGAACAGAAGGCAGTCTTCAGCTTAGAGTCTAAGAGTAAAGCTGAAACTGAAGAACTAAAGAGTCAGAAAAACATTGTATCACAGTCCCAAAGTTTTGTGCATCCTGCTGTTCAGACCGTTCAAAAGGTTCCTAACGAGAGCCTCAAATCTGTACCTATGGTCCAGAGGTTCACTACAGAGCCTGCTTATGAGGACAGGACAACTATTACCAGAGTATTGACAACTCAGGGTAAGATCACCCAAAGTTCAGTCTCTCGCTTTGGAATGAAAACCTTCACTGTCATCCCTCCAAAACCGTCTGTGTCCCAGACCAAGCCTACAGGCTCTTTAGTCCTAGGTGCCATTAAGATTGATGAACAGGGCAACATGGTTACAGGAAAACAGATTTCCACTGGCCCAGCAAAAAACAGCAATCCCGATGTGGATACTAGTACAGAAAAATCCCCATTGGACAAAACCAAAGCCTTTTGGAGCACCGCAGAGAAGCAAGACCAATCAACTGCGACCAACCAAGCACCCATTGTAAACAATAGAGATACTGATGTGTTCAAACCCTTGATTGTGTCTGGAGTCTCTAAACTTTCACTGAAAACACCTCCCGAGGAAACGCACAAAGAGGTCATTATATTGGAAAGGAAGCCCATATCTGTAGTGGCAAGTAAGCCTTCATTCCCAGAACCTGCAGAGAATCACTCTTTCACAGCTGAAAGGCGTGATCTCTCTTTTCTTAAACCCTCCAGAAGAACCTCCAGCCAATACGTCGCTTCTGCCATTGCTAAAAACAGTAGCATTCCCAATACTAAAGTAGATATCATGCAGGCACCATCAGAGTCCATTGTTAGTGTCAAAAAACCTGTCAATCAACTGTTAAATAATGAGGTTAGACCTACAAACATACACAAACCTGCTACTACTTTCAAACCCACTGAAAATTCTGTGCCTTCTTTTGGACATCCTAAATGCCTGCAAAATTACCCCCGTCATGTTGCAGAAAAGCCGGCAAGTTCTGAGAGGATAAGCAGTATTGAAAAAGGCACTCTGCATGGGGAAGACAGAAACAAATCTCTGGACTCACATCCCTTGAATAACAAAATCCCACCCTCAATACATGTGTCTGCTCACATTAAACACAAGGAATCTTCCTCTGAAGAAGCCACGTCAATCAATAAGTTCCCAGACACCTCCTCTGCTCGAAAGACGCCAATAGACACCACACGTCCACCACTTACAAAGAAGCCAGAGTTATACAAATCTGAGATTCCAGCTGAACCAAACCAGGGTAACGTGTTTGGACCAGTTAAGAAGTTCAAGCCTGTAATTTTTAAGCCTGTCCAAAAAGAAACTTCTATCCATAGTACTCTAATGGAGGCCATTCAGTCTGGAGAGGGCACTGAACGCCTCAGAAAGGTAAACTTTGAGTCACAGCATGAAAGTATATTTATCAGCTTTTCTGGAACATCCTGCTAAGCTGGGATTCTTAAAGACAATTTCGTTATAGTATAATATAATATCATTATATTACTTTTCATATTCATGTCCAGGTATCTGACATATCTACCAGCTGCACAGTTAAGAAGCCATCTTACAATGATGCAGAGAATGAGCGTTCTGCACTTCTTTCAGCAATAAGAGCTCCAAGCAACTCTGCCAGACTGAAGAAGGTAAGCTAAATATTAGTAAGACTTAAGGCACAGTCACGTTAGCAAAATTGAATGGGCAAAAATTGTCAATTGTGTAGTGATGTACTAAATACAGCTCACACAGAAGTCACTTTCAAATAAAGCAGCTTTTTGTGACCATCTTTAACCCAATGTGAAAAAATTTTCAGCATCACATAAAATTCCGCACTGATTCCTATTGAAATGACTGGGTTTCACCCTCTAAATTGCTCTAAATGTACGGTACGGTTGTTAAGGTACGGTAAATGTAACCGTACCTTAACATGACTTACAGTGTAACACAATTGTAACAATACAGTGTAGCACGGACACATCAGCAAAATTCCACTTTAAAACTAAGCAGCTTTCTGTTGATCAATGCAGGGAATTTGCGTGATCATCTTGAACCCGATGTGAAGTTATCTCCTATTGAGATAACCGAATTTTCAACCATAAAATTTTGCCATCCAACTGTAAATGTTACCGCACCTTTACACAACTAACAATCTTAATATTCGCGTAGGGGAATTTCTCTAGCACTGAAAGTCCATCTGACGAAATTCTTTATTATACAGATTCCAATTAAGATTACTATGATTTTGTTCACAAAATTACGTAGAGCAATGGTAAATGACCACATCTTTACATTGTAGACAGACAGCTTCATTGATTAAATTGTTGGGGGTCACCAATCACTGTATTGCAACATTAGAACCAGTGGGAGATGTGTGGAGTGTTTGTTTGAGAAACCTGTTTGATAAAGAATGTTGTTTGTTCATTTTTCAAAAAACAAAATTGATTTACATGCAGCCTGGTTGTGATTATCAGTTAACTATAAATGCCACGTCGTTGTTGTGCTTCTAGACCAAATCAGGAGCAGCTAAGGAGTTGGAGCAGCTCAAGAAGGTTGAGGAGGACAGAAATGTCCAGAGAGATGTTATCTCACCTCCTCCCACTTCTCCTCTTGCTTTTGTGCCACCCCCACCTCCAGCTTTCAGTCCTCCACCACCTCCCCCTTCAGCTCCAGCCAAGCCCCCTCTAGTGCTGCCTGCTGGAGGAAACCCAGAGGCGGCCCGAGAGGCTCTTCTGGATGCCATTCGCTCAGGCTCTGGGGCTCAACGACTGAGGAAGGTAAGAGGCTCATTATTGCCCTCACTTAAGAGATTTGAGTTAAGTTTACTACATTTGGTATTTTACTATTCTTCCATAAAATTATAGACAATAACACAACAGGCATCAGCATACAAAAGTTACTATAATTATAATAAACAAAAACATATTTTCATGTGCATGTGGATGCATAAAATATCTTTGCTATGCATTTGCTAATTTCATACTTTCTTATTATTTTAAAGGCAATATATATTAGGTAAAATTATAGGTGTTGAATATTTGGGCAAAATTTTAAAGAATTTTGTAATGTGAGAAATATATAGAATATGCACTACAGTTATTTTTTAAAGAAATTAATACTTTTATTCAGCAAGGGTGCATTAAATTGATTAAAAGTGACAATAAAGACATGAATAATGTTATAAAAGATTTCTGTATCAAATACATGCTGTACTTATGTACTTTCTATCTATCATCAAAACATTCTGAAAAAATTGTTTCCATAAAAATATTAAGCAGCACACCTGTTTTATTGTTAAATATTGATAATAATAAGAAATGTTTCCTGAGCATCAAATCAGCATATTAGAATGATGACACTAAAGACTGGTCAACGGCTAAAAAATTAGCTTTGCCATCACATGCATAAATTACATTTTAAAATATATAAAATAGAAAACAGTTATTTTAAATTATAATAATTCATTTTATTAGTGTTAATATAATATTATACATGTAGTCTTGGTGAGCATAAGAGAAGTGTATTTTAAAAATATTAGAATAAATAATATTAATCTTACTGTTTAAAATATTAAAAAATAATAATTAAAAAGGAGGACTGGGGGACTTTTTTATGTGCATATGTGGTCTTTACAGTACACACACATCTCTTTTTAGTTGCAAATGCAAGTGAAAAGCTAACACTGTCAAACCCTGTCAGTCCAATTTGACATCATTTTTTGGTACTACTGAATGACAGGCGCAAGAGGATGATCACACAATGTGTTTTTGCTCTTAAAATCACACAACGCATAAAAGTTACTACAGTACTGCAGTTACTATAGTACACGATAGAGCCATAGTGCAGAGCCATAGTGCTGATGAATGGAAAAGAAGGCAGGGTCTCGAACTCAAGACTTGGCGCAATTGTCAGATGTCCATCTAGCACGTTTACATAGAAATACAATTAAAAGCAGTGGAACTTACCGTAAACAGAGCATTATGATTGGCCCACAGCAAACTTCTTACGTCAGCACATTCTGAACTCGTACATGCTCATACTGGTAATCCTATTCTTTGTTCACACATAGCATCATACTGGTAATTTAGTGGTAATGTTACAACCTCTCATTCTGGAAAAATGGCAGAACTGATTTACCTGTATTTTTTAAAAAAGGTCTTGTTAACACATGATCTCTAAATGGTAATTTACCAGTAAAGAGTGTATGTGTAAAAGGGGCTAATGACAACACAAAGTATTTGTCTCTTAAATAAATGACACAAATATTACAATTTAAAACTTTAAATTTTACAGGTCCCTGTCACACAGACAAGACGGCAAGTAAATGGGAGACTTGGAACCATTCAGGCAACATCAGCACTTTCTAATGGACACTGAGCCTTCACTGGATCACTGTTTGGGTTTCAGGAACCGCCAAATCTGGTGTTTTAGCATTTTCTGCAACGGCATTAGCATAAATGTTAACACAATCATCACAGCCTTCTTTATTTATAGTGATATGCTGCTTCACATCCGTGCCAATACTAATTTGCTTAGTTTCAGGCAGATTATGTCCTGCTACTGACGTGTAATATTGACATTTGAAGCTCTTTGTTAATGCTGCTTGGAGTTTGAATTTTTTTTTTTTTTTTTTTTTCATATATGTCTGCCTGACTTCTATATTTCTATCAGTATTATACCTGAATATATTATACAGGTATTTGCTGTTGCATCAGTATAAGTTGGTGGGCTGCATCCACCTGCCAGTCACAACAGTCTTTGGCAATATGCTTATTGATTTATCTTTTTTAAAGGAACACTAGATAGTAAAATGGAAAACACTGAGAGATTTTTATTTAATTGTTATTATAAAACTGTTTCTTTAAATGTTTTATTGTTATTTTCAAAATATCAATTTTCAAAAAATTCATTTTCAAAAAATGACCATTCTACTATTTCCATTAGAAAAGTGGACTATTGACAATGGACCACTCTTGACAATGTTTTTTTAAGCATTGTAGATACACATGCCGTATATTTGACCAATACTAATGCACTTTTTGTAAAACTGATTATTTTGAAAACACTAATAGATTATTTTGAAAGCCTTATAGATACTGTATGATTGGACATAATGTAATCAATACCTTTTCACCAAACTGCTGAACAACTGTAATGTTGAGCTGTCATGGTGCTTTAGCTCTAATTTATTTCTTTGGGAAAAGCATACACTACTACATTTAGAGTAAATTGTTTAATATATTTACACTTTTTTTTTTTTTTTTTTAATGTTCTTATTTAGCATATGACAGACCTGTATGGTTGTAATCTTATTGAATCAATGACTTGGGTATGCGCAAGTTGGAAATTTTGTTAAAAAAAAATGATACTAAAATAGTACATTACAAATCTGACACTAAAGCATAAGTGTAATGAAAGAGATTTTTAAATAAATTCTTTTGTAATGTATTTTTTTTTTTTTTTTTTTTTTTTTTTTTTGATTGCAGCACAAACTGAATCAAACTTGTACATCAATAAACTATTGATTCATGAATTTTGCAGTCTTTTCATTTTACATTGCTTGCAGAGTTATTTTGAGGAATGACGATGTGTATGCATACACTCTAAAAGAAATGATACCATTGTATTTTTGCAGTGTTTGTCATGGTGCTGAGCTTTTAGGCTTAATAAAATAAAACAAAGCAACAAGCTGCAAACTGAAGTACAGATGACTCAAAATAACAAGTTAAAATAAGAAATGAATTGTAAAATGTTTGAAATATTCCAAAAATAAATTTATATTCATTCCAGTTAAAGATTGGACTGGTCACACGCTTCTTTACATGTTTACGCTTTAAATAGCATGGCATCTAGTCACAAAACTGTATATGTTTTATAGTATGTTATGTTAGGTTAAAATTTCAAACAACTTGCCAGCATAGGACAACATTTTAAAGAACTAATACAGGATTTTGAAGGTTCATGTCTTGTCAGGAAAAACTGGCTTGTCATGCAAGATTATATACCTCTTTCACCACGTCTCTGTTTATCACTCATCTTGTTCATCTTGTTCTCCAGCTGTCTCTGACAACGGTTCTGGCATATGTTTGGACAATCGCCATGAAACCGTTGTATTCTCCATATGATGAACAAAACTTTGACAACAAAGGCTTTCTGAGACAGCCCTTACTGGCTTGGTAGCTTAAGGTTGATTAAACAACCGCTAATGATGAGCAACTTTCCTTTGAGGCTGATTAAAATGATAAGCTTTAGCTGCTACAAAACAATTGGATGAGGATTTCATGGTTTCACCTAAGAATTTTCCTAACCCTTGAAATCACAGTGGTTCCCACGATTAAGAAATTCACCTCAGAAAATACAGAAAATCATGTAAATTTACTGGCCGAGAGGTGTGGAAATCCTGTGATCTCTAAAGGTGATTTAAAAGATACAATATGTCCTCCTGTAATGGTATTATTGATTCTACAACATTATTCAGTGCTCCAAAGACCTGTAAGTGAACACTTTGGCTAAAATCAAACAAATTGAAGTCATTTCAGATAGGCATATGTTTTACAGAAAGTTGAGTTTAATTAGCTTAGGTCTGCTTAGGCTGAGGTCTGCTATCTGATTTGAGCCCGAGGGAACCTGAAACAGGTTTAGCAAGGTTTTGATTGGTATTGTATGGTGTCTCAAAATTAGATAGCACAACTTAATGCCCACACAGACCTCTATCAAAAGCCATTCCCAAACCAATGTTTAAGAGGTTATACCAAAGGTTGAGACTCTTTTACTGGCAATGATCAGATCAGTCTTCAGATGGATGACAACATCAGAACTCTCATGACTCACAAAAACATCCTAGTTTTTCTTGTAACTAGCATTAATTATGAGCTCTAACAAGATATTAATGGACAGCCAACTCATAGCAGACTCCAGTATTATCAATTGCAGTTTCGCTCAATCCACATCATAAAACAGTGTTATGTGTTATCCAGGCATTTTATGGTGTACGATTTGTATGTCTGACAAATTGTAATTTAGACCCACTAATTTGTTACTCTCTAAGTGCATGTTTAAAAGTCTATTTACATTTGATGGGTGCAAAAGTTTTCAAAAATATTTCTTATATCAAAGAGAGCCCTGTTGATATGCACTATTATGCCTCGTTTGGCATCGTAAACCACCCTCTCTTTCCTATATTAATGTGTTATTACATATTTTGGCAGAACCCATGTACTCTGAGGGTTGTGGGCTGTCTGTCTCTGGGCAGGCTCCTCCTCGTCTTGATGGGGTAATCCCCTCTATGGCGGATGGCAGTAAATTCTTCCCCTCCCACAATCCCTCGGTTGGTCAGAATTCCGGCTCGTTTGTGGCCATTCTGATATGTGTTACGAAACTGCAAAATGACTGTTTGCTTCCAAACCAGGGCAGCCATTAGTAAAGGAAAACGAATTCTAGAGAAATTAGATCAAAGGTCACAGTGAATATATACATGCATTAAGATAGAGAGGCATCATTATTGTACAA
This sequence comes from Mylopharyngodon piceus, assembly GCA_039654765.1. Classification (NCBI taxonomy): domain Eukaryota; kingdom Metazoa; phylum Chordata; class Actinopteri; order Cypriniformes; family Xenocyprididae; genus Mylopharyngodon; species Mylopharyngodon piceus. The sequence goes on from CM077445.1 coordinate 9,196,800, forward strand.
TAATTTATGGAAGTGGATCAGCAGGTATTCTAACGTGGCATTCTCGTGTATAGATTTGACCCATGGAAATCAGATAGGACTGAGTTTATTTGATATTTCAGAGATTGAAATGGTTGTAAGTATATTTGGTTAAGGAACATATTTGATTTACAGTGGAATAGGGCACAGACTGATTTTAATGATTTTTATGTCTTTTATACAAATGAGCTTTCACCCAAAGTGTTTGGATGCACTGGGAGGTAAAACAGATGCCCTAAAGAACATCTTGGGAGTAAACAACATGGAAGGAAGTGTGGTTAAAAATAAAGGCTTCTAAAGGGGTTTTTGTTTGTTTGTTTTTCTCACAGCAATGACAGAATCTGTCATTGAATATTTCTTAAAGGTACACTATGTAACTTTTGGCCCTCTATCAGTTAAAAAAAAAAAAAAAAAAAACTGCATGCATTTTGTGGAAGAACATTGTTTTGGTTGTGCTTCGACTGACCCTTCACAATAGATAATGCTTTACAATGAACTCTGTTAGAGAGTAATATATGGCAGTTTATCTGTTCAATAAAATACCTTATTCACCTGTTGAGTAATAAAAAAAAAAAAAAGCCATTTCTGTCACTTTTACATTTCAAATGCCTCAGTTCTCGCCATCTCTGAAAAGCCAAGCCAATGTTAGTTCTCCTTGCATTGCGAGCTCTGTCGTGTTCTTTTTTTGCCAGCAGACTTTCCTCTGTTCTGCGTTTTTAAAAAAACAAAACAATAACAGGTGATTCCATGGAGGATCAAGATGTAGCATGCTCAATGTCAACCTTTCTCGCTCATTGTGACAACTCCCACATCAACATGCGTCAAAGTAGCCGGAGCAACTTTCCTGTATTTACGGATATGATGAGACACGCACAGCCGAGTGTATGCAATTTCCAGTGAAAACCATCCAGGTCTAAATTATAAATACTTATAAAAGGCTTACCATAGTGAATCAGGATAAGACAAAAGCATGTTTTGGAAGAAGGATTAATGATGTATTGACTTAAAATTATGTATTGAAAACTTAAATTTTGTTATTAAATATATATATATATATATATATATAAATACTGAAGAACAGAACATTTTTTCTTAGTGTGAAGAACAATCTAAAGAACCTTTTTTTCCCCTCTACACTAAACAATGCTGGGTTGTTTCAAATATGGGTCAAATATGGACAAACCCAACTGTTGGGTTGAAACAACCTAGCATTTTTTTTTTTTTTTTTTTTTTTTTGAGTGTACAAAGAACCTTCACTCTTAAAAATTCAAACATCTGCAATTTCCATCTGATATGTCAAGTCTTTGTATATGAGACTACCGAGTTCTAGAATTCTAGCATCTACTCCTAAAAATAAAAATTATTGGTTAGAATCTATGGTTCCATGAAGAACCTTTAACATTCATGGAACATTTCCATTCCACAAATTCCACATAAGAACTGTTCACTGAAAGGTTCTTTATGGAACCTAAATGGATCTTTTATGGCATCACTGTGCCTTTTCGGAACCTTTATTTCTAAGAGTGTTTAGTTCAGTGGAACGGATCCATGGATGTTAAAGGTTCTTCATGGAACCATAGATTCCAACAAAGAAGTTTTATTTTTAAGAGTGAATGCTAGAATCCTAGAGAACTGAGTAGTCTTATATACAAAGGCTTGATACATCTGATGGAAATCATGGATGTTTGGATTGGTTTATGGAAGATTTCTGACACAAAACTGGATCTAATTATATTTGGTTGAATAACTTAAGCTTAAAGGGCCAACATGCATTTTCAGAATGGTGGCTTTTTGTTACATTCAAAGCCATCTGTGTAGTCTATTCTTAAAATTAGTGAAAGCTTACCATACATGCACATTTAAAATGTACAATTTCTCTTCCAAGAACTGATGTCGCTTATTTCTATCCTAGACATACACATTTTCTATGTTCCACAAGACCTTTATCTCTAGTTCCACAGAAAAACATCAGCCTCCTATAGAATTCAAGAACCCAGAATATAATATACTGATCTGAAGAACTTAATCTCCAAAGAATCATATAGCCAACCCAATAACCTTAAACAACAACAAAAAATGGTTCTTAAACTAGGGTTATTTGCTAAATGTGCTTCAAAAGATATTGAAGAACTTGTATTTATGAGTGTATAACATTTTCTAAGTCATGTAATATCTTGTGATTGAGAATGCATTGGCCTTTTGTTATAGCCTTGCTTTCTGATAGCTACTGTGTACCCATCACAGTCTGAGCTATTAGCTATTTGATTTAACGGGCACTCTTATCATTCTTATGCCTTTTCAAAATTGAATACTTACTGAGGAGACATGATAACAGAAAGAAACTGATCAAGTCTGCAGGACAACATACTTCTATGTGCTTGAATGGGCAAAATAATTTGTAATGGGGTGTAATTTTAAAATTAAATGTTTTTTTTGTTTGTTTGTTTGTTTTTTTTCTTATAGTGCTTTGTCTAAATTAACTGCTTTGATAATACTTTAATAGGTTAAAAAATCTCTTTAGCATTGAGGCTGTCCTTTAACAAGATTGCATGTAATGGCTGCACATCCTGGATATCTAATAAGTGAAATCATCATATTCACAATATCAGTCATGCAGAGCTTGGTCATCATAACAGTGCTCACATGGGACTAATTTTGAGATAACATTTTTTAATGGCATATTATGCACGTACAAAGCCTAGCTTAGTCAACACTACTGATGTCCCTCTGCTCACTGTCAGAAGGCTATTCAAATTTAAACTCACTTGGGAAAAGCTCCAGTAACCTTTTGGACTGCATATACCCTCATTGTTGTCCCAGGAATGGACAGGATAAGAAATTTCCCTCATTGAAGTGCAGCCTATTAGGAAATGCACAGATTTGTCTATTAGAAACTGGTGTTAAATATATTTAAAATGTTTAAAAGTTTAACATTTTATCCAATACATTAAGACATTATGTGGACATATTAATTTACTGCATTTCAGGAATGAATATTCACTGGATTTAATTGTAGTAGGCTAACTATATTTTAGCAGAAACTATTCTTGCTATGGTCATTTTTATTAGTAACCTTAATTATCGTTTCACAGTCGGAAAAAGAGTCAAACAAAACGTGAAGAGAAAGTTGCTCAATGACCTTTTGTGCATGGCCCAAATATCAGAATCAATACGATTAAACCCATGGGCACGTGGGGACTATTTTAATTGCCAAGAACATAATATAACGTTAATATTTAACGAGTAGAGGACAAACAATTCCATGTGAAACGTGTTTGTGTGTGTGTACACACAGCCATGTTCTCGGTAATGCTTTAACCGTGTGTGCTCAGAGCCGTGTCACGCGCTCAGCTTATTCAACGCACACATTGGTTCGCGCGGGGGTCTGGCCAGAACGCGAAACGCTAGTGGCTGATGACGGGGTGGTGTTGCCCTGGAGAGGGCGGGGTCTGACTTGAGTAGGCGGAGACTTTGGATACTGACAGCCTCCAGCGCACGCACACATACATACACACTTACACATTTACAGTGAATAAGACACGATTCTTCTCCGCTATAGAAAGGTAAGCGATGAATTGTAATTCTCATTCCTATATTGTTTCGAAACGAGCGTTCACCTAAAAGTTTAATCTGTGAGTGTGGACTGGGAGGAAAAACGGGTGTAGGTTGCCCTAAAGAACTTGTGAGTAAATAAGACCAGTGGGTGAGAGAGGGCTGAGAGGTGTGGCTTCTGTCCTAGACTCCTAAAGAGTAAAGGAAACTTCAGTGTTGTAGCAGCAGAATCAAATTTTGTATAGCAATAATACACAGCTTGTAATATTTACGCTGTAGAAATGTTTTGTCAGATCACCTAAAATTGACTCCACGTGGTCTTATTCAATTCGAAAATGGAATTGATTGATAGCTCTTACAAAAACCCTTAATAGTCAGATCGGGTAAAAAAATATATATATATATCAAGGTAAAGCTGCCTGTTACCACTTTATCATAATACATTAGCCTAACGAAGATACAGAAAATAACAGCAGAATATAGTAACTAGATAGGTCTGGCATGTAATGTGAACGTGCAAGTGATGAAACGTGCAATGTGTGTGTGTGTGTGTGTGTGTAATTTCATATACAATTTCATATTTATAATTCATAAACAATGTATTGCCAGACGATTCGAGTATTTTTATGGTAAAATATTACTAAAATTATGTTCTAAAACGTATAAAATTCGTTGCCCCTCACTGTATGAAAAACACCACGTTTACTTACATTTTACAGTGACAAAGATATTTTTAACAGCTCAAATAGGTTGGCATTATTTAATCACATATACAGTTAGGAAGTGTGAAATATGCAATCACCAAAATACAGTTCTGTAATACTTCGTAATTGTATTATTATTATTATTATTATTATTATTATTATTAGGGGCCTTGTGTTGTTGTTCTTCTTCTTCTTCCACTTCAGAAGTCTAAGTCTATTAACCATAGCAATTTTGGAGTCTCTAACTCAATCCCTCTAGCATCACCAACTGTACAAATTTTCACTTAGATTTATGCTAATAACTTTTGAATCGTAAGGGCTAGAAACAAAATGTATTGGCTATGACTCCTTGGCACCCTATGACATCATTTCCGTTAATAAAATCTTTCAGCCATTTTTAATTTTCAAAAAAAAAAAAAAAAAAAAATTACCTAGACGGTTTGTCCAATATTTTCACAAAAATTGGTTCCGATCATCATCAGACCATGGTGACAAACAAACAAACAAACAAAACATGGAAATTAAGTTAAAGGATTAGTTCACTTTCATATAAAATTTTCCTGATAATTTACTCACCCCCATGTCATCCAAGATGTCCATGTCTTTCTTTCTTAAGTTGAAAAGAAATTAAGGTTTTTGATGAAAACATTCCAGGATTATTCTCCTTATAATGGACTTCAATGGCCTCCAAACGGTTGAAGGTCAAAATTATAGTTTCAGTGCAGCTTCAAAGGGCTTTAAACGATACCAGACGAGGAATAAGGGTCTTATCTAGCGAAACGATCGGTCATTTTCGAAAAAAAAATGTAAATGTATATGCTTTATATAAACAAATAATCGCCTTGCACGTGCTTCCGCCAAAACCGCACTTCTGTATTCTTCAAAAAGCTTACGCTGTATGTCCTATGCCTTCCCTATTCAACTTACGGAACGAACGCAGCGGCAGTTACATTTTATCCGTAAGTTGAATAGGGAAGGCGTAGGACATACAGCGTAAGCTTTTTGAAGAATACGAAAGTACGGTTTTGGCGGAAGCACTTAGAAGGTCATTTGTTTATATAAAGCATATACATTTACATTTTTTTTTCGAAAATGACCGATCGTTTCGCTAGATAAGACCCTTATTCCTCGTCTGGTATCGTTTAAAGCCCTTTGAAGCTGCACTGAAACTATAATTTTGACCTTCAACCGTTTGGAGGCCATTGAAGTTCATTATAAGGAGAATAATCCTGGAATGTTTTCATCAAAAACCTTAATTTCTTTTCGACTGAAGAAAGACATGAACATCTTGGATGACATGGGGGTGAGTAAATTATCAGGAAAATTTTATATGAAAGTGAACTAAGCCTTTAATTCGACAAACCGTTCTTGAATAATTCACACAAAAAAACAAAAACAAAAAAAAAAAAAAAAAAAAAAAAAGCAAGCAAAGAGAACGCCAAAATACCCAATTCTGCCATATCGGTCGTTTTCGACAGTGACTCTTTTTAATGTTGTCATAAAATGCTATATTTTAAAAATGCATTGGATTATTGTTATGAAACTCGGTAAGTGTCATCGGGACCATGCCCTGAAGTTACTCAAAAAGTTTCAGGGCTGCGCCACCTTGTGGTCAACAATAATAATGAAATTTCCAAAAATGCTAATAGCTTTTGATTAATTTTGCCTATTGTAAAGAAACTGGTCTTAATAGATTCCTTGGGTCATGCCGAGAACATAGATTTTGCCATAGTCACCAAACTTCCTGTCCGCCATTGTGATTTTCTTTAAAAAAAATACTTTTTTGAACTTCCCTAGACCATTTCTCCAATTTTCCGGAAAATTGAATCAGATCAATTTTTTTTTTTTTGGCTGACAAAAAAACACTGAATTCGAGTCAATTCACCTAACAATGAGAAAAAAAATTCTACAAACAACACCAAAATGGACATGAGGCTATAGGCCTATCTCTGCAACGCTTTAGCGTATTCTGACCAAAATTGGTGTGTGTTATGACTATCATGACCTAAGGGTACCTGTACAGTTTCGACACAGTGCAACCTAGTGGTCACAGAATATATATATATATATATATATATATATATGCTTATAACTTCTGACAAGTTTGACCAAAAATCTCACAAAAAATCTAAGAAAAAATGTCACCCAACACTGAGCACACCAGATCAATTTGGTGTCAGTAACAAGCAATTATGTCACATTTCAAGTTATTATATTTATGGGCTTTCAACCATTTAGCTTAAAACCATCTCCAAATATCTTCACTCATTTTTACAGTTGGTCTGATGCTCACTGCCTTGATTTTTTAGCTCCTCATTCAGCCTCTGTGGTGCTTGGCCACTTAATTGCTGCTTGCAGCTATATTTATTTTATTATTATATTATTTTTAAAAATTATTTTTACATTAAAGTTATGGAAACTGCAGCTGCCAGTTTTGTAAATGTAACAAAGATGCAGTAGTTGTATCTTTATAGTGACACATTTTACATGCTTGCTTCCTTTTATGGCGTTTTGGCACAGATATCTTTCAGAGGGCCAAACTGGAAATAAAGAGATAGTTCACCCAAAATGAAAAATGATTTTCTTCTGTGGATCATAAAAGAAGACATTTTAAGAAATTTATTGTTCGTCCATGCAGTGGCAGTCAATGGTCACCAAAACTGTTACCAACATTCTTCAAAATATCTTCTTTTGTGTTCTGCAGAAGAAAGAAAGTCATACAGGTTTGGAACGACATAAGGGTAAGTAAATGATGACTGTCCAATTTTGGGTGAACTATTCCCTTAAATCATATGACTATTTACATCAGTTAAAATGTTCATACGTTAACAATTTGAACTTAGATAACAAATGTTACCGGTGAGATTAAATAGGTTAAAAACACAAGGTTTTGTATTTTGTCTGCTGAGGAATACCACAAGGTACTGTTCTAGGTCCTATTTCATTCTCAGGAGGTTCCTCCACTGACAGGCTGAGACTGAAGACACAGTTCAGATAGAGGATGATGAAGCTTTTGAGGGTGGGGCTATTGGAAGAGGAGGAGTTGTTTGGTGTGTATTGGAGAGAGTCAGCTGAGAGATAGATACATTATGGATGCATGCATTGGGATATTAGAGATCCAGAAGCAGGAGCAGTTATGGTAAAGCAGTCTTGTAATACTCTGTGTGCATTTAGCTCTCTGTGACCGGGCTGACACAGGGCTTTACACTCGCCAGACACCGGTGAGATCTGGTTCATGAATGCTTTTAAATGGGTCCACAATGATTTAAACTTCTGTTTAAAGAGCATGACAAAGTTAAAAAGCTTTGAGTGGTGATTCATGCATGATGTAGTGCTGAAGGAGTGTCAAAGAGGGGTTGTGTGTGTAGATGAGAGTGGCGATGGTTTGTGTTTAAAGTTATCTGCTTATTATTAATCCAGTAATACAAGAGGGAAATGTAATGTAGAAACATTATGTTCTGAGTTCTTGAGTTATATTCTGCATTATATATTCACATATTTAACATAAGCTATTCACTAAGACTAAGCTGCTTCCTTAAATGTAAAACCAAAATACCTCTAAAATATATTTTTTAAATTTTTGATCATTGCTATCACACACCTTCTTGCTGTAGTTAATTGTCATGCTGCAGTTTCTTATAAAAGTGTTTATAATAAGATATTGAACATAACTGTAAATATAATGGATTCTTGTTTGTATAATCAGCTTTTTATTGATATAGTATTGATATAGTATACACATGTTGTATTATTTTCTGTGATTTGGTTAAAGCAATGTGATGTGATGGTTGCCTAGATTGATGCCTTTAACTGGACTGTTTTTGCTTTTGGGATGAGGTGACATCAGACCTACAGTAGTAACGCTTTACAGTACATTGTCCATGTTACACATGTGTTTATAGAATTAATTACAATAGAAATAACACTGATATATATATGCAATTGTACGCATGCTTTAATAAAACGATTACACATTGAAAGGATAATTCACCAATTCTGTCATCAATTACTCACACTCATTCATCTTTGAATCACAAATGAAGATATATTTAATGAAACCTGAGAGATTTCTCTCACTGTTTAGGCTGTAATTCACATATAAAAATTGATCAACGTACATACATATGCACATATGGTAAGTTCAACCTTACATGCTTGACGTGCGAAAACAATACTCATTGGCTTGCATGTCAAGCAAGTGCATTTGAGCTTCTTCTTTACTGTATTTGATGTGCTTTATGTATGTGTGTTGATCAATATTACTGTATATGTTTATAAAAGCCTAAATTTGTTAATCTATTCTTAAATCTGTTCAGATTAAGTTATAGATTACTTTTGCAATGTCTTTATAAACTTTTTGAAGCGTCATAGTTTCGGTGGAATGGACTTTCAATGGAGGGACAGAAATCTCCCAGACTACATTAAAAATATCTTCATTTGTGTTTAAAGATGTTCAAAAGATTTTAAAGATAAACAAAAGTCTTGGGTTTGTAATGTCATGAGGGTGAGTAAATGATGACAGAATTTTCATTTACTGTGTAGGTTAACTATCACAAACACTGTACAGTATGCCCTGCAGGCCACCCCAATTATTTGATAATAGAAAATATTCCATTCAGCTGCATCTTGTTTTTTTGATTCAGGTCTATATATGAAAGCCAGTAAGTGCCAGAATGGTCAAATAGCATTTGAATGTCGGTTCTAACCTCTCTTTTTTTCCTTTAATACTTTAAAGGGTTCATGAACTGCAGTTTTTTATTTTATTTTATAATGTTCTCTGAGGTCCACTTATAATTTTAGCTAGACTTTTACATCAAATATTGTCTTAAATATTTTAAAACACTCAGTTTTGATAGGCGTGCCGCATTCAAGTCTTGTAAGTAAATGCCCACTGCTATGATTGCGTAACAGTTTTGCATATTAAAATACACATGTGGAATTGTTTTGATAACTTCCAAAGTTGAAAATTGGCAAGCGGTGAAATTCAGTCATATATTTTTGAGCCAGAGTCTGATCCTGAATCAGAAGAAAACAAACCTACAGTACACGTCCAATACAAAAGCATGCTCCAGTCTGCGACAGTGTGGTAATTAATCACACCAAGAATGATAGCTAAAATGATAACGATAAAGATACATTTCTAAAAATCATTCTAAATATGAAAGAATAGCACTGTCCACACCACAGCTATAATGATAACGATATAGAGAAACGATATTGTTTTGATCACTTTCAGAACGATTTTTTTCCAGCTGTTGAATGATAAAACACTGACAGCCAATCAGAATCCATTCTAATTTACGGGCTTGTGCATTTAAAATGGCAGACGACATTGTGGAGAAGTTAATCGCCGAGGTCCAGAAAAAGCCACCACTGTTTGATAAGTAAAACCCCCTTTTCAAGGATACTTTAAAAAAAATTGATATATGGAAAATAATCGGTCATACCCTCGGTATGGGATGAGATCATTATGCCAGGCTAGCAAACAGTGTACCATAAAATTACCTCAGGTATCCAACGCTAGTTTCGACAACATAGTCTTGCTTCCTTTGAAGTTGCAGTGAAAAAGACTAGGCGTTGTTTTTATTCCACTATATTGACTTCGCCAGGTAAAATTCATTGTTAGATTAGATCAGTGGTTCCCAAACTTTTTAGAGTGGAGTACCCCCTGAAGGGATTACCATCCTTCTGCGTACCCCCTCTCTTCCACTTAGACTGCAGTCACACCTTTCCCATTGAGGGACAATATTTGCCCCCTAAATTGATTTTCCAGTGAACTGCCAGTAGGTGGCAGCAAGTCACTTTTTTTATGAATGAGTCATCGAGTCATTCATTCAGTAACGAAGCAAGTGGCTGTGAATGAATCATTGAATCATTGACTCTCACGATTCGTTCAAAGCCGCAGAATTGTTCTTGCGAAACACAGACGTGTGTTGTAGTTCTGCTGTGGTTTTCGTTAGAACTATTTTTTTTGTTGTTGTTGCAAAATAGAGTAAATACTGACAGTAGTGTGTTTAAAATGTACGTTTTGTTTTTTGACCTGTTGTATAATAATGTCACGGTTGCAGTCATGTGGATATTTGGGAACAATTGCATTCTTGCTCGTTATCAGCATTAAATACAAGAACTCACACAAGGTATGTTTTTGTATATATCGAAGAAAGTTTGAGTCTTAAATCGATATCAATCCACTATCTGTGTCTATATTTGTTCTTCATGCGAGTAAGTGCTAAATCCCCACTTTTACAAAGGTGCATTGTCGAGAACGGCAGTAATTTAGCATGATTTAAGGCAGCAGATTCTGCACGCAATCTATCATATGCATGTTGCTTCTGTGGATGAAGTGATTTTTGACTGCAAATGATGAGGTAATTTGATTAAATGTACTGGATTTATGGCATTTTGCCAGTTAGAAATACATGCTCGGTTTTAATATTATTTTAAGGTAGAATTAAATGAACTACTCAGCATTTTGTTCACGTACCCCCTTTTATCACCTCACATACCCCCAGTTTGGGAACCACTGGATTAGATCGATTACACTAGCTATTCACTCGAAACAGCATGCTGAGGACATCTGCTGGTTAAAGCCGTGTAAATGCAACAAGAACAGCAAAAACATGTTGCACACACTTTGAAACCGTTGCGTCTATACATTGCTGTGGACGCAAATATAGTTATCGTTATAGTTATCTTTATAGTTATCGTTCTTGGTGTGAACGGGCCTTAAGTCTTGGTTGTGGCAAATAAAGTTTAAGTAGCTTACTTGGAGTTACCACAGTTATAGCTGATAACTTACGGTGTTTCGTGTAAATGAATTATAAATTAATGTACCATTGTTTGTCGCACTGTCATTCTCATCGTTTATCATTTTCAGTAAAGTGAAAAACGTATACCTTTGTCAATTACAGTGTCGTTTTTTAAATAAAATGAAAGAGATTATCTAAGTGGCTTGCTATCAGACCTCTGTAGGTGATATGTTTTGCGATCTGGAACTATAAAAATAAAGTTCATCCACGCTTGTGACGAATGCAAAGACTGTTTTTCCACAATTTGGCACTGCATAATCTCTTGTAATCCTCAGAGGCATCTCTATCATTTTGTTCTTGGAGTAATCTGGGTTTGCATCTCTCTCATATTTACTCACCTTCTACTACATGTGCAAATTGGTGGGCGGGGCTAATGAGACGATGTTGAAGTAGGCACTGATTTTCTTCTGCAGAGGCGATCTTTCGTTGCACTATGACATCATACTGAGACAAAATATGAAACAAACCGTTTTGGCAGTATGGTTTCAATAAAAGTTGTTTTTGGACGTTTTGAGTTCTGAAACTTACAGAAAGGGTTTATATATATATATATATATATATATATATATAAAACGATGACCTCTTATATATCAAAAGATCAAGGAAATTTTTAATTCTCAATCCATGACCCTTTAACAAATTCCATCATATGGACAAAAAGGTCTTGACTTTACTCCAACCACAAGACACTTGCTGCAGAGGGCATTGATCATGAACCTCATGGCCACCACTTTCAATGACCGGCCGACTTCATGGACACATTCCATTCTATCTTGCGTCATTTTGCTATCATTCATAGTTTCCTATACAGTGTTAATACCCCCGGACTGAGGCGAGGTCGTGACACTATAGACCCAAGCCTGGACACCATAGTTCAGCTAGTGGAAATCCCTGCTGTTCATTCATTCAACTCTTATGTACATTGAGTTAGTGACTCATAATGGATGATTATGGTACTGTGGTCAGAGCGATCTGTCCCAGTAGTTAATGATACCACGTTTTGCTGGATCAGGCTGTCCGGTGCATAATGAACTAAAGTTTTATGCAACTCATCATTGGTGTGCTTACGTCTTTCTTCTTGGCTTGTGCTGCATTTTCTTTTTTCTTACTTCAGTATTGGATGAGATCTTCTTATTTCTGTTTCTTGTATGTCCTGGAAGTTTTTGAGGGATTGCATTTTTCCAACCCTACTCAAATGTTTTTGTTCTTAACTAGACTGAAATTTTCCCATCTTTAGTATCAACATTTAGTCATCTTACAGTTGTCATGGTGAGTTTGACCCAGAGTCAGTATTGCAGTGATTATTATTCTGCTGCATGGAGGCTCACTCACTGTGTCTTATTTTGCAGTCATGTTGTGTTGGAATTACTGTAATTACTAGATAGCAACTCAGCGATTCTACTTGTAGGAAATGTTCTCATTCATTTCTATGGCAACGTTCATAACGCCAAAATGGATCCATGTGTCACTTGGTTGTTAATGACTACGAATTACGTAACCACTGTGTTAAATCTTATACTGCATATACTGCATAGGAAGAGAATTTCCTGTCTAACCAGCATCGGATTCTTCTTAATTACATAAATTAAGCTGTGAATTCAAATGGAAACCCTTAACTCGATGTAAAACATGGTTTGGATGTGTTCATTTTCGGAATTAAAGAACGAACAAATTTAGCCCACCCATACAGCAAACATGTGCACAACTATAAGAGCTTCAGTCCCATTCTTTATTCAGATTGCATAAGAGCCTGTTCCTCATTGCCCAATGAATCTCTCATCCAATTAGTGATTGTCCATGTTTCCAAAAGCTTTTCTCCCTGGTTGCCCATTCAGCCATCCTGATGACATGATGCTTTCTTATAGCGTCCTCTGCGCAGTGGCTCCAAAATAATGGAGTTGCCCATTAATAAAGAAATCAGGATGAGCAACTGAGGTGTGACCGTTGTGCTGTCGACCAGTGCCTCATTTAGAAGATTCACATGAAAATCATGGGAATACTGAATTACTTGCCACTTTCTCAACATTTTATGATTCAGCACTGGTTCTGTCTTTTAGATTATTAAGTTAAACACTGATAATGTATTCATTGTTTTTCACTTTTTTGTTTTTATAACTGGTGCTGGTGGTCATTGCTGATCTTTTGCTAAAGTATATGTTATTGCTTGTCAAGATTAATGAATAAAGTAAATTAATACATTCCCTAGATTCATTCCCAAGGAGTTGCAGGAACTTCTAAGCCCTGGGTCCAAGATTCTTGACCCCTGCAACTTGTCTTTGGTTAATTGTATAAAAGGAAACAATATTCTGTTTTACAGTGAAGAGAATCTCCCTCACTATCTTGTTCTCTCAAAGGCTACATTAACACAGCAGCAGAATATGGTTACCAGTATTGTCTTCTAGTGCTGATTATTGAATTCATTCATTCAAAATGAATCAGATTTTTGTTTTACACTTATATTAAATAATTGTTAAACACCTTTGATATTTGTGTCAATTACATGCTGCTCATTTTTTGTTCAGATCTGATCATTTATTTATCAGACCCTGCAGACCCTCATGAATGTGTCAAGGTCAAAAGTCTCTTAAAATATCTGATAATTTGATCTTTAAAGGCAAGTTTAGTTCAGTTGGAAAAACATTCAATTCAAAAGTCACATCCGTTGTAAATGTGGTTGTCAATTCCAAAGACTGATTGTTAGAGTGAAATGAAGCCAGACATCACCGCTCTGTTGCTATAGCAAAGCATGTTTGTTTTGGGAGATAAAGTTGGCGAACGGCCCAATTTTTGTTCTCTTAGTATTTCTGTCTTTAATAACCTACATGTATGTACAAGCATCATAACGCTGAGCTCATTCTTGTGTAATAAAACATTTGATTTGGACTGAGTAGTGATCTGATATCTTGCCATTTAAAAAAAAGGTTCTATGGAAATTTTTCAGGAAAAAAGTTTTAGCTTCTTCTTCAAGAGATATATGAAAGGTGTTTGGGTGAGCCCAGGAAAGCTACCCTACATCTGCAGCCTTAAATAATGTCTCCTGTATGTGTGTTTTTAAAACATAAAATCATAGATATGAAAAGTGTGAAAAAAAAAAAAATGACCCAGATTTGCTGTCACAAGTTAATAATGTAATAATAAGGACTCACTCTGATGGAATAGGACAGTTCTCCACAATTTCCACATTCTCACTTTAAATAATACATGGTTATGCCAGTGTCTGTGTCACATGTCTGTCTATTTTTCACTATGTTCTTTTGTCACATGTCTCCCTTTGTTCAGTTTCCCACCTTTAGTTAGTTGCCTTGGTTACTCATTTGATTAGTGTCCTCGTTTCAGGTGTGTCTTGTTTATTATCTCATTAGTTCCCTCATTAGTTCCTGTATAAGTACTCCTTGGTTTGTTCACTCTTTGTCCTGTCACTGTTATGTCTTGCCTACCTTTTGTGTTATTATTATACCGTTTGAGTATTTTGGAAACCTGCTTTTTTTCTGCCTGTGGTCACATACCGTTACAGATTACAGGACCCAAAAAGAGTGAGGAGCTACAAAGATGTCTTCTTTGACTTTAGAGAAGTTGTGCTCAATCTACCAACACGGCCGGAGGATTGAGGACTATGTGCAAGAATTTGTTCAGTTCTGCCATTGGTCATCATGCAGTGAGGGTGAGGTAACAGAACAGAATTGGACACAGAATTATGGCCATTCGTACCAGTGATTGATGCTAGCATGACACTTCAGCAGTATTTTGATTTGGTGCTGAGGTGCTTTGGCTCGCCTTACACGGTCGGTGAGGTGGATGACAAAACCAACGCTAGCCTGCCACATTATCCCCAGCCCATTACAGACCTCTTGGTACCAACCATCTTTGCTTCAGAACCTGTCTTTGAATTCCTCCCAGATGTTGAGTCCTTTTCAGAATCTCAGAATCAACCTCAGTATGTCTGTCCACTCCAAAATCCACTCCAGAACATAATCCAGTTTGTAAGCCCTGTCCAGAACCTGCTCAACCCTCTGAGCTCAAAGATGTACATTTACCTTGGCTCAAAAGAGAAGGTTGAGGGAGACGAAACTGTCCTCAGCACACCCTGCCCATGAGCCTGCTCCTGTATGTTCCCCTGAGGCCATCCCTAAGCCTTGTTGCAAGATGGCCGCCACCACGCCTCAGCCCTCGGTCAAGATGGCCGCCGCCGAGAATGAGACTCTTTCCAAAATGGCCTCCCTGCCTGAGTCCTCTCCAGAGCTAATGGAGGACTTATGGCTGATCGACTTCTGGTCAGAACCTGTACCAGTCTCTAACCAGAGTCCAGTGTCTTCTCCAGCCCCTGAATCCGTTCCAGTGTCTTCTCCAGCCCCTGAATCTGCTCCAGTGAGGGCTTCAGCCCCTGACCAGAGTCTAGTGACCGCTCCAGTCCCCGAGTCAGCTCCAGACTCCGCTCCAGTCCCCGAGTCAGTTCCAGTCCTTGAACTCAGCCTAGTACATGCTCCTATATCAGAGAGCACTGCAGTGTCCCTACTGGCACTAGCAATTGTGTTTTGGGCCACACGTACAATCGCTCCAGTCCCTGGGCCCTCTCTGGCCCCTGAGTCCGCTCCAGCCCCTGAGTCTTCTCCAGAGCTCGCTCCAGCCCACAAGCCCGCTCCAGTCCCCATCCATATACCTGTGGCCCTAGTGGCCGAGCCTGGGGTCTGGACCAAGGCCACGGAGGCTGCACCGCCATGGCGCCCTGAACTGCCCGATCCGCCATGGCGCCCTGAACTGCCCGATCCGCCATGGCGCCCTGAACTGCCCGATCCGCCATGGCGCCCTGAACTGCCCGATCCGCCATGGCGCCCTGAACTGCCCGATCCGCCATGGCGCCCTGAACTGCCCGATCCGCCATGGCGCCCTGAACTGCCCGATCCGCCATGGCGCCCTGAACTGCCCGATCCGCCATGGCGCCCTGAACTGCCCGATCCGCCATGGCGCCCTGAACTGCCCGATCCGCCATGGCGCCCTCCTACCTGTATGCACCTGCCCACGACCTCTCTAGTCCACATTCTTTGCAAATATTAGTTTAGGATATAACTTGGGCTTTAGTGTTAGTGATCAGTACTGCTCCTGGAAATAAAATTTTAGGTGGAGTTCCAGCTGAATCAGCTGGTCAAGAGCTGTGTCACAATGCGCACATGTATTAAAACATTTAAGGTGATGGCAGCATGTACTTTTGACTAAGTTGTTAGTTTTTGACATTTAGCACATACTATATTTTTGAAAATGTCACTGTTTACATTTATTTAATTGTATATTTTGATTTAATTTTAGTTGTTTTGTTTTAATGGTTTATAAACTTGAATCTTGAATTGAGACACAGCTTGAGTCTTTATGCAATGTTCACTTAAAAACTACAGAATAGTTTCTTAGAGAAGGGTTGAAACTAAACTCTGAAGGAAAGGAAGATGTCCAGTAACAACATTGTCGTAAGAAACTGTTCCTGACAGCAGACCAGTATGTTTATTGCCCAAAATGCTGTATCCTAGTCACTATCTAAAGATGAACTGTTTTCTTGGTCTCGGCAATCTTGTGGAACAGAACCTTTTTTTTTTTTTTTTTTTTCCCTGCAGTAAGAATCTTCTTTATGCCTTCCATCTTTTCCTTGATCTTTATACTGTAGGTTTTCCAGTCCATGAACCAAGGAAGTATCCCTAAAACAGCAGGCTTCACTGTGGGGAAGTTTGATGTGTTGGGTTAGGTTTGGCTAGGTTCAACAAAACGCTTCTAAGAAGTTTTCGTCTTCATGTATAAGAAAGATTTATGAAGTGTGTGTCATTCTTGATTGATGCTCCTATGTAAGTCCTGTTGAACTTCTAGATGCCTCTTTGTGGCCTTTCTTTCAATAAATATTCTTTTTTGGACACACAGCTTTGGACTATGGCCAATTAGATTCACAGTCGTTGCACATTGGTTACAATGAACTTTACTTGCTTTGCATATAATTTTACTGATATTGTTTTAGGACTGTTGAGAAAACGATACTGGTTCTTGTTGACTACTTTAAGCATTCTTACAGTTGAAACCAGTTCATTTGAGTTCAGGCTGAGACCTGAGTGATCAAAATAATATATGGTTTAAATCAAATTGTAAGATTGATAGTCTGACTCTCACTGATGTAATCAAGCTTAAAAACATACCTTGTTTTTTTTCCAAAAATTGTTTGAAAACAACTGTTTTCCTGAACTCCAAGTTGTGATGTGGAAAAGTCCATGCATTAAGCCAAAATGGGAAAAAAATACAAGCAATAAAATCCTTTTTTTTTTTTTTTGACTGGCACAGTTCCCTTTTGAATAGGAATTTCGACACTGCATCATTGCGTTGACGATATGGGAACTCTTCCGCTTGAACCAGTGCCTGATTCAATTGGCTGAACGTATGGCATGATCACCGAGACCATAAATAGATGCCTGAAATGCATGTGTTCAGCTTCATTGTCTTCAGGAGCCACATGTCTGTTGAGCGCATGTGTTTGTAAAACAATTGTAAAGTGTGTGTGTGAATTTAAGAATAGGAGTTAGTCTGTAATGGCAGGAACTAAATATAGGAGATGTGTGATGCTGTGCCCCGTCTTCATTATGAGGGACGACTTGCACAATATGTGCGTTATGTGTATTGGAGAGAAGCACGCATGGTATCTGTGGATCTTTCTTATAGGCATAAAAGAAAAAGACAAAGCCTTGCTCTTGGATGCCCCGATTTTGCCCTCTGGTCAATACTGTCATCGATAGGTACCAGGAAGCTAAACGACAGTCGGCTGCATTCAAATATTTAATCCCTCGCCACATTCAGGAGCCGAGGAGCCGGCAGCATTCACCAGCCATTCCTGGCCAGGCCCTGGTTCCAGAAGTGAAGAGCATAAGGCTAGCGTAGCTGCTCGTGCCCTTCCTCGCAAAGATAGGAGGGCCGGGCAGTGCGTGCAAACACAGCTGTCCAGGGGGAGGTTCGATCTGAGGACCGTGATCTCCTTGCGAGAGATCTGAAGAAGACCTGACTCCTTTGGAAAGAGGTGCCTGGGGTTCTTCACCTTTACAAAGTGAAGGCTCCTCTGCGACTCCAGGGCATCTGTGTGCTCAATTACATTGACAAATCACATGAGGTGTTTGGGGCTTAGATTAAACCTTAAGAAGAGTGTGCTATCTCCCAGTCAGAGAACCAGTTTTCTAGGGGTAGCATGGTACTCGACCACGATGCAGGCACATTTGTCTCCTGCATGTGTAGATTCAAACCTAACCGCCATAAAAGGCATCAGGCTAGGTCAGGAGTCTTCCAAATTCAAAGACTGTTAGGTCTTATGGATCTTATTGGGTCTACTGCACATTCCAGTTCTGGCTTAAGGTTTTCACTCTCTTTTATGCACAGAGGGCTTCGTACCCTTCAGCTTTTGTGGAGACCTTGGTTTCTGAATCAGTGTCCTGCTCTCAGGGCATGTTGTTGTAGCAAGACACTCATGACGGATGCCTCTCTCATGGGTTGGGGTGCAGTTTTTGATGGCCGCCCAGCTCGTGGCCTATGGAAGGTCCTCATATTTCTTGGCATATAAATTGCCTCGAGATGAGGGCAGTATTTCTAGCATTGAAACACTTCCTCCCGCAATTAAGGGGCTACCTGTTAGTCCACATAGACAAAACTATGGTAGTCTCTTACATCAATCACCAGGGCGGGCTGCGTTCGAGCCCCCTTTTCAGGCAGGTACAGCAGATCCTGCTCTGGGCAGAGACAAAACTTCTCTCCCTGAGGGCAGTTTACATTCCAGGGCATGTCAATTTGGGGACAGACATCCTGTCGAGGCAGGGGCTGAATCCTGGGAAATGGCGACTACCCACAAGTGGTGGAGTCAATATGGCAGAGGTACTTCACATGTTTTATTAGAGTCCTGGCCTGAATACATGTATATGCCAATATTCAGTTACAGTCATAGCACCACCCGCAGGCAACAGGAAATGTCATGTTTTACACTGTGATTAACTCCTCATTGAGATTTAACCAGAAAAACATCATATTTGGCCAGTCTAATCTTAAGGCCTTAGCCATGCTAAAGGAACACTCCACTTTTTTTGAAAATAGGCTCATTTTCCAACTCCCCTAGAGTTAAACAGTTGAGTTTTACCGTTTCGAATCCATTCAGCCGATCTCCGGGTCTGGCGGTACCACTTTTAGCATAGCTTAGCATAGTTCATTGAATCTGATTAGACCGTTAGCATCTCGCTCAAAAATGACCAAAGAGTTTCGATATTTTTCCTATTTAAAACTTGACTCTTCTGTAGTTACATCGTGTACTAAGACCGACGGAAAATTAAAAGTTGCGATTTTCTAGGCCGATATGGCTAGGAACTATACTCTCATTCCGGCGTAATAATCAAGGAACTTTGCTGCCATACCATGGGTGCAGCAGGCGCAATGATATTACGCAGCGTCTCTCACAAATGTCTCCATGGTTGCAAGGCACGCTCCCTGTGCAAGCAGGGGGTCACAGGCGCTGCGTAATATCATTGCACCTGCTGCACCCATGGTACGGCAGCAACGTTCCGATTATTACGCCGGATGAGAGTATAGTTCCTAGCCATATCGGCCTAGAAAATCACAACTTTTCATTTTCCGTCGGTCTTAGTACACAATGTAACTACAGAAGAGTCAATTTTTAAATAGGAAAAATATCGAAACTCTTTGGTCATTTTTGAGCGAGATGTTAACGGTCTAATCAGATTCAATGAACTATGCTAAGCTATGCTAAAAGTGGTACCGCCAGACCCGGAGATCGGCTGAATGGATTCGAAAACGGTAAAACTCAACTGTTTAACTCTAGGGGAGTTGGAAAATGAGCCTATTTTCAAAAAAAGTGGAGTGTTCCTTTAAATTGCAAAGATCTTGAGTTTTCGTTGAACAGTGTGTCCGTGGTGGTCTGACAAAGTCTGATGTTTCGCCATGAAACAGGAAGCTGTTGTAAGTCATACAATGTCCAACCTGCCCCAAACTTCAAATGTTTGATAAGAGTCCTGGCCTGAAGACATCTACATGCAAATATTCAGTTAGTCAGAGCGCCACCTGTTGGCAACAGGAAATAGCATGCTTTACACTGTAATTCACTCGGTGAAACATGCTAGAAATGTGTTAAATCATGCAACACTTGGCTAAGTGCTAATGCATGCGATTAACGCCACAAAACAGGAAGTTGTTGTAACTCAGGCATACAATGTCCGATCTGCTCCAAACTTCACATGTTTGAGAAGAGTCCTGCCCTGAACACATCTACATGACAATATTCATTTATAGTAATAGCGTCCCCCACTGGCAACAGGAAGTGACGTGTTTAACACTGTGATGTACTACTAGCAACATACTAAACATGCTACAAACATTCTAAAACATTCTAGCAACACTTAGCTGAGTGCTAAAGCATTCTATTATCGTCATGAAACAGGAAGTTGTTGTAACTCAAGCATACAATGTCCAATCTGTCTCAAACCTCACGTGTTTGAAAAGTGCCCTGGCCTGAAGATAGTCATAGCGCCACCAGCTGGTAGCAGGAAGTGTGGCAAATACAAATGACTGACGTAGTCCTCCTATATTTATATACTTAATCCTTTAAGACCTACGGGAGCGTCGGCGCTATATAGGTAGCACAATAATTCTTTTTGCATACAAAATCAGAGATTTTACACATTCAGATCAAGCCTCCAACATGCTCCTGTTGCGTTGTTTTCACCTTCTAATGAGTCTGAGTAATGTTTACAACAAAAACAGCGCACAGCCGCTAACTGAATACAAATATGTAGCTTTCACGTGGCGTTTTTGCTCATAACTTCGAAAATGGCACATCACTATTTACAACAGATTCTCACAATTAAAATGAACCCAAAATCAATGCGTTGATCATGAGATATTACTCACAGAATGATGTAACTTTCTTGGCTAAAAACATGTCTCTTATCGTTCCAGGATGCAATGTGTATCCAATGTTCCCGGAACCATCCATGCTTGTTTTCCAACGTGGAATAACACAAAATAGGTATTTTAAAGCTTAGAAACTCAGCTTTTTAATGCATCTAACCACTTTGATAAACTCCTAACGAGTGTACCGTCAGTGGGCGCCATCTAGCTGTGAACAAATGAATAATCATATTTTTCAAAAGTACTGCCTTCATCATCACAAAATTGGTTTCATTTGAAAGCTTAGAATCTGAACTTTACAATGCATGTAGCCAATTCAGTTAACTCTTATGTAGTGCTGAGTTATTTGCTGATAAATAGAAAAAAGAAAAAAAATCATAATTTAACTAAAAACAAATATGTAGATTTCATGTGGCATTTTCACTCATAACTCCATGAAACATGCACAGATCGTAGAAAATGGCATCATTATTTACACTTTTATGAGGCCAAAATCAACATAATCCGTTGCACTGATCACGAGATATTCCTTGTGGAGGAACAATTTTAAAAATGCTCATTAGGCGGCGTAACAAAAAGGCAACCTTGGTTCCAAATGCTGCAACTTTTAATTACTTTATGCTATCATAACAAAACTTTTCCTTAACTATATTGCTATACTGAAATTTGTAATTTTGACTGAATTGTTTGCTATTGTACAAACTTCTTATACTTTTGGCTATTGTTGTTAATTTAAATATCGCTTTCCTCAGCGGACATTCAAACTGATTTTGTTATTATGGATATACGATTGACCTGAAGAATATCAGATGCAGCAGGCATGCAGAAGGTAATACACTCGCTCAGGCGATCTCTCTCTCTCATAACACTAGGCTACTCTACATAATAGAATGAGCTTCAATGATGCGACTCAGCGTTCCTTCTTTAATGGTTCTAAAGTGATGTTTTAGAATTAGTAACAGAGGGGCTTGGTCACAACTTTTAAACTGTCAACTTGAGATTTGAATCCGTGGTGGAAAGGAAGTAGTTCTGCACTTCTGCACAGTAGTTACACACTTGTGCCATCAAACTGTTGTATAAAGGCAATATCACACTCATAGCCGTACGATATGGGTGTATATCAGCACGCTATGAATGACTGCCTGCGTCCTCGTGCACGGCTGATGTGATCAAATTTCATGGTCAGTAAGAAATATTTATGGCTGGTAAATTCATTCACCATTTTTTAGACATATAAAGTCTACTGAATCTACTGAAATCCTTTTCAGCTTCTGTTTATTTTTTTTCTATTACTTATTTCTATTATTTTAATTCTTGTATAATCAGAAGCTAAACAGTGCAAAAACACAGATTAGTGTTTAATCTGGAGTGGGAGGAGTCAGAGAAGAAGGGGTGTGGGAAACAGCTTATAAATATTCATGACTTGCTGCATTTGGAAGACCCCTTTGCTTCTGGACACACAGCTGGACAGAGCAGCTCACATTCCAATGTCCCTCCCAACCAGGCACTCACTCTCTGTCACCCTTGCTATCTCTCTCTTTCTCACTTTTTATTACTGTCCTATTTTCAGCTTGTCTCTCTCATTGCTGCACTTTGCCCTACAAATCAATGCATGCCATTTTGCGGCTCTCCGTACCCTATGTGGAAAGAATGCGCTCCCAGCATTCCTGAGGAGATGGTGCATTTTGACTAATGGTCTTTAGAGTATTCCTAGGATGTTGCATGGGAATGATGGAGTGGGCCAGAACAAAATTCTTTCTCAATAATGTTTATATATTTAAAATGATCACAGCATGTAAAGCTGATCTTGTTTTCAATTTACATGTGTACAAACAATGGTAAAACAAAGGTAAAATATTTCTGTTACAATCAAAAACTGCACAGTACCACCAGTAACCAGCATTTTTTAATGTATTTATTTATTAATAATTTTATTAATATAATAAAGTAGATCTTACATTACCATTCAAAAGTTTGGGGTCAGTATGATTTTTCAGTGTTTTTGAAAGAAGTCTCTTATGCTCTTATACCATTTGATGTTATTAACATTTAAAACAACTGTTTTCTATGTTAATATATTGTAAAATATATTTTTTTTCCTGTATTGGGAAAGCTAAATTTTCAGCAGCCATTACTCCTGTCTTCAATCCCCATCAGAAATCATTCTAATATGCGGATTTGGTGCTCAAAAACATTTCTTCTTATTATTGCAGTTGAAAATGTTGTGATGCTTAATATTTTTGTGAAATCCATGATACATATTTTTCAGGATTATTTAATGAATAGAAAGTTTAAAAGAACAGCGTTTATTTGAAAGATTGTAACATATATAAGATTGTGTGTGTGTGTGTATATATATATATATAATCTTACTCACCCCAGACTTTTGAACAGTACTGTATGTCTTATCATTGTGAAATGATAGACTAAGTCATTTTATGGTTGTCTGTGGGTTTGGGATCAGTTTTAGATTGAACAGCTAAGTAAAAACCACACTATGCTTGGTAACTTCAGTGAGGTGCGTGTGTACCCCATGGCTAGCTGTTTTTATGCGGGACAGACTATAAATATCGCAAATATTTTCATGTGTGCCCCATTTAGTAAGAAAGAGAGTTTTTAGCCTGTAGAATGCAGGGAATTTAGGATGGGTGCCAAAGCACCAAATACGTTTGAAAGTCAACATACAGTGTATCCCAATAGAAGAGGTTATTGCAGTGAGGCTAATTTCCACCTTTCTCTTTATCAGTATTCCACATTATGGTTATTTATTCCATGCATTTTGGCCTAATATCTGAAATTTGTGAAAAGGTTCTCTTTACACAAGTCATCTCATGTTAAGTGGCTGTGTGTATTTAAAAACTGCTTTTGTGGTGTTCAAGTGCCACATTCCTTTTCACTGTGTGTTTTCTCCCTAGTGCGACGAATCTCTGTGCATATTTTAGGGCATAGTTGTGATGTTTTCTGAATTAAAGGATTTAGTGTTCCATTTCTGCTCCATGTCGTGGATGAATACAAGTGATGAGATTTATTTTATAATGTGAGAACTGAGTATTCCTGAGAGACATGCTGTGAATTTGCAGATGTGTTCGGGAATAGTTGAGTTGAGCTGCAGCCAGGTTCTCTCACTCTGTAGCTTTAGATTGCGTAATATGGCATGCCGCCTCCCTCCCTTCCCGCTGACAGCCTTGCATTACGCAGTGGTTTTATGGACTCTGACAACCACACAAAGAAGCTAAAACTCTTTCTGGAGCTGAAGACAGCCCTTGTGGAACTGTGTTACCAATCTGAAGGTAGACCTACTAGTGTCAATTATTGCCATGATATTTCACCAAATAATATTGCAATCAGTCATGGAAGCACTGTCTGCCATATCATTCCTTAAAGCCAAAGGTTATAAATGGATATTTCTCAGATGAAGTATTACGGAAAGATTTGATTTTAAACGTATCCATAATTAGTTTAAAATAGATTTCTTGAAGTTTGGTGGACGGACAGACGGACTGACAGAAGACTGACTGACAGATAGATAGATAGATAGATAGATAGATAGATAGATAGATAGATCTGTTTCAAAGCTTCATGTCGCATTGTAATTGCATGAAGAAGAGTGACAAGTGTTTAGAATATCTCCTTTTGTGTTCCTTGGAAGAATTGAAGTCATATAGGTTTGGAACAATATGAGGGTGAGTAAAGATTGTCAAAATATTTTTTTTTTTTTTTCCATCCTCAAGACTTGCTAAAGAAGAGATCTCTTCAGAGAACTATTGGTACAGTTTCAATAAGGATTTACTTTAAATAGATGGTGGCTGGTGGAGATCCCAAAGGCTTGGCCTTTGCCTTTGCTTTAGGGCTAATCACTGCTAGACATTAAAGCTCTCCTTTTACTGTGTAAGCACACATGAACTTCTTATCACAATGCCCAACAAACCTATCATGTCGTCATAGCTTACAGTACAATTCAGCTTTTGTGCTAGGACAATCTGTAGAACAAACAAACAAGCCACACACAGAGTGCCGTAGGGGTCAAGGCGGGGTTTATATCCCCCTTTACATTCTTCTGTTTCTATTTCTTCCACGCTCTATGCCTAAAATCATAGATAACAGGATGTATAGCAGAAACCTGGTTGAAATAAAACTCTGAAAACATACATATACATATAAATCACTGAAGTTTCCAACTGAAATAAACACTCCTGGCAGTAAAACACAAGCATTTTTTATTCCTTTTCACACAAATTATGATTACAAGGGCAGATTAATAAAGAATTTCCGCACGGTTACTTGCACAATACTATGTTATGACCTCAAAACTCTTTTACCATATGGTGCATGATTTGTAAACGTATTTTCATTTTTGCATAATATAACCAGCTCCATACAGTATGTATGACTTTTCAGACATAGTAAACATGCTCAGTATCTCACCTGGTACAGTACTACACTTGCGATGTGCAGCGCTCTGGTATGAGTCGTGAAATGCAAGTCACGACACTCTATAATGGAGCTCAAAGACTTGTACAAGCAAGGTAAAATGTCATGGTTGCTTCAGCAAATGCATTATCTCACATTTGCTTTTGTTAACACTGTTTGTTAGGTTTAGGATAGTGTTCAGTTTAGATGGTACCTTATTTTCAAACACAATAGCATTAACCTTTTAGCACCATTCACTAGACATTTCATAATGATCAGACTTGAAAATGTAAAAAATACAATGATTATCATCCAAAAAGTGAGAATGGTATCTGTTGAATTGTCTGCAAGGTGAACACAGCTTAAGAGCTTTGACCTTTGACATTTTAAACAGGATTCCTTAAAGACACCAACAAACAAAGCAGCTTATTTCCACCAACCCCCACTGGTAAAAATAAAAAAGATCTGTGAAAAAGGTATACAACAGACACTCAAAAGTTTGTTGAACCAACATTTCGATGATCAGCCTTTTTTAAGGTACCTTAACAAAGTGTGCAGATATTTATCTTTTTCATAGTTTTCTTCCTTAACTTGCACATCCAAAAGGTGTGTGTTTACTTGAATAACTCGTTAAAAAATACAAAAGATAACATAGTAATCTTTATTTTTCCCCACTCTTCATAAATAAGTATTGAGGCTGCTTCCCCTGGCACACCTGTATTTGTGACCAACTTCTTGGCTCCTCTTACTGTGTGATTTTCAGCTGCTCTCCATGGTTCAATGCCACATTTACTCATGCAAGTTTGAGTTATTTTTGCAAATTTGAGAACCTTTTTCTTATACAATGTGCTGTGTGATTGATCTGTGGTTTGTTTAATTGAACTGAGATGGGAAAGGTCACTGTGTTCTTTTACTTGTGAGGGTACAATGAATGAAACAAAAATAAAAGAAATCTTAAAGGGTTGGTTCCAAAATGCCAGTTTTGTCGAGTATCCTCATAAGAGCAGTCTTAAATGACTTAAATATTGTCTTAAATGAACTTAAAGAGTTGTGAGAAAATGAGATGCTCATCACATCCATGTCATGTTCAGCAGCGGCAGGTCTTAAAGTCACAGCAGCCTAATAAGTTGCAGTGATGTTTGTCATTAATCTTAATCAAAGAACAAAGGTAACAGAGAAGATTGTAGCTTTAATAAGGATTAATCTATATTTAATTTATAATTTATGCAGTGAATACTGTAAAGTGTTTAATAACTTTATTCAGTTTCTGTATATTTCCTACCGGTTAGACAGGTAAGGCCACAGAATACGATATTTATTAAATTAAAGAACACAGACGCAGTCAAATCATTTACATAATGACCAACACAATCTACCAAGAGCAGTGCAAATTAGCGTTGGGTCTCAAATAAGCAGAGCTGATGCTCATCAAGTGGGGGTCGACACAGGAGCAACTTGTTACATGTAATCTGACAAACATATATATAATATACACATACATATATACACAGTATATAGGCCAACATGGCTTGGCAAATGATATGTTGGGATAACGTCTTCCTCTGGCATTAAAAAGAAATTAATACAAGTGGAAAATATTTTCTCTTTTCTACCACGCGCTCTCTGTTCTCTGCGGTGTCTCCGTGTCTTCTACTAGCAGAAACAATTGCATCCATATCGCAAAATGGGTTAAGACATGCTTTTTTGGGGTGTTAAATAATGGCGCAAATAACAGTAAATTGAGTAGTGCAAACATTAGTAAATCACGTTGCGTGATTCATTTAAATACTCTCCTCTCATAAATTTTGTGTCTGAAAGGGAAAGTCCTACAAATACCAACCTGGTCTCATGGAAAGACGTACTTGTGGGAACATTTTTGCAAGTCGCAGAATACGTACCAATACGTACATATCACTGTAGTTACAACAGAAACAAACACTAGAGGCAGTAAAACAGCAAGCACTTTAAATCGTTTTCATACACAGTTATGATTACAGGGTCAGATTATGGATTAATAAAGACTTGTTTTCACATTTCCTTGCATAATAGTATGTTATGATCTCAAAACGCTTTTACCAAAGTACACGATTTGTAAACAAATACATTTTGGACTTTGCATCGCTTAACCAGCTCCATATGTTTCGCTTTTCTAACATAACAAGCTTGCTTGGTAGCTCAGCTGATACAGAGTTGTACTTAGGATGTGGAAGGCCTGGGTACGAATCCCGTGAAAGACGAGTCACGGTAAAAGAGCTCAAAGATGAGAGATCAAAAACAAGCTAAAATGGCATGATTACAAATTCTTTTTATGTCACATTTGCTTTTGTTATCACTATTGGGTAGGTTTAGGTGTAGTGTTTGTGGTATGTTATTTTTAACACTTTACAATAAGGTTCATTAGTTAACATTAGTTAACTACATTAGTTAACATGAACTAATGAACTGCACTTATACAGCATTTATTAATCTTTGTTAATGTTAATTTCAACATTTACTAATACATTATTAAAATCTTGTTAACATTAGTTAATGCACTGTGAAATAACATGAACAAATAATGAACAACTGTATTTTCATTAACTAACGTTAACGAAGATTAGTAAATACAGTAACAAATGTATTGCTCATGGTTAGTTCATGTTAGTTAATACATTAACTAATGTTTAACTAATGAACCTTATTGTAAAGTGTTACCATTATTTTTAAATGTAATGGAGCATTAGCGCCACTCACCGGGCATTTCAAATCAGAACTGCGGTGATACGTATAAAACCAACGTAATAAAAACGTACCATATTCACGTTCATCTGTTTCACATTGAAACTGTCATGAAACGTACATGGCGCTACGTATTTTCGTTTTGCAAAAATGTTCCCACAGGTACGTTTTTCTAATGAGACTGGGCTGACAAATGCATATGCAATAAGGTTCACCGCAAAAACCACTCAGTCCATGCCTTTTCAGGGCTAGTTTTGTCTTTAGTCTTTAGTGTCTTTTAGTTTAGTTTTTTTAACGCCTAAAGAGGGTTTGATAAGCTTGATAAGCTAAGGGTTTGATAAGCTGTTAGTAAATCTGGCCCACTGTCTTTAAGTTGTTTCTACATTCATTTGGAGAGTAACTGTGAAATTATTACAATATAAAAATATTAAAAACAATGTTTTTAATTGCGATTAATTTAGATTAATTACAGAAAAAAACGTGTGATTAATTAGTTTTTTTTTTTTTTGTTTTGTTTTTTTTTTCATTGACCGCACTAATATAAAAATATATTCATTTTTGTGTCAAAGATGAATGAAAGGCTTATGGGTTTGGAATAACATGAGGGTGAGTAATTGACAGAATTTTGGGTAAACTATCCCTTTAAGGTGTCCAAATGTATGACAGCACCAATAGGTTTCAACCAATATAATTTTATGACATTTAGGTTCAATATTCCCTCATTTATAATTTCAGATTTTTTATTTGTAGATTCTACCTCATATTAAAAAGTTGTGTTCCTCAACTTTCGTCTCTCTTTCACATAAAAATAAATAAATAAAAGAAAAGAAAAGAAAAAAAATAATGGGGCCCTCACTATTCCCTCAGAGACAGATCCCTGCTGAGGTGTTGCTGGCTCCCCACTTCTCTTTTTTAGCTCCATGGCTGACTGAACCGAGGCATTGAGAGATTGAGGAGTGTGATTCAGTGCTCAGCAAGCCTCTGAATACTGATTCTGAGTCAGACACATTGAATAAATTTAGATACCAAAAGAGAAGCTGTCGGACCTGCGTGGCCCAGAGGTCAAACACATGATTAACGGTGATGACATCATCCCTTGGGGCTGCCTACTCTTTTGTTGCAGGATTGGACACTGAAATGTGCAGACCTGACTCCATTATGTAATCCCAGGGGCTGAGAATAGGGCCTCTAAAATCAGCCCAAGCCGATGGGAATGTTAAAGTTCCACTATGTAACTTATTTTGCTTGTAATTAACAAACTTTAAATAATGGGCAAGTACATCATAAATCATCAAAAATGTTTTTGCCTTACCCTGAATCAGTATGGTAGGCCTGTAATAATGATTTATATTTTGGAGTGGTCCAGACAGATTTCACGAGAAACTGCATATATCAGTCATTCGACCGTGTGCGTTTGCGTCATATATGTAAATAAATTAAAGAAGATCAGGCTACTACTATATGCAGTGGAAGGTCTCATAGTAGATTGAAGCCACAACAAATGAATCTCAAATCAAAATTAGAAAGCAAAAAGGGAAAGAGACAGTGCCCATAATAAAAGACAAGAAAATAAGAGGACTAGAAATAGTATAATGGACCTCCTGAGCTTTCAACCACCAATTAATGACTTGCTGTTAAAAAAAAAAAAGGTAATAAAACATCAATGAGGGTTCCCAATCTACAGAAGTATCCACTGTCAAACTTGAATTAAAAAAAAAAAAAAAAGACAATGACTACAGTTAAATTCTGAAGGTTGACAACCACCCACAACCTCATAGCGATACCCTGGCAGACATTACTTGATAAATTGTATTTTAATTTAAATTTTATTTTTTGATTAATAAATTAGTGTCAGACGATAACTAATGCTTGAGGTCTTCAAAGCCAGGTGGATTCTGATTAACTGTCAATATTTTTATCAATCATCAGCTGTAAAAAAAAAAAAAAAAAAAAATCCTGAAAGTGATTCCAATGTGTCACAACTTGGTAGTGATAATCACACGCACGATGAGGAAGATGGAAGTTCAAATCAATCTTTAATAATGCACAAGTAATCCAGATAGTGACTGGCAGGAAAACACAACCAATACATAGACAATACCTGACAACCAAGGAATGAAACATAAGAACTTATATACACAGGATAATGAGGGGAACACAGCTGAATGAGATGACAAAATCAAACGAGTAACTATGACAACAAACAAGGGAGGGAGAAACAGTGCCAACGAACACAAAGTTCAAACTGGCTGAGTCCGTGACACAATGATATTGTTCCTTTGTATTGTTATAGTTGTGGTGTGGACTTCCTTATCAATCAATCAATCAATCAATCAATCAGTCATATTTATAGAGCACTTTAAAAACTGTACAAAGATATAAACACATATACAAACAATAAAAAAATAAAATATAAGCACAAAAGAACAAGCATAAGAATACACACATGTATGTATAAAAACTACATATATGCCTGTGAGTACAAGTAGGCCTTAGACATGATTTAAACATCTGTACACTAGCCACAACTGGAAGCCACAACTGAAAACACACGATCACCTTTGCACTTAAGGCGTGTGCTGATCTTGTGGAGGATTGAATGTTTAACAGATCCCTAATATACTCTGGAGCCAAATAGGGGTTAAACGGATCGTTGTTGATCCGTATGGACCAGGCCCCACAGTTCGGCACGCATGTGATTCGCAGATTAATTTCAAGTTTGACCGCCATAGACTGAAAGTTGATAATTTGCTTGTGTTTTGTATTGCTAGTTTACACATTCAGTAGATTGCACATTCAATATACCATTCCAGCTTTAGAAGAGGCAAGAGAATTTAATTCGGTAGGCCTACTCGCGCACTGTTGTCTGTGTGCACAGCCGCACACACCCGAGGCGCGTTTCAGATTCACAGACTCCAAAGTGATTCCTCTTTGGCGTCTACTTGCACTTAGATGGACACATACACACACAAAATTAGGTCAAAATACCAGTCTCGGCAAGTATTCTCGTAAACACAGTCGGTTATGTTAGTATGTGTATCATTATTTTGGATCCCTGCATTCGGTCTTAAAGTGACAGCAGCCTATAAATACTTGCTGTTGTCTATATGTCATTAATGTTAATCAAACTACAAAACACAGCTTTAACAAAGATTAATCTATATTAAATTTATACAGTGAACATAGTGTTATTTTACATTTAATTATTACATTTCTGTACCTGAAATGAATACTACAGTTAGACCTTATTTAATTGTAACTTTGTTAGGCTATATTGTATTTATCTATGCTTGTATTTAGTGTATTTGTTCTTATTTTTTACTGACTGTTCACTTGCCTTTAATAATGTTTTAACTTTATTAGTTAGGCTAGTAGTTTTTGCTGTGGTATCAGAGTACTTAAAGTGTGCTTTAAGTAATAAATGGAAAGCAAAGTTACCCCCACTCCCAAAATATTTTTTTTTTCTTGCTGATCCAAAAAATGCATTTTATCGGAGTACACACCATGCTTTTTATATATATATATATATATATATATATAATTTCGGTCTTTTTGTCATTTATACGGAGCCCCTAAAAGGACCTTTGCAAAAATAAAAAATATACAGAGTTTCGCGTGCGCACGAGAAACTTTCGCGTTTTACAATTTCCGGTTTGTGTATACTATAACCTGTTTCATTTGTGCGTCACTGCCTATGAAGAAAGCTACAGTATGGATGCGCATGAATTAATAAAGCTGTATTTGCTCAAAATTTGGCTTTCTTAGACAAGTTCATCTAGGATGAATCCAGCTAATTATTCGTTTTAATTTTTTTTTTAAACATGTGCCTCCCTTAAAGTCCTTTACATCTATGGCTCTGCTCGCAATGAGCGCTGTTAGAACTGAATGAAGAAAATAAGCATTTCTCTGCCACCTTTAAGGATGCGTTAAATCCGACAAAGTGGTTTAATAAAGGGGCGTTTGATCTTGTGAAATACGACATTTTAGTAGGCCTACATTTTACAGTTCCAGTATTTTTATATGGGACAATATAAATAGTAGGCCTATAGCCTATACTGCCCTAACGAAATCCAATTTTTTTCATTTTTACTGTACCAGTGTTTTTTTTTTTTCATGAACCATTAAACGTGGCAATATGACAATGCACACTGAGCCCATTTCCCAGCGCGATTTCTTAATTGCCACAAAGTTAAGTCCTTGAAATATGACGCACTGCCCTAACGAAAGCCACATTTTGAGCTCTTTTTACTGTATCAGCCTTTTTTTAACTTGGCAAAAAGAACAATGCACACAGCCATCAGCCCATTCATGTCGCGGTTTCCCGGCCGTCACAGAGAATGCTTTAAAGCGGACATAAGGCTGTGATATATACTGCCCTACGAAAGCCACATTTCAGCAAATAGATCGTTATTAATTCATGTACATCCATACTCACATTTTCTGCAAAATTTTGAGCAAATATATCTTTATTAATTCATCCATACTCACATTTTCTTTATAATTTTGATCAAATAGATCTTTATCAATTCATGCGCTTCCATACTCTTTTTCTTTATAATTTTGAGCAAATAGATCTTTATTAATTCATGCGCGTCCATACTCTCTTTTTCTTTATAATTTTGAGCAAATAGATCATTATTAATTCATCCATACTCGAATTTTCTTCATAATTTTGAGCAAATAGATCTTTATTAATTCATGCGCATCCATACTCACATTTTCTTCATAATTTTGAGTAAATAGATCTTTATTGATTCATGTGCATGCATACTCTTGCTTTCTTCATAGGCAGTGAAGCACAAATGAAATGGGTTTAGTATACACAAACCGGAAATTGTAACGCGTGCGCATGCCATAAGTTTCTCGTGCGCACGCGAAACTCTGTATATTATTATTATTATTATTTTTTTTTTGCAAAGGTCCCTTTAGGGGCTCTGTACATTTAACAGTAAGAAATTGGAATTCATCCAGCATTTTCAGATGCATTTTCCCGCTTTAAAAAGAAAATATAACTGCATATCACTGGCATAACAATGATATGAAATGCCATGCTTATTAAATATAGAGCCCAACGGCAATAAAAGGAGAAAAACGGCCCTAGAATGGAGCGCTGAGGTATCAAATAAGTTATAGGAGCAGAAGATGAATTGTGATTCCAAATATTTACTGCTCATGTTCTGCCCTCCAGGTAAGAGCGGAACCAACATAAGTCCTCTACATTTACTCCAACACGCCACTCAAGGTGCTCAGAATGACTCAGAATGACATGATCCAGCGTGTCAAAAGCTGCTCAAGACAAGGCCGGCACAGTTTCCATGGTCAGCTTCTAATAAAATATCTTGTAGCACCCTGATGAGGGCAGACTTAGTGCTATGGCTGGTTCTGAAACCTGATTGAAACTTATCCAGGACAATTATTCTCATCAATTAGAACAATTATTTAAAAGTTATAGTTATACTGTAGTAATAGTCATCGTCCTTGGGGTAAACGGGCCTAAAAGTGTAAAGTTATTTGCAAACTCCAGTTCATGGGTCTTCTAATGTTTCTATGACTTTTAAAGTTTCAAAATGGTGAAGCAGCAAAATAAATACATACATTTAAGCTTGCTAGACTACATAATCCTACCCTCTGAAAATAAGGTACCATTATATGAGTGAAAATATATAATTTTGGTCTCAGTGGAAATGTTCACTATTTGGAGCTCCGTATGATCTGTTTGTTTAACATGTTCCTTCTCTCCTCACATTGCAAGTCAGGTTGCTTTCCCAGTGCCTTCAGTTTAAAGAGCACAATCTAGAGATTGTTAGCTCAGATTCTGTATGTCCCTCCTCTCGTTCTTGTTGTTTACTGACCCTGTGGAACTATTTGGGTTAAGAAGTGCTCTGTGCTATATTGGTAGTAGCCACTTAGACTCAACTAAGAAAGAGATAGCTTTTTTTTTACCTTGAAGAAACATTTGATGTAACATTTTTGTTTTGGTTTAATTTCAGACTCTTTCCTCATCTATCTGAGGTGGATGTGATATCTGAGAGAGACATTAAAGAACATATATCATGGCTGTGGCCGGATGTCCGGATTATTTTCTACACCATCCAAATTACCAGGTAAAAGATTGTTTGTGCTTTTCTTTTTACATTGTTTACCCACCCTATACATTATTCTTGTCATTGTAACATATTTTGTTTCAAACCCACTAGATAATCTGCCCTTGCCTTTAAACTGGAAAAAACATTTTCATAGCACTAAAACATAAAAATACGTTTTTTTTCAGCGAAATAACGTAAAATATTTATGAATCTTTCATGTCATAAAGATATATGTATAAATTCCCTTTTATCATTTTGTAGATAAATGTAAGATCCCTAAACCCCATTCCGAACCTAAACATACACATTGTATACAGAATGTTAAAAGAAAAAAGCATAATGGACAGAAATGTTTAGGAAAGTGACAGTTTTAGTAAAAATGTAACATTTAAACGATATTTTGAGCCACTAATCCTACACCTATCCCTAAACCTACCCATACCCATTTCAACTCCGTACTGTTATAAATAAAAGAATAACAGACAAACAAGCGTAATCACAATAATTTATTTACTGCAAAAATGTCAAAAGTGGTACTAAAAGTAGTTAAAATGATGATGAGTTGCAGTCGCAGTTCTCTGTGGTGGTAATAGTTTTTTATAGGGTACAGAGCAGAATTTAACTTATTAATCCATGAAAATATGAATCCGGCTTCTCTCCGTGAAGGCGCGCACTCACTTCAAATGTCAATCCACTGAAACACGGCATGTTGCAATCTGTGACGAAGCAGATGAGAACCAATAAGCGTTTGATATCAGTGCCGTAAACCATATCGTAAATGTTCTCGAGGGCACAACTTTCAAATTTGAATCATAACAAGCGCAGGTTTTGACTGTGACGGTCGCTGATGAGAATGAAGATAAAGATATCCGGATAAAGGGCTGAATTTGGATCTGTTCCTTACAAACATATGGGTTCTAAAGATTTAGAGTACAGCGAACAAATAAAATTGATGTGATTTGTGAATTTATGTTGTGCTTTGGTGTGTCTTATGGTTGCATTGTCAGTCGCTGCATAGGAGAAAGCGCCTTCTGTGTTGCACAGCAAACAAACTAAATATAACAAAATGGTTAAACAATTACAGAAATTGTATTCATTTTAAGCTTTCAAAGTGTTGTCTTGTTTAACATTATGTAATCCTCTGAAAGTTTGCAGCACAAGTCACAAACAGAAATGTTATTTCATATTAAGTAGATAAGTAAACTGCATTCAATAAATTCGACTAAAAACATGTATTGATATGACAATTGAATACAATAGATTTAAAACATTAATGCCAAGATTTTAATATTAATACATGGGAATTCATACACATCACTTGGATACGTAAATGATTTACGTTTTGTTGCTGTTAATACGTAAGTATTTTTATGTTTTAGTGCTATAAATACATCAATATTGTACGTTTTTGTGTGTCTGAAATCGTAAGTATATGTACGTGTGGTAGAACCACACTTTACGTAAAAATACACACATATTCTCATGAGATCACGTTGGATATATCCAAGCATGAATTTAAATGCACGCATAACCTACAAGTCAAGAGAGGCTTACGATATTGCATGTGAATATAGTCACAGCTTTTTATAAAATCATTATTTCATAATACTAATCTTAGAACACAGTTTCTTATGAAATGTTTATTTATTTACATCCTTTTATAAGCTATAGTCTATTTTCATATGTGTGCTGCACAGTAGTTTGGTGAACAGGTGTTTTACACCATAGCTGTTGATATACCATTTATTTTACCATGCATTGAATACTGTATTGATCAGCAGAAAAACAAAAAATATTCTGTAAAAACTAATAGTTGACTTGCTCAAGGAAGTTTTGTATGGTTTCTGAGAGCATGTGAAAGGAGGATAAAGCAGAGGGCTTCTGTGTATTTTGAATGTTCCTGTCATGAGCTGTAGATTCAGAGTCTGAGCATGAATGAAAATGGGGTTGCAGTGAATGGCCATTGCATCAGTATGCATTCCTTTGGGATGAGCGCATTGGATTCACATGGTGTAACCTGACGTAAGAGTATCTAAATTCTAGCCTCACTCAGTGGAGTAACTGGCCGGTTTTAAAGAGTTTTCCACGGTCGCCATTGTTTACAGTACATCCACGTGCAGCAGTTCAAAACCAACTGTGAAATTTCAATCAGGCAAATCACCTTGTGGAGATCTGGAATTAGTACAGCTTGATTATAAGATCTTCTGGGGGGACACCCAGTGTCTTGCAAAATACCCAGACTCTCTGAAATGAAATTAGCTTGTCCTTTCAATTATCAAAGAATCAAAGAATATAAGAATGTATATTTTTATTTTTTCAACTACTTTTATGTTTCATGGGTACATTTTTTAAATCACTTTAAAAACTTTCTACAATTTTTTAATTTTTTAATTTTGTCTTATTTTATTATTATTATTATTATTTTATTTTATTTTTTTTATACTTTTACTTTAATACATAGGCTTTGTAATTTTACCCTTATAGGGCCTGTCATTATTTAATGCGCAAAGAGTAAAATAAACATAAATTCTTTCAATATTTATTGTGTGAAAATTGCAACCCAGGCTCATTGGAAATACAACATTTCTGAAAAATTATATTAACGTTGCTTCTTACATGTTTTGTGACACTTTCAAAGTGAAATCTCCAGTAAGTAGCGCTAAAAGCATGTTCAGTTTTATCTAGCTGAACGTGAATCTGGCAACATTTTATTATTTTGGTTGTATGTATCGTGGCAGTTCAGAAATTAAATGTTCACTGAGTGGTTAAATGCTTTATCTCGTTTAAAAATAATCTAGCACCTACACTAAACCATACCCAATAGTGTTAACAGAAGCAAACAGGAGATAAAAAACACATTTGCTGAAGCAAACATGCCATTTTAGTTTGCTACTACAAATCTTTGAGCTCTTTTAATAACCACAATAGAGAAGAAAGCTGACAAAGAACAACTGAAAATGAGCGCTATATATACAGAGAGAAACACTAGGGACTAAACAAGATAATTAACAAGACACAGGTGTAACACATGAGGGCAAATCAAACATTATGGCAACAGGTGAACAAAGACATGGAGCTGATCAGAACACAGTGCAAAACCAACTCAAAGTCCTAATAAAACACAGGCAAAATGTGACATTACCTTACCCATAAACAAAAGTCCAACAGAGGAGGGTGGGTGAGGGCTTAGGATGAGGGAGGAGCCTGGGTAGAGATGGTGGAAGGAACCAGGGAGGAACCAACAGCGGAAGGAGCCAGGGCTTGAACACAGACTGAGCTAGCAGGCTGAAGGCCCATGGGAGGAGCCATGGTGGAGCCTTGATGTAGAGGCCAGGAAAAACCAAGGGGATGGAGGCGGAGCTAGAGACCCAGGTGGAGCAAAAGAGCCAAAGAGACTGTGCGACACTGCAAGTCCTAGAGACCAAGACAGAGCCATGTGGAGCCAAAGGAGTGGAGGTTCGAGGCGCAAGCGAAAGCCCGTAAGACCGTAGCGAAGGCAGAGTGATGAATAACAAAGGCAGAGCTGGAGGGACAAGGAAGCCTGGTTGAGTCGGAAGGACAATAGTCCCAGGTGGAGCCGAGGGAGCACGGAGCCAAGGTGGAGCCGAGGGAGCATGGAGCCAAGGTGGAGCCGACTGGTCGACGGGCCAAGGTGGAGTAATGGGCTTGGAGTTTAAAGTGGAGCTAGAGGGTCGAGACACCAGGGCAGAGCTGGCAAACAAGTAGCCCAAGGCAGATCCGAACTGCAGAGAGGAGCCAGTGAAAGAGTCAAAGGGTTCCCTGCTGGTGGAATGACCTGCCTAACTCAAACCGAACAGCTGAATCTTTAGCCACTTTCAAGAAACTTAAAAATCTTTTTCGTCAACACTTGACCCAGTAATACTAACACTGTCTATTATATCTATGATATATTGCTACGTGTACTGTGCTGGTCTAACTAGGACTTGTCGCAGCACTTACATATTGTTACTCTTTTGTTGGTTCAAATGCTTGTATTGTTCTCCTCATCTCCTCATTTGTAAGTCACTTTGGATAAAAGCATCTGCTAAATAATTAAATGTAAATGTAAAGGGCTGAAGGGAGCCAGCGGAGACAGGGCCGAAGAACTGGATAGCATGGGCAAAGAGTTACAAGATGACCTCCTTGACTGTGACAGGGCAGGCAGAGAGTTCAAAAACTACCTCCTTGGTCGATATGGAACAGGCAGAGAGTTCAAAACGGCCTCCTTGGCTGATACAGGAGGGGCAGGGAGTTCAAACATGACCTCCTTGGCCGATACGGGACAGGCAGATAGTTAAAAAAAAGCCTCCTTTGCCTTAGATGGTGATGTCACTTTGTAAAGAAACACTATAGACTGAACACGTAATATGTATGCGCACAATGTCACCGTTTTCACAAATTGTTGTTTTTGTAGTTTACATGGAGACGATAACGGTATCCTTTTCAAAACTTACATTTTGAATCCCATTTTCAGGCCCCCAAAACACCGTTGTTGCATAAATGAACGGCCAAAACGCATACGTTTTTATTTGAAAACGGTGTAGTTGTAGTGTAAATGGCCCCTCAAAGTCCAATTAAAAAACAGGCAAAACGTGGCATTATCGTGTTTTGTATTTCACGGGTCTCATACCCAAGTGCTCCACATCACATGTGCAATGCTGTATCATGTGAACTACCAAGCAAGTATACTATGTCAGAAAAGCCAAATAAATGGATCTGGTTCATGCACTATGGTAAGTGTTTTGAGGTCATAATATGCAACCCGAATTCCGGAAATGTTGGGACGTTTTTTAAATTTGAATAAAATGAAAAATAAAAGACTTTCAAATCACACGAGCCTATATTTTACTCACAATAGAACATAGATAGCATAACAAATGTTTAACTGGAGAAATTTTACACTTTTATCCACTAAATGAGCTCATTTCAAATTTGATGCCTGCTACAGGTCTCAAAAAAGTTGGCATGGGGGCAACAAATGGCTGAAAAAGCAAGAAATTTTTGAAAAGATTCAGCGGGTGAGAGCTTCTAGCAACTAATTAAGTTAATTGATATCAGGTCTGTA
The DNA here is from genome assembly GCA_039654765.1 of Mylopharyngodon piceus. Lineage (NCBI taxonomy): Eukaryota > Metazoa > Chordata > Actinopteri > Cypriniformes > Xenocyprididae > Mylopharyngodon > Mylopharyngodon piceus. The sequence continues at coordinate 9,236,080 of CM077445.1, forward strand.
ACATGATTAGCTATAAAAGGGATGTCTTAGAGAGGCAGAGTCTCTCAGAAGTAAAGATGGGCAGAGTCAGTGAAAGAGTGCGTAAAAAGATTGTGGAATACTTTAAAAACAATGTTCCTCAATGTCAAATTGCAAAGGCTTTGCAAATCTCATCATCTACAGTGCATAACATCATCAAAAGATTCAGAGAAACTGGAGAAATCTCTGTGCGTAAGGGACAAGGCCGAAGACTTTTATTGGATGCCCGCGGTCTTCGGGCCCTCAGACGACACTGCATCACTCATCGGCATGTTTGTGTCAATGACATTACTAAATGGGCCCAGGAATACTTCCAGAAACCACTGTCGGTAAACACAATCCGCCGTGCCATCTGCAGATGCCAACTAAAGCTCTATCATGCAAAAAGGAAGCCATATGTGAACATGGTCCAGAAGCACTGTCGTGTCCTGTGGGCCAAGGCTCATTTAAAATGGACTGTTTCAAAGTGGAAAAGTGTCCTATGGTCAGACGAGTCCAAATTTGACATTCTTGTTGGAAATCATGGAGGGAGGGAGACCTTCCAGCGTGTTATCAGCGTTCAGTTCAAAAGCCAGCATCTCTGATGGTATGGGGGTGCATAAGTGCATATGGTATGGGCATCTTGCATGTTTTGGAAGGCACTATGAATGCTGAAAGGTATATAAAGGTTTTAGAGCAACATATGCTCCCCTCTAGACGACGTCTAGTTCAGGGAAGGCCTTGTGTATTTCAGCAGATCTTTCACCTACACATTTGGTGCATCATTAAACAAAGACGACCACGAACTCTTCAGCAGCTGGAAACCCATATCAAGCAAGAATGGGACCAAATTCCAACACCAAAACTCCAGAAACTCATAACCTCGATGCCCAGACATCTTCAAACTGTTTTGAAAAGAAGAGGAGATGCTACACCATGGTAAACATGCCCCCGTCCCAACTATTTTGAGACCTGAAGCAAGCATCAAATTTGAAATGAGCTCATTTTGTGCATAAAATTGTAAAATTTCTCAGTTTAAACATTTATGTTATCTATGTTCTATTGTGAATAAAATATTGGCACATGTGATTTGAAAGTCTTTTAGTTTTCATTTTATTCAAAAACGTCCCAACATTTCCGGAATTTGGGTTGTAGTATTGTGCAAGAAACAATGCAAAAATAAGTATTCTTAATCAACAATCTGCCCCTGTAATCATAATTTGTGTAAAAAGGAATAAAAGTTGTTTGTGTTTTACTGTTACTAGTGTTCATTTCAGCTGGAAGCTGCATTGAATTGTATGTATAGATACATTTTTGGTGTTTTGCAGAATGTAGGTAGAGGCATGTTTTTCCAATGAGCCTAGGTTGGAAAATTGTTGATCTAAATTTTAATTGCACCACAACCAATAATTTTGCTCCTAAAAAGTGTTAGTGTATTTGTTTAACAACAGTCAGTGTCAGTGAAGGTAATGCTTGTGATGAAATATGAGATGTGATGTATGAAGAAAACAAAGGAAAATTTATGTGAATATCACTTTGAATTTAAATGTCATAAAAAAGGTGTTATTTGGTCAAATTATTTTGTTTATATTTATAATAAATATAAATTATATATAAAAAAATAGAATACATAAACATTTAAAAAATGTTTAAAACGTAATTCCCACTACCATAATTTCCATCACAGATGAATTATGATTTGAGAAATTTGTTTATGCAGTTCAGGGAGAAAAATAAAAACAAAAACGAGAGACTCTGGGTACTCTGGGTTCGGGCCAAATTCCGAGCTCGGAGCCCTCTCCTCAGACAGCACACCAAATACACATATTTTACACTATATCTGATTGTTTGTACGTGTGAACTCGTGAAAGAGGGACCGGCAGACTAAACCACTAAGCATTTTTTTATGTATTTGAGAGGAGGAGGAATGGTAGATGCTTTTAGATACTGGTAAATAAAATGAAGCTGCCCTCAGCATCTGTCTGTGCCTGTGTCTGGTAAGTAAGTGGGATTCTGGGCCGGGTTCCAGGCTTGGCTAATACAGGGGGACTGGAGGCCTGCCACAGCACTTCGAGGAGAGCTCCCTAACTACTGTTTTAAAGGAACTGCTGAACTGGCTTTTATTGAGCTGGGCCTCTTGCCTTTGTTCTCTCAATTAAGATGATGAGCTAATGTTTGAATTGCTCTGAGAGTGTAAGCCCCTTCTTTCAGGATCTTCATTAAGCGTGCGTAGGCTTGAATTGAATAAAAATGTACAGCTAAAGGGAGCGTTACTCTAATGTAATGAGTTTTCCAGAGCATCCATAATTAAAGAGGTCTTGATATAATAACATAATAAATCAAGTAGGGCTGGTAAATTAAATTGATATGCAGAATATTAAGCAAATTGTGATGGCAGCTTTTGAATATCATATGCGATCTGTTACATTTTCTGTGAATGGTAAAAGTATGCAAGTTTGGCGTATGTTTTGAAACTGGGTTTTCTTAGCTTAGAGGATGTTATTGGTCAGAGCAACATAACTTTTGCCAATTGAAGATGAACTGCTCCAGAAATGTGGGTTTGTCATTAGCCTACCAGCCATATTGTCTTATTCCTCATACTGCTTTAGCCATTAAAGTGCCTGTTGTTGGAGTGGATTGGTATTTTCAGAGCTGTAAATTTTTCGCCCAGAGTTTTATAGCTGCTTTTAGAGTGAATTAAGACAACATATGGTTCCTTGTTCCTGGAAGTCAGTATTCCTGTTCTTGGTATTTCTAAGAGCTTGAGGATTCAGCATCAAGGTGTTTTATGTTCCAGACACTTTCTCTGAACTGAAGTAGAGGATTTGAGAACCTAGTGGGTCTGGCACATGAAAAATCAATATTGTAACATTGCTTTATATTCCCAAGAAAATCAAAGAAAAAAATTCAATATTCATTGACAGAGGGATCTCTATAGCCATATCTAGAGACAAGAATATCATAAAGACCTGTAAGCAACCCCCTAGCAACCGCTCTTATGTTTTTATTTCTTGTATTTATTATGCTGATACATATATAAAAACATTAGATGTACAAGCATTACCATTCAAAAGATTGGGCTCAGTAAGATTTTTTTTTTAAAGAAATTAATACTTTTATTAAGCCATGTTGCGTTAAATGAATCAAAAGACCTTTACATTGTTACAAAAAACTTCTATTTCAAATAAATTATGTTCTTTTAAACTTTGTAATTATCAAAGATTCCTGTCAAAATAATGTATCGGAGTTTCCAAGAATGATTTCTGAAGGATCATGTGACACCGAGTGGACTGGAGTAATAGCTGCTGAAAAATGAGCTGTGCTATCACAAGAATAAATTACTTTTTAAAATATATTAAATAGAAAACAGGTATTTTCAAATGTAGTAACATTTCACAACATTTACTGTTTTTACTGTATTTTTAACCAAAGAAAAGAAGCCTTGGTGAGCATAAGGATTCAAACATTAAGACATTTTAATGACCCAAGACTCTTGAACAGTAGTGTACATCTTTATGACTCTGTGCCTGTTCCTCTTGTATTCAATATTTATGCCACAACCTGTACACCTAACGGACCAATGTACAGTGGCTGTGAGTAAAGAGTAAAGTACTTTATGAATGTGGGTCTGTTTTCACAGGGTAATCTGTCCTGCCAGAGGAATTCACAGTAGCTTGACCGTCTGAGAATAAGCAGGGCTGAAATATCACCTTTTGTACCTTAAGCATTATATTAATACTGCAGGTTTGAACGATAACCAAATCAGTACATTAAATGCTTGACATAGCCATGTTTATATGTCATGAACCTTATGCTTTAGAATGATGCTACAGAACACAAGCAGGTAAAGTCAAGTCAGGTTTGCATTGTAGGAGATTTATGAACCTTAATAAACACCTCATGGATATATATTGCATTCACCTGTTAGCAGAAACTTGATCTACGTACAACAGCATGTGAATGGTTATTACTTTATATCACATGCATTTTTGGGGAGAAATGAACCATAACACCCTTGAATAGTTCCCTTAAAACATAAGATGTATGTTTTTTTGTTGTTGTTGTTGTTTTACAATTTTTTTTTTTCACACATCACATTTCTTATGTTTTATAAAGAATGCTCTTCACTGAAACTGAAGTCATCTTGAAAACCAAGTACATAAACTTCAGAAAGAAAAAATTACGCCACAACTGTGACAGTCATAATTTGTGTAAAAATGAATATACTGATTTCTTTAAATATTCAAATTATTTATATTTAGTTATTTTGTAGATTATAATACTTTAATAAATTGAAATAATAATAATTAATGTTTATTATAGATGCTCTTATTTATTTTTTTTTAAGTCACAAAAATGTATAAATAAATGGTATTTGAAAAGCAAAACTAAACTATGAAGTAGTAAAAAGTTAAGACGTTTTATTTCACCTTCATATATATTTTATAAAATGGTGAAAAAGTATGACATCTAACATTACTCAGCTTTTCATTGCTTGTTTGAACTGATCAACTTTCTTAAGATGTCTGAGAAAGTTCTGTAAAGTCAGCAAAGAGGCAATGCAGACCTATAGATTATGGTCCCAGATGAACTTAAAGCGTGATATTAGAGGTCTTAGCTCTGTCTGGGCCTTCTGCTGAGTTCAGTCAGACAGAACCACAGTGGCTTCCCTCAATACGAGTATGGGTGGAACTTTGAACGGATCAGTCACACTTGGCTAGCTAGAACCTCCACACATGCTTGCATACACACAGGCTTTTTGCCCTTAAGAACATTTCAGTCTTTTAATGCTAAAGTCCAGGCGCATTGCTTTAGAATTAACCGTCAGACTGCAGGAGACCAAAGAAGACACTAGAATTCCTTGAATGTTCAAAGACTCCATCTGATCATATAAAACACCTTCAGGCCTTTAGTTTTACACCGATGTATTATTAAACATCATGAGAATTCTTACAGAAAACAAGATGGATTGCTTGCTCCAAGCCAATCTGATGAATCAGTGAGGAAATAAAAATAAACAGTTTTATGGACATTCTATCAAAGCAAAGGAATGTGTATAAACAAAACTGCTCTGAAGCACAGGTTGAGGATCCAAATGCAGCTTTATTAGGGCAATCCAGAATTATAATCCATAAAAGGCAATAGGTCAAAGCACAGGGCAGATAATCCAACAAGACAACAGGGCAGAAAAACACAGGCAAACAGGGAAATCCAGGAAACCAGGCAGAAAGTCAAAACCAAAACACATGTAACCAGAATAGTGCTCAGAATTGCAGTGTGACAACAAACAAAACTTCGCAAAGAATGGTAGAACACACAGGGCTTATATAGGCAGAGTTAACATTGGTAATGAGAAACAGCTCAAAGTAATCAGGCATAAAAATCCGGGCAATGGGTTATGGGAAATGCAGTCCGTGATGAGATAACAAAGATGGAAGGAGTGCCCTCTGGTGGAAATCAAGGGCATTCCATCTGGCAGGCGTTGAAAGTATGAGCATACAAAGAGAATTATTTTGGAATATTCAGAAATGAATGAAAATGTTGATTCTTCTTGAATCTTTTGGATTTCACGTTAAACCAGTAATGTGAATGGTGCTGGTAATGTATTCTTTAGATAGGATTTACATGATTAGTGCTAAAATAAAGGAATTGGTTCCACTCATTCAGTGAGCATTAGCTAAATGTATTTGACGTCATTTTATAATGCTCAAGTTCTTGTTTTTATTTCATTGTATTTTATTCTTAGTGTTGATGTTTTCACCAACATTTGTTGAAAGACCACTGTCAACATTCAAAATTCCTAATGATTGACAGTATTTAGGATAAACTAGTATGATAGACAGATTCAGTATTGTTGCAAATTTCCACAATGTCACTTGGCTGCAGTACATATGAAGTGGCATATTACACAAGATGAGTTCTGGGATTAAAACATATTGTTAAAAAAATCTAATTATTATAATAATTTGCACCACAATTTTTCACATAAACTTCAGTGCTTAACTCATCCCGCACTGTGCTATGGACATGAATGATTCCTGAAATTGTCTGGTTATTTGAGGAGAGGAGAGATATTATGTTACTGTCCTAAGCAATCAAGTGTTTTTCATGGAGAAAAATCCTATCGACTTACATTGAAGGTGGGACCTGAGCCATATCTAGTCCAAAACTCTTTTATTGTTTTTGTCATGAAAAATGCTCACAATAAACGTTATCTATGATGTTTATCAGCATCAAGATGTTGATCTAATGTATATGACAAAAAATGTCAACAACAACAGTTCCTTTTGCATTCAACAATGTGACGAGCAGCACAGCTGTATGTCTCAAGTCTCAAGTCTACTTTATTTATAGAGCCCTTTCCACTACAAAGTAGACCAAAGGACTGTACAGCAACACAACAAACAAAAATAATATTAAAAACAAAAATCAACAATAACAGATAAACATTTAAAACAATATACATCATCCAAAAGTCAACAGTTAAAAGCCAAGTAAAAGCCAAGAAAACAAGTATGTTTTCACGCGAGATTTAAAAACATCAACTGAGGGTGCAGATCTGATGTCAGGTGGAAGGGTATTCCACAGTCTTGGGCCGATCCCCTTTGTTTTCAGGCAAGTTTTCGGAACTGAGAGCAGTAAGCAATTAAATGATCTTTGAGATCTACCAGAGTTCATATGAATCAGGTCCGTAATATATTCTGGGGCCATCTCATGGACAGCTTTAAAAATCGTACAGCGTATGTGTGCGGAATCCATAAACACTTAAACACATTTACATAAGAAAACAAAACAATCTTGCTCTGGTTCTGGAACATTGTACATAGCATTCAGAAGCCATAAAACTTCTGACGCTCTACAGCCACATCACAGCCAGATTCTGGGTTTTGTGGTCTCGCTATGAGAACCATCTCCAAATACGAGAGTGCCACAGGACATTCTGTTCCCAGCTCGTGCTGTGAAAGCTCCAATCAGCGCTGAAAGAGATATCCCACAATCCTTGATCCTACTGTGCTCAAACTGAGCTTTTTGTTTTTGTACGCCATCCAAGAGTTCAAAGTGTTCCCCTCTGGTGAGACAGCAAAGAGGCTCTGTTATGGAAAGTAGTTTTTGAATCGAGTCGCCACCTGTAGTTTACACACGGAGAACGTGGCTCCCAGCTGCCAGTTGCTTTAGATCTTGTTCCGTGAATGCAATGGCACAGTTTCAGCTGATCACATGGCAGGGTCGCGTCTGAACGATGCTGTTTTTCTCATAGCCTGTAAACATGCCCATGACCCTCCCCAGATACGGCAGGGGGGCATCCGAGGACAAGTAGAGGGCCTCCTCTCGTCTCTTTCATCACAGATTGGGCAATTGCATCATGGAAGTTCCCTTTGCTGAAAGAGGACGGGAGAATTTTTATGCATAGACATATATGTGAACACGCATTGCCCTTTATAGACACATCTGACATGGTTAGAGCTGTCTGATATTGTATGTGGACTGTAAATATAATTTTCTTAATCAGTATTTTTGTCTTGTTTTCTAGTAAACAAAATTTAATAAAAAATGTCTTGGATAATAAAACTTGTTTTTCAGACTATACTGAAAGTTTATTTTTCTTACCCCATTAGAATTTTTTTTTTTTCTTTTTTGAAACATAAACCTAAAAAAAAGCTTTATGCTAAATATGAAAGCCTTTGAGATGAGAAAAATAAACTAATATATTCCTTTATGGACAATAAAATTAGTTCCAAAGTGTGTGTGTGTTTGTGTGTGTATGTGAGTGAGTGGTGTGACTAATGTCAAAAAATACTTTTAGCATGACCACTTTATTGGCTTCTGTCTCAGCAGGATAATGTAGAACGAGCTGCCAATCACAGACAGGCAGATCTGATTGGACCAGGTTTTCAGCAGTCAACCAATCGGAATTCACCCAGCCATCAAGGTCAGTGAATTAATAATTTGCATGTGCACTTCATAAATTTCTTAAAATAAGATTCCCTGGCTCTGATATTTGAAATGACAGTACATTTTTGGTTATGGTGTGTGTGTTTTTTTTTTCTTCAAAATGTTCTTAATATCCAAAACAGAAGTAAAGAGTTTTTAATAGATTTGCAGAATTGCTCATAGTTTAATAACTCAACCAAATTAACAAGTGTGTATGTGTGTGCATACTTGATTAGGGGCGGGAGCCGTCTGTCTCACAAACTTGGACTTGGGTGGGGGCTGTCTGTCGTAGATGCCTTTTATGGTTGGAGACTTGCTCATTAAGTTCAAACTGGGATCTATATTCAGGCCTCTTCCGCTGTAAACACTCCAGCAGTTCAAAGGCTTGATTTGTAAAGACACAGGGTGCCACTCATTAAGCCTCCAACCTAATTGTGCCATACAAAAATACAGAGGCATGATATTTGGAGCATGAGATTTAAGCACAATATCGCCTCAGCATGGGAGGTAGAGCCTGTTTTTTTTTTTGTTTTTTTTTCTAAAAGTCTGATGCTGTCATTGAAGTAAATGGAGCAGAAATTCTCATTTAGGACTTCTCAGAGTACGCCGCGAATCCTCACAGCTGTGACTACACTAAACATTTGGTTGTGATAATTTAATACCCCTTAATATTTCATTTGCAGAGTGGTCTTTGTTGAACACAGTTATTTTCTTTTGGTTTATGGATTTTTTAAACATGGTTCTGTAAACATTTATTCAGACTATCTGACCACTATTATTACTCATCTAAGTGAATGAATGTATGAAAAACTAGAACAAAATAGAAAAGCATGTTCCCATGCCTATTCTTTGACCCTGCCGTTTTCATACTCCATTGAATACAACAAACTGTGACAACAAAGGTCTTATTTTGGGATGCTGGAATGCAGCTAAGAATAGGTGAGAAGCATTTGTTTGTCAGATCTCAGATTGAGGCCAGAAATATTTGTTACTGCGTCGAAATCCTGCATGACGTTTACAGCTAAACTCTCACTTACTTATAGTCTTTTAATAGAGTTAAAGACCACGCTCTATTGTTTGTAAGTTAACTGGATTACGAAACTTACTGAAACTAAGGTGCTTGGCAGAAACGTGACATTGTAGTTTTTCAGCACAAATGGTTTACACTTGATGGGTCTAAGTAAATGTTTTGCTTTCTCAAATTGTGTGGAGTCTGTCTTAGTTCCTCTCTCATGAAAGGACCATTTAAACCTGAATTGTGCTGAAGTTTACATTATCATATTTTGTAGAACTGAAAGTTTTGTACAACTTGCATTTTTAGTAAGAATTTGTATGGATTTTAAAAGGCTGGATTAATGGTGCCTGTGTTATTTTTTGTTGGATTGTGGAATATTTTAATTGTGGCAGTGATTTTTCAGGTCGGTATAATCTCCATTGTCAGATTATATTTATCAGTAATATTTCACTCAGCTGTATTTCACTGCAAAAAGGATCTAGCAACGCCCTGTATCCTACCATTTAAATATATACTGTATGTATATATATATATATATTGAACAGACAAACCCATCCTGTTGTCAGTGGGCAGCTCTTGCAAGTATAAGCTGCGATATTCACAAGAGTTGCCAGTTATGCCAGTTATCAAAGATCAGACTCTGTGACTACACCAGAAGTGACTGTCCTGTCCTGCTTTAAAGAAAAGCTAAAAACAAAAAATTAGTAAAAACCAGTACACAATATTGACTTAAACCTTCAGCAACATGCCACATTGACTTTCACATCAACTTTGCTGTCAAGTAATTTACCTAATTAGATATTCTTCACATATGTAAGAATATATCTGTCAGCTTTTCTGGAAGGAAAAACTCAAAAGCAGATAGATGCTTAACTTAGATTTTATTAGAACTTCAAACAAAAGACTGGGGCGAGCCACCTGGCTCTGAGCCAACTCAAAGAGGGGCATATTAGAAGAGGTCAGACTGGCATGGATCAGGCCAGAGAAACAGTCTGTACAGCGATCAGATCCAGATGGGAGACGAGAGAAGAGTCAGACAGGCATTACTAGGTGAATAACAGCATAGAACAGGCAAGTCATTACCAAGGTTAGTGGCGAGCAGAGATCAAACCTGGGTATACAGTCCAACAATGTAATCAGTGCCAAGAGATAATACACTGACCAGAACCAATAATGAGAGCAAGAGTCAGCACCAGGATGGGCAGTCCGTTGTGTTCTGGCAAAACTGAAACCACAACACTAACTGGGCAGAGGGCAGGGATGTATGCGAAACAAAAACTAAACCAACAGACAAGACCAATAATCTCGATAAGACTAAGATAGATGCACGTGTGAACATCAATGGCACAAAACACACTGACAAAAAACAGAGGAGACGGAAGAGAATATAAAGTGGGGAGATCAAGAGAGAGTAGAAAAAGCTGTGAGACAATGAACAGAAGGGGCATGGGGGAGACCGCAAGACAGGTTTGACACGGGAGACTGGACTGATGACTTTAACAATGGGGTATGTCCTGATAAACCTGGGTGCCAGCTTACTGGCCAGAACCCACATTGGCAGGTCCTTCGTGGAGATACCTGGGTGCCACCCTCCCATGGTGGTCTACAGCTCTTTTAGTGCATCCCCTGGACTGGACCAGCGCCTCCATGGCTTTCCTCCCAGACGTGGCAGCACAGGATGAAAGCCTGGACCGAGGGAACATCAGCTTCGGTACCCTAAGAAGAGAACAGAGGAGGTTGATAACCCAGGCAACACACGAATGGGTCCAGTCGAGGACACCGGCAATGAGTTGCATACTTATCCTACATCAGCTGCTGACTCCAGGTATATAGGTTATGGGAGGCCAGGCATCACAGCATCCACTCAAGATCCTGCACGCTCGGTTTGGCCATTGGTCTGTAGATGGAGTCATGAGGACAGTTCGAATGTATTCCAGATTCCTGTGGTCAGTCCACACCACGAAAGGAATGGTTGAAATAGAAATGCCACTTGCCACACCTCCCCTGTACACTGATGATCGCTGGCTTTTATCAGACAAGACATCGAGATGAATTTGACCACTTCAGTAAAGACAGAGATCTTTCGTGAGACACCATTTTTTTTCTTCCACGGTGAGATGAAGTCTGCCCACCTACATGGGCTCTGGCTTGTCAGGTGGTTCTGGTGTTCAAGGAACAGAGGAGGTGCAGAAGGTTCGGCCCGCGACATGCTGGAGAAACCTTGGACTCTGCGTCTTAGCTCCATGCGGCTGTCGAGACAGATGCAAAGGATGATCAAATCGACCAAGAGCTCCGGGGGATTGCAGGCATAGATGTCATCCTTGACCTTCTCAATAAGCTCATCCTGGAAGCTTTTGAATAAGTTAATAAAAAAATGAGTGTGCTCACCACACTGGCTAAAAGTGGAGAGGAGAGAGAGTGATAGAGCCAAATCAAAGGATGGGGATTATTAGGAGGCTATGATTGATAAGGGCCAATGGAGGGAATTTGGCCAGGATACTGCGTATATACCCCTCCTCTTTACAAGAAGTGTCATGGGATTTTTAATGACCACAGAAAGTAAGGACCTTGGTTTAACGTCTCAGCCAAAGAGTTTTATTGGACACAGCCACATCAGCAACAAAATATACTTTCACTTCGTTGATGTTAATAAGTCTGATTTTCTGTGCTAACTATGCATGATTATATGGTTATTTGCATTTTATTATTTGCATTTAAAAAAACTCATCCATGAGGTTTCACCCAAAATTGAAAATTCTGTCATCATTTACTTCGTCTGATGTCTCAAACTGTATGATTTTATTTCTTTTGCAGAACATAAAATAATATACTTTGAGAAATGTTTCAGTATTTGAGCACCAAAAATTTTTGGTTACCAGTATTCTTCAATATATCTTCTTTTGTGTTCTGCAGAAGAAAGAAAATCACACATTTATGAGTAAATGATGACAGAATTTTCCTTTTTGGATGAACTATCATGTTAATTAATTGCTAGTTGAGATATTTACTAGTTCTCTTGAAACTTGAAACTGGAAGGCAGGATCGGACCACATAGTTATTCAAGGTATTCCTTTGTTAAGGTCAGTGCCTCTCCTACACCGCATGGTTCTGATGGACCCTTGGGCAGCAATATCCAGGGCATTGCATTCTTTAGAAGAAAGAACGGTTTTAGTGTGGTGGGTGGACGGGGCTTATAAGATTATGGAATTTTAGGTATATGAAACTCACTGATTAGATTGATGTTTCCCAAGAACAGGCTCTCCATTATTATTTTTCCAGATTTTTCCTCTCTATTTATGCTCTGCTGTTTGACTGCCAGGGGCATTTTTACCTATCATTCTCTCTCTGACTACTTTTACATTTTAAAAAACTGCTTTTAGAAAACTGCTTATTGCGAGAAAGCTGTTTAAGACATGTCGTCTGAAACCTGTATGACTTTCCTCTGTGGAATGGCAAAGAATATACAACTTACCGGAAAAGTTGGGACGTTTTTAAAATTTGAATAAAATGAAAACTAAAAGACTTTCAAATCACATGAGCCAATATTTTATTCACAATATAACATAGATAACATAACAAATGTTTAAACGGAGAAATTTTACACTTTTATCCACTAAATGAGCTCATTTAAAATTTGATGCCTGCTACAGGTCTCAAAAAAAGTTGGCATGGGGGCAACAAATGGCTGAAAATGCAAGAAATTTTGAAAAGATTCAGCTGGGAGAACATCTAGCAACTAATTAAGTTAATTGATATCAAGTCTGTAACATGATTAGCTATAAAAGGGATGTCTTAGAGAGGCAGAGTCTCTCAGAAGTAAAGATGGGCAGAGACTCTCCAATCTGTGAAAGAGTGTGTAAAAAGATTGGGGAAAACAATGTTTCTCAACGTCAAATTGCAAATTAAACATTTGTTATGCTACCTATGTTCTATTGTGAATAAAATATTGGCTCATGTGATTTGAAAGTCTTTAAGTTTTCATTTTATTCAAATTTAAAAAAACGCCCCAACTTTTCCAGAATTCGGGTTGTATTTTGAAGAATGTTGGTAACCTAACAGTTTTGGTTACAACTGACTTCCATTGATTGAAAAAAAAAAAAAAAAAAAAATACTGAGATAGAAGAAAGGAAGAGAAAAAGTAGCAACATGATTGTGAGTAAATGACAGAATTGTAATGGTTTGGGTGAACTATCTCTTTAATCCATGTATATATGTCACCATCAGTAAACGGTTTTCTCCATATGTTTCCTTTAAATCATATATCACATTTCTCATTTACAGCCCAGTCTCATTAGAAAAACGTACCTGTGGGAACATTTTTGCAAAACGAAAATACATAGTGTCATGTACATTTCGTGACAGTTTCAGTGTGAAATGTCCACTGAGTGGCGCTAAAAGCGTGTTCAGTTTTTTCCCGAAACAGATTAATTTGAATATAGTACGTTTTTATTACATTGGTTTTATACGTATCACCGCAGTTCTGATTTGAAATGTCCGGTGAGTGGCGCTAATGCTCCATTACATTTAAAAATAACATACCACCAATACTACACCTACCCGATAGTGTTAACAAAAGCAAATGTGACATAAAAAGCATTTGTAATCATGCCATTTTAGCTTGTTTTTGATCTCTTATCTTTGAGCTTTTACTATGACTCGTCTTTCACAGGATTCGTACCCAAACCTTCCGCATCCTAAGTACAACTCCGTATCAGCTGAGCTACCGAGCAGATTTGTTATGTCAGAAAAGCGAAACATATGGAGCTGGTTATGCAATGCAAAGTCCAAAATGTGTTTGTTTACAAATCGTGCACTTTGGTAAAAGCGTTTTGAGATCATAACATAATATTGTGCAAGGAGATGTGAAAACAAGTCTTTATTAATCCATAATCTGTAATCATAACTGTGTATGAAAACGATTTAAAGTGCTTGCTGTTTTACTGTCTCTAGTGTTCATTTCTGTTGGAAACTGCAGTGATATGTACGTATTGGTACCTATTCTGCGACTTGCAAAAATGTTCTCACAAGTACGTCTTTCCATGAGACCAGGTTGCCCATTTAAATGGTGAAATTCTGCAGGCGAAATGCAGTCGTCTCAATAGGAATCCACGTGATTGGGAATTTTGTGTGAGGGACACTTGAGGGAAAAAAATGTATCTGTGTTGATTTTACATCAGCTTCAAGTTTATTGAACTGTTAACTCTCGAATTTGCTGCGTTTACCAATATAAAGCTGCTGGATTTGGAAGTGACCTCTGAGTAAGCGGTGCTTCATGCATCGCTACACTATTGACAATGGACATACCTTGCTTGCAAATTTTTGCTGAAGTTTTGCTAATGTGACTCCACTTTTAACCTGTGACCTCATGTCATTTCATGGCAGAGATGAATATATTGAGTGAATATTGACTTCAATTCCACCCTTATCCTCACACTAGCTATTGTATGACTATAGCAGAGTTATATAGACTACTTTTGTGTGTGTGTGTGTGTGTGTGTGTTTTTGTCCTCTTTGGAACTTGACAGACCCGTCACCATTCACTTTATTGTATATTGTACATATTGGAGAATTAGGATCAGCTCTGCATCTACATTAACTATCAAAAATACAACTCAGGCTCATATTTTCTATTCTTCTCCCACTCCTTCTCTATATGAATCCCCCACCCTATATATTTCCCTCCTTCCCCCTGTCCGCCCCTCCTGTATGGTGCTTATGAAGGCACTGTATTGTTTAGCCACATGGGAATGCTTTAGAGTGCTGTCTATATCTGTGAAAAGACTAGCTCCACTGCCTCCTTTCACATGTATACATCCGTGTGTGTGTTTTTGAGGCACATATCTCCCCCCTACGGGTCTTCTACAGGACGTTCCTGTCCAAGCGACTCCTCCTTTCCCCTTTTAGTGCTCCTGTCTCTTTGTTCACTAACAATTTGCATGCTAATTGTCACCAGCTGGATGGTCTAATGGACTCAGTCATAAACATGGTGCTATAAAACATGGTGCTTTTAAAACTGTCTTTAACAGTCTTTGGCATAAGTAAACCAATTTAACCAAGAACCAGCAGACTCAAAAGTAGATTATCTTAGTTGTATTTTGTCACTGTGCCACTAATGGAACCAGATACACTGTGGTAAATTAGCTCATGCACACCACTGCTAAAGTGGACCCATATGGAAATCAGTGTCGTATCTGGGTGTGTATCACCCTTTACTAATCATTGGAAACTTCCATTTTTCATACAAATTACTCTAAAACCTTGGGCCATTATTTTAAGTAGACAAATATGTAATGCCGTGTACACACTATACAATTTTAGCCCAGATTTTCACTTGCTGACAGTTTTGTGGTGATCACCAACAAATGCCCAAAGTCGGTGCTCATTCACATGAGTGACAGTCGCATAATGTGTATTATCAAAGACACGATCTGAGAGAAGAGCCGATGCATTACCAATGCCGTGAGATGTTTAGATGCAAAATATCTGGACCTGTCTGCAGTGTGAAATGTGTTTTGACTAAAAATTACATTGCCGATGACCTACAGCCAATGAGAGAGCAAAATACAGGGCAAGGGAAAGTTCAGGGGAAGAGTCAGAGACCTGCAAAAAAACTTTAGCAAGCATGGCTTCTGCAAACATCCATTCTCTCCTTTGTATGTTTCTTTTTTTTTTTTTTTTTTCGCTGCAAATCAGTACACAGACAACTTGGATTGCAAGCTTCGTGCAGGCTACAATTTTTAACAGGAAGAAATCCAATCTCATGTGAGAACTCCTGTCTCGCGCATGATCTTACATTATTCCCTCTATCACTTCTCAAGTGTTCTTGGTTGTGAATTGTAGTTTGTAGACCAAGCGGAGCTGTCGGCGATTCTTCCTATTGAAATATTATATAATGTATGACCCCGTTGCCAATCCGTCGTGTAATGTGCACACAACAGCAACTAAATGGTACCCCAGACAGTTGTGTAGTGTGAAAAGAATAACAATCTGAAGACTCTGAAAATCATGTATTCCAATCATAAATGAGCAGCAGAGACAGATTAGCATTCCAATTATTATTACTTTGTGTTTTCTCATTTTAGGTCTAACCAGCTATATTTAAAGTTTGTTTTGGTGCTGTTGTCTAGAACATATCTGTGACTGCTTTCTAATGTGATCCAAAAAATGATAGTCCAAGGCACACTTCAGATTTAAATGATTAAAAAGCCTTTATACAACTGGCTAATTCATATAGAAAACCTTTTAAAAATACATAATGGGGTTTCAGCAACAAATGCCTTCTTCAAAGTGCAAGCTACAAACACATCAGTGCCTCAGAAAAGCAAATTTGGACACACCTGTTAAAATGAAGTAGCACACAAAGATAATTAATATCAGAAAAATGTCTCAGGTTGCGTGTGCAACCAGGTTCCCTGAGAAGAGGAACGAGATGCTCCATCTTGGTGTTGATGCTATGGGGAATGCCATCATTGTGACCAGTGTTTGAGGCAAGTTTAAACAAACGCCATTAATCATTGGCAGAGTGCAGTCCACGACGTCACATGTATAAAAGGGTGCCTGAGTTACATGTCATCAACTCTTTTGTCTAAAGGAGCGAACGTCCCTACCATTATTCAGGAAGGGAGGCAAACAAGAGAAGGACATATTGCAGTTTGCCCAATAATTCTCATAAACCAGGCTCTATACCCTAAGGTAGCCAGAGGGGAGTTAAGGCCCTACCCCAATGTAACCGGGGGAGCGCAGCTCATACCCTGACTTGCCTGTAGAAGCACACATCCAAAGGGGAGCGTATATCTCAGCTTCAAAACCCAACAATAGTTGGGGAGGGAGGCAAAGAAATAGAAAGAAGCTCCCCACCATTATTCTGTTTACCCTGCATCAACCCTAAGGTTGTGAGGCTTAAGCATGGTTCTCCTCAAGAAGTGAGCAAACATAAACTGTTTTCGTTCTAAGTTTTAAAAGGCAACAGAGCTGGATTTTGCAACTCTATCCACCTCTTTAACTTCTCCATAAGAGAAGTCACGCAATTCCATGTAGGCAGAACCCATCTTCAGTGTAAGGAGGGAGGGAGCTTAGAGCAAGAGAGAAAAATGTTTCCTCTATCTCTGTTAAATACCCCTTCTTCAACCGTCACGAACCCCCAGAGAGGGTTATATCTCCTAAAACGCTGCTGACTGAGACCCCAGCTCTGTAAACTTATCTACGACCGCCAAACAGGCTGACTGAAAATTCTGACAAAGGTTTTCTCTTTCTCCTTATCACAAATGTCTATTGGCCAGAGATTGGCCGGATTTCATGGTGTGCAGGGCCCCAGAGATGTGTCTTGCTTCCACATATGCATATGTTTCCACATATGATTCCACATTGTCATGAGCCGCAAGGTGGTAAGCAGAGGAGGCAGACTTATAATGAGCTAGCAGGAGAAGCCCAAAAAGGAAAAAAATCTCTTGTCAGACTCCTCCCTATGCTCCGCCTACAATCCCCACGATCGATCCCGCCCTGCCATGTTGGCAGCCACGGGACCCAAACTACTAGTTAAAGACGCTCGACTTTCATCACTCTAGAGAGAATCAAGCAATAACAAAGCCTCCTACTGCAAATACATTGCCATGATTGCCTCCAACTGCCTTGAGAGCTGAATGTGCTCTGTGCAAATGCTAGATTCTTATACCTCGGGAGAAAATCAAGCAAGAACAGAGCTTCTTACCACAAATGCAAGGTATTGAGCGCATCCAGCTCCATTGAGATACGCACATACAAACAAGTGGCTTCTGAAGACAAAAAAGCTGATGATGTGTAACTCAGGCGCCCCATATATACTCACAGGCACTCCACGCATGATGTCATTGACTGCCATCTGCCAATGATTATTGGCAATTGTTGCCTCACATGCCTCAGACACCGGTCATGCTGATGGCGTTCCCTCATAGCATCAACACCAAGATGCAGCATCAAAGTTCCACTTTGAAAGGGAATAGGTGGAGTACATCCAGTGCTAGTCTCCAAGGACACCACTAGATTGTGTCACAATTGGAAAAAGATAAGTAAAAAATAAAAAATACCCGACAGAACAAACAAACAACAACAAAAAAGGTATTTACCACATAGAAATTAATAAACAATTTCACCTGAGGCCTATGTAAGCAGGGCTTACATGTGTAACAGTTATATAGCGGTAATAGATATGGTATGACAGATTATGTCAGTGTCAGGTACAACAACAACTTAAAACACAAACAATTTAATTGGCACAAAACTCCCATTATAATCAACAAACATTTCTATGCTTCAATACACTGTGTTGACAAATACCCCATCCATATTTGGACGTATTGCACAGCTGCGCTAGCCACTTTATTTTCCTCATTCATTTGAAATAATTTGATTTTATTTACACATATCATATTTGAGGTATAAATTGCTATGACTTTTATTTGTTATATATTTAAATATGTTCTGACTGTAACATCAAAACCAGCTTGTGATGCACAAAGGGTTGGTAAGTTTTTTTTTTTTTTTTTTAATGTTTTGAAAGAAGTCACTTATGCTCACCAAGGCTCCATTTATTTGATCAAAGATACAGAAAAAGAAGCAGTAATATTGTGAAAAATTATTACAAATTAAAATAACTTTTTTCTATTTTAATATATTTTAAAATGTAATTTATTCAGACTGAATTTTTAGCAGCCTTTACTCAAATCTTCATTGTCACATGATCATTCAGAATATATGCTGATTTGGTTCTCAAGAAACATTTCTTTTTATTATCACAGTTGAAAACATTTGTGCTGCTTAATATTTTTTTTTTGTTTTTTTTTTGTTTTTGTGGAAACCATGATACATTTTTACAGGATTCTTTGCGAAATAGAAAGTTCAAAAGAACAGAATTTATTTGTAATAGAAATATTTTATTACATTATAAATGTACTGTCACTGTTCTTTAATTTAATGTGTCCTTGCTGAATAATAATAAAAAAATAAATAAAAAAACATACTAACCCTAGTCTTGGACTAAAACAAATCCACTTAGGTCATAATTTTACTCTCAATTCTTTGGAATTGATTGGTTCTTGACTCTGATCCCAACCAGTCAAGCACCAGCTATGGCGCTACCACTATTCTGATGGGAAGTGGCAAAAAAGTTGGCAGAACTCAGTTCACCTCAGCCTGGAATTTAAACAGCTCTTTTGGCTATAATCAGATTCTGGCGCTGCAGTCTGTACTTTTACAAATACTTTTAGCAATAGTTTAATCAGCTGATTTCCCACACGGTAATAAAACAGAACATTTGATGCAGTGTTCCCATTGCTGCTGAGTCAGTTTGCATTGCGTTCTGCACTCGCTGAATGCTGAGTACTGACTGTAGCCGGCGGGGCTGGAGGAGCTGTTCTCCTGAATCATTCATGTCTGAGAAACGTCCGGGATGAGCCCCAGTCCCTCCTCATGGGCCTCTACCTGAGAAACATGCCAGATTTTAATATTTTCTGTAAAAACAAGCTTTTAGAATTCATTGCCTCTGTTTTCTGTTTAGAACTGTTGACACTAAGGCTTGCCTCATATCCTGAGTAAAGGTTGAAGGATAGGTTCATGTATTTGCTGTCTCCAGAATGTCTCTAAATAATTAACAGTTAAACTTTCTTATGTCTACTTTTGTCTCATCCCTAAAAGACCAATCTGAATTTCTCAAACCTCTCATTATGGACCAAACAGTTACTTTTTAAAGAATACTCTGCTCATTCTTTTCATTTTAATGAAAGTGATGGAACTGTCAGTACTTAAATGTATCACAAATGTGGTCCATATATTCTGTGGCTCATTCATTAGAGTATATGAGAGATGTAGCAATGTCTGATTTATGATTAGAAATTTGAAATCTGAAACAGTGTTTAAGGTTAAATGTTTGTAAAAACATTAACAAAATAATTATAGATCAAAGCTGAAATACTAAAGCATCTGTATGATGATGTTAATATTACATTATTTGTAAAATCGTATCAAAATTCAACAGTGATTCAATCTTTGTTTCACCTGTGCAAAAACGTTGAAATGCCTGCTGGGTTTCAATTATCTGATCCAGTTCACAAAAGTGGTCTGAATGATTTGTTTATCAATTACACTTACCATGAAATCAAAATTGGCAATTCTTTCTTTTTTTATTGTAATATTGTAGTGTTTATTTTAAATGATTTATCTGTGCGCATTATTACTATTATTATTTTTTAATTCATGTGCCCTCTGTCAGCAAAATGTTGCAGTAAAGGTGAGGGAACGAATCTATTTGCAGTTGTATTAAATTTATTAAACACAAACTCAAAACAAAACACTCTTGACTAGCAACAAAAATAGAACAACCGGTATATCATGACGTTATCGAGTGCACTCATTCAATCCCACAATGCACCGCAATATTGAGTGTATAAATTCCTTTTTAATTGATTATTAATTTGTTTAATTAAGGTTTATACGTAGTTTCCATGATAGAGTTCAAGATAATTCTTTGAATTACTACTGGAGCTGCCAGTTTGCTAAGTTTCAAATAATTATTAAACAGCAAACATAAACTATGTAAAAGCAGCAGCCCTTCCGGTGCACTCAGTGTCCGAATTCACTCACTCGTTTTTATTCACTCCCTCAAGTGAACTATATTAGTGGACTAATATAGGGAATAGTGAATGAGGTATAGGGGCGATTTTGGACACAGCTTAGGTCTCAGAACTAAAAAAACACTCCCTTACACCCTTTTAATCTTTAATCAAAATAACTTCCCCTCCCTCTTGCAGCGATTTCTCTTCTCTGATGATGTTTACTGGCGCGAGGGCAAGACAACCTGTCACTCACATGAGATCGCAGCAAAAGCAAGCCACAATGATCCAATCAATTCCTGATGGACAAAATCTAGTCTTGCCCTATATTTTTTTCTTGTTCGAGAAGCTGTTTCACTCCGATATATGTCAAAATAGGGGAAAAAAGACTATTGCAGCTTCCGTTTTTATGGCGACTTTATTCGGTCACAATGTTGTTAAAGATGATCAGTGTGTAACAATCAGTTTGTAACATAAAGCTATCGTATGACTTCAGAAGGAGAAGAATATAGCAAAAGAGTTCCAGATATTTTATGAAACTTGGAACTTTTGACTCTTGTTTTGAAACTTAAAAGCTTTGTTTCTTATTAACTGTAATTGCATGGAAAAGAGCGACCAGTACAATGTTCAGAAATTCATCTCTTTTTTTTTTCTCGGAAAAAAGCCTTATAGGTTTAAAATGATACTAAGGTGAGTAAATGATGACACAATTTTCTTTTTTGGATGTACTATTCCTGTAAACATTTAGTGAAAGTGTTGTTATTGGGATCTACGGTAACACTTTACAGTAAGGTCTCATTTGTTAATATAATATTAGTTAATGTATCAACTAACATGAACTAGCAGTTAGCAATACATTTGTTACAGTATTTATTAATGTTTGTTAATGTTAGTTAATAAAAATACGTTCATTGTTCATGTTAGTTCACAGTGCATTAACTAATGTTATCAAATACAACTCTTGATTTTAATAATGTATTAAGGATTAGTTCACTTTCAAATGAAAATTACCCCAAGCTTTACTCACCCTCAAGCCATCCTAGGTGTATATGACATTTTTTTGTTTCTGACGAAGACAATCGGAGAAATATTAATAAATATCCTGACGCATCCGAGCTTTATAATGGTTTGGCCAGACCGGCTTCCGAATTCAAATTACGGAGAAAACGGAACTGGTGTCGCGTCAGTTCCGTAAGTTGAATAGGGAAGGTGTAGGACGTACAGCGTAAGCTTTTTGAATAATACGGAAGGCGGTCTGGTGGAAGCTACATATTTTACTTCATAATTTATTTATTTTTACACAAACACATCGCTTCGCTTCAGAAGGCCTTTATTAACCCTCCAGAGCTGCGTGAAATATGTTTATGATGGATGGATGTGGATGGAGACACTTTCTTCAGCTCATACTCGTTTGGTAGCGCATTACTGCCTTTATAAAGCTCGGATGCGTCAGGATATTTATTAATATTTCGCCGATTGTCTTCGTCAGGAACAAGAAAGTCATATACACCTAGGATGGCTTAAGGGTGAGTAAAGCTTGGGCTCATTTTCATTTGAAAGTGAACTAATCCTTTAATAAATGTTGAAATGAACATTAACTAAGAAGATTAATAAATGCTGTAGAGGTATTGTATATTCTTAGTTTATGTTAACTAAAGTAGTTAATTAATGTTAACTTATGAAACCTTATTGTAAGTGTTACCAGAACTACTGTATGCTTTAGTGAATTGTTTTTGAATTTGATATTCTAACACAGGTTAATTTATGTTTGTAATAGTCTCTGCTTTACAAATCATCAGGTTTTTTTTTTTTTTCTGGAGTGCCTGCATAACCCCAACTGAGACAGATATTTTTTGAAACGTACACCTACAGTCACATTGGTGCCTAAATTTGTAACTATGCCTCAGTGAGGCTGGTTGAGAATGGACAGTAGATTTTCAAAGTCCCAAAAATGTAAATTGGCTCTTTTGGTCAAAAAAGGAAGCCAACTACAGATTAGAATTTGTCCTGTGTAATTTGTTTTGATTTTTATCCACATGTTTGTTTTGGCACCCTCTGCTGGATGTACAAAAATATGCTACTGTTTCCATTACAGAAGGCCTAGTGCATGAACATTGCACTGTCCTGTTAAAGGAATAGTTCACACAAAAATTCAAATTATTTACTTATCTTCATGTAATTGCAAATCTGAATGAATTTCTTTTTTTTTGCAAAAAGGGAATAAAAAAATCCTATAGTAGTTCCTATGTCTTTTATTCCAAGTCATTTCAAGGTATAAAATAGTTTTGTGCAAGAAACAGACTATTTTAATGATGTCTGGTTTGTCACCAAAAAAAAAAAAAAAAAATTGGTGCATTTCACAAAACCGGTATGAATGATTCATTCATTGTTCATATATCAGTTTTTGGACTCAATTATCTGGTTACAACTCTTAAGCTGTATTATGAATTAATTAATTTCAGGCTGTTCGTTACTCACAGATATCATATGACTTCAGAAGATATAGCGCACATTTATAACTATTTTCATGATATTTTTATGATACTTTTATGGTGCTTCCATTTTGAAGCTTTAAACCTTTAATTACCATTAATTGTAATTCCATGGAAGTGAGTGACCAGACTATATGTGAACTTGTGCCTGAAGTTACTGAGTTGTGAGGTTAGATTTAGATTTACAGTTCGAATTAACGTTAGTGCACAGATTTAAATTGACTTATTCAAACTGCATCATGGTTGATGTTTGCCAAAAATGTGGTGCGGTTTTATCATGCTGATAAGCCATGTTCAATTAAAATATGCTATCAATCACAGCTCTCTCTAGAGCATAGACCCGTTTGTCTGGTTTCAACAGAGTTTGGGTTCAGACTGGGGACAGATTGAGCACATCCCAAACACTCACTCCTAAAGTCAACACGAAACACGAAAGATTAACTTTTTATCAAAATGTAATAATTGACTCTGTCTCTTATTTATTTATTTATTTTTTAAATCCGTTAACATCACCAAGCCATCTTATTTTATTTTATTGTTTTTTACACAGGCCCAAGAACTCCGTCTCTTTTACCCCATGGTGTGACTTCACTCTCAAACCTCCCCACTGTGCTAAAGCCTCAGTGTGTGAATGTATCTTATAGCTCTCCAGAATCGCTAAGTAGAGAAGGGGCTTACCTGTCTCTATTAATACATAGGGATCAGCTGATTATCTGATGGGTTTTCAGAAAAAGGTCTTGCAGAGGGCACAGGTAACTCAGCCTTTGGGTCAGGAGAGGAAAGGTGTCAGGTCAGGAGAGGCCATTTAATCCATTTCTTCTAGATAAGGTGTTGTAAATAGGACAATTTTGACAGTTTTTGTTACCAGTTTTTTTTTGTTGTTGTTGCTGTTGTTCATATCTCACCTCACATAGGTAAAGCATATAAATAATTTAAAATAAAATAAAAACAGATGCAGAATGATCCCTGCATTATTGTAAAGATTCAGTTCATTATAAATAGATGTGTTAGTTGTGAAGAGCATCTAACTTTGTGTTAATAGATGTAATGAGCATGTGGCTATATATACAATTACTGCCTAAGAGCAGGAGAGTTACCTATAGGTCTGCACATTCCTGAACTACATTGTGAGAGTTTATGAAATTGTAGATCGCCCTCTAGTGGTGTGATTATGAAACATCTCTGAAAGTTCATAATTTGTGTACTGTATGGTAGTTCCAGTCCAAGATGCTTTTTGCTTAATATAATGTTCCAGCCATGATAACAAACCCAATATAAAGGACAGATATTAAACACCCAAATATATATATATATATATATATATATATATATATATATATATATATATATATATATATATAATATACTATTTCTTCTAGCGGTAGGGTGGCACACTATGATTTAGCTTGAAGACACAAACTTTTAATGAAGGTTTTTACCTTCGTTTATACTTTTCTGATAAAAGGTAACTAATTATAACTAACAGATGTGATGTTTAGGTTATTTTCTTCCTCTTTCTCTCCCTACCAGAGGATGACGTGGATCTAGAAGCTCTAGTGAATGACATGAACTCTTCCTTTGAGAGTCTGTACACTTCTTGCAATGTGCAGACTGAATCCACTCCACTTCTGCTCAATGGCCAGCCGCACCGACCCGCCGCTTATCACACACATGCTCAGGCCACCTCCCCACACCAGAGACTCCAGCGGTCCCAGCCTATGCACATCCTCGCTGTCAGGTAAAAACTCACACTTCAAAATGCATGAATGTCATTGCATTAACCAACCAAGTGGTCTTTATTTTAAAGAAAGACATTTAACAAGTTTATAGGTCTGAAATTATAAAACAATCAATATAGAGTTCAAAATGTACTTGACACTCTATGGTTGTTAAACATTAGAGGAATTTGTTGATAGTTAATGTGATAAACTACACTTGTGGTTACTCTGATAGGAGACCTGTGTGAACTTGAGGTGAGGTGACTTCATATATTCACTAAAAATCAAGTTGGGACCAGTTGCACAAAAGTCATTGTGAAAAATTATCAGAAAAGTTAATTTGGGAAGAATTTAGTTTTCAGATGATACCTACTTTGATATTGTGTTATTTAAAGCAGCAACATTAAGACATTTTTAATTATAGCGTACAGTAATTGTGCAAACACAGAGCACATTTTGCTCTAAGAAATACCAAAAGCAGAGCAAAGTACATTAAAACTTCAAAGATTTTTCCAAAACAATAGCTTAAATGAAGCACACACACACTGTGATCTTTTCCAGCTTGGCTTTCTTTGTCTCCATCAAGAGTGGCACAATTGTTATTCCATTGCTCTGTTGCACTGAAACCTTTGAGAATAAATGGTTTCCATTTGGTGAGCGTGTTTTTGCCTCTCAGCTGCGGATCAGAGCAGGAAGTTGAGCATAACGAGCTCGTGAACGAGGGTTCACTCTAGTAAAGGTTCACTCAGAGGTTACCGTTCTGACTTCAGCTCTGAATTCCATATTACACACTCCCTCATGTTCTCAAACCTACGGCACAAATGTCTGTATGTCTGTGTGTGTGTGTTTCAGCTTTTCTCTGAAGTCCCCACTTCAAAAGGACTCCCTGTCTATTGCCAGCTTCAAAAATTGGCCCAAAATGCTAATGTTGCCCAAAGCCGCCAGCAATTCGAGGCTGACAGTAATGCTTTTGGTTTAGAGACAAGGTTTCATGTTTGTAATACAACCCTAAATCTGAGATTTTGCTTTATTCCTCCAGAAGGCTTCAGGAAGAGGAGCAACAGTACCGAACGTCCTCTCTACCTGCCATCCCCAATCCCTTTCCTGAGCTCTGCAGCCCTGCGAGTTCCCCTACACTCAGCTCTGGCTCCTTACCTCAGTGTCAGCCCTCAGGCAAATATGTAAGAGACCCTTTGTTCTCATTCCTCTCTCATTGCAAGGACTAGTTTACTCATAAAATGGAAATTCTGTCATTATTTACTCATGTTGTGTAATGTCAAACCCACATTATTTTCTCTCTTCCATGGAACACAAAACAAGAAATTCTGTAGAATCTTTTGTGCAGCACATTTTTTATAAAACATAGTGACTATAGTGACCGCTGTCATGCTCCAAAAACCACAGACACACACACACACACACACACACACACACACACAGGTTTGTTTTGCTATCAAAGTGAGGACATTCCATAGGCGTAATGGTTTTTATACTGTACAAACTGTACATTCTATCCCCCTAAACTACCCCTACCCCTAAACCTACCCATCACAGAAAACATTCTGCATTTTTACATTTTTAATATAACATTGTTTAGTATGTTTTAAAGCTATTTTAAATATGAGGACTCATGAAATGTCCTCATATTTCATGTTTACGTCGTAATACCAGTGTAATACCAATGTCATTATACAAATTTGTGTCCTCATAAATCACAAAAACGCATGCACACACACACAAGAAGTAATGTGCAGAAAGATTCTTCAAAAAATGTCTTCCCTTCCGTGTTTCATGGAGAAATCATGGTTACACTTTATTTTAAGGTGACGTTGTTACAGTGTACTAACATTTACTTACTAAAGGGTTAAGGGTTAGGGTCAGGGTTTGGTTTAGGGTTAGGGTTAGTAAATATGCATAACTGACTGTTATTACTATAGTAAGCAAGTACACGTAAAGTGTAATTATGTCACCTTCAAATAAATTAGCAAAATCAACAGCATACTCGGTTGGAATGACACAAGCATGAGTATACATCTAAGTACTAAGTAATACTAAGTAACAAGCCCCCGGTTTCACAGATGAGGCTTAAGCTAGTCCTAGACTAAAATGCATGTTTGAGCTGTTTTAACTGAAAGTAACTTGTACTGATATATCTTAAAATATGTCAGTTCCACTGTTTTGTCTCAAGATGTTTTATTCATCTTGAAAAAATGTTTTTTTTCTAGTGAACATTTATAAAAGCTACTGAAATACCCTAATTGAAGGCCTAATCTTGGCTTAGTCTAAGCCCTGTCTTTGAAACCGGGCATACATGTACTTACTATAGGGTTAGGATTAGGGTTTGGTTAGGGTTACTTGCGTGTAATTATGAATAATTTATAGTTATTACTATAGTAACTACATGTAACACGTGCAACAAGGACACAAATAAAGTGTGGTAACATTTTATTTCGATGGTCCCTTTTGAACATTCTGTTGAATATAAATAACTTTGCAACTACATGTCAACTAACTTGCATTAGAGTATTAGTAGACTGTCTGCTTAATATCTGCTGACTCTTTATTGTGATGGTCCCCCAACCGCCAATCTACTGACTATAAGTAACTTTGCAAGTACGTCAACTTATTCTAACCCTGGCTAACCCTACCAGTCTACTAATACTGTACTAATACTCTAATGAGAGTTAGTAGACATGTAGGTACAACGTTACTTATAGTCAACAGAATGTGTTAAAGGATTAGTTCACTTTAAAATGAAAATTACCCCATGATTTACTCACCCTCAAGCCATCCTATGTGTATATGACTTTCTTCTTTCAGACGAATATAATTGGAGTTATATTAATAATCACTCTGATGCTCCAGAACTTTATAATGGCAGTGCACGGAAACCACCGGTTTGAAGCTTGAAAAAAAGTGCATAAATCCATCATAAACGTACTCCACATGGCTCCGGGGGGTTAATAAAGGCCTTCAGAAGTGAACCGTTGCATTTGTGTAAGAAAAATATCCATATTTAACACGTTATAAAGTAAAATAACTAGCTTCCGCCAGACTGCCTTACGTATTCAACTTACGAAAAAAGCATTACTGATGTCGCGTCAGTTGAAAAAGTTAATACGGAAGGCTTAGGGCATAGCATAAGCATTTTGAACTGCGAGAGGCGTTACACTTTCTTCGTAAGTTGAATATGGAAGGTGGTCTGGCGGAGCCATGTGGAGAACGTTTGTGATGTATGGATGCACTTTTTTGAGCTTCAAACAGGTAGTTTCCGTGCACTGCCATTATAAAGCTTGGGAGCATCAGGGTGATTATTAATATAACTCCCAATTGTATTCGTCTGAAAGAAGAAAGTCATATGTAGGATGACTTGAGGGCGAGTAAATCATGGGGTAAATTTCATTTTAAAGTGAACTTTAAAGGGACCATCAAAATAAAGTGAAACCTAAAATGCTACCTTTTTTGTGAATTATTCCGTTAATCATTCTGGGCTGCGTTTCTCAAAATCATTGTAAGCTAAGTTGATCGTAGAGACTGATGATTGATGGCAGTGGTTGTATGATCTATAGGCTTAAACACAGCCCTGTATGGTTATTTTCAAAGATTTTTTGACATGTGACTTAGATATTCGCATTGTGCCATATTTGAAGATTTTAGATTTTGAATACTGTTAAGACAACACGTCTTGAAATGTGCTGAAATGGAGTTCAGTGTGGTGTATTGCTTTAACATCTGTCTAGACACTGGTTTCCAGAGAAACAGGTCCCTTCCTGTACTGTGTGACTCATGTGCCCTTACAGTAAGACTTACAGCTTACTTACAGTAGTAATAAAAAGTTATGTCCACACAAATGTCGCCTAAAACTTATTCATATATTTATCAAAAACAAAATAAAATCCTTTTCTGAATTTTTTTATGGGCTTTTAGTTGTTAATGGGATAGGACAGATGGGAAACGGCAAAAAAATATTCAGAAAAGAGAAAAGGTGCGGTCAGGAAATGATGGAAAACAGATTTAAACTCAAGTTGCTTATAAGGACCAACATGCAGCGTATCTAAGAATATGCCACATGCACTGCAATAGCAGACCATTTTGTCGCATTTAGGATAGTCTTATGTGCGCATGTGTGTCTGTGATGATTTGCCGGCACCTGTATTTATTTGTATACATCGCGCATACATTGTTTGGATCTCTGTGTGTGCATGCGTGAGAGCATCTGTTGTGTGGGTATGTGTATATATATATATAGCTATCGCTGGACCCCTGGCTGTCATGTGTGATCTGACTGAGGCCCTGATATATTCCTGGAAAGCCCTGTCATTGCTCCAGGCTAACCTCCTCCATATGGGGCCACGGTCTGTTACCGTAACATGGTCCCCATGTTACCGTAAAAATCTCTACAGACATTAATCAATTACCCTAATCCCTCTCTCTTTACTTTTATTGTCCTGTGGATGAAACCCAGTAGGGTTCTAAGTGCTAGAGAAGGCTTTTGGTCTGTCCAAAAGAGAAAACAACCTGGAAGAACGCCTGGAAGTCATTTAAAACAGCTGACAAATCTTCAGTGACTGATGTTGTCCATAAATATAATCAAGACATCAAGCACATTGCCTGTTGTTTGTATGTGAAATGCATGTGAATAGCAGACATTATTTTGGAATATGGGAAATGAGAACCTACTTGTTGCAGGGCCCTCAAACATGTGACGACACTGTGTTAACAAAGGATGCAAGTGGTGCATCTCAATGCGTCAAAACTAAACCTCTATTTCAACCCTGCAAAGCCTGACGTATAAAATAATAATCAGAAAGATCTATTTTTTTAATGGAACAGTTTATTGAACCTTAAGACAAAATATTATATATATATATATATATATATATATATATATATATATAAGTTGGCTTATGTGTTTTTTGCTCAGAGGCCCAAACTATGCAAAAATATGCAATTTGGTGCAGTTGATGATATTAATATGGCTAAGGTGAAAATCTGATTGCTTGTAATGTAAATCAATGAGATCTTTATAACAGTATAGCAGACTACTGACAAAAAATGCATATAAAAATCAGTTGTCACTCCATATCTCCCAATAATACATCTTAGTACGATAATATTTAAATGCTTAGTTTTATTATCAAAGTTCTGTAGTTATCAAAGCATATAATGCAATGCAATGCAATGATGATTGCGAGATGTACAAATAAATGTTCCTCAAAAGACTGATGTATGGATAATCAAGTAAACCTAAGTTGCTTTAGTCCAGTAAGTATACAGTTTAAAGTATTATTAACAATATAAAAATTATTCTTACATTTACTTTATAAAAATCATTGAAGATTTCACAGCAAAAAGACACTTGAAACATTACCTACAGAAAAGGGGGACGTTTTTAGAATTACACGAAAAGGCCTTTTTCTTATTTGATACAGTAGGCTTTATAAAGTTAATTAACAAAGTTTTTTGTACACTGATTGAGGTGCATTGTTATACCCATTTATATTTTAGACATGTCTTTCATAAAATTATTGTATTTGTCAGAACTGTTGTGTTATTTTTTCTCTTCCTTGGAAAACAAAAGTAGAAATTCTGAAGAATATTTATGCAACTCTTTTTCATAAAGCGGTTTATAGTGACCACTGTCATGCTACAAAACCACAAAAAAGTAGTCCAAAAAGAAGAAGCCTTCTGAATCCTATGATAGATTTATGTGAGGAACATACTGAAATTTAACTTTGCTCATGCTCATGCTCAGAAACCCAGATTGTCCATGTCTACTCCAATATAAAATAAAGGTAAAACATCAGAGAAACAATACAATAAAATAAAAGAACATACCTGTGATGTTTCTGCTTCAGCTTGCTTGTGATCTACTAATAAAAAATATTCATACATATAAATAATGTAGATTTATGTAGTCAATTTTCATTACAATTAAAATTATTAAAATGGATTTTCATTGAAAACCTCAGAGCTAATGGTCTTGTATAATCAGGGAACATTTTACAGTAGTGTGCAGCTTGGCACTTCCAGTGTATCAAGCCATTGCATCTCGATACGACACTGGTCGGTTTCAGTGTAGATACAATGTGAGGCAGTAGAGCTGGATTGAGGAAGATTGTCGCAAATTTTGAAGACAATTAATGACATTTGTCTTATTGCTCTGAGTAAAGCCACTTCTCACCACGTGTGGGATTTAGCACATTTGTTTCTTTCTCACTATTCACATCTATTTATGACTTTATTATGTCTGTACAGTAGCTCAAGCATATTTGGGCCTTTAAATGTTTTTTTTTTTTTTTTTTTTCTTCTTCATTCATTCATAATAAATCACCTCTTCACAATAAATGTGGACATTTAATAAATGAACTGTTTGGAACTAGATCCTCATCTCTTAACCCACCCCTGACAGAAGAACGGACCTAAAAGAGTGGATCTACCAGATGATCCTCAAGGCTTTTTGTGAATCTATAGAGCAGACTCTACAACTGAGTGGATCCATTTTCACAGTGGGTGGCATGGAGGAGGATTCAGTCCGGTGGTCCCAAGTCCAATGGTTCCAGAGTTCAGTGGTTCCAGAGTTAGGTCTCAGCCATATCTGTCTGGAGACCCTGGAGTGCTCTCCCACCTACGCTTCCACCCCTGAAGCCTCTCCTTCTCCACCAGTCCTGCCTGGCCTGCTGGGCTCTCTGGTTCCAACCAGTTCCCTTCCTCCTCCACTGGTTACGTCTAGTTCCCTGGCTTCATCTCTGCTAGTCACACCCAGCCTCCTAGCTGCTTTGTCTTCATTGGTTCCACCCTGCCTCATAACTTCTTATTCTCCGCTGGCTCCATATAGCTCCCTGGCCCCTTTTGACTGTATCCAGTTCCCTCACTCTGCCTCCACTACTGGTTCTGACAGTCCCTTGGCTCTGCCTGGACCCTCCATTCCTTCAGCCCCACCGGGGTCCTCCATACCTCCAGCTCCACTGTTGTCCTCACTCCTACTAGCTCCACCTCAGTATCCCAAGCCCCCAGCTCCACCTTTGTTCTCGGTTCCTTTGTCTCCACCTTGCCCCTCTGGTCCTGCGGTGTCACCCTGGTTCTCCAGCCCTCCGGCTCTGCCTAGGTCTCCAAGCTTTCTGACTCTGCCTTTGTTCTCGGATCCTTTGTCTCCACCTTGCCTCTCTGGTCCTGCGGTGTCACCCTGGTTCTCCAGCCCTCCGGCTCTGCCTAGGTTTCCAAGCTTTCTGACTCTGCCTTGTTCTTCCATCTCCTTGGCTCTACCCTAGAGTGCTCCACCTAAGGCTCCGCCATGGGCCTTCATCCCTCTGGCTCAGTCAGGACATACCACTCTGCTGGTTCAGCCATGGCCTCCTCCACTGACTACCCTATGGACTCTTCCTCTCTGGGATCCTGGCCCTCCTTCCCGCCCTCTATGGTCATTGTTATCTAGATGTAGTTTTGGTTTATGGCGCCAGGAGGCGCCTACCAGAAGGGAGGGGGTGATGCCATAATTATTATGTTTAGTTTGGTTCTTTGTATTTAGTTTCTGTTCCTGCTGTTCATTTGTTGCTTTGGTTACTTATTTGTTCATTGATTACCCTCACCTCACGATTTTTGGGGCCACAATTCGATTTATTCGGTTCTCGATTTTAAACTGATTTTGAGATCATCTTCTTTTATTTTAATTCATATGCCCTCATCTTCTCTCTTTTCTCTTCTCTGATGACATGTTCACTGACACAAGGGCAGGACAACCTGTCATATGAGATCACAGCAATAGCAAACCACAATGATCCAATCAATTCCTGATGGACAAAATCAAGTCCCACCCAAATTTTTTTATTTTTTTTTTTTTTTTTTTTTTTTTTTCATGTTCAAGAAGCTGTTTCACTCAATAGACTATCACAAGTTTCGTTTTAATGCTTACTTGAAATGTAATATCAAATTAAAGCTGCAAGCAGCGATGAAAGGACCCTCGCACCCATGCCACTGCCACCCGGTTTTTAGCATGTTTGGTACTTCATGACATATTTAAATGTGTTTCAGGGAGTGAATTACAGTGTAAAGCATGCCATTTCCTGTTGCCAACAGGTGGCGCTATGACTAATTGAATATTTGCATGTAGATGTCTTCAGGCCAGGACTCTTATCAAACGTGAAGTTTGGGAAAGGCTGGACATTGTATACATGATTTACAACAGCTTCCTGTTTCATGGCGAAACATCAGATTTTGTCAGAACGCCACGGACACGCCCTTCAGCGAAAACTCAAGATCTTCGCAATTTAACATCACTAAGACCTTAAGAATAGACTGACCAAATATGATGTTGATCTGGTTAAAACTCTATGAGTTAATCACAGTGTAAAACATGACATTTCCTATTGCCTGCAGGTGGCGCTATGACTGTAACTGAATATTGGCATGTAGATGTCTTCAGGCCAGGACTTCATGGCGAAACATCAAATTTTGTCAGGCCACCGCGGACACGCCCTTCAGCGAAAACTCAAGATCTTCGCAATTTAACGTCACAAAAGCCTTTAGATTAGACTGACCAAATATGATGTTGATCTGATTAAAGCTCTAGGAAATTTTGTAGGTGGCGCTATCGAGCCATTTTGCCACACCTAATTCTGAAACCCATATCAGACGGAAATTTTCACCACTTCTGACGCAAAGTTTCATGAGTTTTTGAGCATGTTTAGGAACTCAAAAATGCAATTCATTTCGGAGAAGAAGAAGAATTGACCGAGCGATTCCAATAGGGTCCTCACGCCATCGGTGCTCGGGCCCTAATAACACACTGATGTTAAAATTATAATCAGGTGCTTTTCATGTGCTTTAGTATATCTGTCTTTAAAGCACAACGTAAGATTAAGAAAACACAATGATTTAAAATGTACTTTAAATTAAATCTTTTCATTTCATTTCAATTTGTCTTTTCATTTACAAGTGCATTTTTTTTGTACTTAAGTGTGTTAAGAAACATTAATGAACGTGTGCTCTCATTAAGTACACTTAAGTGGCATTTTATTTTATTAATATTATATTATCTGCAAGTACAGTTTACACACCTAAGGGCACCTTCAATACAATTAAGCACACTTTTTTTTTCACAAGGGTGTGCTTTCTTTCTTTAATATAAATTCCATTTTGAAACTATTAATTGCTATTTATGCTGTTAGTTTCCTACTATCATACTTGAGTTTGGCATGTGTATCCAAATACACTTTGGCACCGCGGTATGTGTGTCTGCAGAGCATTGTATAGAGGCAACATAGTGCATTCTGAAAATCATGTGTGATATGAAGCTGGTTTCTGGACTCTTTTACGTGTTACCTTCCCACAGCTGCCTCTGGTTTGCACCCCCTGGATAGTTTTTCTGAAATGCACACTCAAAGAAGTGCAGATGTCTGTCGGCCTGCCCGCCTGGTAAGAAACAAGACGTTTTGTGTTTACAGAATTTTCCGAGCTGCGGGCGCTTTCTGACAGGCCCCCATTGCTCTCCCAGGTCCCACGCGGAAGGCACGCGAACCAGAGCACTTCCACAAGCCAGCAGGCCATTTGATGGCACAGCATGGCTCTGCATATTCAGAAATCATAGGAATTTTATGTATCCTATACCTGAGTCAAGTTTAAAGTTTATTTGTAACAGACTTAACAGGGTCCATTCCATTCTACAGTCTTCCTCACTTATCAGAAATACAACAGCACAGCAAAAGAGAAGGAGATAGAGAGAGAGAGTTACACGTAGGCTTTAATCCATTTAAAGCACTCACTGACATCAGGTTCTGGCACCCACTGAGAAGGCCTGGAACTGAAATAAGGGGATGAGCAATATGCTTAATACTATCTTACCTCACTTTAATGTGTTGATGCATTTATACATAGGGTGAGGTAAGCGGCTGGAAATAACCCAGAACTGGGAAGGGCTTGGAGTCTCATCAAGCCCACACAATATGGCAAAACTTAAGATAGAATGAGGAGAAGTGCTTACTGTGTTGGGTTTGGTGTGGTATGGGCAGAGGTTGTCAATTGGTCTGAGGTCATTGTGTCTTTTTCTGTCATAGCAGGAGGTGATATTTAAACAAAAACAGACAAGCAAGGGGGGAGTTGTTCTAAATATCAGAACAGGTAATCACAGCTGTGCTGATATTCAGACCAACTGCATGATTGGGAGTGTGATACTGATATTGGGAGTGTGATACCGATAGTGATTACTTTCTTTCTTCTGTGGAACACAAAAGAAGATACAATTTGTTGAACAGTGCAAACTATTTTTTTCCATAAACTGAAGAATGGGGTCCATAACAGCTTTGGACCCCACTCACTTTCATTGTCTGGACAATGAAACACAGAGACAGATTTCAAAATGTCTTCTTTTGTGTTTCACATTAAAAAGAAAGTCATAGAGGGTTAGAATGACATGATGGTGAGTAAATGATAATTTACATTTTTGAGTGAACTATCCCTTTAATAATGCTTGACAATATCACTTCAAAACTCATGAGTTGGCCAAAACTCATGCTCACATGGACAATCAGAGATGCTGCTTTGTTACTTTGTTAAATGTATTTGAATTGGCAAAGTTTAAAATTCTTGTTTTGGTGCAATGATTACATGGTACATTAGTAGGCAATCATTTGATGTTGTGACGCATCAACTTTTACACTACACATGCAATGCAGCCGTATGCATTCCTGACTGTGATTGCAGTGATCTGATCATAATTAATTTTCCAAGACACATTGCGCATTGTTTCCATTGTAGCTATTCCAGGGGTTGCATGTCTTGCTCAAGGACACAACAGTGGTAACTCAAACCTTGCAGGGTTTAAACCTTTAAACTTTTGCCACCTCATTAAGGTTGTAGTTATACCACCATGCATGCCATGTTATGTATTTGCATGTTAACCTCACCATTCACCCAGACATGTCACTCTATGATGCTAACACAGTTTGGATCTTGATTACAGAGAAGTGCTGTAATCCATTTCTTGATCCTCCAGCTTTGTGCACTAAACTCACAACTGGTTCAGCTAAAGATGAAAGAGGGTTCATGGTCTTAAAGGGTAAATAAAACCTCTGGTATTGTGAGGAGCCCCAGGCCTCTGTTTGTTCAGAACAGAGTTCCATGTTTGTTTCATATTTTGACAGATAAAAGTACTAGTGTAAGAAATATGTCCACTGTTTTTGAGACATTTTACAATAGTAGATTTCCAAAAAACACATGGTATAACCATAGTGCCATGTCCAAAATTCCATGATAATACCACTGTATTTTGATATAAGGTAAACTGTGGTAAATGGTACTGACTACAATATACATATACCATGGTACATTGCGTTCCAAAGAATACTGAGGTACATCTAAAATGGTATTACCATACTACCATTTCC